>JAPDOI010000190.1:260000-860000 GCA_029168955.1 Aplectana chamaeleonis
CCCAACTGGAAGTGTGCCAAACCCCACAGAACGTTTGCGGGACCCAACCAAAAGTGCGCCAGGCGACGGGGAACGTGTGCGGGACCCCAAATAAAAAGCGCCGAGCGCCGGAGAAAATGTGCGGGACCCAACTGGGAGCGCTCCAAGCGCCGGAGATAGTGGACGGGATCTAACTGGGAGCACTCCAAGCGCCTGAGAACGTGTGCGGGACCCAACTTCGGGTGCGCCAAGCGCCGAGCAAAGCGTGAGGGACCCAACTGGGAGTGCGCCAAGCGCCGGGGAAAGTGTGCGGGACCCAACTGGGAGCGCGCCAATCACCGAGGAACGTGAGCGGGCCCCAACTTCGGGTGCGCCAAGCGCCGAGCAAAGCGTGAGGGACCCAAGTGGAAGTGCGCCAAGCGCCATTGAAAGTGTGTGGGACCCAACTGGGAGCGCGCCAAGCGTCGGGGAACGTGTGCGGGACCCAACTTCGGGTGCGCCAAGCGCCGAGCAAAGCGTTAGGGACCCAACTGGGAGTGCGCCCAGTGCCGGAGAACATGTGCGGTGCCCAACTGGAAGTGTGCCAAACCCCACAGAACGTTTGCGGGACCCAACCAAAAGTGCGCCAAGCGCCGGGGAACGTGTTCGCCACCTAACTAAAAGTGTGCCAAGCGACGGGGAACGTGTGCGGGACCCCAAATAAAAAGCGCCGAGCGCCGGAGAAAGTGTGCGGGACCCAACTGGGAGCGCTCCAAGCGCCGGAGATAGTGGGCGGGATCTGACTGGGAGCACGCCAAGCGCCGGAGAAAGTGTGCGGGACCCAACTGGGAGCGCTCCAAGCGCCGGAGATAGTGGGCGGGATCTAACTGGGAGCACGCCAAGCGTCGGGGAACGTGTGCGGGACCCAACTTTGGGTGCGCCAAGCGCCGAGCAAAGCGTGAGGGACCCAACTGGGAGTGCGCCAAGCGCCGGGGAAAGTGTAAGGGACCCAACTGCGAGTACGCCAAGCGTTACGGATCGTGTGTTCGACCCAACTGGGAGGACCGGCAAGAGAGTGAAGTTCGAAAACTCGGTTGTGATTCATCCGTTCATCTAATCGTTATTGGGTTCTGAAACCAAGAAAAAGGGTGTGAACTGTGGTGGTGCTAGAAGGGGTGGGCAAGTGTTATGCAAGAGGGGTCTACTACACAACTGCTTGGACATTTGAAACGTCATATCTGAGGGTGTAATGTGCCGTTGAAAGGAAACCTTCGCTAAAATGAAGTGAAATTATCTAACTGTTTTGCTTTGCTACGGATTAGTATGATTTGGAAATGAAACATTTGTGAGAAACTCGTTAAAAGAAGTGAAATGTCTTATGCTACTGATTTGGCATGGGAATAAACTCGAAAGAAGCGCTAAAAACTCAGTGAAATGATTCATCGTTGATTTGGCTGTGCACTTGTTTACCGAACAACAAAAATTGAGTGTGAGTTCGAAAAAACCAAATCACACACATCTCTTCTGAAATCAACCTTACGCTTGCAGTCTAGGTTGACAAGTCTCTGGTCCTTGCAAAATTATGTTGTGTCTCCCACCTCAATCATTCAGAAATATTGATTTTCAAGCATTACTAAATTATTTGACGCGTTCGCTTCCGATTGACTATCAATTAATGAAAGTGGAAATAACATCGCGTAATGTGTCTATGCGAATGTTGTCAAGCAAGAGAATTGCAGTCACACGAATAAATGTGTGTGCTCAGTAAGATGTGCGTGATTTGGTTTTTCAATGTCACATTCAATTTTTGTTGTTCAGTAAACAAGTGCACAGCCAAATCAACGATGAATCATTTCACTGAGTTTTTAGCGCTTCTTTCGAGTTTATTCCCATGCCAAATCAGTAGCATAAGACATTTCACTTCTTTTAACGAGTTTCTCACAAATGATTCATTTCCGAATCATACTAATCCGTAACAAAGCAAAACAGTTAGATAATTGTGGTGAGCGCGAAGCGCTCACCAGATTTGGCTTTGATTCGTCATCGCGCAACACCCTGATCTCAGTATCAGGGTCCAGAGTAAACGTAGGAAGACCGTTCTTTTCGCATTTGATATACTTTAGAAAGATGAATAACTGTTCAAAAAATGGTCCGGAATGGGTTCCTGAGATTCGAGAAAAAGTGTCAAAACCACGTCATTTTGGTCGAAAAAACGTTCATCTCCTTTTCTTTTTTCAGTTGGCGTTCACGATCTTGTTGGAACACTTATCGTTGAGCTAGAGAGCTCATTTTTGGCCAGGAAGCTGGTTTTGTTTGCACCTAGCTCCTGTCAAAATTTGAAGTTGGTTGCTCAATTTTTGCGGAACCTCAAAATTGAGTGTCAAGAAAGACAAAAACACGTAAACATGTTATTATAAACCATCCGACGTTTACTTATTCGTAAAAATGAACTAGTGAAATAAACACCGTTACTGATAGGCTTTTGCTCAGGATTTGACGGGGTAACGCTTCAATCAATACGGCAGGATCTTGGAAGTACTTTTTGGAATGCTGCACGGTGTGACTCAGAAGTGCGCCACAGAACGCCGTAGATAGTGTGCGGGACCCCAGCAGGAGTGCGAAAGACGCCGTAGAAAGTGTGGGACCCAAACGGGTGTGCGCAGAACGCCGTAGAAAGTGTGCGAGACCCAAGTGGGAGTGCGCCGGACGCCGTAGAAAGTGTGCGGGACCCAAATGAGAGTGCGCCGGACGCCGTAGAAAGTGTGCGGGACCCAAATGGGTGCGCGCAGAACGCCGTAGAAAGTGAGTGGGACCCAAATGGGTGTGCGCTGGACGCCGTAGAAAGTGTGCGGGACCCAAATGGGTGTGCGCAGAACGCCGTAGAAAGTGAGTGGGACCCAAATGGGTGTGCGCCGGACGCCGTAGAAAGTGTGCGGGACCCAAATCGGTGTGCGCAGAACGCCCTAGAAAGTGTGTGGGACCCAAATGAGAGTGCGCCGGACGCCGTAGAAAGCGTGCGGGACCCAAATGGGTGTGCGCAGAACGCCGTAGAAAGTGAGTGGGACCCAAATGGGTGTGCGCCGGACGCCGTAGAAAGTGTGCGGGACCCAAATGGGTGTGCGCAGAACGCCCTAGAAAGTGTGTGGGACCCAAGTGGGAGTGCGCCGGACGCCGTAGAAAGTGTGCGGGACCTAAATGGGTGTGCGCAGAACGCCGTAGAAAGTGAGTGGGACCCAAATGGGTGTGCGCAGAACGCAGTAGAAAAAGTGCGGGATCCAAGTGGGAGTGCGCCGGACGCCGTAGAAAGTGTGCGGGACCCAAATGGGTGTGCGCCGGACGCCGTAGAAAGTGTGCGGGACCCAAATGGGTGTGCGCAGAACGCCGTAGAAAGTGAGTGGGACCCAAATGGGTGTGCGCAGAACGCAGTAGAAAAAGTGCGGGACCCAACTGGGAGCGCGCCAAGCGTCGGGGAACGTGTGCGGGACCCAACTTCGGGTGCGCCAAGCGCCGAGCAAAGCGTTAGGGACCCAACTGGGAGTGCGCCCAGCGCTGGAGAACATGTGCGGTGCCCAACTGGAAGTGTGCCAAACCCAAACCCCACAGAACGTTTGCGGGACCAAACCCAAAAGTGCGCCAGGCGACGGGGAACGTGTGCAGGACCCCCAAATAAAAAGACGCCGAGCGCCGGAGAAAATGTGCGGGACCCAACTGGGAGCGCTCCAAGCGCCTCCGGAGATAGTGGACGGGATCTAACTGGGGAGCACTCCAAGCGCCTGAGAACGTGTGCGGGACCCAACTTCGTTGTTGCGCCAGCGCCGGAGCAAAGCGTGAGGACCCAACTGGGAGTGCGCCAAGCGCCGGGGAAAGTGTGCGGGACCCAACTGGGAACGCGCCTTAATCACCGAGGAACGTGTGCGGGACCCAACTTCGGAGTGCGCCAAGCGCCGAGCAAAGCGTGTGGGACCCAACTGGGAGTGCGCCCAGCGCCGGAGAACATGTGCGGTGCCCAGCTGGACCGGAACTGGAAGTGTGCCAAACCCCACAGGAACGTTTGCGGGACCCAACCAAAAAGTGCGCCAAAGCGCCGGGGAACGTGTTCGCCACCTAACTAAAAGTGTGCCGAAGCGACGGGGGAACGTGTGCGGGACCCCCAAATAAATAAAAGCGCCGAGCGCCGGAGAAAGTGTGCGGGACCCAGCTGGGAGGCGCTCCAAGCGCCGGAGATAGTGGGCGGGGATCTGACTGGGAGCACGCCAAGCGCCGGAGAAAGTGTGCGGGCACCCAACTGGGAGCGCTCCCAAGCGCCGGAGATAGTGGGCGGGATCTAACTGGGAGCACGCCAAGCGTCCCGGGGAGACGTGTGCGGGACCCAACTTTGAGTGCGCCAAGCGCCGAGCGAAAGCGTGAGGGACCCAACTGGGAGTAAGCCAAGCCAGCGCCGGGGAAAGCGGTAAGGGACCCAACTGCGAGTACGCCAAGCGTTTACGGATCGTGTGTTCGACCCAACTGGGAGGACCGGCAAGAGAGTGAAAGTTCGAAAACTCTCGGTTGTGATTCATCCGTTCATCCTAATCGTTATTGGGGTTCTGAAACCAAGAAAAAGGAGTGTGAACTGTGGTGTGGTGCTAGAAGGGGTGGGCAAGTGTTATGCAAGAGGGGTCTACTACACAACTGCTTGAACATTTGAAACGTCATATCTGAGGGTGTAATGTGCCGTTGGAAAGGAAACCTTCGCTAAAAATGAAGTGAAATTATCTAACTGTTTTGCTTTGCTCACATGGATTAGTATGATTTGGAAATGAAACATTTGTGAGAAACTCGTTGCTAAAAAGAAGTGAAATGTCTTATGCTACTGATTTGGCATGGGAATAAACTCGAAAGAAGCGCTAAAAACTCAGTGAAATGATTCATCGTTGATTTGGCTGTGCACTTTGTTTACCGAACAACAACAAAAATTGAGTGTGAGTTCGAAAAAAACCAAATCACACACAATATCTCCTTCTGAAATCAACCTTTACGCTTGCAGTCTAGGTTGACAAGTCTCTAGTGCTTGGCAAAATTATGTTGTGTCTCCCACCTCAATCATTCAGAAATATTGGATTTTCAAGCATTACTAAATTATTTGACGCGTTCGCTTCCGATTGACTATCAATTTAATGAAAGTGGAAATAACATCGCGTAATGTGTCTATGCAGACATGTTGTCAAGCAAGAGAGAATTGCAGTCCACACGAATAAAATGTGTGTGCTCAGTAAGATGTGCGTGATTTGGGTTTTTCAATGTCACGATTCAATTTTTTGTTGTTCAATAAAACAAGTGCATGCAACAATCAACGATGGGAATCATTTCACTGAGGTTTTTAGCGCTTTCTTTCTCGGAGTTTATTCCCATGCCAAATCAGTAGCATAAGACATTTCACTAACAACGAGTTTCTACAAATGATTCATTTCCGAGATCATACTATTAATCCGTAACAAAAGCAAAACAGTTAGATAATGGTAATGGTGACATAGTAAGCGCTCACCAGACCCATTTGGCTTTGATTCGTTCATCGCGCAGCACACGATGATCTCAAGTATCAGGGTCCAAGATGGTAAACGTAGGAAGACCGTTCTTTTCGCATTTTGATATACTTTAGAAAGATGAATAGCACTGTTCAAAAAATGGTCCGGAATGGGTCTCTGAGATTCGAGAGAAAAGTGCTCAAAACCACGTCACCACGTCATTTTGGTCGAAAAACGTTCATCTCCTTTTCTTTTTCAGTTTAGGCGTTCACGATCTTGTTGGAACAACTTATCGTTGAGCTAGAGAGCTTCATTTTTGAGCCAGGAAGCTGGTTTTGTTTGCACCTAGCCTCCTGTCAAAAATTGAAGTTTAGGTTGCTCAATTTTTGCGGAACCTCAAAAATTGTAGTGTCAAGAAAGAACAAAAACACGTAAACATGTTATTATAAACCATCCGACGTTTACTTATTCGTAAAAATGAACCTAAAGTGAAATAAACACCGTTACTGATATAGGCTTTTGCTCCAGGATTTGACGGGGCAACGCTTCAATCAATACGGCGGGAGGATCTTGGAAGTACTTTTTTGGAGATGATAACACTGGCACGGTGTGTGACTCAGAAGTGCGCCACAGAACGCCGTAGATGATGTGTGCAGGACCCCAGCAGGAGTGTGCGAAAGACGCCGTAGAAAGATGTGGGGACCCAAACGGGTGTGCGCAGAACGCCGTAGAAAGTGTGCGAGACCCAAGTGGGAGTGCGCCGGACGCCGTAGAAAGTGTGCGGGACCCAAATGAGAGTGCGCGCGGACACGCGCCGTAGAGAAAGTGTGCGGGACCCAAATGGGTGCCGCGCAGAACGCCGTAAAGTGCGGTGGGACCCAAATGGGTGTGCGCTGGACGCCGTATAGAAAGTGTGACGGGACCCAAATGGGTGTGCGCAGAACGCCGTAGAAAGTGGAGTGGGACCCAAATGGGTGCGGCGCCGGACGCCGTCAGAAAGTGTGCGGGACCCAAATCGGTGTGCGCAGAACGCCCTAGGGAAAGTGTGTGGACTCCAAATGAGAGTGCGCCGGACGCCGTAGAAAGCGTGCGGGACCCAGAAAATGGGTGTGCGCAGAACGCCGTAGAAAGTGAGGTGGGAACCAAATGGCGTGTGCGCCGGACGCCGTAGAGAAAGTGTGCGGGACCCAAATGGGTGTGCGCAGAACGCCCCCAGAAAGTGTGTGGGACCCAGAGTGGAGTGCGCCGGACGCCGGTAGAGAGTGTGCGGAGACCCTAAATGGGTGCGCGCAGAGGCACGCCGTGTAGAAAGTGAGTAGGGACCCAAATGGCGTGTGCGCAGAACGCGGCAGAAAAAGTGATCCAAGTGGGAGTGCGCCGGACGCCGGCGTAGAAAGGGCATTGGGACCCAAATCGGTGTCACGCAGAACGCCGTAGAAAGTGTGCAGGACCCAAATGGAGAGTGCGCCGGACGCCGTAGAAAGTGTGCGGGACCTGAATGGGTGTGCTGCAGAACGCAGTAGAAAAGTGATGCGGAACCAAGTGGATTGTGCGCCGGACGCCGTAGAGTGTGCGGGACCCAAATGGGTGTGCGCAGAACGCTCTCAGAAATGTGCGGACCCCAAGTGGGAGTGCGCCGGACGCCGTAGAGCGCAAACGTGTGGGACCTCAAATGGTGTGTGCAGAACGCCCTAGAAAAGTGGTGTGGGACCCAAATAGTGGACCCAAAGTGGGATTGTGCGCCGGACGCCGTAGAGAAAGTGTGGCGGGACCCAAATGGGAGTGCGCGCAGAACGCCGTAGAAAGTGTGTGCGGACCCAAATGGGTGAAGAAATTGATGCCGGACACGCCGTAAGAAAGTGTGTGTGGACCCAAATGGTGTGCGCAGAACGCCGTAAATAAGTGAGTGGGACCCAAATGGGTGTGCGCGCAGAACGCAGTAGAAAAATTAAGTGCGATCCAAGTGGAGTGCGCCTGACAAGCCGTAGAAAGTGTGCGAGACCCAAATGGGTGTGCACACAAAACGCCGTAGAAGATGAGTGGGACCCAAAATGAGGAGTGCACTGACGCCGTAAATGAAAGTGTGCGGGACCCAAATGGGGATGTGCGCCAAGAACGCCCTAGAAAGTGTGTGTGGGAACCCAAGTGGGAGGTGGCGCCGGACATGCCGCAGAAAGTGTGCGGGACCCAAATGGGTGTGCGTCAGAACACCGTAGAAAGTGTGTGGGACCCAGATAGAGTGCGCCGGACGCCGTAGAAAGTGTGCAGGACCCAAATGGGTGTGCGCAGAACGCCGTAGAAAGTGAGTGGGACCCAAATGCGGTGTGCGCAGAACGCAGTAGAGAAAAGTGCGGGACCCAAGAGTGGGAGGTGCGCCGAACGCCGTAGAAAGTGAGTGGGACCCAAATGGGTGTGCGCAGAACGGCTCTAGAAAAAGTGCGGGATCCCATGAGTGGGGAGTGCGCCGGACATATGCCGTAGAAAGTGTGCGGGACCCAAATGGGTGTGCACAGCCGGACGTCTCTAGAAAGTGTGGTGGACCCAAATGGGTGCTGCGCAGAACACGCCGTAGAAAGTGAGTGCGGGACCCAAATGAGAGTTTGCGTCGCAGAACGCAGTAGAAAAAAGTGCCCAGGACCCAAATGGGAGTGCGCCGGACGCCGCAAGAAAGGTGTGCGGGACCAATCTCCGGGTGTGCGCCAAGCATAGCCGAGCAAAGTGTCGTAAGGACCCAACTGGGAGTGCGCCCAGCGCCGCAGAAAAACATGTGCGGGACCCAAATCGGAAGTGTGCCAACGCCGCGAACGTAAATAAAGAAAGTGCAGGGACCAAACCAAATGGGTGTGCAGAACGCCAGGCGACGGGGGGAACGTGCGGGACCCGAGTGGGAGAATAAAAAGCGCCGGACGCCGGAGAAAGTGTGCGGGACCCAAATGGGGTGTGCGCTCCAAGAACGCCGGAGATAGGGTGTGTGGGACCCAAATGTGTGTGCACCCAAGCGCCTGAGAACGTGCGTAAGACCCAAATAGATTGTGCGCAGGCCAAGCGCCGTAGCAAAGCGTGAGGGACCCAAGTGGGAGTGCGCCGGACGCCAGTCAGAAAGTGTGCCGGGACCCAACTGGAGAGCGCGCCAATCAACTGAGGAACGTGTGCGGGACCCGAATGGGTGACTTCGCGCGCCAAGCGCCGAGCAGCGTGTGGAACCCAAAATGAAAGTGCGCCCAGGACGCCGTAGAACAGTGTGCGGTGCCCAAATGGGTGTGCGCAGAACACCTAGAAAGTGTGTGGAACCCAACCATGAAAGTGCGCCGGAAGCGCCGTAGGGAACGTGCGTTCGGACCCAACTAGCAAGTGTGCCATCGGACGTAGAACGTGCAGGACCCAAATAAAAAGCGCCGAACGCCGTAGAAATAGTGTGCCGGGACCCAAATGGGATTGTGCGCCCGGGAACGCCAGTAGAAAAAGTGCAGGACGGATTCGACTGGAGGTGCACGCCAAGCGCCGGTGAAAGTGTGCGGGACTCCAACTGGGAGCGCCTCCAAGACGCCGTAGATAGGTGTGCGGAACCCAAAAACTGGGAGCACGCGGAACATGGCGTCGGGGAGACGTGAGCGGGACCTAAATGCGTGCGCTGCAGAACAGCGTGAGGGACCCATCCGAGCGTTGCCGGGGAACCCAAATGGGTAAGGTGTCTAACCGCCGAGTGACGCTGCCGTTACGGAAAGTGGTCTGACCCAACCGAGGACCGGCAAGATGGGTGGTGCGAAAACCCGGTCGATTCATCGCGTTCGTAGAAATCTGGTGAGTGGGTTCTGAAACCAAGAAAAGGGAAATGTGGTGGTGCTGCAGAATGCGCGCGCGTTATGCAAGAGTGCGGTCTACTACACAACCGCTCGGACATCTGAAACGTCGGACATCTGAGGGTAATGCCGCTGAAAGGAAACCTCAAGCAATGAAGGAATTATCTGTTTTAGCACATGGATTTGCATGGACGGAATAGAAACAGTTTAGAGAAACTGTGTAAAGAAATGAATACTCCATAACACATTTAAGATGTGGGAATAACCGAAAGAAGCGCTTCAAAAACTCAGTGAATGACTATCGTTGATTTGGTTGTGCGGGACTTGGGTTTACGCCGAACAACAAAAAATTGAGGAGTGGGAAAACCAAAATGGGTGTGCACACAATATCTCTTCTGAAATCAACCTTACGCTTTCACAGTCTAGGTGTGCGCAGAAGTCTCGGTGCTTGCAAAATTATGTTGTGTCTCCCGGGACCTCAATCATTCAGCCATTGATTTTCACAGCACATTAGAATTATTTGACGCAAGTTCGCTTCCGGGATTGACTATCAATTAATGAGCGGAAATATTAACATCGCCGTAATGTGTCTATGCGAATGTTGTCAAGTAAGAGAATTGCAGTCACACGAATAAATGTGTGTGCTTGTAAGATATGCGTGATTTTGGTTTTTCAATGTCACATTCAATTTTTGTTGTTCAGTAAACAGAGTGCACAGCCAAATCAACGATGAATCATTTCACTGAGTTTTTAGCGCTTCTTTCGAGTTTATTCCCCATGCCAAATCAGTAGCATAAGACATTTCTAGAATTTCTTTTAACGAGTTTCTCACAAATGATTCTAATCGAATCCATACTAAATCACACGTAACACAGCAAAAACAGTTAGATAATTGTGGTGAGCGCGAAGCGCCTTCACCGTGGAAAGTTTGCGGGTAAATTTGATTCGTCATCGCGCAACACCTGATCTCAAAGTGTATCAGGTCCAGAAGTAAACGTAGGAAGACCGTTCATCGCATTTGATATACTTTAGAAAGATGAACTAACTGTTCAAAAAATGGACGCCGTAGATAGTGTCGCGAGATTCGAGAAAAAGGATGTGCAAAAACTAATGTCATTTTGGTCGAAAACGTGTTCATCTCCTTTTCTTTTTCAGTTGGCGTTCGTGATCTTGTTGGAACACTTATCGTTGAGCTAGAAAGCTCATTTTTTGGCCAGGAAGCTTTAGCTTGTATTTGCACCTAGCTCCTGTATCAAGGCTGAAATTATTGGTTGTTCAATTTTATGGGAAACCTCAAAATTGAGTGTCAAGAAAGATAAAACATCGTAAACATGTTATTATAAACCATCCGACGTTTACTTATTCGTAAAAATGAACTAGTGAAATAAACACCGTTACTGATAGGCTTTGCTCAGGATTTGACGGGGTAACGCTTCAATCAATACGGCAGGATCTTGGAAGTACTTTTTGGAATGCTGCACGTGTGCTGACTCTGTAGCGCGCCACAGAACGCCGTAGAAAGTGTGTGGGACCCAAATGGGTGTGCGCCGAACGCCGTAGAAAGTGTGCAGGACCCAAATGGGTGTGCGCAGAACGCCGTAGAAAGTGTGTGGGACCCAAATGGGTGTGCGCAGAACGCAGTAGAAAAGTGTGCGGGACCCAAGTGGGAGTGCGCCGAACGCCCTAGAAAGTGTGCGGGACCCAAATGGGTGTGCGCAGAACGCCCTAGAAAGTATGTGGGACCCAAATGGGTGTGCGCCGGACGCCGTAGAAAGTGTGCGGGACCCAAATGGGTGTGCGCAGAACGCCGTAGAAAGTGTGCGGGACCCAAGTGGGAGTGCGCCGGACGCCGTAGAAAGTGTGCGGGACCCAAATTCGTGTGCGCAGAACGCCCTAGAAAGGGTGTGGGACCCAAATGAGAGTGCGCCGGACGCCGTAGAAAGTGTGCGGGGGCCAAATGGGTGTGCGCAAGAACGCCGTAGAAAGTGTGTGGGACCCAAATGGGAGTGCGCCGGACGCCGTGGAAAGTGTGCGGGACCCAAATGGGTGTGCGCAGAACGCCGTAGAAAGTGTGTGGGACCCAAATGGTTTTGCGCCGGAACGCCGTAGAAAGTGTGTGTGGATTGCGCCGGACGCCGTAAATGTGCGTGAAATGGGTGTGCGCCGGAAGCCGTAGAAAGTGTGCGGGACCCAAATGGGTGTGCGCCTTGGGACGCCGTAGAAAGTGTGCGGGACCCAAATGGGTGTGCGCAGAACGCCGTAGAAAGTGTGTGGGACCCAAAATGGGTGTGCGCCGGACGCCGTAGAAAGTGTGCGGGACCCAAATGGGTGTGCGCAAGAACGCCGTAGAAAGTGTGCGGGACCCAAATGGGTGTGCGCAGAACGCAGTAGAAAAAGTGCGGGACCCAAATGGGAGTGCGCCGGACGCCGTAGAAAGTGTGCGGGACCCCAAATGGGTGTGCGCAGAACGCCGTAGAAAGTGTGTGGGACCCAAATGGGTGTGCGCCGGACGCCGTAGAAAGTGTGCGGGACCCAAATGGGTGTGCGCAGAACGCCGTAGAAAGTGTGTGGGACCCAAATGGGTGTGCGCAGAACGCCCGTGAGAGAAAAGTGTGCGGGACCCAAGTGGGAGTGCGCCGGACGCCATAGAAAGTGTGCGGGACCCAAATGGATGTGCGCAGAACGCCCTAGAAAGTGTGTGGAACCCAAGTGGGAGTGCGAGTGACGCCGTAGAAAGTGTGCGGGACCCAAATGGATGTGCGCAGTACGCCCTAGAAAGGGTGTGGAACCCAAGTCGGAGTGCGCCGAATGCCGTAGAAAGTGTGCGGGACCCAAATGGGTGTGCGCCGGACGCCGTAGAAAGTGTGCGGGACCCACGTGGGAGTGCGCCGGGCGCCGTATAAAGTGTGCGGAGGCGCCAGGACAGGTGGTGTGCGCATACCGCCCTAGAAGTGTGTGGGACCCAAATGAGAGTGCGCCGGACGCCGTAGAAAGTGTGCGGGACCCAAATGGATGTGCACAGAACGCCGTAGAAAGTGTGTGGGACCCAAATGTGTGCGCGGAACGCCGTAGAAAGTGTGCGGCAGTGCGCCGCACGCCGTAGATAGTGTGCGGGACCCAAATGAGAGTGCGCCGGATGCCTTAGAAAGTGTGCGGGACCCAAGTGGGAGTGCGCCGGACGCCGTAGAAAGTGTGCGGGACCCAAATGGGTGTGCGCAGAACGCCGTAGAAAGTGTGTGGGACCCAAATGGGTGTGCGCAGAACGCAGTAGAAAAAGTGCGGGACCCAAATGGGTGTGCGCAGAACGCCGTAGAAAGTGTGTGGAACCCAAATGAGAGTGCGCCGGACGCCGTAGAAAGTGTGTGGGACACAAATAAGAGTGCGCCGGACGCCGTAGGAAGTGTGCGGGACCCAAATGAGAGTGCGCCGGACGCAGTAGAAAGTGTGCGACCCAAATGGGTGTGCGCAGAACGCAGTAGAAAGTGTGCGGGACCCAAACGGGTGTGCGCAGAACGCCCTAAAAAGTGTGCGGGAGCCAAGTGGGAGTGCGCCGGACGCCGTAGAAAGTGTGCGGGACCCAAATGGGTGTGCGCAGAACGTCCTAGAAAGTGTGTGGAACCAAAATGAGAGTGCACCGGACGCCATAGAAAGTGTGCGGGACCCAAATGGGTGAGCACAAAACGCTCTATAAAGTGTGTGGAACCCAAATGAGAGTGCGCCGGACGCCGTAGAAAGTGTGCGGGACCCAAATGAGAGTGCGCCGGACGCCGTAGAAAGTGTGCGGGACCCAAATGGATGTGCGCAGAACGCCGTAGAAAGTGTGCGGGACCCAAATGAGAGTGCGTCGGACGCCGTAGAAAGTGTGCGGGACCCAAATGGATGTGCGCAGAACGCCGTAGTATGTGTGTGGGACCCAAATGTGTGTGCGCAGAAGGCCGTAGAAAGTGTATGGGACCCAAATGGGTGTGCGCAGAACGCCGTAGAAAGAGTGCGGGACCCAAATGAGAGTGCATCGGACGCCGTGGAAAGTGTGCGGGGCCCAAATTAGTGTGCGCAGAACGCCGTAGAAAGTGTGTGGGACCCAAATGGAGTGCGCCGGACGCCGTAGAAAGTGTGCGGGACCCAAATGGGTGTGCGCAGAACGCCGTAGAAAGTGTGCGGGACCCAAATGGGTGTGCGCCGGACGCCGTAGAAAGTGTGCGGGACCCAAATGGGTGTGCGCAGAATGCCGTAGAAAGTGAGTGGGACCCAAATGGGTGTGCGCAGAACGCAGTAGAAAGTGTGCGGGACCCAAATGGGTGTGCGCAGAACGCCGTAGAAAGTGAGTGGGACCCAAATGTGTGTGCGCAGAACGCAGTAGAAAAAGTGCGGGATCCAAGTGGGAGTGCGCCGGACGCCGTAGAAAGTGTGCGGGACCCAAATGGGGGTGCGCCGGACACCGTAGAGAGTGCGCTGGCCCCAAGTGGGAGTGCGCCGTCCGCCGTAGAAAGTGTGCGGGACCCAAATGGGTGTGCGCAGAACGCCCTAGAAAGTGTGTGGGACCCAAATGAGAGTGCGCCGGACGCCGTAGAAAGTGTGCGGGACCCAAATGGGTGTGCGCAGAACGCCCTAGAAAGTGTGTGGGACCCAAATGAGAGTGCGCCGGACGCCGTAGAAAGTGTGCGGGACCCAAATGGGTGTGCGCAGAACGCCCTAGAAAGTGTGTGGGACCCAAATGGGTGTGCGCAGAACGCCGTAGAAAATGTGTGGGACCCAAATGGGTGTGCGCAGAACGCCGTAGAAAGTGTGTGGGACCCAAATGGGAGTGCGCCGGACGCCGTAGAAAGTGTGCGGGACCCAAATGAGGTGCGCCGGACGCCGTAGAAAGAGTGTGGGACCCAAATGGGTGTGCGCCGGACGCCGTAGAAAGTGTGCGGGACCCAAATGGGTGTGCGTCGGACGCCGTAGTAAGTGTGCGGGACCCAAGTGGGTGTGCGCAGAACGCCGTAGAAAGTGTGTGGAACCCAAATGAGAGTGCGTCGGACGCCAAAGAAAGTGTACGGGACCCAAATGGGTGTGCGCAGAACTCCGTAGAAAGTGTGTGGAACCCAAATGAGAGTGCGCCGGACGCCGTAGAAAGTGTGCGGGACCCAAATGGGTGTGCGCAGAACGCCATAGAAAGTGTGTGGGACCCAAATAAGAGTGCACCGGACGCCATAGAAAGTGTGCGGAACCCAAGTGGGAGTGCGTCGGACGCCGTAGTAATTGTGTGGGACCCAAGCGGGTGTGCGCAGGACGCCGTAGAAAGTGTGCGGGACCCAAATGGGTGTGCGCAGAACGCCGTAGAAAGTGTGCGGGACCCAAATGAGAGTGCGTCGGACGCCGTAGAAAGTGTGCGGGACCCAAATGAGAGTGCGTCGGACGCCGTAGAAAGTGTGCGGGACCCAAATGTGTGTGCGCAGAAGGCCGTAGAAAATGTGCGGGACGCAAATGAGACTGCGCGGGACGCCGTAGAAAGTGTGCAGGACCCAAATGGGTGTGCGCAGAACGCCGTAGAAAGTGTGCGGGACCCAAATGTGTGTGCGCAGAAGGCCGTAGAAAGTGTATGGGACCCAAATGGGTGTGCGCAGAACGCCCTAGAAAGTGTGTGGAACCCAAATGACAGTGCGCAGAACGCCGCAGTAAGTATGTGGGACCCAAATGGGCGTGCGCAGAACGCCGTAGAAAGTGTGCGGGACCCAAATGAGAGTGCGTCGGACAACGTAGAAAGTGGGCGGGACCCAAATGGATGTGCGCAGAACGCCGTAGAAAGTGTGTGGGACCCAAATGGGTGTGCGCAGAACGCCGTAGAAAGTGTGCGGGACCCAAATGGGTGTGCGCAGAACACCGTAGAAAGTGTGCGGGACCCAAATGGGTGTGCGCAGAACGCCGTAGTAAATGTGCGGGACCCAAATGGTGTGCGCAGAACGCCGTAGAAAGTGTGCGGGACCCAATGGGTGTGCGCCGGACGCCGTAGAAAGTGTGCGGGACCCAAATGAGAGTGCGCCGGACGCCGTAGAAAGTGTGCGGGACCCAAATGGGTGTGCGCAGAACGCCCTAGAAAGTGTGTGGGACCCAAATGAGAGTGCGCCGGACGCCGTAGAAAGTGTGCGGGACCCAAATGGGTGTGCGCAGAACCCCGGAGAAAGTGTGTGGGAGCCAAATGAGAGTGCGCCGGACGCCGTAGAAAGTGTGCGGGACCCAAATGAGAGTGCGCCGGACGCCGTAGAAAGTGTGCGGGACCCACGTGGGAGTGCGCCGGACGCCGTAGAAAGTGTGCGGGACCCAAATGGGTGTGCGCAGAACGCCGTAGAAAGTGTGCGGGACCCAAATGGGTGTGCGCAGAACGCCCTAGAAAGTGTGCGGGACCCAAATGGGTGTGCGCAGAACGCCGTAGAAAGTGTGTGGGACCCAAATGGGTGTGCGCAGAACGCAGTAGAAAAAGTGCGGGACCCGAGTGGGAGTGCGCCGGACGCCGTAGAAAGTGTGCGGGACCCAAATGGGTGTGCGCAGAACGCCGTAGAAGGTGTGTGGGACCCAAATGTGTGTGCGCGGAACGCCGTAGAGCCAAATGGGTGTGCGCGGAGCGCCGTAGAAAGTGTGCGAGACCCAAGTGGGAGTGCGCCGGACGCCGTAGAAAGTGTGCGGGACCCAAATGGGTGTGCGCAGAACGCCCTAGAAAGTGTGTGGAACCCAAATGAGAGTGCGCCGGACGCCGTAGAAAGTGTGCGGGACCCAAATGGGTGAGCGCAGAACGCCGTAGAAAGTGTGTGGAACCCACATGATAGTGCGCCGGACGCCGGAGAAAGTGTGCGGGATCCAAATGAGAGTGCGTCGGACACCGTAGAAAGTGTGCCGGACCCAAATAGGAGTGCGCCGGACGCCGTAGAAAGTGTGCGGGACCCAAAAGGGTGTGCGCAGAACGCCGTAGAAAACGTGTGGGACCCAAATAACAGTGCGCCGGTCGCCTAGAAAGTGTGCGGGACCCAAATGAGAGTGCGCCAGACGCCGTAGAAAGTGTGCGGGACCCAAATGGGTGTGCGCAGAACGCTCTAGAAAGTGTGTGCAACCCAAATAAGAGTGCGCCGGACGCCGTAGAAAGTGTGCGGGACCCAAATGGGTGTGCGCAGAACGCCATAGAAAGTGTGCGGGACCCAAATGAGAGTGCGCCGAATGCCATAGAAAGTGTGCGGGACCCAAATGGGTGTGCGCCGGACGCCGTAGAAAGTGTGCGGGACCCAAATGGGTGTGCGCAGAACGCCGTAGAAAGTGTGTGGGACCCAAATGGGTGTGCGCAGAACGCCGTAGAAAGTGTGTGGGACCCAAATGGGTGTGCGCAGAACGCCGTAGAAAGTGTGCGGGACCCAAATGGGTGTGCGCAGAACGCCGTAGAAAGTGTGCGGGACCCAAATGAGAGTGCGCCGGACGCCGTAGAAAGTGTGCGGGACCCAAATGGGTGTGCGCAGAACGCCGTAGTAAATGTGCGGGACCCAAATGAGAGTGCGCCGGACGCCGTAGAAAGTGTGCGGGACCCAAATGGGTGTGCGCAGAACGCCCTAGAAAGTGTGTGGGACCCAAATGAGAGTGCGCCGGACGCCGTAGAAAGTGTGCGGGACCCAAATGGGTGTGCGCAGAACGCCGTAGAAAGTGTGTGGGACCCAAATGAGAGTGCGCCGGACGCCGTAGAAAGTGTGCGGGACCCAAATGGGTGTGCACAAAACGCTCTAGAAAGTGTGTGGAACCCAAATGAGAGTGCGCCGGACGCCGTAGAAAGTGTGCGGGACCCAAATGAGAGTGCGCCGGACACCGTAGAAAGTGTGTGGGACCCAAATGGGTGTGCGCAGAACGCCGTAGAAGGTGTGTGGGACCCAAATGGGTGTGCGCAGAACGCAGTAGAAAAGTGCGTGACCCAAATGGGTGTGCGCAGAACGTCGTAGAAAGTGTATGGGACCCAAATGGGTGTGCGCAGAACGCAGTAGAAAAAGTGCGGGACCCGAGTGGGAGTGCGCAGAACGCCCTAGAAAGTGTGCGGGACCCAAATGAGAGTGCGCCGGACGCCGTAGAAAGTGTGCGGGAACCAAATGGGTGTGCGCATAACGCCCTAGAAAGTGTGTGGGACCCAAATGGGTGTGCGCGGAACGCCGTAGAAAGTGTGCGAGACCCAAGTGGGAGTGCGCCGGACGCCGTAGAAAGTGTGCAGGACCCAAATGGGTGTGCGCAGAACGCCCTAGAAAGTGTGTGGAACCCAAATGAGAGTGCGCCGGACACCGTAGAAAGTGTGCGAGACCCAAATGGGTGTGCGCAGAACGCCCTAGAAAGTGTGTGGGACCCAAATGAGAGTGCGCCGGACGCCGTAGAAAGTGTGCGGGACCCAAATGGGTGTGCGCAGAACGCCGTAGAAAGTGTGTGGGACCCAAATGGTTTTGCGCAGAACGCCGTAGAAGGTGTGTGGAACCTAAATGGGTGCGCGCGGAAAGCCGTAGAAAGTGTGCGGGACCCAAATGGGTGTGCGCAGAACGCCCTAGAAAGTGTGTGGGACCCGAATGAGAGTGCGCCGGACTCCGTAGAAAGTGTGCGGGACCTAAATGGGTGTGCGCAGAACGCCGTAGAAAGTGTGTGGGACCCAAATGGGTGTGCGCCGGACGCCGTAGAAAGTGTGCGGGACCCAAATGGGTGTGCGCAGAACGCCCTAGAAAGTGTGTGGGACCCAAATGAGAGTGGGCCGGACGCCGTAGAAAGTGTGCGGGACCCAAATGGGTGTGCGCAGAACGCCCTAGAAAGTGTGCGGGACCCAAATGAGAGTGCGCCGGACGCCGTAGAAAGTGTGCGGGACCCAAATGGGTGTGCGCAGAACGCCCTAGAAAGTGTGCGGGACCCAAATGAGAGTGCGCCGGACGCCGTAGAAAGTGTGCGGGACCCACGTGGGAGTGCGCCGGACGCCGTAGAAAGTGTGCGGGACCCAAATGGGTGTGCGCAGAACGCCCTAGAAAGTGTGTGGAACCCAAATGAGAGTGCGCCGGACGCCGTAGAAAGTGTGCGGGACCCAAATGGGTGTGCGCCGGACGCCGTAGAAAGTGTGCGGGACCCAAATGGGTGTGCGCAGAACGCCGTAGAAAGTGTGTGGGACCCAAATGGGTGTGCGCAGAACGCAGTAGAAAAAGTGCGGGACCCAAGTGGGAGTGCGCCGGACGCCGTAGAAAGTGTGCGGGACCCAAATGGGTGTGCACAAAACGCTCTAGAAAGTGTGTGGAACCCAAATGAGAGTGCGCCGAACGCCGTAGAAAGTGTGCGGGACCCAAATGGGTGTGCGCAGAATGCCCTAGAAAGTGTGTGGGACCCAAGTGGGAGTGCGCCGGACGCCGTAGAAAGTGTGCGGGACCCAAATGGGTGTGCGCAGAACGCCCTAGAAAGTGTGTGGGACCCAAGTGGGAGTGCGCCGGACGCCGTAGAAAGTGTGCGGGACCCAAATGGGTGTGCGCAGAACGCCGTAGAAAGTGAGTGGGACCCAAATGTGTGTGCGCAGAACGCAGTAGAAAAAGTGCGGGATCCAAGTGGGAGTGCGCCGGACGCCGTGGAAAGTGTGCGAGACCCAAATGGGTGTGCACAAAACGCTCTAGAAAGTGTGTGGGACCCAAATGAGAGTGCACCGGACGCCGTAGAAAGTGTGCGGGACCCAAATGGATGTGCACAAAACGCTCTAGAAAGTGTGTGGAACCCAAATGACAGTGCGCCGCACGCCGTAGAAAGTGTGCGGGACCCAAATGAGAGTGCGTCGGACACCGTAGAAAGTGTGCGGGACCCAAATAGGAGTGCGCCGGACGCCGCAGAAAGTGTGCGGGACCCAAATGGGTGTGTGCAGAACGCCGTAGAAAGTGTGTGGGACCCAAAAGGGTGTGCGCAGAACGCAGCAGAAAAAGTGCGTGACCCAAATGGGTGTGCGCAGAACGCCGTAGAAAGTGTGTGGGACCCAAATGGGTGTGCGCAGAACGCAGTAGAAAAAGTGCGGGACCCGAGTGGGAGTGCGCCGGACGCCGTAGAAAGTGTGCGGGACCCAAATGGGTGTGCGCAGAACGCCGTAGAAGGTGTGTGGGACCCAAATGTGTGTGCGCGGAACGCCGTAGAGCCAAATGGGTGTGCGCGGAGCGCCGTAGAAAGTGTGCGAGACCCAAGTGGGAGTGCGCCGGACGCCGTAGAAAGTGTGCGGGACCCGAATGGGTGTGCGCAGAACGCCCTAGAAAGTGTGTGGAACCCAAATGAGAGTGCGCCGGACACCGTAGAAAGTGTGCGAGACCCAAATGGGTGTGCGCAGAACGCCCTAGAAAGTGTGTGGAACCCAAATGAGAGTGCGCCGGACGCCGTAGAAAGTGTGCGGGACCCAAATGGGTGTGCGCAGAACGCCGTAGAAAGTGTGTGGGACCCAAATGGGTGTGCGCAGAACGCAGTATAAAAAGTGCGGGACCCAAATGGGTGTGCGCAGAACGCCGTAGAAAGTGTGTGGGACCCAAATGGTTTTGCGCAGAACGCCGTAGAAGGTGTGTGGAACCTAAATGGGTGCGCGCGGAAAGCCGTAGAAAGTGTGCGGGACCCAAATGGGTGTGCGCAGAACGCCCTAGAAAGTGTGTGGGACCCAAATGAGAGTGCGCCGGACTCCGTAGAAAGTGTGCGGGACCCAAATGAGAGTGCGCCGGATGCCTTAGAAAGTGTGCGGGACCCACGTGGGAGTGCGCCGGACGCCGTAGAAAGTGTGCGCGACCCTAGTGGGAGTGCG
This sequence comes from Aplectana chamaeleonis, assembly GCA_029168955.1. Classification (NCBI taxonomy): domain Eukaryota; kingdom Metazoa; phylum Nematoda; class Chromadorea; order Rhabditida; family Cosmocercidae; genus Aplectana; species Aplectana chamaeleonis. The sequence continues at coordinate 280,049 of JAPDOI010000190.1, forward strand.
CCGGACGCCGTAGAAAGTGTGCGGGACCCAAATGGGTGTGCGCAGAACGCCCTAGAAAGTGTGTGGAACCCAAATGAGAGTGCGCCGGACACTGTAGAAAGTGTGCGGGAACCAAATGGGTGTGCGCATAACGCCCTAGAAAGTGTCTGGAACCCAAATGAGAGTGCGCCGGACGCCATAGAAAGTGTGCGGGACCCACGTGAGAGTGCGCCGGACGCCGTATAAAGTGTGCGGGACCCAAATGGGTGTGCGCATACCGCCCTAGAAAGTGTGTGGGAACCAAATGAGAGCGCGCCGGACGCCGTAGAAAGTGTGCGGGACCCAAATGGGTGTGCGCAGAACGCCGTAGAAGGTGTGTGGGACCCAAATGTGTGTGCGCGGAACGCCGTAGACCCAAATGGGTGTGCACAAAAACCTCTATAAAGTGTGTGGAACCCAAATGGTTTTGCGCAGAACGCCGAAGAAGGTGTGTGGAACCCAAATGGGTGCGCGCGGAACGCCGTAGAAAGTGTGCGGGACCCAAATGGGTGTGCGCAGAACGCCCTAGAAAGTGTGTGGGACCCAAATGAGAGTGCGCCGGACTCCGTAGAAAGTGTGCGGGACCCAAATGGGTGTGCGCAGAACGCAGTAGAAAAAGTGCGGGACCCAAATGGGTGTGCGCAGAACGCCGTAGAAAGTGTGTGGGACCCAAATGGGTGTGCGCAGAACGCAGTAGAAAAAGTGCGGGACCTAAGTGGGAGTGCGCCGGACGCCGCAGAAAGTGTGTGGGACCCAAATGAGAGTGCGCCGGACGCCGTAGAAAGTGTGCGGGACCCAAATGGGTGTGCGCAGAACGCCGTAGAAAGTTTGTGGGACCCAAATGGGTGTGCGCAGAACGCCGTAGAAAGTGTGTGGAACCCAAATGAGAGTGCGCCGGACGCCGTAGAAAGTGTGCGGGACCCAAATGAGTGTGCGCAGAACGCCCTAGAAAGTGTGTGGAACCCAAGTGGGAGTGTGCCGGACACCGTAGAAAGTGTGCGAGACCCAAATGAGAGTGCGCCAGACGCCGTAGAAAGTGTGCGGGAATAAAATGGGTGTGCGCAGAACGCCCTAGAAAGTGTGCGGGACCTAAATGGGTGTGCGCAGAACGCAGTAGAAAAAGTGCGGGACCCGAGTGGGAGTGCGCCGGACGCCGTAGAAAGTGTGCGGGACCCAAATGGTTTTGCGCAGAACGCCGTAGAAGGTGTGTGGAACCCAAATGGGTGCGCGCGGAACGCCGTAGAAAGTGTGCGGGACCCAAATGGGTGTGCGCAGAACGCCCTAGAAAGTGTGTGGGACCCAAATGAGAGTGCGCCGGACTCCGTAGAAAGTGTGCGGGAGCCAAATGAGAGTGCGCCGGATGCCTTAGAAAGTGTGCGGAACCCACGTGGGAGTGCGCCGGACGCCGTAGAAAGTGTGCGCGACCCTAGTGGGAGTGCGCCGGACGCCGTAGAAAGTGTGCGGGACCCAAATGGGTGTGCGCAGAACGCCCTAGAAAGTGTGTGGAACCCAAATGAGAGTGCGCCGGACACCGTAGAAAGTGTGCGGGAACCAAATGGGTGTGCGCATAACGCCCTAGAAAGTGTCTGGAACCCAAATGAGAGTGCGCCGGATGCCATAGAAAGTGTGCGGGACCCACGTGAGAGTGCGCCGGACGCCGTATAAAGTGTGCGGGACCCAAATGAGAGTGCGCCGGATGCCTTAGAAAGTGTGCGGGACCCACGTGGGAGTGCGCCGGGCGCCGTATAAAGTGTGCGGGACCCGAATTGGTGTGCGCATACCGCCCTAGAAAGTGTGTGGGAACCAAATGAGAGCCCGCCGGACGCCGTAGAAAGTGTGCGGGACCCAAATGGGTGTGCGCAGAACGCCGTAGAAGGTGTGTGGGACCCAAATGTGTGTGCGCGGAACGCCGTAGACCCAAATGGGTGTGCACAAAAAGCTCTATAAAGTGTGTGGAACCCAAATGACAGTGCGCCGCACGCCGTAGAAAGTGTGCGGGACCCAAATGAGAGTGCGCCGGACACCGTAGAAAGTGTGCGGGACCCAAATGGGAGTGCGCCGGACGCCGTAGAAAGTGTGCGGGACCCAAATGGGTGTGCGCAGAACGCCGTAGAAAGTGTGTGGGACCCAAATGGGTGTGCGCAGAACGCAGTAGAAAAAGTGCGGGACCCAAATGGGTGTGCGCAGAACGCCGTAGAAAGTGTGTGGGACCCAAATGGGTGTGCGCAGAACGCAGTAGAAAAAGTGCGGGACCCGAGTGGGAGTGCGCCGGACGGCGTAGAAAGTGTGCGGGACCCAAATGGGTGTGCGCGGAACGCAGTAGAAAAAGTGCGGGACCCAAATGGGTGTGCGCAGAACGCCGTAGAAAGTGTGTGGGACCCAAATGGGTGTGCGCGGAACGCCGTAGAAAGTGTGCGAGACCCAAGTGGGAGTGCGCCGGACGCCGTAGAAAGTGTGCGGGACCCAAATGGGTGTGCGCAGAACGCCCTAGAAAGTGTGTGGAACCCAAATGAGAGTGCGCCGGACACCGTAGAAAGTGTGCGAGACCCAAATGGGTGTGCGCAGAACGCCCTAGAAAGTGTGTGGAACCCAAATGAGAGTGCGCCGGACGCCGTAGAAAGTGTGCGGGACCCAAATGGGTGTGCGCAGAACGCCGTAGAAAGTGTGTGGGACCCAAATGGGTGTGCGCAGAACGCAGTAGAAAAAGTGCGGGACCCGAGTGGGAGTGCGCCGGACGCCGTAGAAAGTGTGCGGGACCCAAATGGTTTTGCGCAGAACGCCGTAGAAGGTGTGTGGAACCTAAATGGGTGCGCGCGGAACGCCGTAGAAAGTGTGCGGGACCCAAATGGGTGTGCGCAGAACGCCCTAGAAAGTGTGTGGGACCCAAATGAGAGTGCGCCGGACTCCGTAGAAAGTGTGCGGGACCCAAATGAGAGTGCGCCGGATGCCTTAGAAAGTGTGCGGGACCCAAATGGGTGTGCGCAGAACGCCCTAGAAAGTGTGTGGAACCCAAATGAGAGTGCGCCGGACACCGCAGAAAGTGTGCGGGAACCAAATGGGTGTGCGCATAACGCCCTAGAAAGTGTCTGGAACCCAAATGAGAGTGCGCCGGACGCCATAGAAAGTTTGCGGGACCCACGTGGGAGTGCGCCGGACGCCGTATAAAGTGTGCGGGACCCAAATGAGAGTGCGCCGGATGCCTTAGAAAGTGTGCGGGACCCACGTGGGAGTGCGCCGGACGCCGTATAAAGTGTGCGGGACCCAAATGGGTGTGCGCATACCGCCCTAGAAAGTGTGTGGGAACCAAATGAGAGCGCGCCGGACGCCGTAGAAAGTGCGCGGGACCCAAATGAGAGTGCGCCGGATGCCTTAAAAAGTGTGTGGAACCCAAATGAGAGTGCGCCGGACGCCGTAGAAAGTGTGCGGGACCCAAATGAGAGAGCGCCGGATGCCTTAGATAGTGTGCGGGACCCACGTGGGAGTGCGCCGGACGCCGTAGAAAGTGTGCGCGACCCTAGTGGGAGTGCGCCGGACGCCGTAGAAAGTGTGCGGGACCCAAATGGGTGTGCGCAGAACGCCCTAGAAAGTGTGTGGAACCCAAATGGGTGTGCGCAGAACGCAGTAGAAAAAGTGCGGGACCCGAGTGGGAGTGCACCGGACGCCGTAGAAAGTGTGCGGGACCCAAATGGGTGTGCGCAGAACGCCGTAGAAGGTGTGTTGGACCCAAATGGGTGTGCACGGAACGCCGTAGAAAGTGTGCGGGACCCAAGTGGGAGTGCGCCGGACGCAGTAGAAAGTGTGCGGGACCCAAATGGGTGTGCGCAGAACGCCCTAGAAAGTGTGTGGAACCCAAATGAGAGTGCGCCGTACACCGTAGAAAGTGTGCGGGACCCAAATGGGTGTGCGCAGGACGCCCTAGAAAGTGTGTGGAACCCAAATGAGAGGGGGCCGGAGGCGGTAGAAAGTGTGCGGGACCCAAATGGGTGTGCGCCGGACGCCGTAGAAAGTGTGCGGGACCCAAATGGGTGTGCGCCGGATGCCTTAGAAAGTGAGCGGGCCCCACGTGGGAGTGCGCCGGACGCCGTAGAAAGTGTGCGGGACCCAAATGGGAGTGCGCCGGACGCCGTAGAGAGTGTGCGGGACCCAAATGGGTGTGCGCAGAACGCCCTAGAAAGTGTGTGGAACCCAAATGAGAGTGCGCCGGACGCCGTAGAAAGTGTGCGGGACCCAAATGGGTGTGCGCAGAACGCCCTAGAAAGTGTGTGGAACCCAAATGAGAGTGCGCCGGACGCCGTAGAAAGTGTGCAGGACCCAAATGAGAGTGCGCCGGACGCCGTAGAAAGTGTGCGGGACCCAAATGGGTGTGCGCAGAACGCCCTAGAAAGTGTGTGGGACCCAAATGAGAGTGCGCCGGACGCCGTAGAAAGTGTGCGGGACCCAAATGGGTGTGCGCAGAACGCCGTAGAAAGTGTGTGGGACCCAAATGGGTGTGCGCAGAACGCAGTAGAAAAAGTGCGGGACCCGAGTGGGAGTGCGCCGGACGCCCTAGAAAGTGTGTGGGACCCAAATGGGTGTGCGCAGAACGCCGTAGAAAGTGTGCGGGACCCAAATGGGTGTGCGCGGAACGCCGTAGAATGTGGGTGGGACCCAAATGGGTGTGCGCAGAACGCCGTAGAAAGTGTGCGGGACCCAAGTGGGAGTGGGCGGGACGCCGTAGAAAGTGTGCTGGACCCAAATGGATGTGCGCAGAACGCCCTAGAAAGTGTGTGGGACCCAAAGGAGAGTGCGCCGAACACCGTAGAAAGTGTGCGGGACCCAAATGGGTGTGCGCAGAACGCCCTAGAAAGTGTGTGGAACCCAAATGAGAGTGCGCCGGACGCCGTAGAAAGTGTGCGGGACCCAAATGGGTGTGCGCAGAAAGCCGTAGAAAGTGTGCGGGACCCAAGTAGGAGTGCGCCGGATGCCGTAGAAAGTGTGGGAGTGCGCCGGACGCCGTAGAAAGTGTGCGGGACCCAAATGGGTGTGCGCAGAACGCCCTAGAAGGTGTGCGGGACCCAATTGGGAGTGCGCCGGACGCCGTAGAAAGTGTGCGGGACCCAAATGGGTGTGCGCAGAACGCCGTAGAAAGTGTGTGGGACCCAAATGAGAGTGCGCCGGACGCCGTAGAAAAGTGTGCGGGACCCAAATGAGAGGGCGCCGAACGCCGTAGAAAGTGTGCGGGACCCACGTGAGAGTGCGCCGGACGCCGTAGAAAGTGTGCGGGACCCAAATGGGTGTGCGCCGGACGCCGTAGAAAGTGTGCGGGACCCAAATGGGTGTGCGCAGAACGCCCTAGAAAGTGTGTGGAACCCAAATGGGTGTTCGCAGAACGCCGTAGAAAGTGTGTGGGACCCAAATGAGAGAGCGTCGGACGTCGTAGAAAGTGTGCGGGACCCAAATGGGTGTGCGCAGAACGCCGTAGAAGGTGTGTTGGACCCAAATGGGTGTGCACGGAACGCCGTAGAAAGTGTGCGGGACCCAAGTGGGAGTGCGCCGGACGCCGTAGAAAGTGTGCGGGACCCAAATGGGTGTGCACAGAACGCTGTAGAAAGAGTATGGGACCCAAATGGGTGTGCGCCGGACGCCGTAGAAAGTGTGCAAGACCCAAATGGGTGTGCGCAGAACGCCCTAGAAAGTGTGTGGAACCCAAATGAGAGTGCGCCGGACGCCGTAGAAAGTGTGCGGGACCCAAATGGGTGTGCGCAGAACGCCCTAGAAAGTGTGTGGAACCCAAATGAGAGTGCGCCGGACGCCGTAGAAAGTGTGCGGGACCCAAATGAGAGTGCGCCGGATGCCGTAGAAAGTGTGCGGGACCCAAATGGGTGTGCGCAGAACGCCGTAGAAAGTGTGCGCGACCTAAGTGGGAGTGCGCCGGCTGCCGTAGAAAGTGTGCGGGACCCAAATGGGTGTGCGCAGAACGCCCTAGAAAGTGTGTGAGACCCAAATGAGAGTGCGCCGGACGCCGTAGAAAGTGTGCGGGACCCAAATGGGTGTGCGCAGAACGCCCTAGAAAGTGTGTGGGACCCAAATGAGAGTGCGCCGGACGCCGTAGAAAGTGTGCGGGACCCACGTGGGAGTGCGCCGGACGCCGTATAAAGTGTGCGGGACCCAAATGGGTGTGCGCAGAACGCCCTAGAAAGTGTGTGGGACCCAAATGAGAGTGCGCCGGACGCCGTAGAAAGTGTGCGGGACTCAAGTGGGAGTGCGCCGTACGCCGTAGAAAGTGTGTGGGACCCAATGGAGAGTGCGCCGGACGCCGTAGAAAGTGTGCGGGACCTAAATGGGTGTGCGCCGGACGCCGTAGAAAGTGCGCGGGACCCAGATGAGTGTGCGCGGGTCGCCGTAGAAAGTGTGCGGGACCCAAATGGGTGTGCGCAGAACGCCCTAGAAAGTGTGTGGGACCCAAATGAGAGTGCGCCGGACGACGTAGAAAGTGTGCGGGACCCAAATGGGTGTGCGCAGAACGCCCTAGAAAGTGTGTGGAACCCAAATGAGAGTGCGCCGGACGCCGTAAAAAATGTGCGGGACCAGAAGGGAGTGCGCCGGACGCCGTAGAAAGTGTGCGGGACCCAAATGGGTGTGCGCAGAACGCCATAGAAAGTGTGCGGGACCCAAGTGGGAGTGCGCCGGACGCCGTAGAAAGTGCGCGGGACCCAAATGGGTGTGCGCAGAACGCCATAGAAAGTGTGTGGAACCCAAACGAGAGTGCGCCGGACGCCGTAGAAAGTGTGCGGGACCCAAATGGGTGTGCGCAGAACGCCGTAGAAAGTGTGTGGGACCTAAATGGGTGTGCGCGGAACGCCGTAGAAAGTGTGCGGGACCCAAGTGGGAGTGCGCCGGACGCCGTAGAAAGTGTGCGGGACCCAAATGGGTGTGCGCAGAACGCCGTAGAAAGTGTGTGGGACCCAAATGGGTGTGCGCAGAACGCAGTAGAAAAAGTGCGGGACCCGAGTGGGAGTGCGCCGGACGCCGTAGAAAGTGTGCGGGACCCAAATGGGTGTGCGCAGAACGCCGTAGAAAGTGTGTGGGACCCAAATGGGTGTGCGCAGAACGCCGTAGAAAGTGTGTGGGACCCAAATGAGAGTGCGCCGGACGCCGTAGAAAGTGTGCGGGACCCAAGTGGGAGTGCGCCGGATCCCGTAGAAAGTGTGCGGGACCCAAATGGGTGTGCGCAGAACGCCGTAGAAAGTGTGTGGGACCCAAATGAGAGTGCGCCGGATGCCGTAGAAAGTGTGCGGGATCCAAATGGGTGTGCGCAGCACGCTGGAGAAAGTGTGTGGGACCCAAATAAGAGTGCGTCGGACACCGTAGAAAGTGTGCGGGACCCAAATGGGTGTGCGTAGTACGCCGTGGAAAGTGTGGGACCAAAATGAGAGTGCGCCGAACGCCATAGAAAGTGTGCGGGACCCAAGTGGAAGTGCGCTGGACGCCGTAGAAAGTGTGCGGGACCTAAATGGGTGTGCGCAGAACGCCGTAGAAAGTGTGTGGGACCCAAGTGAGAGTGCGCCGGACGCCGTAGAAAGTGTGCGAGACCCAAATGAGAGTGCGCCGGACGCCCCCGGACGCCGTAGAAAGTGTGCGGGACCCAAATGAGAGTGCGCCGGACGCTGTAGAAAGTGTGTGGGACGCAAATGGGAGTGCGGCGGACGCCGTAGAAAGTGTGTGGGACCCAAATAAGAGTGCGCCAGACGCCGTAGAAAGTGTGCGGGACCCAAGTGGGAGTGCGCCGGACGCCGTAGAAAGTGTGTGGGACCCAAATAACAGTGCGCCGGATGCCGTAGAAAGTGGCGGGACCCAAATGGGTGTGCGCAGAACGCCCTAGAAAGTGTGCGGGACCCAAGTGGGAGTGCGCCGGACGCCGTAGAAAGTGTGTGGGACCCAAATAACAGTGCGCCGGATGCCGTAGAAAGTGTGCGGGACCCAAATGGGTGTGCGCAGAACGCCCTAGAAAGTGTGTGGAACCCAAGTGGGAGTGCGCGTGACGCCGTAGAAAGTGTGCGGGACCCAAATGGATGTGCGCAGAACGCCCTAGAAAGTGTGTGGAACCCAAGTGGGAGTGCGCGTGACGCCGTAGAAAGTGTGCGGGACCCAAATGGATGTGCGCAGAACGCCCTAGAAGGTGTGTGGGGGCCAAATGGGTGTGCGCCGGACGCCGTAGAAAAAGTGCGGGACCCAAATGGGTGTGCGCCGGATGCCGTAGAGAGTGTGCGGGACCCAAATGGGTGTGCGCAGAACGCCGTAGAAAGTGTGCGGGACCCAAATGGGTGTGCGCAGAACGGCGTAGAAAGTGTGCGGGACCCAAGTGGGAATGCGCCGGACGCCGTAGAAAGTGTGCGGGACCCAAATGGGCGTGCGCAGAACGCCGTAGTAAGTGTGTGGGACCCAAATGGGTGTGCGCCGGACGCCGTAGAAAGTGTGCGGGACCCAAGTGGGAGTGCGCCGGACGCCGTAGAAAGTGTGTGGGACCCAAATGGGTGTGCGCAGAACGCCGTAGAAAGTGTGCGGGACCCAAATGGGTGTGCGCAGAACGCCCTAGAAAGTGTGTGGAACCCAAATGAGAGTGCGCCGGACACCATAGAAAGTGTGCGGGACCTGAATGGGTGTGCGCAGAACGCCCTAGAAAGTGTGTGGGTCCCAAATGAGAGTGCGCCGGACGCCGTAGAAGGTGTGCGGGTCCCAAATGAGAGTGCGCCGGACGCCGTAGAAAGTATGTGGGACTCAAGTGGGAGTGCGCCGGACGCCGTAGAAAGTGTGCGGGACCCAAATGGGTGTGCGCAGAACGCCCTAGAAAGTGTGTGGGACCCAAATGAGTGCGCCGGACGCCGTAGAAAGTGTGTGGGACCCAAATGAGAGTGCGCCGGACGCCGTAGAAAGTGTGTGGGACCCAAATGAGAGTGCGCCGGACGCCGTAGAAGGTGTGCGGGACCCAAATGAGAGTGCGCCGGACGCCGTAGAAAGTGTGCGGGACCCCAAAAGGGGAGTGCGTCGGACGCCGTAGAAAAAGTGCGGGACCCGAGTGGGAGTGCGCCGGACGCCGTAGAAAGTGTGCGGGACCCAAATGGGTGTGCGCAGAACGCCGTAGAAAGTGTGTGGGACCCAAATGGGTGTGCGCAGAACGCAGTAGAAAAAGTGCGGGACCCGAGTGGGAGTGCGCCGGACGCCGTAGAAAGTGTGCGGGACCCAAATGGGTGTGCGCAGAACGCCGTAGAAGGTGTGTTGGACCCAAATGGGTGTGCGCGGAACGCCGTAGAAAGTGTGCGGGACCCAAGTGGGAGTGCGCCGGACGCCGTAGAAAGTGTGCGGGACCCAAATGGGTGTGCGCAGAACGCCCTAGAAAGTGTGTGGAACCCAAATGAGAGTGCGCCGGACACCGTAGAAAGTGTGCGGGACCCAAATGGGTGTGCGCAGAACGCCCTAGAAAGTGTGTGGAACCCAAATGAGAGTGCGCAGAACGCCGTAGAAAGTGTGCGAAACCCAAGTGGGAGTGCGCCGGACGCCGTAGAAAGTGTGCGGGACCCAAATGAGAGTGCGCCGGATGCCTTAGAAAGTTTGCGGGACCCATGTGGGAGTGCGCCGGACGCCGTAGAAAGTGTGCGCGGCCCAAATGAGAGTGCCCCGGATGCCTTAGAAAGTGTGCGGGACCCAAATGGGTGTGCGCAGAACGCCCTAGAATGTGTGTGGAACCCAAATGAGAGTGCGCCGGACACCGTACAAAGTGTGCGGGACCCAAATGGGTGTGCGCAGAACGCCCTAGAAAGTGTGTGGATCCCAAATGAGAGTGCGCCGGACGCCGTAGAAAGTGTGCGGGACCCACGTGGGAGTGCGCCGGACGCCGTAGAAAGTGTGCGGGACCCAAATGGGTGTGCGCAGAACGCCGTAGAAAGTGTGCGGGACCCACGTGGGAGTGCGCCGGGCGCAGTAGAAAGTGTGAGGGACCCAAGTGGGAGTGCGCCGGACGCCGTAGAAAGTGTGCGGGACCCAAATGGGTGTGCGCTGGACGCCGTAGAAAGTGTGCGGGATCCAAATGGGTGTGCGCTGGACGCCGTAGAAAGTGTGCGGGACCCAAATGGGTGTGCGCAGAACGCCCTAGAAAGTGTGAGGAACCCAAATGGGTGTGCTCCGGACGCCGTAGAAAGTGTGCGGGATCCTGGTGGGAGTGCGCCGGACGCCGTAGAAAGTGTACGGGACCCAAATGGGTGTGCGCAGAACTCCGTAGAAAGTGTGTGGAACCCAAATGAGAGTGCGCCGGACTCCGTAGAAAGTGTGCGGGACCCAAATGGGTGTGCGCAGAACGCCATAGAAAGTGTGCGGGACCCACGTGGGAGTGCGCCGGATGCCGTATAAAGTGTGCGGGACCCAAATGGGTGTGCACAAAACGCTCTAGAAAGTGTGTGGAACCCAAATGAGAGTGCGCCGGACACCGTAGAAAGTGTGTGGGACCCAAATGGGTGTGCGCAGAACGCCGTAGAAGGTGTGTGGGACCCAAATGGGTGTGCGCAGAACGCAGTAGAAAAGTGCGGGACCCGAGTGGGAGTGCGCTGGACGCCGTAGAAAGTGTGCGGGACCCAAATGGGTGTGCGCAGAACGCCGTAGAAAGTGTGTGGGACCCAAATGGGTGTGCGCAGAACGCCCTAGAAAGTGTGTGGGACCCAAATGAGAGTGCGCCGGACGCCGTAGAAAGTGTGCGGAACCCAAATGAGAGTGCGCCACACGCCGTAGAAAGTGTGCGGGACCCAAATGGGTGTGCGCAGAACGCCGTAGAAAGTGTGCGGAACCCAAATGAGAGTGCGCCGCACTCCGTAGAAAGTGTGCGGGACCCAAATGGGGGTGCGCAGAACGCCGTAGAAAGTGTGCGGGACCAAAGTGGGAGTGCGCCGGACGCCGTAGAAAGTGTGCGGGACCCAAATGGGTGTGCGCAGAACGCCCTAGAAAGTGTGTGGGACCCAAATGAGAGTGCGCCGGACGCCGTAGAAAGTGTGCGGGACCCACGTGGGAGTGCGCCGGACGCCGTAGAAAGTGTGCGGGACCCAAATGAGAGTGCGCCGGACGCCGTAGAAAGTGTGCGGGACCCAAATGGGTGTGCGCAGAACGCCCTAGAAAGTGTGTGGAACCCAAATGAGAGTGCGCCGGACACCGTAGAAAGTGTGCGGGACCCCAATGGGTGTGCGCAGAACGCCGTAGAAGGTGTGTGGGGCCCAAATGGGTGTGCGCAGAACGCCGTAGAAAAAGTGCGGGACCCAAGTGGGAGTGCGCCGGACGCCGTAGAAAGTGTGCGGGACCCAAATGGGTGTGCGCCGAACGCCGTAGAAAGTTTGTAGGACCCAAATGGGTGTGCGCAGAACGCCGTAGAAAGTGTGCGGGACCCAAGTGGGAGTGCGCCGGACGCCGTAGAAAGTGTGCGGGACCCAAATGGGTGTGCGCAGAACGCCGTAGAAAGTGTGTGGGACCCAAATGGGTGTGCGCAGAACGCAGTAGAAAAAGTGCGGGACCCGAGTGGGAGTGCGCCGGACGCCGTAGAAAGTGTGCGGGACCCAAATGGGTGTGCGCAGAACGCCGTAGAAAGTGTGTGGGACCCAAATGAGAGTGCACCGGACACAGTAGAAAGTGTGCGGGACCCACGTGGGAGTGCGCCGGACGCCGTAGAAAGTGTGCGGGACCCAAATGGGTGGGCGCAGAACGCCGTAGAAAGTGTGTGGGACCCAAATGAGAGTGAGCCGGACGACGCATAAAGTGTGCTGGACCCAAACGGGTGTGCGCAGAACGCCGTAGAAAGTGTGTGGAACCCAAATGAGAGTGAGCCGGACGACGCAGAAAGTGTGCGGGACCCAAAAGAGAGTGCAGAGAACGCCGTAGAAAGTATGTGGGACCCAAATGGATGTGCGCAGAACGCCGTAGAAAGTGTGCGGGACCCAAGTGGGAGTGCGCCGGACGCCGTAGAAAGTGTGCGGGACCCAAATGGGTGGGCGCAGAACGCCCTAGAAAGTGTGTGGGACCCAAATGAGAGTGAGCCGGACGCCCTAGAAAGTGTGCGGGACCCAAAAGGGAGTGCGCCGGACCCCGTAGAAAGTGTGTGGGACCCAAATGAGAGTGAGCCGGACGACGCAGAAAGTGTGCGGGACCCAAACGAGAGTGCGCCGGACGCCGCAGAAAGTGTGCGGGACCCAAATGGGTGTACGCAGAACGCCCTAGAAAGTGTGCGGGACCCAAATGAGAGGGCGCCGGACGCCGTAGAATGTGTGCGGGACCCGGATGGGTGTGCGCAGAACGCAGTAGAAAGTGTGTGGGACCTAAATGGGTGTGCGCAGAACGCCGTAGAAAGTGTGCGGGACCCAAGTGGGAGTGCGCCGGACGCCGTAGAAAGTGTGCGGGACCCAAATGGGTGTGCGCAGAACGCTGTAGAAAGTGTATGGGACCCAAATGGGAGTGCGCCGGACGCCGTAGAGTGTGCGGGACGAAAATGGGTGTGCGCAGAACGCCCTAGAAAGTGTGTGGAACCCAAATGAGAGTACGCCGGACGCCGTAGAAAGTGTGCGGGACCCAAACGAGAGTGCGCTGGACGCCGTAGAAAGTGTGTGGGACCCAAATGAGAGTGCGCCGGACGCCGTAGAAAGTGTGCGGGACCCAAGTGGGAGTGCGCCGGACGCCGTAGAAAGTGTGCGGGACCCAATTGGGTGTGCGCAGAACGCCCTAGAAAGTGTGCGGGACCCAAATGAGAGGGCGCCGGACGCCGTAGAAAGTGTGTGGGACCCAAATGGGTGTGCGCAGAACGCCCTAGAAAGTGTGTGGAACCCAAATGAGAGTGCGCCGGACGCCGTAGAAAGTGTGTGGGACCCAAATGGGTGTGCGCTGATTGCCGTAGAAAGTGTGCGGGTCCCAAATGGGTGTGCGCAGGACGCCGTAGAAAGTGTGTGGGACCCAAATGGGTGTGCGCAGAACGCCGTATAAAGTGTGCGGGACCCAAGTGGGAGTGCGCGTGACGCCGTAGAAAGTGTGCTGGACCCAAATGGGTGTACGAAGAACGCCCTAGAAAGTGTGTGGGACCCAAACGAGAGTGCGCCGGACTCCGTAGAAAGTGTGCGGGACCCAAATGGGTGTGCGCAGAACGCCCTAGAAAGTGTGTGGAACTCAAATGAGAGTGCGCCGGACGCCGTAGAAAGTGTGCGAGACCCAAGTGGGAGTGCGCCGGACGCCGTAGAAAATGTGCGGGACCCAAATGGGTGTGCGCAGAACGGCGTAGAAAAAGTGCGGGACCCAAGTGGAAGTGCACCGGACGCCGTAGAAAGTGTGCGGGACCCAAATGGGTGTGCGCAGAACGCCATATAAAGTGTGTGGGACCCAAATGATAGTGATGAGGACGCCGTAGAAAGTGTGCGGGACCCAAATGGGTGTGCGCAGAACGCCGTAGAAAGTGTGTGGGACCCAAATGAGAGTGCGCAGGACGCCGTAGAACGTGTGCGGGACCTAAACGGGATGGGCCGGACGCCGTAGAAAGTGTGTTGGACCCAAATGAGAGTGCGCAGGACGCCGCAGAAAGTGTGTGGGACCCAAAAAAGAGTGCGCATGACGCCGTAGAAAGTGTGTGGGACCCAAATGGGAGTGTGCCGGACGCCGTAGAAAGTGTGCGGGACCCAAATGGGTGTGCGCAGAACGCCGTAGAAAGTGTGTGGGACCCAAATGGGTGTGCGCCGGACACCGTAGAAAGTGTGCGGGTCCCAAATCAGAGGGCGCCGGACGCCGTAGAAATTGTGCGGGACCCCAATGGGTGTGCGCAGAACGCCGTAGAAAGTGTGTGGGGCCCAAATGGGTGTGCGCAGAACGCCGTAGAAAGTGTGCGGGACCAAAGTGGGAGTGCGCCGGACGCCGTAGAAAGTGTGCGGGACCCAAATGGGTGTGCGCAGAACGCCGTAGAAAGTGTGTGGAACCCAAATGAGAGTGCGCAGGACGCCGTAGAAAGTGTGCGGGATCTTAATGGGTGTGCGCAGAACGCCGTAGAAAGTGTGTGGGACCCAAATGAGAGTGCGCCGGATGCCTTAGAAAGTTTGCGGGACCCACGTGGGAGTGCGCCGGACGCCGTAGAAAGTGTGCGCGACCCAAATGAGAGTGCGCCGGATGCCTTAGAAAGTGTGCGGGACCCACGTGGGAGTGCGCCGGACGCCGTAGAAAGTGTGCGGGACCCAAATGGGTGTGCGCAGAACGCCCTAGAAAGTGTGTGGAACCCAAATGAGAGTGCGCCGGACGCCGTAGAAAGTGTGCGGGACCCAAATGGGTGTGCGCAGAACGCCCTAGAAAGTGTGTGGGACCCAAATGAGAGTGCGCCGGACGCCGTAGAAAGTGTGCGGGACCCACATGGGTGTGCGCAGAACGCCGTAGTAAATGTGTGGGACCCAAATGGGTGTGCGCCGGACGCCGTAGAAAGTGTGCGGGACCCAAGTGGGAGTGCGCCGGACGCCGTAGAAAGTGTGCGGGACCCAAATGGGTGTGCGCAGAACGCCGTAGAAAGTGTGTGGGACCCAAATGGGTGTGCGCAGAACGCAGTAGAAAAAGTGCGGGACCCGAGTGGGAGTGCGCCGGACGCCGTAGAAAGTGTGCGGGACCCAAATGGGTGTGCGCAGAACGCCGTAGAAAGTGTGTGGGACCCAAATGGGTGTGCGCAGAACGCCGTAGAAAGTGTGCGGGACCCACGTGGGAGTGCGCCGGACGCCGTATAAAGTGTGCGGGACCCAAATGGGTGTGCGCAGAACGCCGTAGAAAGTGTGTGGGACCCAAATGAGAGTGCGCCGGACGCCGTAGAAAGTGTGCGGGACCCAAATGAGTGTGCGCAGAACGCCGTAGAAAGTGTGTGGGACCCAAATGAGAGTGCGTAGGACGCCGTAGAAAGTGTGCGGTACCCAAATGGGTGTGCGCAGAACGCCGTAGAAAGTGTGTGGGACCCAAATGAGAGTGCGTAGGACGCCGTAGAAAGTGTGCGGGACCCAAATGAGTGTGCGCAAAACGCCGTAGAAAGTGTGTGGGACCCAAATGGGTGTGCGCAGAACGCCGTAGAAAAAGTGCGGGACCCACGTGGGAGTGCGCCGGACGCCCTAGAAAGTGTGTGGGACCCAAATGGGTGTGCGCAGAACGCCGTAGAAGGTGTGTGGGACCCAAATGGGTGTGCGCAGAACGCAGTAGAAAAGTGCGGGACCCGAGTGGGAGTGCGCTGGACGCCGTAGAAAGTGTGCGGGACCCAAATGGGTGTGCGCAGAACGCCGTAGAAGGTGTGTTGGACCCAAATGGGTGTGCGCGGAACGCCGTAGAAAGTGTGCGGGACCCAAGTGGGAGTGCGCCGGACGCCGTAGAAAGTGTGCGGGACCCAAATGGGTGTGCGCAGAACGCCCTAGAAAGTGTGTGGAACCCAAATGAGAGTGCACCGGACACCGTAGAAAGTGTGCGGGACCCAAATGGGTGTGCGCAGAACGCCCTAGAAAGTGTGTGGAACCCAAATGAGAGTGCGCCGGACGCCGTAGAAAGTGTGCGGGACCCAAATGGGTGTGCGCCGGACGCCGTAGAAAGTGTGCGGGACCCAAATGAGAGTGCGCCGGATGCCTTAGAAAGTGAGCGGGACCCACGTGGGAGTGCTCCGGACGCCGTAGAAAGTGTGCGCGACCCTAGTGGGAGTGCGCCGGACGCCGTAGAAAGTGTGCGGGACCCAAATGGGTGTGCGCAGAACGCCCTAGAAAGTGTGTGGAACCCAAATGAGAGTGCGCCTGACACCGTAGAAAGTGTGCGGGACCCAAATGGGTGTGCGCAGAACGCCCTAGAAAGTGTGTGGAACCCAAATGAGAGTGCGCCGGACGCCATAGAAAGTGTGCGCGACCCACGTGGGAGTGCGCCGGATGCCGTATAAAGTGTGCGGGACCCAAATGGGTGTGCGCAGAAAGCCCTAGAAAGTGTGTGGGACCCAAATGAGAGTGCGCCGGACGCCGTAGAAAGTGTGCGGGACCCAAATGAGAGTGCGCCGGATGCCTTAGAAAGTGTGCGGGACCCACGTGGGAGTGCGCCGGACGCCGTACAAAGTGTGCGGGACCCAAATGGGTGTGTGCCGGACGCCGTAGAAAGTGTGCGGGACCCAAATGAGAGTGCGCCGGATGCCTTAGAAAGTGAGCGGGACCCACGTGGGAGTGCTCCGGACGCCGTAGAAAGTGTGCGCGACCCTAGTGGGAGTGCGCCGGACGCCGTAGAAAGCGTGCGGGACCCAAATGGGTGTGCGCAGAACGCCCTAGAAAGTGTGTGGAACCCAAATGAGAGTGCGCCGGACGCCATAGAAAGTGTGCGGGACCCACGTGGGAGTGCGCCGGACGCCGTAGAAAGTGTGCGGGACCCAAATGAGAGAGCGTCGAACGCCGCAGAAAGTGTGCGGGACCCACGTGGGAGTGCGCCGGACGCCGTAGAAAGTGTGCGGGACCCAAATGGGTGTGCGCAGAACGCCCTAGAAAGTGTGTGGGACCCAAAGGAGAGTGCGCCGAACACCGTAGAAAGTGTGCGGGACCCAAATGGGTGTGCGCAGAACGCCCTAGAAAGTGTGTGGGACCCAAACGAGAGTGCGCCGCACTCCGTAGAAAGTGGCGGGACCCAAATGAGAGTGCGCCGAACGCCGTAGAAAGTGTGCGGGACCCAAGTGGGAGTGCGCCGGACGCCGTAGAAAGTGTGCGGGACCCAAATGGGTGTGCGCAGAACGCCGTAGAAAAAGTGCGGGACCCAAGTGGGAGTGCGCCGGACGCCGTAGAAAGCGTGCGGGACCCAAATGGGTGTGCGCAGAACGCCGTAGAAAGTGTGTGGGACCCAAATGGGTGTGCGCAGAACGCCGTAGAAAGTCTGCGGGACCCAAGTGGAAGTGCGCCGGACGCCGTAGAAAGTGTGCGGGACCCAAATGGGTGTGCGCAGAACGCCGTAGTAAGTGTGTGGGACCCAAGCGGGTGTGCGCAGGACGCCGTAGAAAGTGTGCGGGATCCAAATGGGTGTGCGCAGAACGCCCTAGAAAGGGACCCAAATGGGTGTGCGCAGAACTCCGTAGAAAGTGTGTGGAACCCAAATGAGAGTGCGCCGGACTCCGTAGAAAGTGTGCGGGACCCAAATGGGTGTGCGCAGAACGCCATAGAAAGTGTGTGGAACCCAAATGAGAGTGCGCCGGACGCCGTAGAAAGTGTGCGGGACCCAAATGGGTGTGCGCAGAACGCCGTAGAAAGTGTGCGGGACCCAAGTGGGAGTGCGCAGAACGCCGTAGAAAGTGTGCGGGACCCAAGTGGGAGTGCGCCGGACGCCGTAGAAAGTGTGCGGGACCCAAGTGGGAGTGCGCCGGACGCCGTAGAAAGTGTGCGGGACCCAAATGGATGTGCGCAGAACGCCCTAGAAAGTGTGTGGGACCCAAACGAGAGTGCGCCGCACTCCGTAGAAAGTGGCGGGACCCAAATGGGTGTGCGCAGAACGCCCTAGAAAGTGTGTGGAACTCAAATGAGAGTGCGCCGAACGCCGTAGAAAGTGTGCGGGACCCACGTGGGAGTGCGCCGGACGCCGTATAAAGTGTGCGGGACCCAAATTGGTGTGCGCAGAACGCCGTAGTAAGTGTGTGGGACCCAAATAAGAGTGCGCCGGACGCCGTAGAAAGTGTGCGGGACCCAAATGAGAGAGCGTCGGACGCCGTAGAAAGTGTGCGGGACCCAAGTGGAAGTGCACCGGACGCCGTAGAAAGTGTGTGGGACCCAAATGGGAGTGCGCCGGACGCCGTAGAAAGTGTGCGGGACCCAAATGAGAGTGCGCCGGACGCCGTAGAAAGTGTGCGGGACCCACATGGGAGTGCGCCGGACGCTGTAGAAAGTATGCGGGACCCAAATGGGTGTGCGCAGAACGCCCTAGAAAGTGTGTGGAACCCAAATGAGAGTGCGCCGGACGCCGTAGAAAGTGTGCGGGACCCAAACGGGTGTGCGCAGAACGCCGTAGTAAATGTGTGGGACCCAAATGAGAGTGCGCCGGAAGCCGTAGAAAGTGTGCGGGACCCACGTGGGAGTGCGCCTGACGCCGTAGAAAGTGTGCGGGACCCAAATGGGTGTGCGCAGAACGCCCTAGAAAAAATGTGGGACCCAAATGAGAGTGCGCCGGACGCCGTAGAAAGTGTGCGGGACCCAAATGGGTGTGTGCAGAACGCCCTAGAAAGTGTGTGGAACTCAAATGAGAGTGCGCCGGACGCCGTAGAAAGTGTGTGGGACCCAAATGGGTGTGCGCAGAACGCCGTATAAAGTGTACGGGACCCAAGTTGGAGTGCGCGTGACGCCGTAGAAAGTGTGCTGGACCCAAATGGGTGTGCGAAGAACGCCCTAGAAAGTGTGTGGGACCCAAATGAGAGTGCGTCGGACGCCGTAGAAAGTGTGCGGGACCCAAATGAGAGTGCGCCGGACGCCGTATAAAGTGTGCGGGACCCAGATGGGTGTGCGCAGAACGCCGTAGTAAGTGGGTGGGACCCAAATGGGTGTGCGCAGAACGCCGTAGAAAGTGTGTGGGACCCAAATGAGAGTGCGCCGGACGCCGTAGAAAGTGTGCGGGACCCAAATGGATGTGCGCAGAACGCCCTAGAAAGTGTGTGGGACCCAAATGAGAGCGCGCCGGACGCCGTAGAAAGTGTGCGGGACCCAAGTGGGAGTGCGCCGGACGCCGTAGAAAGTGTGCGGGACCCAAATGGATGTGCGCAGAACGCCCTAGAAAGTGTGTGGGACCCAAAGGAGAGTGCGCCGAACACCGTAGAAAGTGTGCGGGACCCAAATGGGTGTGCGCAGAACGCCCTAGAAAGTGTGTGGAACTCAAATGAGAGTGCGCCGGACGCCGTAGAAAGTGTGCGCGACCCAAATGAGAGTGCGCCGGACGCCGTAGAAAACGTGCGGGACCCACGTGAGAGTGCGCAGAACGCCGTAGTAAGTGTGTGGGACCCAAATGGGAGTGCTCCGGACGCCGTAGAAAGTGTGCGCGACCCAAATGGGAGTGCGCCGGACGCCGTAGAAAGTGTGTGGAACCCAAATGCGAGTGCGCCGGACGCCCTAGAAAGTGTGTGGAACCCAAATGAGAGTGCGCCTGACGCCCTAGAAAGTGTGTGGGACCCAAATGAGAGTGCGCCGGACGCCGTAGAAAGTGTGTGGAACCCAAATGAGAGTGCGCCGGACGCCATAGAAAGTGTGCGGGACCCACGTGGGAGTGCGCCGGATGCCGTATAAAGTGTGCGGGACCCAAATGGGTGTGCGCAGAACGCCCTAGAAAGTGTGTGGGACCCAAATGAGAGTGCGCCGGACGCCGTAGAAAGTGTGCGGGACCCAAATGAGAGTGCGCCGGACGCCGTAGAAAGTGTGCGGGACCCAAGTGGGAGTGCGCCGGACGCCGTAGAAAGTGTGCGGGACCCAAATGGGTGTGCGCAGAGCGCCCTAGAAAGTGTGTGGAACCCAAATGAGAGTGCGCCGGACGCCGTAGAAAGGGTGCGGGACCCAAATGGGTGTGCGCAGACCGCCGTAGAAAGTGTGTGGGACCCAAACGAGAGTGCGCCGGACGCCGTAGAAATTGTGCGGGACCCAAATGGTGTGCGCCGGATGCCGAAGAAAGTGTGCGGGACCCAAATGGGTGTGCGCAGAACGCCCTAGAAAGTGTGTGGAACTCAAATGAGAGTGCGCCGAACGCCGTAGAAAGTGTGCGCGACCCAAACAACAGTGCGCCGGATGCCGAAGAAAGTGTGCGGGACCCAAATGGGTGTGCGCAGAACGCCCTAGAAAGTGTGTGGGACCCAAAGGAGAGTGCGCCGAACACCGTAGAAAGTGTGCGGGACCCAAATGGGTGTGCGCAGAACGCCCTAGAAAGTGTGTGGAACTCAAATGAGAGTGCGCCGGACGCCGTAGAAAGTGTGCGCGACCCAAATGAGAGTGCGCCGGATGCCGTGGAAAGTGTGCGGGACCCAAATGGGTGTGCGCAGAAAGCCCTAGAAAGTGTGCGGGACCCAATGAGAGTGCGCGGACGCCGTAGAAAGTGTGCGGGACCCAAATGAGAGTGCGCCAGACGCCGTAGAAAGTGTGCGGGACCCAAGTGGGAGTGCGCAGAACGCCGTAGAAAGTGTGTGGGACCCAAATGGGTGTGCGCAGAACGCCGTAGAAAGTGTGAGGGGCCCAAATGAGAGTGCGCCGGATACCTGAGAAAGTGTGCGGGACCCAAATGGGTGTGCGCCGGACGCCGTAGAAAGTGTGCGGGACCCAAATGGGTGTGCGCAGAACGGCGTAGAAAGTGTGCGGGACCCAAGTGGGAATGCGCCAGACGCCGTAAAAAGTGTGCGGGACCCAAATGGGCGTGCGCAGAACGCCGTAGTAAGTGTGTGGGACCCAAATAAGAGTGCGCCGGACGCCGTAGAAAGTGTGCGGGACCCAAATGGGTGTGCGCAGAACGCCGTAGAAAGTGTGTGGGACCCAAATGGGTGTGCGCAGAACGCCGTAGAAAGTGTGTGGAACCCAAATGAGAGTGCGCCGGACGCCGTAGAAAGTGTGCGGGACCCAAATGGGTGTGCGCAGAACGCCCTAGAAAGTGTGTGGGACCCTAATGAGAGTCCGCCGAACGCCATAGAAAGTGTTCGGGACCCAAATGGGTGTGCGCAGAACGCCTTAGAATGTGTGTGGGACCCTAATGAGAGTCCGCCGGACGCCGTAGAAAGTTTGTGGGACCCAAGTGGAGTGCGCAGAACGCCGTAGAAAGTGTGTGGGACCTAAATAACAGTGCGCCGGATGCCGTAGAAAGTGTGCGGGACCCAAATGGGTGTGCGCAGAACGCCCTAGAAAGTGTGTGGAACCCAAATGAGAGTGCGCCGGACGCCGTAGAAAGTGTGCGGGACCCAAATGGGTGTGCGCAGAACGCCCTAGAAAGTGTGTGGAACCCAAATGAGAGTGCGCCGGACGCCGTAGAAAGTGTGCGGGACCCACGTGGGAGTGCGCCGGACGCCGTAGAAAGTGTGCGGGACCCAAATGGGTGTGCGCAGAACGCCCTAGAAAGTGTGTGGATCCCAAATGAGAGTGCGCCGGACGCCGTAGAAAGTGTGCGGGACCCACGTGGGAGTGCGCCGGACGCCGTATAAAGTGTGCGGGACCCAAATGGGTGTGCGCAGAACGCCGTAGTAAGTGTTTGGGACCCAAATGAGAGTGCGCCGGACGCCGTAGAAAGTGAGCAGTACCCAAACGAGAGAGCGTCGGACGCCGTAGAAAGTGTGCGGGACCCAAGTGGGAGTGCGCAGAACGCCCTAGAAATTGTGTGGAACCCAAATGAGAGTGCGCCGGACACCGTAGAAAGTGTGCGGGACCCAAATGGATGTGCGCAGAACGCCCTAGAAAGTGTGTGGGACCCAAATGAGAGTGCGCCGGACGCCGTAGAAAGTGTGCGGGACCCAAATGAGAGTGCGCCGGATGCCTTGGAAAGTGTGCGGGACCCAAGTGGGAGTGCGCCGGACGCCGTAGAAAGTGTGCGGGACCCAAATGGGTGTGCGCAGAACGCCCTAGAAAGTGTGTGGAACCCAAATGAGAGTGCGCCGGACACCGTAGAAAGTGTGCGGGACCCAAATGGGTGTGCGCAGAACGCCCTAGAAAGTGTGTGGATCCCAAATGAGAGTGCGCCGGACGCCGTAGAAAGTGTGCGGGACCCACGTGGGAGTGCGCCGGACGCCGTATAAAGTGTGCGGGACCCAAATGGGTGTGCGCAGAACGCCGTAGTAAGTGTTTGGGACCCAAATGAGAGTGCGCCGGACGCCGTAGAAAGTGAGCAGTACCCAAACGAGAGAGCGTCGGACGCCGTAGAAAGTGTGCGGGACCCAAGTGGGAGTGCGCCGGACGCCGTAGAAAGTGTGCGGGACCCAAATGGGTGTGCGCAGAACGCCCTAGAAAGTGTGTGGAACCCAAATGAGAGTGCGCCGGACACCGTAGAAAGTGTGCGGGACCCAAATGGGTGTGCGCAGAACGCCCTAGAAAGTGTGTGGATCCCAAATGAGAGTGCGCAGAATGCCGTAGAAAGTGTGCGGGACCCAAATGAGAGCGCGCCGAACGCCGTAGAAAGTGTGCGGTGACAAAGTGAAAGTGCGCAAGACGCCATTACAAAGTGTGTGGACCTAAAATGGGCGTGCGCAGAACGCCGTAGAAAGTGTGCGGGACCCAAATGAGAGTGCGCCGGACGCCGTAGAAAGTGTGCGGGACTCAAATGGGTGTGCGCAGAACGCCCTAGAAAGTGTGTGGAACCCAAATGAGAGTGCGCCGGACGCCGTAGAAAGTGTGCGGTGACAAAGTGAAAGTGCGGAAGACGCCGTACAAAGTGTGCGGGACCCAAATGGGCGTGCGCAGAACGCCGTAGAAAGTGTGCGGGACCCAAATGAGAGTGCGCCGGACGCCGTAGAAAGTGTGCGGGACTCAAATGGGTGTGCGCAGAACGCCCTAGAAAGTGTGTGGATCCCAAATGAGAGTGCGCCGGACACCGTAGAAAGTGTGCGGGACCCAAATGAGAGTGCGCCGAACGCCGTAGAAAGTGTGCGGTGACCCAAAGTGAAAGTGCGCAGAACGCCGTAGAAAGTGTGCGGGACCCAAATGGAGTGCGCAGAACGCCGTAGAAAGTGTGCGGGACCCAAATGAGAGTGCGCCGGACGCCGTAGAAAGTGTGCGGGACTCAAATGGGTGTGCGCAGAACGCCCTAGAAAGTGTGTGGAACCCAAATGAGAGTGCGCCGAACGCCGTAGAAAGTGTGCGGTGACAAAGTGAAAGTGCGCAAGACGCCGTACAAAGTGTGCGGGACCCAAATGGGCGTGCGCAGAACGCCGTAGAAAGTGTGCGGGACCCAAATGAGAGTGCGCCGGACGCCGTAGAAAGTGTGCGGGACTCAAATGGGTGTGCGCAGAACGCCCTAGAAAGTGTGTGGATCCCAAATGAGAGTGCGCCGGACGCCGTAGAAAGTGTGCGGGACCCACGTGGGAGTGCGCCGGACGCCGTATAAAGTGTGCGGGACCCAAATGGGTGTGCGCAGAACGCCGTAGTAAGTGTTTGGGACCCAAATGAGAGTGCGCCGGACGCCGTAGAAAGTGAGCAGTACCCAAACGAGAGAGCGTCGGACGCCGTAGAAAGTGTGCGGGACTCAAATGGGTGTGCGCAGAACGCCCTAGAAAGTGTGTGGATCCCAAATGAGAGTGCGCCGGACACCGTAGAAAGTGTGCGGGACCCAAATGGATGTGCGCAGAACGCCCTAGAAAGTGTGTGGGACCCAAATGAGAGTGCGCCGGACGCCGTAGAAAGTGTGCGGGACCCAAATGAGAGTGCGCCGGATGCCTTGGAAAGTGTGCGGGACCCAAGTGGGAGTGCGCCGGACGCCGTAGAAAGTGTGCGGGACCCAAATGGGTGTGCGCAGAACGCCCTAGAAAGTGTGTGGAACCCAAATGAGAGTGCGCCGGACACCGTAGAAAGTGTGCGGGACCCTGATGGGTGTGCGCAGAACGCCCTAGAAAGTGTGTGGATCCCAAATGAGAGTGCGCCGGACGCCGTAGAAAGTGTGCGGGACCCACGTGGGAGTGCGCCGGACGCCGTATAAAGTGTGCGGGACCCAAATG
Organism: Aplectana chamaeleonis; assembly: GCA_029168955.1. Classification (NCBI taxonomy): domain Eukaryota; kingdom Metazoa; phylum Nematoda; class Chromadorea; order Rhabditida; family Cosmocercidae; genus Aplectana; species Aplectana chamaeleonis. The sequence continues at coordinate 303,726 of JAPDOI010000190.1, forward strand.
GGTGTGCGCAGAACGCCGTAGTAAGTGTTTGGGACCCAAATGAGAGTGCGCCGGACGCCGTAGAAAGTGAGCAGTACCCAAACGAGAGAGCGTCGGACGCCGTAGAAAGTGTGCGGGACCCAAGTGGGAGTGCGCCGGACGCCGTAGAAAGTGTGCGGGACCCAAATGGGTGTGCGCAGAACGCCCTAGAAAGTGTGTGGAACCCAAATGAGAGTGCGCCGGACGCCGTATAAAGTGAGCAGTACCCAAACGAGAGAGCGTCGGACGCCGTAGAAAGTGTGCGGGACCCAAGTGGGAGTGCGCAGAACGCCCTAGAAATTGTGTGGAACCCAAATGAGAGTGCGCCGGACACCGTAGAAAGTGTGCGGGACCCAAATGGATGTGCGCAGAACGCCCTAGAAAGTGTGTGGGACCCAAATGAGAGTGCGCCGGACGCCGTAGAAAGTGTGCGGGACCCAAATGAGAGTGCGCCGGATGCCTTGGAAAGTGTGCGGGACCCAAGTGGGAGTGCGCCGGACGCCGTAGAAAGTGTGCGGGACCCAAATGGGTGTGCGCAGAACGCCCTAGAAAGTGTGTGGGACCCAAACGAGAGTGCGCCGGACTCCGTAGAAAGTGGCGGGACCCAAATGGGTGTGCGCAGAACGCCCTAGAAAGTGTGCGGGACCCACGTGGTAGTGCGCCGGACGCCGTAGAAAGTGTGCGGGACCCAAATGGGTGTGCGCAGAACGGCGTAGAAAGTGTGCGGGACCCAAGTGGGAATGCGCCAGACGCCGTAGAAAGTGTGCGGGACCCAAATGAGAGAGCGCCGGACGGCGTAGAAAGTGGGCGGGACCCAAGTGGAAGTGCGCCGGACGCCGTAGAAAGTGTGCGGGACCCAAATGGGTGTGCGCACAACGCCCTAGAATGTGTGCGGTACCCAAATGAGGGTGCGCCGGACGCCGTAGAAAGTGTGCGGGACCCACGTGGGAGTGCGCCGGACGCCGTATAAAGTGTGCGGGACCCAAATGGGTGTGCGCAGAACGCCCTAGAAAGTGTGTGGATCCCAAATGAGAGTGCGCAGAATGCCGTAGAAAGTGTGCGGGACCCAAATGAGAGCGCGCCGAACGCCGTAGAAAGTGTGCGGTGACAAAGTGAAAGTGCGCAAGACGCCGTACAAAGTGTGCGGGACCCAAATGGGCGTGCGCAGAACGCCGTAGAAAGTGTGCGGGACCCAAATAGGAGCACGACCATGCCGATCATTTTTTCCGCAGGGCTACCGTAACCATTCTCGAGCAAAACATGATAACGAACGATAACACACGCTCATAACATGCGGGGTATAAAAGGGCAGAGGAGCGGTATGCATTCATTCACACACCGTTCTCTTTGAGAAGCCGCCGGGAAGTGGCTGAGGAGGTCGAAATTGTGCAAACACGTTTGTTGGCTATTACGATGGGCTCATACCCAAGCTGACACTCAGAAAATTTTTGAAAGAGGGTTGCGGTAGCCCTGCGGAAAAATGATCGGCGTGAGCGTGCTTGTGACCCAAATGGGTGTACGCAGAACGCCGTAGAAAGTGTGCGGGACCCAAATGAGAGTGCGCCGGACGCCGTAGAAAGTGTGCGGGACCCAAATAGAAGCACGCCGATGCCGATCATTTTTTCCAGCAGGGCTACCGTAACCCAAATTCTCGAGCCCTAGAAAACATGATAACGAGACGCATAACACACGCTCATAACATGCGGGGGTATAAAGGGCAGAGGAGCGGTATGCATTCATTCACACCCCGTTCCCTTTGAGAAGCCGCCGGGAAGTGGCTGAGGAGGTCGAAATTGTGCAAACACGTTTGTTGGCTATTACGATGGGCTCATACCCAAGCTGACACTCAAAAAATTTTTGAAAGAGGGTTGCGGTAGCCCTGCGGAAAAATGATCGGCGTGAGCGTGCTTGTGACCCAAATGTGTGTGCGCAGAACGCCGTAGAAAGTGTGTGGGACCCAAATGAGAGTGCGTTGGACACCGTAGAAAGTGCCGGACTCAAATGTGTGTGCGCAGAACGCCGTAGAAAGTGTGCAGGACATCAGTGGGAGTATGCAAGATGTAACAGAATGTGCGCAGGACATTAGTGGGAGTGCGCAGGATGACATAGAAAGCGTGCAGGACATCAGTGGGAGCGTGCAGCACCTCATAGAAAGTGTGTATGACATCAGTGGAAGGGTGCAGGACATTAGTGGGAGTGTGCAGGACGTCAAAGAAAGTGTGCAGGCCATCAGTTGGAGTGCGCAGGACGTCACAGAAGGGGGGGGCAGGACATCAGTGGGTTTACTTTCACCTAACACCACCAGGCATAAATCATGTTAGAAAGGAAACCTTTAGCAAAAATAAATGAAATTCCTGAAAGTTTAGGTTCCTGGCAAAAGTGAAGATTTGGCATGGCCATAGAAATATACTCAGTTAAAAAGGGAAGATAAAGAAAAATGAAAAAAGGTTTTCAAATATTCCTGAGAACGATTTGGCGTAGAGTAATTTGTTTTTCGGGAAATGAAGTGAAATAGTTGAAAGTATGATTTGGCAGTCGAGTTTGAACCAACTATTGATAAGAGTTGTGCAAAACGAGAGATCGCCTTGTCTGTGCTTATCCGTAGAACATATCAAAGCGAAATCACGCGTGTTGATTTTACTTCACCTAATACGCGAAGACCGCCGCATTACAGCTCCCGAAAAAGTTTTCATGCTTCCCATTTCACGCGTGATTTCGCTTTGATATGTTCTACGGATAAGCACAGACGAGGCGATCTGTCGTTTTGCACAACTCTTATCAATAGTTGGTTCAAACTCGACTGCCAAATCATACTTTCAACTATTTCACTTCATTTCCCGAAAAACAAATTACTCTACGCCAAATCGTTCTCAGGAATATTTCAAAACCTTTTTTCATTTTTCTTTATCTTCCCTTTTTAACTGAGTATATTTCTATGGCCATGCCAAATCTTCACTTTTGCCAGGAACCTAAACTTTCAGGAATGAATGTAATGGTTTTAGAATGCCCGCATAGCATTGGCTGCTGAAAGGATAATGGACTGCGGAGGAAAAGATTAGGTAATCAAACGATTGCCCACGAATATCCTACTTAAACAATAGCAGACCTTGAATTCATTAGAAACACGTTTTTCTCAGTTTGGCGGGCACCATAGAATCATACTTCGGTAAATACGAAACGCATAGATTAACACAAGCCATACAGGGCGAGATCAAGAGGAGAAAAATCAAGAAAATCCACGAAGTATCGTCACAACGTGAGCATGCCATGCGTATCACAATTTTTCTTCGAGCGCTGTTCGGTTACCTATCGCTCCAGCCGCGAAGCGGCTGGAGAGGTTTGGTTTTGCCTAGGCCTTGTGATCACCTAGAGTTTTATAAAATAGTTTATAGAATCTTTGCAACAAAATTTCTGAAGATTTCCTTCTGGATATAAGCGAAGGGGTGCAGAATACAACAGCTGTCCGTATTTCAACAAAATCGGTTCACAAATAACAAAGTTGTGAGCCCGAAGGCTTAAGAATATTTCATGGTGCGCGCCGTAGGCCGTGAGCCGTAGGCCGTGGGGCCGTCACGCTTTTCAGTCCTCACTGCTAATACCCACTGCCAATGGTTGCAGGCAATCAACTTGGCAGACAGGTAAATTGGTAGGGGGTACGTAGGCTGGTAAGTGATCGATTTTTTTTCGGGCTTCTGATGACGTCATCGGGACATCGCGAAAAGTGCTTCGGGCTTCTGATGACGTCATCAGGACGTCGTCAGAAGTGCTTCGGGCTCCTGATGACGTCATCGGGACGTCGCCAGAAGTGCTTCGGGCTCCTGATCAGGACGTCGTCAGACGTTGCTCAAGTGCTTCGGCCTCCTGATGACGTCATCGGGACGTCGTCAGAAGTGCTTCGGGCTCCTGATGACGTCATCGGGACGTCGCGAAAAGTGCTTCGGGCTCCTGATGACGTCATCAACACGTTGTCAGAAGTGGTTTGGGCTCCTGATGACGTCATCGGGACGTCGTGAAAAGTGCTTTGGGCTTCTGATGACGTCATCGGGACGTCGTGAAAAGTGCTTCGGGCTCCTGATGACGTCATCAGGACGTCGTGAAAAGTGCTTCGGGCTTCTGATGACGTCATGGGGACGTCGTCAGAAGTGCTTCGGGCTCCTGATGACGTCATCAGGACGTCGTCAGAAGTGCTTCGGGCTCCTGATGACGTCATCGGGACGTCCTGAAAAGTGCTTCGGGCTCCTGATGACGTCATCAACACGTTGTCAGAAGTGCTTCGGGCTCCTGATGACGTCATCGGGACGTCGCGAGAAGTGCTTCGGGCTCCTGATGACGTCATCAGGACGTTGCCAGAAGTGCTTCGGCCTCCTGATGACGTCATCGGGACGTCGTCAGAAGTGCTTCGGGCTCCTGATGACGTCATCGGGACGTCTCGAAAAGTGCTTCGGGCTCCTGATGACGTCATCAACACGTTGTCAGAAGTGGTTTGGGCTCCTGATGACGTCATCGGGACGTCGTGAAAAGTGCTTTGGGCTTCTGATGACGTCATCGGGACGTCGTGAAAAGTGCTTCGGCTCCTGATGACGTCATCAGGACGTCGTGAAAAGTGCTTCGGGCTTCTGATGACGTCATCAGGACGTCGTCAGAAGTGCTTCGGGCTCCTGATGACGTCATCAGGACGTCGTCAGAAGTGCTTCGGGCTCCTGATGACGTCATCGGGACGTCGTGAAAAGTGCTTCGGGCTTCTGATGACGTCATCAGGACGTCGTCAGAAGTGCTTCGGGCTCCTGATGACGTCATCGGGACATCGCGAAAAGTGCTTCGGGCTTCTGATGACGTCATTGTGACGTCGTCAGAAGTGCTTCGGGCTCCTGATGACGTCATCGGGGCGTCCTGAAAAGTGCTTCGGGCTTCTGATGACGTCATCAGGACGTGGTCAGAAGTGCTTCGGGCTCCTGATGACGACATCGGGACGTCGTGAAAAGTGCTTCGGGCTTTTGATGACGCCATCGGGACGTCTTGAAAAGTGCGGGACTATCCTAGACGGGGGGGGGGCACTCAAGATTCAAGTCAGAAATGGAATGAACGACCGATCTATAACGCTATCAACCAAAGTATTTCTACAGAACTTCATCAACAACAATGATTGATAGCAGCATCAAACATCTTTTATCAGGATTTCCATTCATTTTCATGAGCGAATCGTGGGTGCCCCCCCCCGTCTATGATAGTCCCAAAAGTGCTTCGGGCTTCTGATGACGTCATCGGGACATCGCGAAAAGTGCTTCGGGCTTCTGATGACGTCATCGGGACGTCGTGAAAAGTGCTTCGGGCTCCTGATGACGTCATCAGGACGTCGTGAAAAGTGCTTCGGGCTTCTGATGACGTCATCGGGACGTCTCGAAAAGTGCTTCGAGCTTCTGCTGACGTCATCGGGACGTCGTGGAATTCCGGAGAGTGGGCAGGTGCTCGGGACCCGTTGCTGGTCATCCGGAAAATTGTGCAGGTTAACCAAAAGAGTGAGCAAGAGATTTGAGCTTTGCGCTAGTCGTCTGAGATAGTGTGCTGGATGCATCGGAATCTGCGAAGGAGTCCGAGAACACCTCGCAAAACTTTTTAAAAGTTTGCTGATGACAAGCGTAGCGTGCAGAAAGCCTGAGATATTATGTAGGTCATGTCGCCAGGCTGCTTTTCAACTTCGTAACGCGCTTAGGCTACTCACAAAACCCCATTTTGTGTGTTCCCTCATTCTTCTTCACCAGCCTACTGTTTTTTTCTGCAATAAATGGTACTTGTCAGCAAGTTATCAGCATCTGAATTCGAAAACAAATTGCTAGAATTATCTCCATTCGCAGCTCAGCAGAGCTTTTTCATATCAAATTCATGGAATCGAAGCGGCTGTTCTGTGAAGGAATGGGGCGGAGGAAACGAAATAATGAGTATGGAAAATTGCTTTGTTCCACTAATGTGAAAGTGTCCAAATGGAAAGGAAGGTAGTTTCTGACAGTGCAGGTTTTGAGTTATGTAGTTTCATTCGCAAGCGAAGAACTGCGGGCAGATTCTGCATCCGGCTGTACGCCAGCAGACTTTCATCATTATCGACCGGGCTGGCTACGTCTGAGCGACCAACTATCACCGGGGCCTAAGACCCGTGTCAGAGTTGGTTGAGAAAATCACCGTGGCCGACCCGTTCGATACGTATGAAAAACATGAAGGTAGCAAACAACACCCGGTGTAGCCAGCTGTGGCTGACGCGATCAATATGAATGAATTATGTGGAACGATATCATGGATATCATTCATTTCTTAGCTCATATTATCATGTGAACATCGATCTTGTCAGCTACATCGGGTGATTTTTCTGAGATAGTTTTATAACAGTTTGGGTCGCTGATTCTTGTGATCACAGAAAGAGGACTGATCTAGTGTGGAGAGGAAGAGGTCCTTGTTCAAAATTCTTGCATGGGACATTACTGCGTAATATCAAGAAAAAGTGAACAATTCTGTGAAAAAGGGGTCTCCCAAGCAAAAGTGGTTTGGTTCGCGTTACAAACGTTTCAGCAAAAAAGGAACAATAGGAAAGTGGAATGAGGAGAGGGTACAAAAAATGAACAATATCCTCTAAAAACTCTTTTCTTTGTCGAAACCTCTAAAAAGCGGGAACAAACCGTTGCGGTTCTCTATGAGGTAGCGCTTTTGGCTCCATAAAGGACTTTGATTATGTTAGTGCCGATAAAATATGTAACGTCGGCATGGATCGCGAAGAGACTTCGCGTTCACTGTTGAAAGTTGACGCCAACTCGGTGCCATGTGCTATAACATAGGTGCACCGAGTTGGCGCCAACCTTCAACAATGCACGCGAAGTCTCTTCCCGATCCATTCCGATGTTATATATCGCTTCCTCATACAGAACCGTAACGGTTTGTTCCCGCTGTTTAGAAGTTTCGACAAAGAAAAGATTTTTTACAGGATATTGTTAATTTTTTGTACACTCTCCTCATTCCACTTTCCTATTGTTCCCTTTTTGTTGAAACGTTTGTAACGCGAACCAAACCACTTTTGCTTGGGAGACCCCTTTTTTACAGAATATTGATAGTGATAGATAAACCATAATAGTTCCATTATAATAGTGACAGATAAGCAATGATAACAAATTTAACACTGCTGCTAACAAACGATCACACAACTTACTGTAAAAAATAATTGGGCAGACAAGATAACGAGTTTAAAACAAGCCTTTCGTTCTGAGAGCAACTTCAAGCCCTCGGTTGAACATTGCCAGTGACGTCGAATGCACCACTGATGGCGGCAAATCGTTCCATGTTTTAACAACGCGAATCAGAAACGAGAGCTTGTAACTCTGACTTCGGAATCTTTCTGCAATAAGGCGAAGATGATGACCTCTCGTTCTGTCACTAAATGAGGATTGGGTGAAAAAAGAGCTAGTATTCTTCTCAATTCTGCCTGTGATCATCTTGAAAACTAGATTTTGGTCATAGATTACCCGTCTTAGCCGCAATGAGTTGCTACCAAGGTGGAGCAATCTTTCTCTGTAGCCAACCCTAAATAAACTATTTCTGTTGAATATCCTCTTTGTGAATCTTCTTTGGACACTTTCGATCTGCTTTATCAGGCATTTTTTAGATGGAGACCATAGTGGAGAACAATATTCCACTAAAGGTCTAACATACATTCAAGGTCTGCTATTGTTCAAGTAGGATATTCGTGAGCCATGGTTTGAATACCTAATCTTTTCCTCCGCAGTCCGTTATCCTTTCAGCAGCCAATGCTATGCGGGCATTCCAAAACCATTACATTCATTTCTATCATTATCCAAAAGATGCCTCAGCAACAGTTTCAGTGGTTGAATTTCGAAGCAGTTTTCGTCAGAGTCCTTTTCAGCAGTGCTGCGCTTCGGTGCGATGAGTGAATGTTATCGTTCATGTTCTCGTGTCACGTCAATCCGCCATGACCATTTTTGACCAGTGTGATAGCTTATACTGTAGGCACCCCCGGGTCAGTGCCATGAGTTCGTATTTAGATCAAAGAGGTGCCCCCGCATCCGCTCGTGAATGGTTTCCTACCAGTTGCGCTGGATCTCGGTAGGGTTATCCTACAGACAGCTGCTCAATGGTCAAAATCTGGTCAAACCCTCTGTTCGGGCGGAAGTGATGTCAACGAAGGTGTCAACGAGAGCTCTCATTCATGCTGCTTGAAAAGCAACAGAAAAATAATTCTCGATAGCTCTATTTGTTTCTATTTATTTTCTCAGCCATCCCTTTTGGAACCCCACAAACTGTTGGCAGCTACGGATCTTACTGAACACAATTTTTTCTATAAGTGAATGGTCACTGATTTTCGAAGAGCTTGTAATCAAAACGTCAGATCTTTCAAATAGAGGCACTGTCTTTGCGTGCGAGAAGCTTAGTTTGCTTCAAGCTTCTTTTCTTTTTAGTCAATCTGGATGTATATTAATTACTTTCATGTTTCTGTTCCTCATTCATGATTGACAAATAAATGAATGAATGAATCATGGAACGTGTGCAAGACCTTAGTAGGAGTGTGCAGGACATCATTGAACGTGTACAGGACCGTAGTAGGAGTGGGCAGGACATCATGGGACGTGTGCAGGACCCCAGTAGGGGTGTGCAGGACATTATGGGACCGGTGCAGCATCCCAGTAGGGGTGTGCAGGACGTCGTATAATGTGTGCAGGACCTCAGTAGGAGTGTGCAGGACATTATGGGACGTGTGCAGGTCTCCAGAAAGGGTGTGCAGGACGTCGTAGATTGTGTGCAGGACCTCAGTAGGAGTGTGCAGGACATCATGGAACGTTTGCAGGACCTTATAGTGAGTGTGCGGGATGTGGTAGAATGTGTGCAGGACCTCAGTAGGAGGGTGCAGGACATCAAGGAACTTGTGCAGGACCCCAGAAGGGGTGCGTAGGACGTCGTAGAACGTGTGCAGGATCTCAGTAGGAGAGCGCAGGACATCATGGATCGTGTGCAGGACCTCAGTAGGAGTGTGCAGGACATTATGGGACCTGTGCAGCATCCCAGTAGGGGTGTGCAGGACGTCGTAGATTGTGTGCAGGACCTCAGTAGGAGTGTGCAGGACATCATGGAACATTAGCAGGACCTTATAGTGAGTGTGCGGGATGTGGTAGAATGTGTGCAGGACCTTAGTAGGAGTGCGAAGTACATCATGGGACCTGGGCAGTACCCCAAAAGGGGGCGTGCAGGACGTCGTAGAGTGTGTGCAGGACCTCAGTAGGGGCGTGCAGGACACCATGGAACGTGCGCAGAACCCCACTAGGGATGAGAAGGACGTCATGGAATGTGTACAGGACCTCAGTAAAAAAGTGCAGGACATCATGAAGCTTGTGCAGGACCCTTGTAAGGATGAGCAGCACGTCATGGAATGTGTGTAGGACCTTAATAGGAGTGTGCAGGACATCAAGGGACGTGCGCATGACCTCAGTTTAATGTCCAGGACACCATATGCAAGCCATGCCTCCGAACCAACAAGAACGAAAGTTAAGTGCGCCAGAACAGGGCTACCGTAATCTCACTCGAGTTGGCTCTAAAACTTTCTAAGTTCTGACTCCGAATTCGCTACATCTTCACCACCGGTGATGTTGTTCTTCTGCTTTGTAGTCCAGGCAGATCCCCAACTGCTGAAATCTGGGTTCGTATTCGCCAATAACCCGCCGGGTAGTCGAAGGGTAAATGAGGTGAAATTTCAGTACAAAACGCGCGCTCCACGGCCACCTCTCGCCTCCCTTGGCTTCCCTCGCAACCGCCGAAAGATTTTGCATCGCTTCTCGGGAAAATTGGCCGCATCGCGGCGAAATTTTTTGCAAATTGCACGGAAGAGACGATAGATTCATTCATTTTGATTTCTTAAACCCTCATTTTCTCAATTTCCGTGTGATTCTGTCTTTTGTTTCCTTTTCATTGATGACTCAGATCCTTTTTTTCGTTACAATTATACATTTTTGACTGTGAATATTCATTTTTTGCTATTTTTTTCGCACGTTTCATTGAATTTTTACCAAAAAAATTGAAAAGCGATCTATGCCACATGTTAACCATCCAGAGAGCTGCGGGCTCTCATCTTTATGTCCAAGTATTATAGACAGTGTGAAAAATAACGATCTTTATTCTGCCAGGTTTCATCTTTTTAAGTGTGAATATTGAATTTGAAAGACCTATCCATTTGTGGTAAAATAAGTCTCATTTGATGAGCCACTGTCCATAATACTTGAATTATAAAGTTTTAAAATCAGAACACGAGCTTTAAATGCGCCGATTTGCTAGAACTACGAATAAAACCCAGTAGAACATGTTATACTATTGTTCTGCAACAAAGTAAATTAGTTTTCAATATTCTTATGCTAGAAACAAGTCTAAAAATGCAAAAGAATCGAACGAAAACTAGAAAATTACACAATATTCTCGAAGGGAAGTCTACGGGAATTCGAAAGGTAATCGATCAATACGTTCATTTCCATCTTACAGCGTGTAAGATGGGTCGACCTGTTCCTCTGCCGCGCGCGGTGTCATCCCTTTCGCTTCCCTTCGCATTCCCTCGGCGGGTTGTTGGCGAATATGACCCCTGGAGAAGGACTGTGTGTGTATCAAGACACACCGCTCTTCACTTCTTTTATACTTTATCATTGATCAATTGGGTATCATCAAATTTGTTCACGAGAGCCGAATAACATCATTCCCAAGATTACGGTAGTCGTCTTCTGGCGCACTTAACTATCGTTCGCGCTGGAAATCAATTTTCATTTTTCAGGCTCAATTACATGATTGAGCCCGGTAGACCTCACTGGTAAACGCGTCAAAAACGTGGGACGATGAGGTTGGAAGGCGCCAAAGATTAATATCCGCCACCAATTCTCACCAGTCATCTAGCACTTTTTCTTAGAATGTTGGTGCGACCGTAAGACAACAGGAAAAATAGTTACGGCACGAACTCCACATGCAAACTCCGAAAATTATTTTGGCGCGAAATTCAAATTCGTATTTACAATGTGTTCCGATTGACTTTTCTTTACAAATGAAGGTTTTTCATGGGCCCCTTCAACATTTTCGTTCATTAGAGGGGCCAAGCTACGGAAAAACATGGAAAAATAATATACGGTTTTCTGCCTTTACTATCGTTGTTGTTCCGAATCAGACATATGGGCCGGCGCAGACGAGCCACATCAGCATGAACCGGTGAAGTTTGGCTAGAGCAGCTGTCCGTGGGTCTATCCTAGACGTGGTGGGGCCACCCAAGATTTACTGGGACATGTGCAGGACCTCAGTAGAGATTTGCGGAACGTATAATTTGTGCAGAACCTCGGAGTCACAACACGTCACAAATGGTCTCCGGCATGAAAATGATAAAAAACTAATTATCAATTTACACTGTTGAATTGTTGGTTGCCTCATCCTACTATATATATTTTGGTGAATTTGTGTGTGCGTGTGTGTGTATGTATGTATCCTACTATATATATTTTGGTAAATTTGTGTGTGCGTGTGTGTATGTGTGTATGTACAGGCCATAAAACGGCCAATGTCTCACCGTCGACTGCGTACGACGCGCTGCGCGACCGCACGCGTGTCGGAAGCAGACGGGTTTTGGCCGCCGCGCGACGTTTCGGGCGCCGCGCGGCGGCCGAAACTCGTCGCGCGGCGGCCAAATCTCGTCTGCTTCCGACGCACGTGCGGTCGCGCAGCGCGGCGGACGCAGTCGACGGTGAGACATTGGCCGTTTATGGCCTGTATGTATGTATGTGTGCGTTTCCCTGTGTGTTTGTTTGACCGTTTATTCGGCTTGAATTTCAAGACGGGCTACTTTACGGGTACGGGCTCGAAAGCGCGCAGAACGCCGTAGAAAGTGTGTGGGTCCTAAGTGGGATTTCGCAAAAAGCGTAGAGAGTGTGCGGGACCCAGTGATAGTGCACCGGATGCCGGAGTAAGTGTGTGAGACCCAAATGCGATTGCGCCGGACGCCGAAGAAAGTGTGCGGGATCCAAGGTAGAGTGCGCCGGACACCGTAGAAAGTGTGCAGGACCCAAGTGGGGGTGCACAGGACGCCGTAGAAAGTTTGTGGGACCCTAATGCGATTGCGCCGGACGCTGAAGTATGTGTGCGGGACCCAAATGGAAGTGCGCAGGACGCCGTAGAAAGTGCGCGGGACCCAAGGTAGAGTGCGCCGGACGCCGTAGAAAGTGTGCGGGACCCGAGTGGAAGTGCGCAGGATGCCGTAGAAAGTGTGCGTGCCCAAGTGGGAGTGCGCAGGACGCCGTAGAAAGTTTGTGGGACCCAAATGCGATTGCGCCGGACGCCGAAGAAAGTGTGCGGGACCCAAGTGGAAGTGCGCAGGATGCCGTAGAAAGTGTGCGGGCCCAAGTGGGAGTGCGCAGGACGCCGTAGAAAGTTTGTGGGACCCAAATGCGATTGCGCCGGACGCCGAAGAAAGTGTGCGGGACTCAAATGGAAGTGCGCAGGACGCCGTAGAAAGTGCGCGGGACCCAAGGTAGAGTGCGCCGGACGCCGTAGAAAGTGTGCGGGACCTGAGTGGAAGTGCGCAGGACGCCGTAGAAAGTTTGTGGGACCCAAATGCGATTGCGCCGGACGCCGAAGTATGTGTGCGGGACCCAAGTGGGAGTGAGCGTGACGCCGTAGAGAGTGTGCGGGACACAAGTGGGAGTGGGCAGGACGCCGTAGAAAGTGTGCGGGACCCGAGTGGAAGTGCGCAGGATGCCGTAGAAAGTTTGTGGGACCTGAGTGGAAGTGCGCAGGACGCCGTAGAAAGTGTGCGGGACCCAAATGAGAGTGAGCCGGACGCCGTAGAAAGTGTGCGGGACCCGAGTGGAAGTGCGCAGGATGCCGTAGAAAGTGTGCGGGCCCAAGTGGGAGTGCGCAGGACGCCGTAGAAAGTTTGTGGGACCCAAATGCGATTGCGCCGGACGCCGAAGAAAGTGTGCGGGACCCAAGTGGGAGTGCGCAGGACGCCGTAGAAAGTTTGTGGGACCCTAATGCGATTGCGCCGGACGCCGAAGTATGTGTGCGGGACCCAAATGGAAGTGCGCAGGACGCCGTAGAAAGTGCGCGGGACCCAAGGTAGAGTGCGCCGGACGCCGTAGAAAGTGTGCGGGACCCGAGTGGAAGTGCGCAGGATGCCGTAGAAAGTGTGGGGGCCCAAGTGGGAGTGCGCAGGACGCCGTAGAAAGTTTGTGGGACCCAAATGCGATTGCGCCGGACGCCGAAGAAAGTGTGCGGGACCCAAGTGGAAGTGCGCAGGATGCCGTAGAAAGTGTGCGGGCCCAAGTGGGAGTGCGCAGGACGCCGTAGAAAGTTTGTGGGACCCAAATGCGATTGCGCCGGACGCCGAAGTATGTGTGCGGGACCCAAGTGGGAGTGAGCGTGACGCCGTAGAGAGTGTGCGGGACCCAAGTGGGAGTGGGCAGGACGCCGTAGAAAGTGTGCGGGACCCGAGTGGAAGTGCGCAGGATGCCGTAGAAAGTTTGTGGGACCTGAGTGGAAGTGCGCAGGACGCCGTAGAAAGTTTGTGGGACCCAAATGCGATTGCGCCGGACGCCGAAGATAGTGTGCGGGACCCAAATGGAAATGCGCAGGACGCCGTAGAAAGTGCGCGGGACCCAAGGTAGAGTGCGCTGGACGCCGTAGAAAGTGTGCGGGACCCGAGTGGAAGTGCGCAGAACGCCGTAGAAAGTGTGTGGGTCCTAAGTGGGATTTCGCAAAAAGCGTAGAGAGTGTGCGGGACCCAGTGATAGTGCACCGGATGCCGGAGTAAGTGTGTGAGACCCAAATGCGATTGCGCCGGACGCCGAAGAAAGTGTGCGGGATCCAAGGTAGAGTGCGCCGGACACCGTAGAAAGTGTGCAGGACCCAAGTGGGGGTGCACAGGACGCCGTAGAAAGTTTGTGGGACCCTAATGCGATTGCGCCGGACGCTGAAGTATGTGTGCGGGACCCAAATGGAAGTGCGCAGGACGCCGTAGAAAGTGCGCGGGACCCAAGGTAGAGTGCGCCGGACGCCGTAGAAAGTGTGCGGGACCCGAGTGGAAGGGGGCGGGATGCGGGAGGAAGTGTGCGTGCCAAAGTGGGAGTGCGCAGGACGCCGTAGAAAGTTTGTGGGACCCAAATGCGATTGCGCCGGACGCCGAAGAAAGTGTGCGGGACCCAAGTGGAAGTGCGCAGGATGCCGTAGAAAGTGTGCGGGCCCAAGTGGGAGTGCGCAGGACGCCGTAGAAAGTTTGTGGGACCCAAATGCGATTGCGCCGGACGCCGAAGAAAGTGTGCGGGACCCAAATGGAAGTGCGCAGGACGCCGTAGAAAGTGCGCGGGACCCAAGGTAGAGTGCGCCGGACGCCGTAGAAAGTGTGCGGGACCCGAGTGGAAGTGCGCAGGACGCCGTAGAAAATTTGTGGGACCCAAATGCGATTGCGCCGGACGCCGAAGTATGTGTGCGGGACCCAAGTGGGAGTGAACGTGACGCCGTAGAGAGTGTGCGGGACCCAAGTGGGAGTGGGCAGGACGCCGTAGAAAGTGTGCGGGACCCGAGTGGAAGTGCGCAGGATGCCGTAGAAAGTTTGTGGGACCTGAGTGGAAGTGCGCAGGACGCCGTAGAAAGTGTGCGGGACCCGAGTGGAAGTGCGCAGGACGCCGTAGAAAGTGTGCGGGCCCAAGTGGGAGTGCGCAGGACGCCGTAGAAAGTTTGTGGGACCCAAATGCGATTGCGCCGGACGCCGAAGAAAGTGTGCGGGACCCAAGTGGGAGTGCGCAGGACGCCGTAGAAAGTTTGTGGGACCCTAATGCGATTGCGCCGGACGCCGAAGTATGTGTGCGGGACCCAAATGGAAGTGCGCAGGACGCCGTAGAAAGTGCGCGGGACCCAAGGTAGAGTGCGCCGGACGCCGTAGAAAGTGTGCGGGACCCGAGTGGAAGTGCGCAGGATGCCGTAGAAAGTGTGCGGGCCCAAGTGGGAGTGCGCAGGACGCCGTAGAAAGTTTGTGGGACCCAAATGCGATTGCGCCGGACGCCGAAGAAAGTGTGCGGGACCCAAGAGTGGAAGTGCGCAGGACGCCGTAGAAAGTGTGCGGGCCCAAGTGGGAGTGCGCAGGACGCCGTAGAAAGTTTTTGGGACCCAAATGCGATTGCGCCGGACGCCGAAGTATGTGTGCGGGACCCAAGTGGGAGTGAGCGGGACGCCGTAGAGAGTGTGCGGGACCCAAGTGGGAGTGGGCAGGACGCCGTAGAAAGTGTGCGGGACCCGAGTGGAAGTGCGCAGGATGCCGTAGAAAGTTTGTGGGACCTGAGTGGAAGTGCGCAGGACGCCGTAGAAAGTTTGTGGGACCCAAATGCAATTGCGCCGGACGCCGAAGATAGTGTGCGGGACCCAAATGGAAGTGCGCAGGACGCCGTAGAAAGTGCGCGGGACCCAAGGTAGAGTGCGCTGGACGCCGTAGAAAGTGTGCGGGACCCGAGTGGAAGTGCGCAGGACGCCGTAGAAAGTTTGTGGGACCCAAATGCGATTGCGCCGGACGCCGAAGAAAGTGTGCGGGACCCAAATGGAAGTGCGCAGGACGCCGTAGAAAGTGCGCGGGACCCAAGTTAGAGTGCGCAGGATGCCGTAGAAAGTGTGCGGGCCCAAGTGGGAGTGCGCAGGACGCCGTAGAAAGTTTGTGGGACCCTAATGCGATTGCGCCGGACGCCGAAGTATGTGTGCGGGACCCAAACGGAAGTGCGCAGGACGCCGTAGAAAGTGCGCGGGACCCAAGGTAGAGTGCGCCGGACGCCGTAGAAAGTGTGCGGGACCCGAGTGGAAGTGCGCAGGATGCCGTAGAAAGTGTGCGGGCCCAAGTGGGAGTGCGCAGGACGCCGTAGAAAGTTTGTGGGACCCAAATGCGATTGCGCCGGACGCCGAAGAAAGTGTGCGGGACCCAAGTGGAAGTGCGCAGGATGCCGTAGAAAGTGTGCGGGCCCAAGTGGGAGTGCGCAGGACGCCGTAGAAAGTTTGTGGGACCCAAATGCGATTGCGCCGGACGCCGAAGAAAGTGTGCGGGACCCAAATGGAAGTGCGCAGGACGCCGTAGAAAGTGCGCGGGACCCAAGGTAGAGTGCGCCGGACGCCGTAGAAAGTGTGCGGGACCCGAGTGGAAGTGCGCAGGACGCCGTAGAAAATTTGTGGGACCCAAGTGGGAGTGGGCAGGACGCCGTAGAAAGTGTGCGGGACCCGAGTGGAAGTGCGCAGGATGCCGTAGAAAGTTTCTGGGACCTGGGTGGAAGTGCGCAGGACGCCGTAGAGAGTGTGCGGGACCCGAGTGGGAGTGCGCAGGACGCCGTAGAAAGTGTGCGGGCCTAAGTGGGAGTGCGCAGGACACCATAGAAAGTGTGCGGGACCCAAATGGAAGTGCGCAGGACGCCGTAGAAAGTGTGCGGACCCAAGTGGGAGTGCGCAGGACGCCGTAGAAAGTTTGTGGGACCCAAATGCGATTGCGCCGGACGCCGTAAGTATGTGCGGGACCCAAATGCGATTGCGCCGGACGCCGTAGAAAGTGCGCGGGACCCAAGGTAGAGTGCGCAGGACGCCGTAGAAAGTGTGCGGGACCCGATTGGAAGTGCGCAGGATGCCGTAGAAAGTGTGCGGGCCCAAGTGGGAGTGCGCAGGACGCCGTAGAAAGTTTGTGGGACCCAAATGCGATTGCGCCGGACGCCGAAGAAAGTGTGCGGGACCCAAGTGGGAGTGCGCAGGACGCCGTAGAAAGTTTGTGGGACCCTAATGCGATTGCGCCGGACGCCGAAGTATGTGTGCGGGACCCAAATGGAAGTGCGCAGGACGCCGTAGAAAGTGCGCGGGACCCAAGGTAGAGTGCGCCGGACGCCGAAGAAAGTGTGCGGGACCCGAGTGGAAGTGCGCAGGATGCCGTAAGAAGTGTGCGGGACCCAAGGTAGAGTGCGCCGGACGCCGCAGAAAGTATGCGGGACCCGAATGCGAGTGCGTCGAACGCCGAAGAAAGTGTGCGGGATCCTAGTGGAAGTGCGCCGAACGCCGTAGAAAGTATGCGAGATCCAAGGTAGTGTGCCCCGGACACTGTAGAAAGTGTGTGGGACCCAAGTGGGAGTGCGCCGAACGCCGTAGAAAGTGTGCGAGACCCAAGGTAGAGTGCGCCAGACGCCGTAGAAAGTGTGTGGGACCCGAGCGAAGCGTGGGACGAACGTGATGCCGTAGAAAGTGTGCGGGACCCAAGTGGGAGTGCGCAGGACGCCGTAGAAAGTTTGTGGGACCCAAATGCGATTGCGCCGGACGCCGAAGAAAGTGTGCGGGACCCAAATGGAAGTGCGCAGGACGCCGTAGAAAGTGCGCGGGACCCAAGGTGAGTGCGCAGGACGCCGTAGAAAGTGTGCGGGACCCAAGTGGAAGTGCGCAGGACGCCGTAGAAAGTTTGTGGGACCCCAAATGCGATTGCGCCGGACGCCGAAGAAAGTGTGCGGGACCCAAATGGAAGTGCGCCGGACGCCGTAGAAAGTGTGCGGGACCCAAGTGGAAGTGCGCAGGATGCCGTAGAAAGTGTGCGGGCCCAAGTGGGAGTGCGCAGGACGCCGTAGAAAGTTTGTGGGACCCAAATGCGATTGCGCCGGACGCCGAAGAAGTGTGCGGGACCCAAGTGAAAGTGCGCAGGACGCCGTAGAAAGTGTGCGGGACCCAAATGGAGTGCGCCGGACGCCGTAGAAAGTGTGCGGGACCCAAATGGAAGTGCGCAAGGACGCCGTAGAAAGTGTGCGGGACCCAAGTGGGAGTGCGCCGGACGCCGTAGAAAGTGTGTGGAACCAAAATGCGATTGCGCAGGACGCCGTAGAAAGTGTGTGGGACCCAAGTGGAAGTGCGCAGGACGATGTAGAAAGTGTGCGGGACCCAAGTGGGAACGCAGGACGCCGTAGAGAGTTTGTGGGACCCAAATGCGATTGCGCCGGACGCCATAAAGTGTGCGGGACCCAAGTGGAAGTGCGCAGGACGCCGTAGAAAGTGTGCGGGACCCAGGTGGAAGTGCGCAGGACGCCGTAGAAAGTGTGCGGGACCCAAAGTAGAGTGCGCAGGACGCCGTAGAAAGTTTGTGGGACCCAAATGCGATTGCGCCGGACGCCGAAGAAAGTGTGCGGGACCCAAATGGGAGTGCGCCGGACGCCGAAGAAAGTGTGCGGGACCCAAGTGGGAGTGCGCAGGACGCCGTAGAAAGTTTGCGGGACCCTAATGGAAGTGCGCAGGACGCCGTAGAAAGTATGTGCGGGACCCAAATGGAAGTGCGCAGGACGCCGTAGAAAGTGTGCAGGACCTAACTGGGAGTGCGCAGGACGCCGTAGAAAGTTTGTGGGACCCAAATGCGATTGCGCCGGACGCCAAAGTATGTGTGCGGGACCCAAGTGGGAGTGGGCAGGACGCCGTAGAAAGTGTGCGGGACCCGAGTGGAAGTGCGCAGGATGCCGTAGAAAGTTTGTGGGACCTGAGTGGAAGTGCGCAGGACGCCGTAGAGAGTGTGCGGGACCCGAGTGGGAGTGCGCAGGACGCCGTAGAAAGTGCGTGGGACCCGCGGGAGTGCGCCGGACGCCGTAGAAAGTGTGCGGGACCCAGGTGCGAGTGCGCCGGACGCCGTAGAAAGTGTGCAGGACCCAAGTGGGGGTGCGCAGGACGCCGTAGAAAGTTTGTGGACCCTAATGCGATTGCGCCAGGACGCCGTAGTAAGTGTGCGGGACCCAAATGGAAGTGCGCAGGACGCCGTAGAAAGTGCGCGGGACCCAAATGGTAGAGTGCGCCGGACGCCGTAGAAAGTGTGCGGGACCCGAGTGGAAGTGCGCAGGATGCCGTAGAAAGTGTGCGTGCCAAGTGGGAGTGCGCAGGACGCCGTAGAAAGTTTGTGGGACCCAAATGCGATTGCGCCGGACGCCGAAGAAAGTGTGCGGGACCCCAAGTGGAAGTGCGCAGGATGCCGTAGAAAGTGTGCGGGACCCATGGGAGTGCGCAGGACGCCGTAGAAAGTTGTGGGACCCAAATGCGATTGCGCCGGACGCCGAAGAAAGTGTGTGGGACCCAAATGGAAGTGCGCAGGACGCCGTAGAAAGTGTGCGGGACCCAAGGTAGAGTGCGCCGGACGCCGTAGAAAGTGTGCGGGACCCAAATGGAAGTGCGCAGGACGCCGTAGAAAGTGTGTGGGACCCAAATGCGATTGCGCCGGACGCCGTAGTATGTGTGCGGGACCCAAGTGGGGAACGTGCGCCGTGACGCCGTAGAGAGTGTGCGGGACCCAAGTGGGAGTGCGCAGGACGCCGTAGAAAGTGTGCGGGACCCGAGGTGGAAGTGCGCAGGATGCCGTAGAAAGTTTGCGGGACCCAAGTGGAAGTGCGCAGTACGCCGTAGAGAGTGTGCCGGACCCAAGTGGGAGTGCGCAGGAAGCCGTAGAAAGTGTGTGGGACCCAAATGCGGTCGCGCCGGACGCCGAAGAAAGTGTGCGGGACCCAAGTGGGAGTGCGCAGGACGCCGTAGAAAGTGTGTGGGACCCTAACGCGATTGCGCCGGACGCCAAAGAAAGCGTGCGGGACCCAAATGCGATTGCGCCGGACGCCGAAGAAAGTGTGCGCGACGCAAGTGGGAGTGCGCCTGACGCCATAGAAAGTGTGCGGGACCCAAGTGGAAGTGCGCAGGGTGCCGTAGAAAGTGTGCGGGACCCAAGGTAGAGTGCGCCGGACGCCGTAGAAAGTGTGTGTGGGACCCGAATGCGATTGCGCCGGACGCCGAAGAAAGGGTGCGGGACCCAAGTGGAAGTGCGCCTGACGCCGTAGAAAGTGTGCGGGACCCAGGGTAGAGTGCGCCGGACGCCGTAGAAAGTGTGTGGGATCCAAGTGGGAGTGCGCAGGACGCCGTAGAAAGTGTGTGGGAACCAAGTGAGAGCGCGCAGGAAGCCGTAGAAAGTGTGTGGGACCCGAATGCGAGTGCGCAGAACGCCGTAGAAAGTGTGCGGGACCCAAATGGAAGTGCGCAGGACGCCGTAGAAAGTGTGCGGGACCCAATGATGGAGTGCGCCGGACGCCGTAGAAAGTGTGCGGGACCCAAATGGTGAGTGCGCCGGACGCCGTAGAAAGTGTGCGGGACCCAAGGTAGAGTGCGCCGGACGCCGTAGAAAGTGTGTGGGACCCGAGTGAAGTGCGCCGGACGCCGTGAAAGTGTGCGGGACCCAATGGAAGTGCGCCGGACGCCGTAGAAAGTGTGCGGGACCCAAGCGATAGTGCGCCGGACGCCCTAGAAAGTGTGCGGGACCCTAGTGGGAGTGCGCCGGACGCCGTAGAAAGTGTGCGGGACCCAAATGAGAGGGCGCCGGACGCCGTAGAAAGTGTGCGGGACCCACGTGTGAGTGCGCCGGACGCCGTATAAAGTGTGCGGGACCCAAATGGGTGTGCGCAGGACGCCGTAGAAAGTGCGTGGGACCCAAGTGGGAGTGCGCAGGACGCCGTAGAAAGTTTGTGGGACCTAAATGCAATTGCGCCGGACGCTGAAGAAAGTGTGCGGGACCCAAGTGGAAGTGCGCAGAACGCCGTAGAAAGTGTGCGGGACACAAGTGGGAGTGCGCCGAACGCCGTAGAAAGTGTGTGGGACCCAAATGCGAGTGCGCCGGACGCCGAAGAAAGTGTGCGGGACCCAAGTGGGAGTGCGCAGGACGCCGTAGAAAGTGTGCGGGACCCAAATGGGAGTGCGCCGGACGCCGTAGAAAGTGTGCGGGACCCAAATGGAAGTGCGCAGGACGCCGTAGAAAGTGTGCGGGACCCAAGTGAGAAGTGCGCCGGACGCCGTAGAAAGTGTGGGACCCAAATGCGATTGCGCCGGACGCCGAAGAAAGTGTGCGGGACCCAAAGTGGAGGTGCGCAGAACGCCGTAGAAAGTGTGCGGGACCCAAGTGGGAGTGGGCCGGACGCCGTAGAAAGTGTGCGGGACCCACGTGGAAGTGCGCAGGATGCCGTGAAAGTTTGTGGGACCCAAATGGTGGAAGTGCGCAGGACGCCGTAGAAAGTGTGCGGGACCCAAGTGGAAGTGCGCAGGACGCCGTAGAAAGTTTGCGGGACCCAAATGCGTGTGCGCCGGACGCCGTAGAAAGTGTGCAGGACCCAAGTGGGAGTGGGCCGGACGCCGTAGAAAGTGTGCGGGACCCGAGTGGAAGTGCGCAGGATGCCGTAGAAAGTGTGTGGGACCCTGGTGGAAGTGCGCAGGACGCCGTAGAGAGTGTGCGGGACCAAGTGGGAGTGCGCAGGACGCCGTAGAAAGTGTGCGGGCCCAAGTGGGAGGGCGCAGGGGGTCGGAGAAAGTGCGCGGGACCAAAATGCGCATGCGCCGGACGCCGAAGAACGTGTGCGGGACCCAAATGGGAGTGCGCAGGACGCCGTAGAAAGTGTGTGGGACCCTAATGCGATTGCGCCGGACGCCGTAGAAAGTGTGCGGGACCCAAACGGAAGTGCGCAGGACGCCGTAGAAAGTGTGCGGGACCCAAGGTAGGAGTGCGCCGGACGCCGTAGAAAGTTTGTGGGACCCGAGTGGGTGTGCGCAGGACGCCAAAGAAAGCGTGCGGGACCCAAGTGGGAGTGCGCTGGACGCCGTAGAAAGTGTGCGGGACCCAAATGGGAGTGCGCTGGACGCCGTAGAAAGTGTGCGGGACCCAAGTGGTGAGTGCGCCGGCGCCGTGTAAAGTGTGCGGGACCAAAGTCGAAGTGCGCAAGACGCCGTAGAAAGTGTGCGGGACCCAAATGAGAGTGCGCCGGACGCCGTAGAAAGTGCGCGGGACCCACATGGGCGTGCGCAGAACGCCGTAGAAAGTGTGTGGAACCCAAGTGGAAGTGCGCTGGACGACATAGAAAGTGTGCGGGACACAAATGGGTGTGCGCAGAACGCCAGAGAAATTGTGTGGGACCCAAATGAGAGTGCGCCGGACGCCGTGGAAAGTGTGCGGGACCCAAGTGAGAGTGAACGCCGGACGCCGTAGAAAGCATGCGGGACCCAAGTGGGAGTGCACCGGACGCCGTAGAAAGTGTGCGGGACCCACATGGGCGTGCGCAGAACGCCGTAGAAAGTGTGCGGGACTAAAGTGGGAGTGCGCCGGACGCCGTAGAAAGTGTGCGGAACCCAAATGGGTGTGCGCAGAACGCCGTAGTAATTGTGTGAGCCCAAATGAGAGTGCGCCGAACGCCGTAGAAAGTGTGCGGGACCCAAATGAGAGTGCGCCGGACGCCGTAGAAAGTGTGCGGGACCCACGTGGGAGTGCGCCGGACGCCGTAGAAAGTGTGCGGGACCCAAGTGGAAGTGCACCGGACGCCGTAGAAAGTGTGGGGGACCCAAATGAGAGTGCGCCGAACGCCGTAGAAAGTGTGCGGGACCCACGTGGGAGTGCGCCGGACGCCGTATAAAGTGTGCGGGTCCCAAATGGGTGTGCGCCGAACGCCGTAGAAAGTGTGCGGGACCCACGTGGGAGTGCGCCGGACGCCGTAGAAAGTGTGTGGGACCCAAATAACAGTGCGCCGGACGCCGTAGAAAGTGTGCGGGACCCAAGTGAGTGTGCGCAGGACGCCGTAGAAAGTGTGCGGGACCCAAATGAGGGTGCGCCGGACGCCGTAGAAACTGTGTGGGACTCAAGTGAGAGTGCGCAGAACGCCGTAGAAAGTTTGCGGGACCCAAATGAGAGTGCGCCGGACGCCGTAGAAACTGTGTGGGACTCAAGTGGGAGTGCGCCGGACGCCGTAGAAAGTGTGCGGGACCCAAATGGGTGGGTGCACAACGCCGTAGAAAGTGTGCGGGACCCAAGTGGGAGTGCGTCCGGACACTGTAGAAAGTGTGCGGGACCCAAAGTGGGAGTGCGCCGAACGCCGTAGAAAGTGTGCGGGACCCAAATGTGTGTGCGCCAGAACGCCGTAGAAAGTGTGTGGGACCCAAGTGAGAGTGCGCCGGACGCCGTAGAAAGTGCGGGAAACCCAATGGGAGTGCGCCGGACGCCGTAGAAAGTGTGCGGGACCCAAATGGGTGTGCGCCGGACGCCGTAGAAAGTGTGCGGGACCCAAATGAGTGTGTGCCGGACGCCGTAGAAAGTGTGCGGGACCCAAGTGGGAGTGCGCCAGACGCCGTAGAAAGTGTGCGGGACCCAAATGGGTGTGCGCTGAACGCCGTAGAAAGTGTGCGGGACCCAAATGGTAGAGTGCGCCGGACGCCGTAGAAAGTGTGCGGGACCCAAATGCGAGTGCGCCGGACGCCGTAGAAAGTGCGAAACCAAATGGGAGTGCGCCGGACGCCGTAGAAAGTGTGCGGGACCCAAATGCGTGTGCGCCGGACGCCGTAGAAAGTGTGCGGGACCCAAATGGGTGTGCGCAGGACGCCGTAGAAAGTGTGCTGGACCCAAGTGGAAGTGCGCCGGACGCCGTAGAAAGTGTGCGGGACCCAAATGAAAGTGCGCCGGACGCCGTAGAAAGTTTGCGGGACCCAATTGGGTGTGCGCCGGACGCCGTAGAAAGTGTGCGGGACCCAAATGGGTGTGCGCAGAACGCCGAAGAAAGTGTGCGGGACCCAAATGAGAGTGCGCCAGACGCCGTAGAAAGTGTGTGGGACCCACGAGGAGTGCGCCGGACGCCGTAGAAAGTGTGCGGGACCCAAATGGGTGTGCGCAGAACGCCGTAGAAAGTGTGGGGGACCCAAATGGGTGTGTGCCGGACGCCATAGAAAGTTTGTGGGACCCGAATGGGTGTGCGCAGGACGCCGTAGAAAGTGTGCGGGACCCAAGTGGGAGTGCGCCGGACCCCGTAGAAAGTGTGTGGAACCCAAACGAGAGTGCGCCGGACGCCGTAGAAAGTGTGCGGGACCCAAATGGGTGTGCGCAGAACGCCGTAGAAAGTGTGCGGGACCCAAGTGGGAGTGCGCCGGACCCCGTAGAAAGTGTGCGGGACCCAAAATGAAGTGCGCCGGACCCCGTAGAAAGTGTGCGGGACCCAAGTGGGAGTGCGCCGGACGCCGTAGAAAGCGTGCGGGACCCAAGTGGGAGTGCGCCGGACCCCGTAGAAAGTGTGCTGGACCCAAATGGGTGTGCGCAGAACGCCCTAGAAAGTGTGTGGAACCCAAACGAGAGTGCGCCGGACGCCGTAGAAAGTGTGCGGGACCCAAATGGGAGTGCGCAAACGCCGTAGAAAGTGTGCGGGACCCAAATGGGAGTGCGCAGAACGCCGCAGAAAGTGTGAGGCATCCAAGTGGGAGTGCGCCGGACGCTGTAGAAAATGTGCGGGACCCAAGTGGGTGTGTGCAGGACGCCGTAGAAAGTGTGTGGGACCCAAATGAGATTGCGCCGGACGCCGTAGAAAGTGTGCGGGACACAAATGGGAGTGCGCCGGACGCCGCAGAAAGTGTGCGGGACCCACATGGGTGTGCGCAGAACGCCGTAGAAAGTTTGTGGGACCTAAATAAGAGTGCGCCGGACGCCATAGAAAGTGTGCGGGACCCAAACGAGAGTGCGTCGGACGCCGTAGAAAGTGTGCGGGGACCCAAGTGGAGTGCGCCGGACGCCGTAGAAAGTGTGTGGGACCCAAATGGAAGTGCGCAGGACGCCGTAGAAAGTGTGCGGGACGCAAGTGGGAGTGCGCCGGACGCCGTAGAAAGTGTGCGGGACCCAAATGGGTGTGTGCCGGACGCCGGAGAAAGTGTGCGGGACCCAAATGGTGTGCGCATGAGACGCCTAGAAAGTGTGTGGGACCCAATGAAAGTGCGCCGGACGCCGTAGAAAGTGTGCGGAACCCAAGTGGGAGTGTGCCGGACGCCGTAGAAAGTGTGCGGGACCCACGTGGGAGTGCGCCGGACGCCGTAGAAAGTGGACGGGACCAAAATGGGTGTGCGCAGAACGCCGTAGAAAGTGTGTGGGACCCAAATGGTTGTGCGCAGAACGCCGTAGAAAGTGTGTGCGGGACCCACGTGGGAGTGCGCCGGACGCCGTAGAAAGTGTGCGAACCCAAATGGGTGTGCGCAGAACGCGGTAGAAAGTGTGCGGGACCGTGGGTGTGCGCAGAACGCCTAGAAAGTGTGTGGGACCCAAATGAAAGTGCGCCGGACGCCGTAGAAAGTGTGCGGGACCCAAACGAGAGTGCGCCGGACGCCGTAGAAAGTGTGCGGGACCCACGTGGGAGTGTGCCGGACGCCGTAGAAAGTGGACGGGACCAAAATGGGTGTTCGCAGAACGCCGTAGAAAGTGTGTGGGGCCCAAATGGTTGTGCGCAGAACGCCGTAGAAAGTGTGTGGGACCCACGTGGGAGTGCGCCGGACGCAGTAGAAAGTGTGCGAACCCAAATGGGTGTGCGCAGAACGCAGTAGAAAGTGTGCGGGACCCAAATGGGTGTGCGCAGAACGCCCTAGAAAGTGTGTGGGACCCAAATGAAAGTGCGCCGGACGCCGTAGAAAGTGTGCGGAACCCAAGTGAGAGTGCGCCGGACGCCGTAGAAAGTGTGCGGGACCCACGTGGGAGTGTGCCGGACGCCGTAGAAAGTGGACGGGACCCAAATGGGTGTTCGCAGAACGCCGTAGAAAGTGTGTGGGACCCACGTGGGAGTGCGCCGGACGCAGTAGAAAGTGTGCGGGACCCAAATGGGTGTGCGCAGAACGCCCTAGGAAGTGTGTGGGACCCAAATGAGGAGTGCGCCGGACGCCGTAGAAAGTGTGCGGGACCCAAATGAGAGTGCGCAGAACGCCGTAGAAAGTGTGCGGGACCCAAATGGGAGTGCGCAGGAGAACGCCGTAGAAAGTGTGCGGGACCCAAATGGGAGTGCGCCGGACGCCGTAGAAAGTGTGCGGGACCCAAATGAGGAGTGCGCCGGACGCCGTAGAAAGTGTGCGGGACCCACGTGGGGTGCGCCGGACGCCGTAGAAAGTGTGGGACCCAAATGGTTGTGCGCAGAACGCCGTAGAAAGTGTGTGGGACCCAAATGAGAGTGCGCCGGACGCCGTAGAAAGTGTGCGGGACCCAAATGGTGTGCGCAGGACGCCGTAGAAAGTGTGCGGGACTCAAGTGGGTGTGCGCAGAACGCCGTAGTGTGTGTGCGGGACCCAAATGAGAGTGCGCCGGACGCCGTAGAAAGTGTGCGGAACCCAAGAGAGTGCGCCGGACGCCGTAGAAAGTGTGCGGAACCCAAGTGAGAGTGTGCCGGACGCCGTAGAAAGTGTGCGGAACCCAAATGAAAGTGCGCCGGACGCCGTAGAAAGTGTGTGGGACCCACGTGGGAGTGCGCCGGACGCAGTAGAAAGTGTGCGGGACCCAAATGGGTGTGCGCAGAACGTTTTAGAAAGTGTGTGGGACGCAAATAAGAGTGCGCCGGACGCCGTAGAAAGTGTGCGGGACCCAAATGAGAGTGCGTCGGACGCCGTAGAAAGAGTGCGGGACCCAAGTGGGAGTGCGCCGGACGCCGTAGAAAGTGTGTGGGACCCAAATGAAAGTGCGCCAGACGCCGTAGAAAGTGTGCGGAACCCAAGTGAGAGTGCGCCGGACGCCGTAGAAAGTGTGCGGGACCCACGTGGGGAGTGCGCCGGACGCCGTAGAAAGTGTGCGGGACCCAAATGGGTGTGCGATGAACGCCGTAGAAAGTGTGTGGGACCCAATGAAAGTGCGCCGGACGCCGTAGAAAGTGTGCGGAACCCAAATGAGAGTGCGCCGGACGCCGTAGAAAGTGTGCGGGACCCACGTGGGAGTGCGCCGGACGCCGTAGAAAGTGTGCGGGACCCAAATGGGTGTTCGCAGAACGCCGTATCTGAAGAAAATGTGCCAGGGACCCCGAGTGTTAAAGTGGGCGCCGCCGTAGAAAGTGTGCAGGACCCACGTGGGATGTGCCGGACGCCGTAGAAAGTGTGCGGGACCCAAATGGGTGTGCGCAGAACGCCGTAGAAAGTGTGCGGGACCCAAATGAAAGTGCGCCGGACGCCGTAGAAAGTGTGCGGAACCCAAGTGAGAAGTGTGCCGGACGCCGTAGAAAGTGTGCGGGACCCAAATGGGAGTGCGCCGGACGCCGTAGAAAGTGTGCGGGACCCAAATGGGTGTGCGCAGAACGCCTAGAAAGTGTGTGGGACCCAAATGAAAGTGCGCCGAACGCCGTAGAAAGTGTGCGGGACCCACGTGGGAGTGCGCCGGACGCCGTAGAAAGTGTGCGGACCCAAATGGAGTGCGCCGGACGCCGTAGAAAGTGTGCGGGACCCAAATGGGTTTGCACAGAACGCCGAAGAAAGTGTGTGGGACCCAAATGAAAGTGCGCCGGACGCCATAGAAAGTGTGCGGACCAAAATGAGAGTGCGCCGGACGCCGTAGAAGGTGTGCGGGATCAAAGTGGGGTGCGCCGGACACCGTAGAAAGTGTGTGGACCCAAATGGGTGTGCGCAGAACGCCGTAGTAATTGTGTGAGACCCAAATGGGTGTGCGCCGGACGCCGTAGAAAGTGTGCGGAACCCAAATGGGTGTGCGCAGAACGCCGTAAAAAGTGTGCGGGACCCAAAAGGGAGTGCGCCACACGCCGTAGAAAGCGTGCGGGACCCAAGTGGGAGTGCGCCGCACGCCGTAGAAAGTGTGCGGGACCCAAATGGGAGTGCGCCGGACGCCGTAGAAAGTGTGCGGACCCAAATGGGTGTGCGCCGGACGCCGTAGAAAGTGTGTGGGACCCAAATGGGTGTGCGCAGAACGCCGTAGAAAGTGTGCGGGACCCAAATGGGAGTGCGCCGGACGCCAGTAGAAAGTGTGCGGAACCCAAGTGGGTGTGCGCCGGACGCCGTAGAAAGTGTGCGGGACCCAAGTGGGAGTGCGCCGGACGCCGTAGAAAGTGTGCGGGACCCAAATGAGAGTGCGCGAAACGCCGTAGAAAGTAAGCGGGACCCAAGTGGGAGTGCGCCGGACACCGCAGAAAGTGTGCGGGACCCAAATGGGTTCGCGCAGAACGCCGAAGAAAGTGTGTGTGACCCACATGAGAGTGCGCCGGATGCCATAGAAAGTGTGCGGAAAAGATTTGGGAGTGCCCGGACGCCGTATAAAGTAAGTGGGACCCAAGTGGGAGTGCGCCGGACACCGCAGAAAGTGTGCGGAACCAAAGTGGGAGTGCCCGGACGCCGTGAAAGTGTGTGGGACCCAAATGAAAGTGCGCCGGACGCCGTAGAAAGTGTGCGGAACCCAAGTGAGAGTGTGCCGGACGCCGTAGAAAGTGTGCGGGACCCAAATGAAAGTGCGCCGGACGCCGTAGAAAGTGTGTGGGACCCACGTGGGAGTGCGCCGGACGCAGTAGAAAGTGTGCGGGACCCAAATGGGTGTGCGCAGAACGCCGTAGTAAGTGTGTGGGACCCAAATAAGAGTGCGCCGGACGCCATAGAAAGTGTGCGGGACCCAAACGAGAGTGCGTCGGACGCCGTAGAAAGTGTGCGGGAGCCAAGTGGGAGTGCGCCGGACGCCCTAGAAAGTGTGTGGGACCCAAATGAAAGTGCGCCGGACGCCGTAGAAAGTCCGCGGAACCCAAGTGAGAGTGTGCCGGACGCCGTAGAAAGTGTGCGGGACCCACGTGGGAGTGTGCCGGACGCCGGAGAAAGTGTGCGGGACCCAAATGGGTGTGCGATGAACGCCCTAGAAAGTGTGTGGGACCCAATGAAAGTGCGCCGGACGCCGTAGAAAGTGTGCGGAACCCAAGTGAGAGTGTGCCGGACGCCGTAGAAAGTGTGCGGGACCCACGTGGGAGTGCGCCGGACGCCGTAGAAAGTGGACGGGACCAAAATGGGTGTTCGCAGAACGCCGTAGAAAGTGTGTGGGGCCCAAATGGTTTGTGCGCAGAACAACGCCGTAGAAAGTGTGTGGGACCCACGTGGGTGTGCGCCGGACGCAGTAGAAAGTGTGCGAACCCAAATGGGTGTGCGCAGAACGCAGTAGAAAGAGGGCGGGACCCAAATGGGGGTGCGGAGAACGCCCTAGAAAGGGTGGGACCCAAATTAAAGTGCGCCGGACGCCGTAGAAAGTGTGTGGAACCCAAGTGAGAGTGCGCCGGACGCCGTAGAAAGTGTGCGGGACCCACGTGGGAGTGTGCCGGACGCCGTAGAAAGTGGACGGGACCCAAATGGGTGTTCGCAGAACGCCGTAGAAAGTGTGTGGGGCCCAAATGGTTGTGCGCAGAACGCCGTAGAAAGTGTGTGGGACCCACGTGGGAGTGCGCCGGACGCAGTAGAAAGTGTGCGAACCCAAATGGGTGTGCGCAGAACGCCCTAGAAAGTGTGTGGGACCCAAATGTGAGTGCGCCGGACGCCGTAGAAAGTGTGCGGGACCCAAATGAGAGTGCGTCGGACGCCGTAGAAAGAGTGCGGGACCCAAGTGGGAGTGCGCCGGACGCCGTAGAAAGTGTGCGGGACCCAAATGGGTGTGCGCAGAACGCTTTAGAAAGTGTGTGGGACCCAAATGAGAGTGCGCCGGACGCCGTAGAAAGTGCGCCGAATCCAAGTGAAAAGGCGCCGGACGCCGTAGAAAGTGTGTGGGACCCAAATAAGAGTGCGCCGGACGCCGTAGAAAGTGTGCGGGACCCAAATGAGAGTGCGTCGGACGCCGTAGAAAGTGTGCGGGACCCAAGTGGGAGTGCGCGGGACGCCTTAGAAAGTGTGCGGGACTCAAATGGGTGTGCGCAGAACGCCCTAGAAAGTGTGTGGGACCCAAATGAAAGTGCGCCGGACGCCGTAGAAAGTGCGCGGAACCCAAGTGAAAGTGCGTCGGACGCCGTAGAAAGTGTGCGGGAGCCAAGTGGGAATGCGCCGGACGCCGTAGAAAGTGTGCGGGACTCAAATGGGTGTGCGCAGAACGCCCTAGAAAGTGTGTGAGACCCAAATGAAAGTGCGCCGGACGCCGTAGAAAGTGCGCGGAACCCAAGTGAAAGTGCGCCGGACGCCGTAGAAAGTGTGTGGGACGCAAATAAGAGTGCGCCGGACGCCGTAGAAAGTGTGCGGGACCCAAATGGGTGTGCGCAGAACGCCCTAGGAAGTGTGTGGGACCCAAATTAGAGTGGGCCGGACGCCGTAGAAAGTGTGCGGGACCCAAGTGGGAGTGCGCCGGACGCCGTAGAAATTGTGCGGGACTCAAATGGGTGTGCGCAGAACGCTTTAGAAAGTGTGTGGGACCCAAATAAGAGTGCGCCGGACGCCGTAGAAAGTGCGCGAAACCCAAGTGAAAGTGCGCCGGACGCCGTAGAAAGTGTGTGGGACGCAAATAAGAGTGCGCCGGACGCCGTAGAAAGTGTGCGGGACCCAAACGAGAGTGCGTCGGACGCCGTAGAAAGTGTTCGGGAGCCAAGTGGGAGTGCGCCGGACGCCGTAGAAAGTGTGCGGGACCCAAATCGGTGTGCGCAGAACGCCCTAGAAAGTGTTTGGGACCCAAATGAAAGTGCGCCGGACGCCGTAGAAAGTGTGTGGGACCCACGTGGGAGTGCGCCGGACGCAGTAGAAAGTGTGCGGGACCCAAATGGGTGTGCGCAGAACGCCGTAGTAAGTGTGTGGGACCCAAATAAGAGTGCGCCGGACGCCATAGAAAGTGTGCGGGACCCAAACGAGAGTGCGTCGGACGCCGTAGAAAGTGTGCGGGAGCCAAGTGGGAGTGCGCCGGACGCCGTAGAAAGTGTGCGGGACCCAAATGGGTGTGCGCAGAACGCCCTAGAAAGTGTGTGGGACCCAAATGAAAGTGCGCCGGACGCCGTAGAAAGTGTGTGGGACCCACGTGGGAGTGCGCCGGACGCAGTAGAAAGTGTGCGGGACCCAAATGGGTGTGCGCAGAACGCCGTAGTAAGTGTGTGGGACCCAAATAAGAGTGCGCCGGACGCCATAGAAAGTGTGCGGGACCCAAATGAGAGTGCGAAAGACGCCGTAGAACGTGTGTGGGACCAAAGTAGGAGTGCGCCGGACACCGTAGAAAGTGTTCGGGACCCAAATGGGTGTGCGCAGAATGCCGTAGTAAGTGTGTGGGACCCAAATGAGAGTGCGCCGGACGCCGTAGGAAGTGCGCGGAACCCAAGAGAAAGTGCGCCGGACGCCGTAGAAAGTGTGTGGGACCCAAATTAGAGTGGGCCGGACGCCGTAGAAAGTGTGCGGGACCCAAGTGGGAGTGCGCCGGACGTCGTAGAAAGTGTGCGGGACCCAAATGGGTGCGCGCAGAACGCCCTAGAAAGTGTGTGGGACCCAAATGAGAGTGCGCCGGACGCCGTAGGAAGTGCGCGGAACCCAAGAGAAAGTGCGCCGGACGCCGTAGAAAGTGTGTGGGACCCAAATAAGAGTGCGCCGGACGCCGCAGAAAGTGTGCGGGACCCAAATGAGAGTGCGTCGGACGCCGTAGAAAGAGTGCGGGACCCAAGTGGGAGTGTGCCTGACGCTGTGGAGAGTGTGCGGGATCGAAATGAGAGTGCGCCGGACGCCGTAGAAAGTGCGCGGAACCCAAGTGAAAGAGCGCCGGACGCCGTAGAAAGTGTGTGGGACCCAAATAAGAGTGCGCCGGACGCTGTAGAAAGTGTGTGGGACCTAAATAAGAGTGCGCCGGACGCCGTAGAAAGTGTGCAGGACCTAAATGAGAGTGCGCCGGGCGCCGTAGAAAGTGTGCGGTGACAAAGTGAAAGTGCGCAAGACGTCGTAAAAAGTGTGCGGGACCCAAATGGGTGTGCGCAGAACGCCCTAGAAAGTGTGTGGGACCCAAATTAGAGTGGGCCGGACGCCGTAGAAAGTGTGCGGGACCCAAGTGGGAGTGCGCCGGACGCCGTAGAAAGTGTGCGGGACCCAAATAAGAGTGCGCCGGACGCCGTAGAAAGTGTGCGGGACCCAAATGAGAGTGCGTTGGACGCCGTAGAAAGAGTGCGGGACCCAAGTGGGAGTGTGCCTGACGCTGTGGAGAGTGTGCGGGACCCAATTGAAAGTGCGCAGAACGCCGTAGAAAGTGTGCGGTGACAAAGTGAAAGTGCGCAAGACGTCGTAGAAAGTGTGCGGGACCCAAATAGAAGCACGCCCATGCCGATCATTTTTTCCGCAGGGCTACCGTAACCATTCTTGAGCAAAACATGATAACGAACGATACCACACGCTCATAACATGCGGGGTATGAAAGGGCAGAGGAGCGGTATGCATTCATTCACACACCGTTCTCTTCGAGAAGCCGCCGGGAAGTGGCTGAGGAGGTCGAATTTGTGGAAACACGTTTGTTGGCTATTACGATGTGCTCATATCCAAGCTGACACTCAGAAATTTTTTGAAGGAGGGTTACGGTAGCCCTGCGGCAAAATGATCGGCATGAGCGTGTTTGTGACCCAAATGGGTGTACGCAGAACGCCGTAGAAAGTGTGTGGGACCCACATGAGAGTGCGTTGGACACCGTAGAAAGTGCCGGACCCAAATGGGTGTGCGCAGAACGCCGTAGAAAGTGTGCAGGACATCAGTGGGAGTGTGCAGGACTATAGTGGGAGTGTGCAGCACCTCATAGAAAGTGTGTAGGACATCAGTGGAAGGGTGCAGGACATTAGTGGGAGTGTGCAGGACATTAGTGGGAGTGTGCAGGACATTAGTGGGAGTGTGCAGCACCTTATAGAAAGTGTGTAGGACATCATTGGAAGGGTGCAGGACATTAGTGGGAGTGTGCAGGACATCATAGAAAGTGTGCAGGACATCAGAGGGAGTGTGCAGGACATCAGTGGGCGTGTGCAGGATGTCATAGAAAGTGTGCAGGACATTAGTGGGAGTGCGCAGGACTATAGTGGGGGTGTGCAGCACCTCATAGAAAGTGTGTAGGACATCAGTGGAAGGGTGCAGGACATTAGTGTGAGTGTGCAGGACATTAGTGGGAGTGTGCAGCACCTTATAGAAGGTGTGTAGGACACCATTGGAAGGGTGCAGGACATTAGTGGGAGTGTGCAGGACATCATAGAAAGTGTGCAGGCCATCAGCTGGAGTGCGCAGGACGTCATAGAAGGGGGGGGGGTCAGGACATCAGTGGGTTTACTTTCATCTAACACCACCAGGCATAAATCATGTTAGAAAGGAAACCTTTAGGAAAAATAAATGAAATTCCTGAAAGTTTAGGTTCCTGGCAAGAGTAAAGATTTGGCATGGCCATTTTTTTTGGAAAAATTAGAAATATACCCAGTTAAAAGGGGAAGGTAAAGAAAAATGAAAAAAAGTCTGGAAATATTCCTGAGAACGATTTGGCGTAGAATAATTTGTTTTTCGGGAAATGAAGTGAAATAGTTGAATGTATGATTTGGCAGTCGAGTTTGAACCAACTATTGATAAGAGTTGTGCAAAACGAGAGATCGCCTTGTCTGTGCTTATCCGTAGAACATATCAAAGCGAAATCACGCGTGAAATGGGAAGCATCAAAACGTTTTCGGGAGCTGTAATGCGGCGGTCTTCACGTATTAGGTGAAATAAAATCAACTGTTTGTTCAATATCACGCGTGATTTTGCTTTAATATGTTCTACGGCTAAGCTCATACAATGCGATCTCTCGTTTTGCACAACTCTTATCAATAGTTGGTTCAAACTCGACTGCCAAATCATACTTTCAACTATTTCACTTCTTGACTTACTTGACTTAATCGGTTGGCTTTCGCCTGACGCGGTCATTCCGCATCTTCACCGAGGTGTGCCGTCCTAGTAGTCAGCCGTGTCCATTTTTCACGGTCTTCAGCCACAATTTGAACACATTCCATCCAGCTGTCACTATTCCATTTCCTGCGAAACGAAACATCGCGCCTGAACTGTCTTTCGATGCCGAGTGACTTTAAATCCTCTTTAACCACATCCGTCCAGACCTTTCGCCTACGCCCAGGTGGCCGTTTCCAGACAGGATTTGGAAGCATTTTTAAAGCGTGTTGTACGAGACGATCCGGCGTTCTTCTTAGTATATGCCCGAGCAGTCGAAGTCGACTTTCCATTGCTGCTTGAGATGGCGTTAGGAGATGCTGGCACCTCCCTCGTGTCAAGCGTTGATGTACTGCGTCGATTTCCTTGTAAAGGTCTTCGTTATATGGCATACACGCGGCCAGAAATATCCAAGCAAACGCCTAAAGCTTCCTCTCCGTGCAATCCAACCTTTCCATCTGCGTTTTCCGGTGCTGCCCACGTCTCCGATCCGTACATCATGATAGGGCGAATAGCGGATAGGTAGACGCGCAACTTGACTTCCTTCGCGATGGTGGTAGACGACAAACACTTGGTTAGAGAATTGAATGCAGACGTAGCTTTCGCACATCGTTGTCGAATATCCGCTGCATAACTACCATCGTTCTTCAGCAAACAGCCCAAATAACGAAATCGTCCACCAGTTCGATACGTTGTCCGTCCACACAAACTCCAGTTGAAGGCCTCTGAGAGACCCACATCTGCTTGCATTTGTCGGGACGAAGACGAAGTCCATAGGCTGCGGCATACTTCGAAACGAGGTTCACAATCCTTAGCAGTTTTGCGTTGTTTTCAGCGAATAACACAATGTCGTCGGCGTACTCCAGGTCGACAAGGGGAGCGTCCTGATGGTGTTAGGATCACATCCGCAGGAAACTGTTCTGCAACTCTACGCATGATGTCATCAACGGCGAAGTTGAAAGAAAAGGTCCTGCAACGGCTCCTTTGCCTTACTCCTGTTTTCACCTCGAAAGCTGACGTAAATCCGACAGGTGTACGAACTGCTGCTGTTGTTCCTTTGTTCATGTCCTCGATTAACCGAACATACTTTTCCGGGACTCCATCTGCTCGCAGAGCATTGAGCAATCGATCACGATAAGGAGAGTCGAACGCGGCTTCAAATTCCAAAAATGCGAGCTGTAATTGCTTCGAATACCGCTGCCACGATTCAATTACTCTTGTCACGACGAACACTTGGTCGATGGTCGATCTTCCAGGTCGAAAACCGGCTTGCTCATCTCTGGTCGTTCCTTCGCGACGTCTGATAAACCGCTCGAGAATGATACGTTCTAAAACCTTGTACATGACACGAAGTAGAGAGATTCCTCTGTAGTTCTTAGGATCCGTGACGGATAGCTTCTTGTGAAGAGGTACGATGATCGCATGTCTCCACGAATCGGGTATCCTTTCGCTCATCCATATGGCACGGATGGTGTTGGTCATTTCACGAATCCCAGACGGAGGAAGAGCTTTCAGCATTTCAGCAGTGATGTTGTCATCTCCACCTGCCTTTCCATTCTTCATTTTCCGGACACAATCCAAAACTTCAGACTCAGTCGGCGGTTCCTCACTGACATCGTAATGTGCTCTCTGAACATGCGGGAGCTCAGGTACTGATGGCGCTGGACAATTCAGTAGTGAACTGGAAGTAATCCTTCCATATTGGCAGCGTCGCATCACCAACTGCAACTCCATTGGTAGTGTTCAAGACAGGAGAACATCTCTTCATCTTCCCGCTATACTGTCGCAGCAACGTGTAGGCTTTCCTCGGATTCTTCTCCTCCCAAGCCTTCTCGAACTCCTTAGCTCTACACGTCCACTCTCGTTCGCGGTCACTTTGAAGCTGCCGACGCAACTTCCTCCTCAGACGCTTCTCCCTCCACGAAGTTTCCTGCAGTTCGGAGAGCACATACTCTGTTGTAGGTAGATGTTGTTTCTTCTGAGACGTAGGCGAACTTCTTCTTAGGCTGTACAACCGGGAGTGCCTCTTTCGAAGCGTCCTGGATGCATTTGACAAAAGAATCCGCGTCGCAAACTTTCTTCTTAGTCCGGACTCCGATGTGAATACCAACGCGTTGTCGGAAATTCCTTCTGCACTCTTCATCTCTGAGACTTGTCATGTCAATCCTCTGGAAGGCTGAGCCCCTCGCTTCCTCTTATGAATCCTCGCAGTGAAGTTCAACAGAACAGGACGGTGATCCGAATCGAATGCGACATCCCACACAGCTCCTAGATCTTCGAATGTCCGATACTGGAATATTCCTCGTCAGGACATAGTCAAGCTGTAGTTTCAAAGTTGTCATCTTCCGCTTCCGCTGCTCTTCTGGAGATAGCCGGGTTGGTCCCTGCCACGTAAGCTGATGGCGGCGATGATTCCTCTTGAATGTCGATGCAATAATCAGACCACTGCGTTCACAAAAGTCGACAAGGCGGTAGCCATTGTCCGATGTTTGCTCCACTGGGTAGAACCATTTACCGAGTACTTCGGATTCCTGATCAAGTCCCATCTTCGCGTTTGCGTCAATCCCCACGACAACAGCATGTTGACAAGGTATCCTGGCCAGCAACGTATTGAGTTCCTCATAAAACGCATCCTTCGAATTGTCTTCGGCGGTTTCAGTGGGCGCATGAGCACTCACTATCCACAGATTGAATCCTCTGTGATCCCGCAGTCGTACGAATGCATTCCGACACGACGTTGAGCCGAACTCGCTTGAGCATACCATTGAAATCCTTCCTTACAGCTATTGCACAGCGGCCCACTCTCCTATCGTCAGCGTTACCGCAGTAGATGGTGTACTCTCCGACGCTGATTACGGGTCTATCCTTGAGGCGGGTTTCCTGCAAAGCAGCAAACGGTGCATGGAAATAGCTCAGAAGTCTGGATAGCGCAGTTTTTGGATATCACTCGACAGCGATCGACAGTTCAGGGTGGCGAAATTGTGGCTTGTGGCCAAAGACTCCATGACTCCCTAGGTACGGATCCTAAGGTGTTATGGACCAGAGGCCTTAGTGTGCCGGACGGCGACACCTTTATGCAATGTGCGGGATACTTTCGCGATATAGTTGTGCACGCTATATCGCTCGAACGTTCCCTGTGGACACTCAAACGTCTGCTGGGTTCAGTAGAAGCAGGGGCACCAACGAGCAGGTCCCAACAGACTTGTATACACACCCGCATTTCACTTCATTTCCCGAAAATCAAATTATTCTACGCTAAATCGTTCTCAGGAATATTTCAAAACCTTTTTTCACTTTTCTTTATCTTCCCTTTTTAACTGAGTATATTTCTGTGGCCATGCCAAATCTTTACTTTTGCCAGGAACCTAAACTTTCAGGAATCTAAACTAGGGTTTTGAAACTGCAGTAACTCAAGTTTTAACTGAGGTGCCTAGGAAAAAAAACCGCTTTAGGAGACTACACTCTGTACCCTACCGTTTGGAGCCTACGGTACCTCTGGGGTGTGCCCTTTGCGAAAATTTTCCTGGTGTGGGTTCTGCGTCATTTCATGCGTTTTCTCAGTACTTACTTTGTCTGATGTGAACCCACAGTGCATTTTAGAGAAGAACCCACATTAGGTTATTGTTCTTAAAAAGCTCTCTTCAGACTTGCAGAAGGTTGCAGACGGTAGAGTATAACGTCTTGTTCCTCAAAGCCAGGATTTTTCCAAATAACTCATTTACTACTTTACTTACTCACAATCAGACGGTGAAATATCGTATGCATTGTAAATCAGCGACGTTTGAAGCAAATATGCTACTATCGTGACTTATAGTTTTCAAAATTGTCGACTTCCGGCGGGACTACACCTCAGAAAGTGTGAGCTCGTACACTGTAGCAGTGTTCACCCTCCATCGTAGACGGTGAAAGTGTATACAAAGGGTGAATAGACCCTGCTTGACTCAAATATCCTGCTATCATGATCCGTACTTTGCATAACTATGAACTTCAAGCGGCATCGAACTCCCTTCCCTTCAAATGTCCGCATTTTATTACACAGCACAGACTGTAACCAGTTATAACGTAGTACGCCAAAAGTTGCACATCTAATTATCAACGAAAAGCTGTTGGTGAAAGATCAATGTGCTTGAAACTCATGGCAGCACCACCGCTCTCGCTCAATCGGTGGCTAGCGTTTCGCATGGGAATCCATGCATATTGATCTTCTGCCGACCTCTTCTCATTGATGAGTGCATGTACAAAATTTGCTGAACTGCTCTATACATACACTTTTGCACTTTAAGCTCCTCTCTACATAGATGCGATGAGCGCTGTTCGTCCTTGCAAACATCCTACTTTTTCGCATAGCACTAGCTTCAACAATTTAATACGACAAGAGTAATTTAACTGCAATCAAACACTGGAGGCAAATCTGCTAGATAAACACTGTTTAAACACATCAGCTCTAGGTGGGGAGGGGGAGGGGTAGAACACGGTCAAAACTTGACCTTCTCACGCTCCTGAAGAGGGGTTCTGTGCGAAATTGACATTGGAGTGGGGGTTTGAGCAAAACGGGTCGATCCGCAGCCCGTGCAGTAACCTGCTGCCATAATTCTACGACGATTAACGAATTATAAATTAACGTGATTTCAAGACTTTTTCGTTAAAGGCAGTGGTCGCGCTCAAATATGCTCGTCTTCTTTTCTTCTCTGAACCCTTTTCTGGGTATAGAGTAGTAGAACCTATAAGAAAAAATCGCGAAAAAAAAACGCTGTTCTAGGAAAAATCTGAAGCCTGAACTTCCTTGTCTTTTGATAGTGGACGAGTCCACCCCTCATCATCGGCATCGATGATCTATAGTATCAAGAACATAAGCTGGCTTGAAATTGAATTTCAATCAATGAAACTTCGGATTTATGTACACATCTAGTCAAAAACATTGACTGAGGTGCTTGCTTTCATTGTTCAACTGTTTTATTGAGTAAAATTGCATTTATTTCGTCCTCTGAGTGTCGATGATTTTCGACTGCTTGGCATGAGACTGTGATCTTTCTGTGCAAGTGTGCACGAAGTGGAAGTTTAGGGTCCTAATATTTCTAATTCTAGCCTGTTTTTCACCGCGCTACCTTTATAGTTTTTGAGCTGTTTTTCATCTGAGCTGATTCTTGTAGTTTTTTTCGATAACGTTTTTCATCGTGACCACTGCCTTTAAGCGTTAATCGTTAATTTTCAAGAAAAAATCGCGTTAACCCGTTAATGCGTTAACACTTTAACATTATAACGCACAGCCCTGATAAGCAGTATAGCCAGGAATGTTAGGGTGTCGAGCGGTAGCGGAAGGAGACAGCTTGGTTTCCTGAGCCATACTAACATCAGGATGATGAGTGCTCGCGGAAAGAGAGTTCAGATAGCTTGGCTCGAAGGCCGTTGAGGTTGGAATCAGAGTTGCTGGGGGCAGAGCACTGAACACAACGGAATGAAGGAACATGATGTCTCACAGAACTGAGGCCCGAAGAGGAGAGACGCACCCACCCCTGACATCCAAAGCAATCGACACTTTTTCCACTCCACATCATTGCTGCATGTGGCGCATGGGTTCTTCTGAGCGGGTCCTGGATTCATCTCGACACCGGCCCTTTGTTGCAGAATCTTTACGAGAGCTGCGACCAGCCAGCACCTCTCCCATGATAAAAAAATTGACGCCGGTTTGCACGGAGGTGGTCTTCTTTCCTCCACACTGCCACGGCACGAAAGTACGACATCTCGGCAGTACCAAAATGATAGAATGAAAGTCTCTAAGCTGCATCCGCGCTCTAATCGAAACCACACTCTGCGGGGTTGCCAGCGACTCCGCCGCAGAATTTTTAAGGACACGCCCCCAATCGCTCGCTCGCTCCAGTTGCTCGCACCGTTTTCACTTTGACGAAGCATTAATTATAGCGTCGCGTCGCGCCGCGAATTAGCTCTGAACGCCGCCTTATTGTGAGGACTCCTTTCGAGTCGCGTGCCACATGAGTGAGTCATCATTGATAGTTTCGCACCACATTGATTTTGAAACACATCTACGGTCTGCGTCAGTGTGCATCCTTGGCGCGCAACCTGCTCGTCAGTCAATGGAATGTTTTGAAAAATCAATTTATTCGAAAAAGTCGACTATCGAATTCAAACGAATGTTTCCGTAAATTTTCGAATAATCGACTTATCGGTTAATTCGGGATTTTGAACTTTTCGAATAATTCGGGATTTTGAACTTTTCGAATATTCGACTTCTCGAATAATTCGGGAATTTGCCTTTTTTGAATATTCGACTTTTCGAATAATTCGAAGTCGACTTTTTCAATCGAATGATTTTTCGAATCATTCGATTCGGTCAAAGTATATTCTACACCATGCAATCGCTTCTCAACTTTATGCAATTTTCGAGGGGCCATACCTCCGTTCTCTGGAGTTTCCGTTCGATTTCAGGGATGTTACTGAAATCGCCATAGAAGAGCCTCCAGGATAGACAGGAAAACAGAAAAACGCTCTCGAGGTGTAACTGTGCCTTCAAGGACAGTGTTCACGATAAAGGCTATCTTTGAGTTCCCACCGGAGGTTGTAGGGCACAGTGCAACAACCCCGTCAAAAAAGCGGTTTTCAAAAAGACCTCGATTGGCCTTACAGCGCTTCAAAGTTGACTGCACGAGCGCATGAGGGCCAGACTACACAACAACCATTTATCGAGATGAATGCGTGAGGAATAAGGGTAGGACATCCCAAAGCTACAATTAGGCGAATTCAAAATGTTTACACCGATGATGGCTCTTGTGTAAAGTGGACCTCGTTAACTCACGCAGTCAACATTATAGTCGTGTCACACCAACGGAAGCTCGCTCAGAGCTGTTTTTTTACGTTATTGATGCTCGGGGCTGCAGTACTTTGCACACCTTGTGGAAAATAGCTTTATCGTGGACACTGCCTTTAGGTTCATCAAGGTGAGGTTCAATGGTGAGCTCACAATCCCCAAAATTATCTGGAGATCACAATATTATACGCAATATCAATCACAACATCATTCGTTCGTCTGCCAGCACGGTGAGCGGCCGCACACATCACTCTCTCTGCCGACTTCCACCAATACTGATACTACTACTATCATGGCCAGACAATCTGCTAGGAAAGCGACTACTACTTCGACTACTGCTGCTATGGCTCCTGGAGACGATATGCCGCTATGGGCAAGTAAGCTGATTGAAAAATTTGACTCGTATTCGTGTGATTTGCAGACCATATTGTCATCATCCTTTGACCGCATTGTTTTGCAAATTCATAATATTCAGCAATCTCAAAGCTCTATTCTTTCTCGGTTAGCTGACTTAGAGTCCAAAGTGAATTCGTCCAGTGGGTCTCCGTCCTTGCAGAAAAGTCTGTTGTATTCCACTATGGTGAGGGTTAAGGCGGACAGCCAAAAGATCGATGAAAAGTTGCGCATGATCACTGGGTGAGCATTGATGAGCAGGCAAGCGAGGAGCCAACCCGTCGATTTGATCGCGAGGTCCTCAAGGAGGCCGTTTTAACCTCTGGAAATGAGGAACTCGCACGTGAGTTTGAGCTTGAGCACATCACGTGCCATCGCTACCCTGTTGGGAAACCGCGTACAGTCGGAACTCGTGGGCGGATAATTAAAGTTAGTTTGCCTAACCAAAGCCTGAGGGACTCGCTCCTCGCCCATTTGCGAAGTGGGAGGCAAAGCCTTACTCAGCGCTTCGTTCACTCTTTCGCCCGAAGGGACTACACCCCCGAGGAATTGAGTTTGGATCGGCAGCTGCGTAAGGAAGCAGGAGACCGGAACGCTAGGGAAGGTAAACTGGCTTATATCGTGCGTGATTTCGACATTGTCAAGCTTAGGTCTCCACGGGAACTACCTAGACGCCCGGATGCTGGTAGAAATCCAGCAGGGCCCGGTGCGAATGAGTCGGTTGTTTTGGATGCTACACTTGACAGTGTCGATAGTTCGCAGGTTCATATTCAAACCTTGGGAGATTCATCTCAGCGCTAGCTCAATGAAATTCCTACTCGACTCCCACCTAGCCCTGTCACTCTTCCGGTCCCCCTTTCCGTTAGTAGTTCCTTGAATACAGCATGTCAACAGTTGTCTCCTCAATCGAATTTTTTGAAGACAGTTTTTCTATTTAATGCACGTTCCATATGCAATAAACTTCCCGATCTATTTTATTTGCTTTCCACCAACCCTCTTATGATTTTCATCACCGAAACGTGGTGCAAGCCAGATGTTATACACGATTCCACGCTGTGCCCTGACCCTAAGTATGAATTATACAGATGTGATAGAGAGAGCTCTACACCAGGTGGCGGGGTTTTAGCGTTAGTTCAAAGCAGTCTCTCTCACCATCTATTTAGCTCAAGAAACTTCTCTCCCTACTGCCAGTGTTTAATTTTGCACATTTATACCACATCTATTTGTACGTACATAATTCTGCTCTACCGCAGCCCCACATGTGAAGCCCTTCGTTTCCACGATGCCTTAGCGTATATTTCGGAAATTATCAGCGAAAATTCAAACAGTATAGTCCTGGGAGATATGAACTTCCCCACAATTAAATGGAGCGAGACGAGAGATACTAACAAGGTTTATGGATCCGCCCGCGAGTTCCGTCACTTTTGTGAGGAATATTCACTTTCCCAACTTGTTACTATTCCTACACTTGGTGAAAACACGCTGGATTTGGTTTTAACTAACAATCAGGAAATTATTCAAGATGTTAGTGTTCTCGCGCCTTTCTCCACCTCAGACCACAGAACTGTTTCGCTCGAAATTCGCTTGGAAGTCAACAATCCCGTTTCCAACTCTTTCTATTTTGACTACTCCAATGGCAACTACTCTGCCATTTGCGAGCAACTTTTGAGTATCAATTGGCGCGACATCATATCACATTGCAACTCCGCTGATGTGTGTTACCATATCTTTCTAGAGCATTGTAGAAGGCTGATCGAGGTGTTTATTCCAATCAAGTCACGAACTCAAACTGAATTTCGCTATCCCTCATACATTCGAAAACTTGCGCAGAAGGTCTCGAGACTATACCATGCTCGTTCCAGCATTGGTATTCAGAAATATTTCCGTTTTTCTAGAAGACTGAAGCGTGAACTATGGGAGCTTAATCTGCGCAAGGAAGAGAAAATCGCTTCTTTTCGTAATTCAAAGGGGTTCTACAAATTCATCAACAGAAAACTAAAGCTGAAAAACAGTATTCTATCTATCCTGAATACCAATGGTGAACCCTGCAAGACTGAGCTGGAGAAAGCGAGAGTTTTCGCAACATTTTTCAAGTCTGTTTACAAACATCTTTCCTGCCACAATGACAAAAATTGCCCCGCGTTCACTTCCTCGAAAATCGA
Organism: Aplectana chamaeleonis; assembly: GCA_029168955.1. Classification (NCBI taxonomy): domain Eukaryota; kingdom Metazoa; phylum Nematoda; class Chromadorea; order Rhabditida; family Cosmocercidae; genus Aplectana; species Aplectana chamaeleonis. The sequence goes on from JAPDOI010000190.1 coordinate 346,809, forward strand.
CTTTTTAGACATCACCAGTGAAACAGTCTACACGACTTTGCTACGCCTTCCACCCAGGTACTCCACTTCACCAGACAACATCCCGTATATTTTCTTGAAAAAGGCAGCTCTTGGGTTAACACCAGCGCTTACACTTATTTTCAACTGGTGTCTTCTTCATGGTGAGGTTCGTTCATTATGGAAGGACAGTTTTGTGAAGCCGATATTCAAAAAAGGGGATAAAACAGATGTTAAGAATTATAGACCAATCTGTCTGACTTCATCCACTAGCAAAGTTCTTGAACGCATTGTTTGCAAACAACTTTATGATTACCTTCGTGAAAACAGTCTAATTACAAAGTTGCAACACGGATTCCTAGCAAAAAAGTCCACCATTACGGCACTAATTACAACGATTCCCAAGTGGCAGAAGACAGTGGACTCACGTGGATACATTACAGCATGTTATTTGGATTACTCAAAAGCTTTTGACTCTATTCATCTTGGCCTCCTCGTTGCAAAAATCAAAGCTTATGGTATAGACGGTTGTCTGCTGAAATTCCTTCAGTCCTTTCTGAGCGGACGCACTCAGAAGGTTTTCATCAATGGGGTTTTTTCCGATACTTACCCAACTCCTAGTGGTGTCCCCCAAGGCACATGCCTAGGACCTTTAATGTTTCTGCTTTATATTAATGATTTGCCAAAATATATTCCGCAGGGAGTTGAGTGTTCTATTTATGCCGACGACTCCAAATTGTTTTCCTTCAATAATTCCTACATACTTCAGCAGGCTTTAGATGCTGTGCTTGATTGGTCCGAAAAATGGTTACTCGACATCTCCTATGAGAAAACCGTTGTAATGTGCATTGGTAGTAGTCATCCACGTGGGTCCTCATTCATGCTGGGTAACAGTGAACTTCGTATTGTCGACTCGGTGCGCGATCTCGGGATTGTTTACTCCGACTCTCTTTCTTTCGAGGGCTATATTGAGAAAATAGTGGCATCCGCTTACACAAAGTCTAACTTTATACTTAGGGCTTTTCAAACTCGAAACGCGGCCACACTTTTCAAGCTTTTCACCACCTATGTAAGGCCGCTGCTCGAATATTGTACTCCAATTTGGTCCCCTTCAAAACAAGTGTATATTCAGAAAGTTGAAAGGGTTCAAAGGAGGTTTACAAAAAGGGTATTTGCGAGAAACGGGTTGTATGAAGTCAGTTACCAAGAGCGCCTGTCCCAATTAGGTGCTACCTCGCTGCAATTTAGAAGAGTGATTTATGATCAGAACCTTTTGTTCAAAATTGTAATGAACTACCTCGACATTGACAGAGACGATGTTTTTGCTTTTTCTGCATTCAACCGGAAAACTAGAGGTCATTCATTTCGTATTTTTACAGGTTCCGTACACTCCAATCTGTTTCTAGAGTCGTTTTTGGTCCGAGCTTCCAGCACTTGGAATCAGTTGCCATTATCTATGATACTGTCGTCGACGCCAGGAAGTTTTAGCGGCAAACTAGAAGAAAATCTAAGACAGAAAGGATTGTTCTAGCCACCATTCCCGTTTCAGTCTATTCATAATCTTTCTCATCATCCACTTCTCTTGCAATCACTCTCCCTTCGATGTATTTCACCGGAAGCCTATTCACTTCACCTCGTTTTGCTCTCTTTTTTTTGTTCGTTTTTATGAGCTCTGATGGTTTTTGCATGTCCATTTTTTGCGAAAACATTGAAGCCCCGATATGACCTAAATTACGGAAAATTTGAGCTGAAGTGTAACTCTGAAAGTTTTGATCTAGGGCTCCAATAAAGGCGGACTCTCTCACTGCCGCTTGTCTTCTGCTTGTCTCCTTGCTGGGCTACCGCCTGGTAGGTAGTAGAACGCCAAAGCAGGTCAATAGGCTTGTGGTACTTGTGAAACACATTTGTTCAACATGTGGAGCCGCATACGTTAACATTACCATCTCAGACAAGACTTCTGTGCACAGCGCAATGTTCCCGTGACAAATGGGCGTCAATCACTATTCATTCTATTGCTTTTCTATAAGGCCAATCACACTTTTTCATTTGTTGTTCACCTTGGTTTCCGAAACTGTAATTGTCCACAATAAATAAATAAATAAATATTACCGTTGAACAAGGTTGGAAAACGTATCATGTCGTTCGGACTACCGCGAAATTTCGCAGCATCTCATCAGATACCTCGACAAGTATTACCATCATACCAGCCTTATAGACCTCGATCAATTCGACTTTTTACGCGTGTGAATGCTGAAGAACAAGCTAAAGACTCCAGAAATTACGAGTTTGGAGGAGGCTAGAGAGAACTCAACGAAACCGATGCAATTAGCATGCTTAAGACTTGCAGCCCGCTATTAATCCTGTAATCCAATGTCTGAGAGATATTTTGAAGTCGCGGACACTGTCAAAGACCCATGTAGAGATCGTGACAAGTAATGTTTTCGACTTACATATTCCAGCAGAAAAAGTTGCTGAATAGTGTGTATTCATCATGTAGCAGACCCGCCCCGGGAAAAAACCCTTTTCCATGACCAAACGTAGGGCCCGGTCCGTGAGCCTGCCCTTCCCCTCTTTCCTGCTTTCGCGTTAATGAGAGATGCCGTTTTAAGTTGTTCGTAGTCCCTCTTAGGTCGTCCAAAGTCTCACCCAATTCTCGCTCGATCGATACGCGAACAAAGCACGAAAACAAAAGCGAAAATTGGCCGTCCGATGGCATTTCTAGGTGGTAGGAAGTCTTAATGGATAGTCCCTCCTTGTCCCATTTTGATTAAAATCGAAACAATGATACTATCGTGGCATGCCGAGCTAGCCTAGGCTGGCTCAAGGACGACGGAACCCGGACTATGGACGACCCAGTTTGTATTGGAAATGACAACTCAGAGGCATCGTTCACGATAGATTTCATTTCCGAGAATCACATAAATGAGAGAGGTCTTGCATCCTGATAACACTCGTGTCAAAAACAAAACGGCGAAAAAATCATTGAAAACTGTTGTTTCCGTCTAAATCTTGCTCAATCTACTTTTGGGGAAAGCAGAGCCGATCGCCAAGAATCGGCGTGTTGACACATGATATCTGAATTAACTCATACAAAAACCCGATCCACGCCCCGCCGAAATGCGGGCGTCGCCAGCGGGATAGTGGGCGTGGATCCCAAATCTCGAAGCTTTGTCGCGCGCGGTAGTGGCTATTGCGGGCGCGGTAGTGACTGTAGTTGGCGAGCAGCTCCTTCGCGTCTGGGCAACAAGCCGCTCTTGAAGGCATCGTACGCGCTGAAATCCACTTTCCATTTTTTATGCTCAATCCCTCCCTCGGGCCCCTGTGAGAACGTACAACGAGCTTGGCTGCTCAAAAACGTACCATTGTGAGCATAGAGGAAGTGGAAAGTAAGGAATTCCGTCAAAAGGGGCCGGCCCTTCCGTCAGTCATTTGGCACTTTCGCAATATTTGGGCAGAACGTCGCCTCGCTAAGTACAGGGCATGCCACTGTACGCTGACGCACCGTCGGACGAAAGTGGCATTATCGACTGGAAATTTCTCGTTTTACAACGAGCGATTGCTTCCAACGCTGCGCCAATGGACGAATTGTAGAACTGTTCTTTGCGCACTCCGCGTAACTATCCCGAGTCGATGCCGGCGCGAATTTCAAATGATTTGCAGAAGGTTTTTAAAACGGTTCTTTCTTGAAAAGTTAACGTTTTCGAGGGGGCTTTTCGCTAACTTTAGTTACTATAGGGGTTTAACAACTCAAAAACGCTCAAAAACGAGACATGGTTTTCAGCGCGTACGATGCCTTTAAGACAAGTCGCTGATTCTGATGAGCCTGGGCGACGAGCCCCTTCAAATTTTATCGACTAGGCGTCGAGCCCACGAATATAGAAGACCACCCAGCCTAATACATACCCCCCCCCACTTAGTTATGCCTATGGACCCGCCCCCACCTAAAACTACGGCCGCTTAGGAACTTTGGCGCTCCAGGTCCACTGTACTGCTGCCTACGCCTGTCGTTGTGCAGAGAATTCATCTCACTTCTATTTTGACTGAAATGGAATAAGAACAGAAATGAAAAACCGTAGGTGGGCGAATACAAAAAGTTTACGCGGAATATTACGATCCGCCCAGCATTTTTTTCAGTTCAAATGAAATTTCTCACGATCCCGTCCGATGTTGTGCATTTTGTGAGCAAATTTATTTCGACCCCGCTCGCCTTCTTTCACGCACAAATGTAGTTCTGTTCAACTTGGATGCAGACTGCATCCCACTCACTGCTGCCTGAGTATGCTCTGTAAACCTTGATTTTATTCCAGCAAATTAATTTTCCCAGATCTCATTCATAATGCAGAAAACAAATAATTGCACAAAAACGACATGATTGCGCAATAACGAAAAATGCTATAACACATCGCACCGTAAGCTATCAATTGGAAAAACAGTAACCGAGACAATTGGAGTTTCCATCAATGAGGAATATAAAAAACAACAATTATGTAAGTGTTGCTGTTGTTGGCCGATAGAGGAATAATTGATGAGATGATTTCACTTCCGAATGAACGGTTTTGGACACACAGCGAAGTACAAATAAATTTCTTGGAAAATTACTAACACCTAAATAAATGGGATCACACGATAAAACTATGAACGAGACGGCAAGTCGACGGAGTGATGCATAGAATTGTACCAGGAGACCTTTCCAAGAGAACGGGCTAGTCACCTAAATCACAGACCTCCCACACCACTCAGGTTCGCTATTTTACTTTCGCGCCACACAGGCAAGGTGTCCAATAATTCCTCCAAATACACTGGGCAGGAAACAGAAATCCACAGAGGATGAGTTAAACAAAGGAGAGACTTTTTATTCTTACTAGAGTCTCTTTTATAGCGCCTCCTTTGCCGCTCATAATCCCTAATTGGCCAGACGGCCCGCCCCCTGGACTGTCACCACGCGATCACTTGCCGTGTCTTTGCTCTATACTATCTCAAGACCTAAAAGGCCCTTCTATTGAAGGATCTCATGAATTCAGTGCTTTCGTTCTCCATGGGTCTACCTGACATGCCGCTCCAGTACGTCGTCGTTGACCTCAAAGACTGCTAATTCTGGCAGCTTAAAACGGCCCGCCCTTTTCACAATCACGCTATACAACATCTTCGCCGCTGCGACTCCTGGATATATATTGTAGAACTGGCTCGCAGCTTCAGGTGCACCGGCTTTGACGATGACTTGGCCATCCTTGATGATATTGCTTGCGGTTGTTATCACTTGACTGTGGCCTCCAAAACGCAGAAAAACGCTATCCAAGGTTGTCCACAGGGTCGCCATTGCAATCCACTTGTCCATTTTTGGTGCATTAACCGGGCTCCACGCTGTCACGACGCGCCCGCCGGCTTCGAGGTGCGCCTTGACTAGTTTGACATTATCGTCCATTGTCTGTTTCTTTCCCTGATTCTCGATCGGGAGCACTATCGCCGACGTACCAAACGTTGCCCAGTGGGAAAGTGTGCCCTGCAGCTTGGCGTACGTGGTAACCACCTTCGTGGTTAAGCCGTTTCGGGGTCCATCGCGCTCCATTAGCAGCGCTGTTTCGGAAGCAGCAAAGGCAGTTGGCTCTTGTTTTTCCTTCCGAGCCGCTCGAACGTCCTTTTACAGGTCTCTTTTCAACTCCTCAAACGCGATTTTGTAGAAATCGTACACGCAGTTGCCTTCTACGGGCTCGTGTTTGGCGATTTTGCGAGCCGAACACACGAATTCTGTCCAATCAGTACACGTTAAGTAGGCTAGCTTCGAAATTCTCCTCAGGGCTTCCATGTCGAGTGTCACCGCGCCACTTCTGAACAGCCTAATTTTTTCGGCTACCGACAAGTTGCTGCGAATGAATATCGAGGCGCATTCCCACGCGTTCCAAACATTATGGAATGGTTGGCGCCCAAATGCGCCCGGGAAGCTGATTCCTTCGATGTCTCCCAACGTCGTCTTGGCGAAACAGTCATACGGGCACTGGAACTTGACGTGACCTCTAGCAGTCGAACTTGTGAGGGCAGCTCCTCTGAAAATGATAGTGTCAGTCTTGCACACTCTAGTCTTTGGTTTTCTCCCCTTACGACCTCTCTCATGAACACATTCCAAACTTTCATCAGTCATGCTCAGGGGAAGTGTCCACAACATATAGAACTGAACTCTCATTGGTTCCCTGTTTTCGCCAATCCTAGTCACTATACATTCCATCCGATGGCCAAAATGGCGTCGGATCGGATTTTCGGATATTGCCGATCTTGCAAAACCGACTCAACGGAAAAATCGGATACCGTCCCAAACGAAAATTTCGGATAACTGATCCTATCCGAAACCGGAGATTTTGATCGGATCGGATATCGCATATCCGATCGGATAAATCGGATCCACCGGATAATTCGGATGAAAAAAATTAAGAAAATAAGAAATGTTTTTTAGTAGTACCGAGGATTCAACCCCGTGTATTCAAGCAAATACATTCTGTAGCCACGTGCGTACGCGTCGCGGTCCGATGAGCGTCGCGCTCGCGGCGAACACTAAAAAACTCCCGACCGTTTAAAGTAGTCTTCAGCGCTTTAAAGGAGTGAATGGCTCTCATCTGTGACGAGAAATGAAAGCAGGAAAGTAAATTATGCCCCTGGACATGTCAATTTACTTGGTTTCACCCTAAAGCAGGGATGTCGCGTCGCCGCGCAACTCGTCGCGCGCGACGCTCGCCAACAGCGACGCGGCACGCATGGGTGAGAAATGTCGCCCTCCCCGGCAACCTGTGATAGCTCATAACTGACTAAAAAGAAGACTTGCCACAAAATCATGGTTTAGCGGGGCGTTGCGACCAATCTCGGTAGGGCTACGACCATTTGCCTTGTTAAACGAAACCTTGGAAAAAATCCGAATTTGTTACGAGATTCCCCTTCTGGGTTAAAATTGAGCTTGAAAATTATATGATCCCTGCAGAATTAGCGCTGTCGCAGCAAGGGGGGGCACCGTGCAATCGTACATAGCCACGCCCATTTTCCCGTGCTGCGGCATCATGAGTATACCATTTCCCTACCCTCCTGAATTCAAGTCGTTTGATTACGACACGGAAAAATGAGTAGGGACAAGTGCGAAACCGAAGCAAGGCTAACTCTTTTTTGCACACTTCCTCTGTTATCTTCAACATAACTGAAGGACACAACATCAAATAATTTTAACACAAAACCACATACAAACACATATTTGACGGTAGAGCGCGTCCCCGCCGTTGCACCGTCAATCCGTTTTCCGCCGCCAAATAACCGTCTCCGTGTATTCAATTTCTCTCCATCTGCGGTACAACCAACAATTCGACTCCTCCCCGTTTTGCTCCCGCCGTCGCACCGACAAGCCTTTTTACCCCTTTGAACAACCGTCAGCCTGTCTAAGTCCAACTGCAGAACGTCACCCGTGTTATGAACACAGATTCCCGTCGTAATAAAGCGTCCGAACAAAAGACATTCTTCCGAAACCTGTCCATAAAAATTGCAAATACAACACTTGTTTGTCTTCTTGAGAGCTCAAAATCATTTGTGTGCCATCATCAGGAGCACTTTTAATTATTTCGCAGAATCATATAAAATGTGGAAACGCTTACACTTCCCTTTTACACTTAGTGTGGATGGCTTTTGATGGCAATAATGTATCATGAAATTGAACAAATTGAATAAATACCGCGAATTGCAAGTTTTTCCCGCATCCAAGGCCCCCGTCAGACTTGGTCGAAAAACCGACCGAGTCCGAATGAGTCCGGGGCAGAAAAACCGACCTCGGTGCAATGGATCTGCCCGTGTGCGAACGTGAATCACCCGTATCGACTGGGTGGATTGTGGTTGCAATGAGTCGGTCGCAGTCGGACTCAGTGGGTCGATTTTTCTGCACCCGACTGTCACTATTTCGGTGCGTATCGACCGGGTGGGACTCAGTTCATCGACCATCTTTGACGGCGGCCTAAGGACTTGCAAAACGAAATAAGGCCTCTCCACTTCGCGAAATACCCCCTATCACATGTTATGCAGTTATTTTGTGATATTATGACCCCTTCACTATGAAGTTTTTGTATTTGTTCAATATGCATGTAGTGAAGTGTCAAAATCCATTCCTCACACATGCTTAATCAGAAATTCCGCAACCGTCAATAGCGCGCTCAACTGCGAATTCGCGCGACCTCCACGCGACCGTGTTCGGAGCTGGCTGTTACGGCGGGCGCAATTCTATCCGTTTTCCATCCGAAATTATCCGATATTTATCCAAAAGTATCCGATAGTTATCCGAAAATACCCGATTTTTATCTGATCGATTATCCGTTTTTTATCCGATTATCCGGTTTTCTGATCGGATCCTTCGATTTTCGCTTTTCCGGATATCGGATAATTCGGATATCGTGATTTTCGTTTGATCGGATTTCGGATCAATCCGAAATCGCCATTTTGACGTCGGATCGAATTTCGGAAAATTATCCACTCGGATTATCCGACCCGGATATCCGAAACCGACTCCGTCGGATGGAATGTATACTAGTCACTAAAGCTGATTTTCGCTTGTTTGCAATACACGAAATGGCCCCGTCCATTCGCGCGTCAACTTTAGGTGTGAATTTTTTACTTTTTCGTCCGGACATAGCACATACACCCTATCTCCAACCTTCGAGTAATCTTTTTTGTCCACCTTATTTTCAACATCATATTGCCTCTTCATTCTCTCTCATCCTTTCATTATACTCTCTGACCCGTTCGTGAGTCTCCGCCACCGCTTGCAATATTTCTGTCTTATCCTCCTCTAATTCCTTATACATGGCGTACCATGAGACTCCTCCTTTTGGCACTATGCTCGACGGAAAGACTGTGTCGATACCATGGAGAACAAAAAAAAAGACTTTCCCAGGTATCACTGTGTGGCGTCATGTTGTACGCCATCATACACCTCTATTGGGGCCCTGCACACATCCCATGATGTCCTGCACACTCCTACTGAGGTCCTGCACACTCTTACTGAGGTCCTGCACACATTCTACGACGTCCTGCACATCCCTACTGGGGTCCTGCACAGGTTCCATGATGTCCTGCACACTCCTACTGAGGTCCTGCACACATTCTACGACGTCCTGCAGACCCTTAGAAGGCGGAGGCAAAGGCGGAGAATTTTTTTGCGTCATTTAAAGGCAGTGTTCACGATGATTCTCGTTTCCAAGTTTTCCACTCAAAACAATGCGTTGGCAACCAAGTGTTACCAAAATCACGAAGAAATGGCGAGAAACGCACTAATTCGTCGTATTTCAGTGACATTATTCTATGGCCTGGACTAGTTGTCCGATTGGATGAACATGTTCACGGTGGTTGTCACCGGTAAAAAATTGGGTCAACCGTGAATAGAAGAATATTCAATGCAAAACAGTATTAGTTAGGGCCTGAAGGGAAGAACGGAGCAACACAGAATGGAGAATTGCAAAAGACGGGTCCACAAAAAATTTCATTGTCGCAACGAACAGTTCCATTGATACTTAAGAGGCGGGCTGATACTTGAGGATTTCGTGCCCTTCTGGTGCGTTTTTCTCTGTTTCTTCGTCATTTCGGTTCTACTCGGTGGCCAAACAATCGATTTAGCGATTAATCTCAAAATCGAAGATTATCGTGAACACTGCCTTTAAGGCTCCATATCTTTTGAGACCGGTAACCAATTGCAATGAAACTTGTTTCAGATACGTATATTGATTAGACCCTTCGAATGATGTACAACTTACTTTTCTGGTGACAGTATGAATAGGTGATCTTGGTATAGGGCATGCGTGCGGTAAGAGATCAAAGCCAAATCTGGTGAGCGCTTCGCGCTCACCACAATTAGAAAATAAAAAAATCTGATTAGGAAATCAGAAACAAAAATTGTATCGCATTCTAAATTCTTGAAATTTAAATGAGTTTGTAGTATTAAAAATTTGAATATATTACCGAGCTCCCAATACTTCAAATAAGAAAGAGTTTCCCAAAAGAAAAAAACAAAATAGAATCGAAAATTTGAAAAAAAGTTAGAAGTTCGAAACCACAAATAATTTTGAATTAAATTCAAAATTTTCAAACTATGAATACATTTCGAATATTAAAAATTTAATCGGATGCAAAATTGTTGTATTAAATTCGAATTCACAAAATCTGAAACAATGTGAAAATTGAAAAAAAAATGAAAAATTGAAGTCGAATTCGGGTAATTATTATGCATACATTAGTGTAGACTGCTATCAAAAGGTCAGGAAGTTCACATTGAGTCTGCCATGGAAAGTTTGTGAAATTTCTCCAAATTAGCGGAAACTGCGCGGTGACAAGCCTGCAGCCCTCTATTGTGGTGCGCGCGAAGCGCGCACCAGGATTTGGCTTTGATCTCTTCCCCCACAGACGCCCTACAATGAGATCACCTATTCATACTGACACCGGAGGCACCAATCGATGCGCTGCAACTGATTACATGTGTGTGCAACTTTTCGTCCCAACTGGTCCCCGCTTTTTAAAGTTATGACCTCTCAAAGTACGCAAAAACGTTCTCCACCACCGCCTCCGCCTCCGCCTCCACCACCGCCTCCGCCTCCGCCTCCACCACCGCCTCCGCCTCCGCCTCCACCACCGCCTTCGCCTCCGCCTCCACCACCGTCTTCGCCTCCGCCTTCACCACCGCCTCCGCCTCCGCCTCCACCACCGCCTCTGCCTCCACCACCGCCTCCGCCTCCGCCTCCGCCTCCGCCTCCGCTCTCCGCCTCCGCCTCCGCCTCCGCCTCCGCCTCCGCCTCCGCCTCCGCCTCCGCCTCCGCCTCCGCCTCCGCCTCCGCCTCCGCCTCCGCCTCCGCCTCCGCCTCCGCCTCCGCCTCCGCCTCCGCCTCCGCCTCCGCCTCCGCCTCCGCCTCTCCGCCTCCGCCTCCGCCTCCGCCTCCGCCTCCGCCTCCGCCTCCGCCTCCGCCTCCGCCTCCGCCTCCGCCTCCGCCTCCGCCTCCGCCTCCGCCTCCGCCTCCGCCTCCGCCTCCGCCTCCGCCTCCGCCTCCGCCTCCGCCTCCGCCTCCGCCTCCGCCTCCGCCTCCGCCTTCGCCTCCGCCTCCGCCTCCGCCTCCCCCTCCGCCTCCGCCTCCGCCTCCGCCTCCACCTCTGCCCGTCACAATTCATCTTTTTGGACGGAGTGGGCCAAATTGCTTGAAACTTGGTGACCAGAGGTATTCGGGCACGAGGATGTCAAAAATAATCCGCAGAGCTCACCATTTTCACTCCTGGACCACTTACAGGCGGTTTAAACTTGGAAGCCGGCCTCCCAATATTAGTTTATAGAAATGACGGGTTTTTTCGTTATCAGTTATTGTTTTCTTGAAGACTCCATATAAATAACTTGCTTTCTAGGGTGGTGTACTCTAAACGTCCAGATCGGAAGAGGAAGGTGGTGTGGTAGGGATGTTTCTGAGCGAGGCGCGTCTTCGTACCATGCGCACCATCGAAAAGAAGGCGTCGTGGGGTGTGCTTAAGTGTCAGTTAACTATGCGTGACCAAACAGGAGTATGCAGGACGTCAAGGAACTACAGCAGGACCTCAGTAGGGGTGTGCAGGACATCATGGGACGTGTGCAGGACCGCAGTAGGAGTGTGCAGGACATCACGGGTCGTGTATAGGATCGCAGTGGGGATGTGCAGGATATCGTAAAATGTGTGAAGGACCCCAGTATGAAAGTGCAGGACATCATGGAATGTGTGCAGTACCGCAGTAGGGATGTGGAGGACATCATGGAACGTGCAGGACACCGTTAGAGATGTGCATGAAGTCGCAGAATGTGTGCAGGACCCCAGTAGGGATGTGCAGGATGTCGTAGAATGTGTGCAGTACCCCAATAAGGATGTGCAGGATGTTGTAGAATGTGTGCAGGACCTCAGAAGGAATGTGGAGGACGTCATGGAACACGTGCAGGACCCAATAGAAATGTGCAGGACTTCATTTAACAAGTACAGGACCCCTGTGGGAGTGTACAGGATGTCGTAGAATGTGTGCAGGACCCCAGTAGGGGTGTGCAGGACATCATGGAACGTGTGCACGACCTCAGTAGGGATGTGCAGGATATCGTAGAATGTGTGCAGGACCCTAGTAGGGTTGTGCAGGACATCATGGAACGTATGCGGGACCCCAGTAGGGATGTGCAGGATGTCGTGGAATGTGTAGAGGACCCCGTAGGAGAGTGCAGGACATCATGGAACGAGTGCGGGACCCCTGTAGAGCTCTTTTCGCGGACCAAGTTGTGAATTTTTGAAAGTCGGGCTACGGGAAAAAAGGTCAAATATTTGGCATTGCTCTGACCTGTCGTGAAATTGTTTCAATGGATTTCACTTCCAAATTGATTTTCTAAATGTAGTGGAATTCTTGAATTGATTAGGCAGTCTGATGTTCAGGACACCGTATTAAGCTTTTCCCCCGAATCAGACTTATGGGCCGGCGCAGATGAGCCGCATCAGCAAGGACCGATCAAGTTCGGCTAGAGCGACTGATCCAACAATTGTATCAATTTAAAGCTCATTTCTTCATTCTCTCGACTTTTAAATTCCACAAGTATATGTCTTTTCTTTCTCTAGGAAGCCGCGGTGCAGCTATCGTCTCGCTATCTTAGCAGCGGAGCGATTGTTTTTCCATTTCTACCACTATCTTTTCTCAAATACAGCAACTTGACCCTTATATTAAAGTTATCATAACAGCATCGCGGCTCCCCCTCCCCTTCAGAGACTGACGGTATTGTAGAAGGGAAACCCTTAGAAAAAGTTGTGAATTTTTGAAAGTTGGGCTCCGCGAAAAAAGGTCAAGGCTTTGGCATCGCTCCAAATTGTCGTGAAATTGTTTCATTGGATTTGACTTACAAATCGATTTTCTAAATGTAGTGGAATTGTTGAATTGATAAGGCTGTTGTTGGTATATACAGAGAACATAATCAGTAAATGCAATAAATTGTTGCAAATAGATTTGGCTGGCGCTCTATAAATTAACAGAGTGGAATCACGCGTCACGAGGTCCTCTGACGAGCAAATGAAGGCAAAAAGAAAGCTGAACGAAATGTGGCCTTGTGGGATAGAAATGAGGTTCTCGAATGTTTTTATGCGTTTTTCAGTATACCTCCCACTAAGGGTTTTAAACCTTCCCTCACCGATTAAATAAAATTCACGAAAACAAAACTTTACACGATTCATTAGCTGCTGATGGTATATCTTTGGGGCCTCAACGCTGTTACGGTTCACATGGAATAAGAACGTTCTGGTTGCTAGACTTATTCTTTTTCTGAATTGATCCAAGATACGCTCGTTGCAAACTCCTTCTGACGCGTGATTGGCTCTGATACTTTATAGAGCGCCTGCCTAATCTATTTGCAACAATGGTATGATATGTTTCATCCACTTCTCCTCATTTGTACTTTATCAGTTGTTGATCAGTTAGTTATACGATGGCTGACAGCAAATCGGGCCAGATGACCGACGGAGGACCGGCTTCTTTTAACGGAGTTTGAGACACTGGATCTCATATAAAGTGTGTCCGAATGAGAATTGCGGCCCGTGTGGCCGGCGTGCTTGGCAGGCGGCCGTCGCATGTGTCGCTCTCGGAGGAGTGTTGGATTCGAACGGCGGCCATCCCCCTCCCCCCTGATTGATCGGCGCAGTGTTTGCTGCCAGCCGGTGTCGGCCCCGTTCGCAGTCGACGGCTGTGGGAAACGTTTCGCCTGCTCGTCCCAGAACGGCGAACGCGACGGCCGCCTGGCAAGCACGCCGGTCGCATGGGCCACCATTCACATTCGGACACACTTTATGTTGACAGCGAAGCGTTGGTAACCCATCAAACTCTCCCTACGTTCTCAGACGGGCCCAGTCAACTAGACAAACTTGAAGAACAGCAGGTGGTTCTCAGCGCGTACGATGGCTTTAAACTCAGAAGGCTCAAACAGAACACAGGAACACTGCTCTAGGCTGTTCTCCGCCTATGAGAAGACATTTGTCCCGTTTTTCACAATTTCCAGAGATTATTATTGTTGTTTCTCTTTGAGAACTCTAGAACGGAATTTATCGTGACCCACCGCCCTCAAATAGAAGAGAATTTTTTTCTCTTGTTTCCTATTGCTGCAAAGTTTACTAGACATAAGCAAAGCTGATGAACGTTGTGCCTCGCTCTTTACCATGAAGGCGAGTAATCTGTAGACATACATTCTGAAAACATAGTGTGAGAACTGAGTCAAAATCTCACACGTCAAGGCTTCATACAGGGTCTATTCTCCCATCCTCGAGAAAAAAAAAACAATCACTTCACAACGGATCTCGTTTGTTTATTGTTGTTGTTGATCACACTGAACAAATACATGTTGTTCACGAGCACTCACTGTTGAGCATAGCTTTTTATCAAGAATGCAGCCTCCACATACATGTTCTGCAGCTTATTGGTTTTATCAAATTCTATTTCCCAATTTTTTAAATGCCGTAAACCACCTTCTTCCGGATTTTCTCGTTTTCGATCAAGTTCTTTCACGGTTCGACCCAAAAATGGAATTGTTTGGTCGTGAGGTAACTAATTGTGAAGAAGCAGGGATAAAACGTCCAGAATAAGTCAGAATAACGTTTTCTAAATTCAGGGCGCGGACGAAAATCATTGACTCTGCTGATTGCGGCGAGCGCGCGCTAATCGCCAAATCTGCGCGAATCGATAACGCTAACTGCGGCAGAGTTGCTTGGCGATTTGCCATCGAAACGTGTGCGGCGCCACAAGCTCGTCCGATTGGGGGGGGGCGGACTGGGATAGGTGGGCGCACCGGGAGAGCTTTCAAAGCCGTTTGTATCTATTTCTGGCCAGTTTTCGTTGCTTTCTTCGACCCTATCCTCTACAGCACCTGCCAACTTAGTGTTTCACACCGAGACCTCGAGAACGAGATTTATCGTGAACAAAGCCCCGATCTGTTGGCAGATTGCCCAGTTTTTTTCAATTCACTGCCAGTTCTGTTAGTAACGAAATAGTGTCTGACGCTCTTCCAAGCCGCGTTTCAGACTAGTTTGAAACCGCTACCTCTGGTGGTGGATGCCCGATGCCCTCATTATGATAATTGCGTTTGGCGAAAGGCCAGTATGCCCATACAATATCTCACACATCAACAGAACATCAAAAGAAATGTTTAAACTTCTTTTGTATGAGTTTTTGTAATCATTGCAATGAGCCTAATTTCTATCTGAACACCTCAATCTTCCGGCGTGAAAATTCTCGACACTACAAGTCTTCCATATTTAATTATAAAAAAACATTCAGTCGAAAATCATGACATAGTGACTCAACTACAGGATGATTGAACCCTTAACTGAAAAAAGCAACTTAGATCTTAGTAGAAAATTATCTATCGTCGATCACTGGTCGAGAGATAGCCGCGTCGAACACACGTGGCACGCACGCAAGCAAGGGGGTAATGATGGGATCATTAACTCCTCGCTTACGTGCGTGCCACGTGTGTTCAACGCGGCGATCTCTCGACCAGTGATCGATCATATGTGATCATACCAAGACCCCAGTAAAAATTGATCTATGTGGTCATACCAAGTCCCCTACTATCACGATAGAATATTCCCCATGTTGCGATTATGTTGAATTGTTAGCGCTTGCACTCAGATTGTCTTGTTTTTTTGTTCTTGATCAGTTCCGTTACTTCAAAAAATTTGAACTGTTATGTTTTAATTTGAATAGATAAACAGCACACCTCCTGAAAAAATCTCATATCAAGTACGCCTGGCTTGATACCGTGAATAGATCATCAAACATTTCTTGATGATCCAACGCATGGAACGAAAAGTCTGAAAAGAATAGATGAGCTTTGAGTTTTGAAAACCCCTGATTGATGTTAGATCTGGCTCTGGCTTTACTGACTATTTCGGCTTCTAAAACATTCGTTCGCGTCTCGCCTTGTTCACAAAGACGCGTGTCGCCTGAATACACGGGTAATTGTAGTGTGATTTCAGCGCGCCAAATACACTACGTCGTATCTTTGTAGAGCGAAGCGGGTGTTCTTCGGGCGACATTGACCCCACTCCACTCGTAAATTTGGCGCGACAAATACACTACTCAGAAAGTTGGAGCTCACCAATCGCTAACCAAAAGTCGGGCGGCACGCAGCACCTCGCGCGGCCCGCGAGCGGAATGGTAGCGGGTGGCGAGCTATTGAATGTGGAAATTCATGCCATGCTCCAACTTTCAGTTCGGTTATCCGGTCTGCAGGTGGGGAGCTATGGTTTAGCACTTGGCCACACCCATTTTTCTGTGCCGCCGCGCAACTCAAACACTAACCCAATGTAAAAATCAGGAGGTTCGTTGAATGAAAAAATGGGCGTGGCCAAGTGCGATATCATAGAGCCTCCCCCCTCCTCTGCTGCGATGGCACCGGTTATTCTTTCTATTCAGTAACACTACATGTTTTCAAAAATCTCAGGGAGTCCAAGATTGTCAAGAATGATTTATTACAGTCAGTTTCGAATTAATAAAACATCTTAGAACTTCAGGTGTTCTTTTTGATTAAATTGTAACAAATAGAGCCATGTTTCTCATTAACGAGATCACAATTTTTTAAATTTCAACGGAAACCAGGGTGCTTATGTCGGTCAAATATTCAAATTATCCAGCCAGTGATAGAACAGATTTTTCTGTGGAAATATCTTCGCGGCGAGCTGCAGTGGAGGAAAACGGAAGGAAAACATCGCCAAGGGGCTTTTTTTCTTGTTTATGGAGTCTGCTCGGGGTATTCACTATTACCTTATTACGAATATTCTAATCATTTGGGGAGCTCAATTAATAAACTGTTCGAAATTTACAGAGTTCACTTATCAAACTGTTTGAATCGCTCCAGCCGCGAAGCGGCTGGAGAGGTTTGGTTTTGCCTAGGCCTTGTGATCACTTAGAATTTTATAAAATAGTTTATAGAATCTTTGAAACAAAATTTCTGAAGATTTCCTTCTGGATATAAGTGAAGGGGTCCAGAAGACACCTGCTGTCCAAATTTCAGCAAAATCGGTTCACAAATAACAAAGTTGGGAGCCCGAAAGCTTAAGAAAATTTCATGGTGTGCGCCGTAGGCCGTGAGCCGTAGGCCGTGAGCCGTAGGCCGTAGGCCGTGGGCCGTATGCCGTCACGCCTTCCACTCCTCACTGCTAATAGCCACTGCCAATGGTCTCAGACAATCAACTTGGCAGACAGGTAAGTTGGTAGGAGATACGTAGGCTGGTAAGTAATCGATTTGTAGGTGAGTGGGGATTCTGATGGCATCATCGGGACGTCGCAAAAAGTGCTTCGGGCTTCTGATGACGTCATCGGGACGTCGTGAAAAGTGCTTCGGGATTCTGATAACGTCATCGGAACGTCGTTAAAAGTGCTTCGGGCTTCTGATGACGTCATCGGGACGTCGTGAAAAGTGCTTCAGGCTTCTGATGACGTCATCGGTACGTCGTGAAAAGTGTTCCGGGCTTCTGATGGCATCATCGGGACGTCGTGAAAAGTGCTTCGGGCTTCTAATGACGTCATCGGGACGTCGTGGAAAGTGCTCCGGGCTTCTGATGACGTCATCGGGACGTCGTTAAAAGTGCTTCAGGCTTCTGATGACGTCATCGGTACGTCGTGAAAAGTGTTCCGGGCTTCTGATGGCATCATCGGGACGTCGTGAAAAGTGCTTCGGGCTTCTAATGACGTCATCGGGACGTCGTGGAAAGTGCTCCGGGCTTCTGATGACGTCATCGGGACGTCGTTAGAAGTGCTTCGGGCTTCTGATGACGTCATCGGGACGTCGTGAAAAGTGCTTCGGGCATCTGATGACGTCATCGGGACGTCGTTAAAAGTGCTTCGGGCTCCTGATAACGTCATCGGGACGTCGTTAAAAGTGCTTCGGGCTTCTGATGACGTCATCGGGACGTCGTGGAAAGTGCTTCGGACTTCTGATGACGTCATCGGGACGTCGTGAAAAGTGCTTCGGGCTCCTGATGACGTCATCGGAGCGTCGCGAAAAGTGCTTCTGGCTTCTGATGACGTCATCGGGACGTCGTGAAAAGTGCTTCTGGCTTCTGATGACGTCATCGGGACGTCTTGAAAGTGCTTCGGGCTTCTGATGACGTCATCGGGACGTCGTGAAAAGTGCTTCTGGCTTCTGATGACGTCATCGGGACGTCGTGAAAAGTGCTTCTGGCTTCTGATGACGTCATCGGGACGTCGTGAAAAGTGCTTCTGGCTTCTGATGACGTCATCGGGACGTCGTGAAAAGTGCTTCTGGCTTCTGATGACGTCATCGGGACGTCGTGAAAAGTGTTTCTGGCTTCTGATGACGTCATCGGGACGTCGCGAAAAGTGCATCTGGCTTCTAATGACGTCATCGGGACGTCGTGAAAAGTGCTTCTGGCTTCTGATGACGTCATCGGGACGTCGTGAAAAGTGCTTCTGGCTTCTGATGACGTCATCGGGACGTCGTGAAAAGTGCTTCTGGCTTCTGATGACGTCATCGGGACGTCGTGAAAAGTGCTTCTGGCTTCTGATGACGTCATCGGGACGTCGTGAAAAGTGCTTCTGGCTTCTGATGACGTCATCGGGACGTCGTGAAAAGTGCTTCTGGCATCTGATGACGTCATCGGGACGTCGTGAAAAGTGCTTCTGGCTTCTGATGACGTAATCGGGACGTCATGAAAAGTGCTTCTGGCTTCTAATGACGTCATCGGGACGTCGTGAAAAGTGTTTCTGGCTTCTGATGACGTCATCGGGACGTCGTTAAAAGTGCTTCTGGCTTCTGATGACGTCATCGGGACGTCGTGAAAAGTGCTTCTGGCTTCTGATGACGTCATCGGGACGTCGTGAAAAGTGCTTCTGGCTTCTGATGACGTCATCGGGACGTCGTGAAAAGTGCTTCTGGCTTCTGATGACGTCATCGGGACGTCGTGAAAAGTACTTCTGGCATCTGATGACGTCATCGGGACGTCGTGAAAAGTGCTTCTGGCTTCTGATGACGTCATCGGGACGTCGTGAAAAGTGCTTCTGGCTTCTGATGACGTCATCGGGACGTCGTGAAAAGTGTTTCTGGCTTCTGATGACGTCATCGGGACGTCGTAAAAAGTGCTTCTGGCTTCTGATGACGTCATTGGGACGTCGTGAAAAGTGTTCCTGGCTTCTGATGGCGTCATCGGGACGTCATGAAAAGTGCTTCTGGCTTCTGATGACGTCATCGGGACGTCATGAAAAGTGCATCTGGCTTCTAATGACGTCATCGGGACGTCGTGAAAAGTGCTTCTGGCTTCCTGATGACGTCATCGGGACGTTGTGAAAAGTGCTTCTGGCTTCTGATGACGTCATCGGGACGTCGTTGAAAGTGCTTCTGGCTTCTGATGACGTCATCGGGACGTCGTGAAAAGTGCTTCTGGCTTCTGATGACGTCATCGGGACGTCGTGAAAAGTGCTTCTGGCTTCTGATGACGTCATCGGGACGTCGTGAAAAGTGTTTCTGGCTTCTGATGACGTCATCGGGACGTCATGAAAAGTGCATCTGGCTTCTGATGACGTCATCGGGACGTCGTGAAAAGTGCTTCTGGCTTCTGATGACGTCATCGGGACGTCGTGAAAAGTGCTTCTGGCTTCTGATGACGTCATCGGGACGTCGTGAAAAGTGCTTCTGGCTTCTGATGACGTCATCGGGACGTCGTGAAAAGTGCTTCTGGCTTCTGATGACGTCATCGGGACGTCGTTAAAAGTGCTTCTGGCTTCTGATGACGTCATCGGGACGTCGTGAAAAGTGCTTCTGGCTTCTGATGACGTCATCGGGACGTCGTGAAAAGTGCTTCTGGCTTCTGATGACGTCATCGGGACGTCGTGAAAAGTGCTTCTGGCTTCTGATGACGTCATCGGGACGTCGTGAAAAGTGCTTCTGGCTTCTGATGACGTCATCGGGACGTCGTTAAAAGTGCTTCTGGCTTCTGATGACGTCATCGGGACGTCGTGAAAAGTGCTTCTGGCTTCTGATGACGTCATCGGGACGTCGTGAAAAGTGCTTCTGGCTTCTGATGACGATATCGGGACGTCGTGAAAAGTGCTTCTGGCTTCTAATGACGTCATCGGGACGTCTTGAAAAGTGCTTCGGGCTTCTGATGACGTCATCGGGACGTCGTTAAAAGTGCTTCTGGCTTCTGATGACGTCATCGGGACGTCGTGTAAAGTGCTTCGGGCTTCTGATGACGTCATCGGGACGTCGTGAAAAGTGCATCTGGCTTCTGATGACGTCATCACGACGTCGTGAAAAGTGCTTCTGGCTTCTGATAACGGCATCGGGACGTCGTGAAAAGTGCTTCTGGCTTCTGATGACGTCATCGGGACGTCATGAAAAGTGCATCTGGCTTCTAATGACGTCATCGGGACGTCGTGAAAAGTGTTTCTGGCTTCTGATGACGTCATCGGGGCGTCGTGAAAGTGCTTCGGGCTTCTGATGACGTCATCGGTACGTCGTTAAAAGTGCTTCGGGCTTCTGATGACGTCATCGGTACGTCGTGAAAAGTGTTCCGGGCTTCTGATGGCATCATCGGAACGTCGCGAAAAGTGCTTCGGGCTTCTAATGACGTCATCGGGACGTCGTGAAAAGTGCTCCGGGCTTCTGATGACGTCATCGGGACGTCGTTAAAAGTGCTTCGGGCTTATGATGACGTCATCGGGACGTCGTTGAAAGTGCTTCGGGCTTCTGATGACGTCATCGGGACGTCGTGAAAAGTGCTTCAGGCTTCTGATGACGTCATCGGGACGTCGTGAAAAGTGTTCCGGGCTTCTGATGACGTCATCGGGACGGCGTGAAAAGTGCTTCTGGCTTCTAATGACGTCATCGGGACGTCGTGAAAAGTGCTTCTGGCTTCTGATGACGTCATCGGGACGTCGTGAAAAGTGCTTCTGGCTTCTGATGACGTCATCGGGACGTCGTGAAAGTGCTTCTGGCTTCTGATGACGTCATCGGGACGTCGTGAAAAGTGCTTCTGGCTTCTGATGACGTCATCGGGACGTCGTGAAAAGTGCTTCTGGCTTCTGATGACGTCATCGGGACGTCGTGAAAAGTGCTTCTGGCTTCTGATGACGTCATCGGGACGTCGTGAAAAGTGCTTCTGGCTTCTGATGACGTCATCGGGACGTCGTGAAAAGTGTTCCTGGCTTCTGATGACGTCATCGGGACGTCGTGAAAAGTGCTTCTGGCTTCTGATGACGTCATCGGGACGTCGTGAAAAGTGCTTCTGGCTTCTGATGACGTCATCGGGACGTCGTGAAAAGTGCTTCTGGCTTCTGATGACGTCATCGGGACGTCGTTGAAAGTGCTTCTGGCTTCTGATGACGTCATCGGGACGTCGTGAAAAGTGCTTCTGGCTTCTGATGACGTCATCGGGACGTCGTGAAAAGTCTTCGAATGAACCATGATCTATAACGTCTCGGCATATCTACAGTCATCAACAACGTCGTGAAAAGTGCATCTGGCTTCTGATGACGTCATCGGGACGTCGTGAAAAGTGCATGGCTTCTGATGACGTCATCGGGACGTCGTGAAAGTGCTTCTGGCTTCTGATGACGTCATCGGGACGTCGTTAAAAGTGCTTCAGGCTTCTGATGACGTCATCGGTACGTCGTGAAAAGTGTTCCGGGCCTCTGATGACGTCATCGGGACGTCGTGAAAAGTGCTTCGGGCTTCTAATGACGTCATCGGGACGTCGTGGAAAGTGCTCCGGGCTTCTGATGACGTCATCGGGACGTCGTTAGAAAAGTGCTTCTGGCTTCTGATGACGTCATCGGGACGTCGTGAAAAGTGCTTCTGGCTTCTGATGACGTCATCGGGACGTCGTGAAAAGTGTTCTGGCTTCTGATGACGTCATCGGGACGTCGTGAAAAGTGCTTCTGGCTTCTGATGACGTCATCGGGACGTCGTGAAAAGTGCTTCTGGCTTCTGATGACGTCATCGGGACGTCGTGAGAAGTGCTTCTGGCTTCTGATGACGTCATCGGGACGTCGTGAAAAGTGCTTCTGGCTTCTGATGACGTCATCGGGACGTCGTGAAAAGTGCTTCTGGCTTCTGATGACGTCATCGGGACGTCGTGAAAAGTGCTTCTGGCTTCTGATGACGTCATCGGGACGTCATGAAAAGTGCATCTGGCTTCTAATGACGTCATCGGGACGTCGTGAAAAGTGTTTCTGGCTTCTGATGACGTCATCGGGACGTCATGAAAAGTGCATCTGGCTTCTAATGACGTCATCGGGACGTCGTGAAAAGTGCTTCTGGCTTCTGATGACGTCATCGGGACGTCATGAAAAGTGCATCTGGCTTCTAATGACGTCATCGGGACGTCGTGAAAAGTGTTTCTGGCTTCTGATGACGTCATCGGGACGTCGTGAAAAGTGCTTCTGGCTTCTGATGATGTCATCGGGACGTCGTGAAAAGTGTTCCTGGCTTCTGATGACGTCATCGGGACGTCATGAAAAGTGCCTCTGGCTTCTGATGACGTCATCGAGACGTCGTGAAAAGTGCTTCTGGCTTCTAATGACGTCATCGGGACGTCGTGAAAAGTGCTTCTGGCTTCTGATGACGTCATCGGGACGTCGTGAAAAGTGTTTCTGGCTTCTGATGACGTCATCGGGACGTCATGAAAAGTGCATCTGGCTTCTAATGACGTCATCGGGACGTCGTGAAAAGTGCTTCTGGCTTCTGATGACGTCATCGGGACGTCGTGAAAAGTGCTTCTGGCTTCTGATGACGTCATCGGGACGTCGTGAAAGGTGCTTCTGGCTTCTAATGACGTCATCGGAACGTCGTGAAAAGTGTTTTTAGCTTCTGATGACGTCATCGGGACGTCATGAAAGATTCAAGTCTGGCTTCTGATGACGTCATCGGGACGCTATCAATCGAAAGCATATCTTCTGAACGTTCGGGACGTCAACAAAAGTGATCTGGCTTCTGATGACGTCATCGGGACGTCAGGGTTTCCATTCATTTTCTGATGACGTCATCGGGACGTCGTGAAAAGTGCTTCTGGCTTCTGATGACGTCATCGGGACGTCGTGAAAAGTGCTTCTGGCTTCTGATGACGTCATCGGGACGTCGTGAAAAGTGCTTCTGGCTTCTGATGACGTCATCGGGACGTCGTGAAAAGTGTTTCTGGCTTCTGATGACGTCATCGGGACGTCATGAAAAGTGCATCTGGCTTCTAATGACGTCATCGGGACGTCGTGAAAAGTGCTTCTGGCTTCTGATGACGTCATCGGGACGGCGGGGAGAGTGCTGCTGGCTTCTGGTGACGTCATCGGGACGTCTTGAAAAGTGCTTCGGGCTTCTGATGACGTCATCGGGACGTCGTGAAAAGTGCTTCTGGCTTCTGATGACGTCATCGGGACGTCATGAAAAGTGCATCTGGCTTCTGATGACGTCATCGGGACGTCGTGAAAAGTGCATCTGGCTTCTAATGACGTCATCGGGACGTCGTGAAAAGTGTTCCTGGCTTCTGATGACGTCATCGGGACGTCGTGAAAAGTGCTTCTGGCTTCTGATGACGTCATCGGGACGTCGTGAAAAGTGCTTCTGGCTTCTGATGACGTCATCGGGACGTCGTGAAAAGTGCTTCTGGCTTCTGATGACGTCATCGGGACGTCGTGAAAAGTGCTTCTGGCTTCTGATGACGTCATCGGGACGTCGTGAAAAGTGCTTCTGGCTTCTGATGACGTCATCGGGACGTCATGAAAAGTGCATCTGGCTTCTAATGACGTCATCGGGACGTCGTAAAAAGTGCATCTGGCTTCTAATGACGTCATCGGGACGTCGTGAAAAGTGCTTCTGGCTTCTGATGACGTCATCGGGACGTCGTGAAAAGTGTTTCTGGCTTCTGATGACGTCATCGGGACGTCATGAAAAGTGCATCTGGCTTCTAATGACGTCATCGGGACGTCGTGAAAAGTGCTTCTGGCTTCTGATGACGTCATCGGGACGTCGTGAAAAGTGCTTCTGGCTTCTGATGACGTCATCGGGACGTCGTGAAAAGTGCTTCTGGCTTCTGATGACGTCATCGGGACGTCGTGAAAAGTGCTTCTGGCTTCTGATGACGTCATCGGGACGTCGTGAAAAGTGCTTCTGGCTTCTGATGACGTCATCGGGACGTCGTGAAAAGTGCTTCTGGCTTCTGATGACGTCATCGGGACGTCGTGAAAAGTGCTTCTGGCTTCTGATGACGTCATCGGGACGTCGTGAAAAGTGCTTCTGGCTTCTGATGACGTCATCGGGACGTCGTGAAAAGTGCTTCTGGCTTCTGATGACGTCATCGGGACGTCGTGAAAAGTGCATCTGGCTTCTGATGACGTCATCGGGACGTTGTGAAAAGTGCTTCTGGCTTCTGATGACGTCATCGGGACGTCGTTGAAAGTGCTTCTGGCTTCTGATGACGTCACCGGGACGTCGTGGAGAGTGCTTCTGGCTATCCTGATGACGTCACTCGGGATTCAAGTCAGAAATGGAATGAACCACTGATCTATAACGCTATCAATCGAAGCATATCTACAGAACTTCATCAACAACAATGATTGATAGCATCAAGCACCTTTCATCAGGGCTTCTGGCTTCTGATGACGTCATCGGGACGTCGTGAAAAGTGCTTCTGGCTTCTGATGACGTCATCGGGACGTCGTGAAAAGTGCTTCTGGCTTCTGATGACGTCATCGGGACGTCGTGAAAAGTGCTTCTGGCTTCTGATGACGTCATCGGGACGTCGTGAAAAGTGCTTCTGGCTTCTGATGACGTCATCGGGACGTCGTGAAAAGTGCTTCTGGCTTCTGATGACGTCATCGGGACGTCGTGAAAAGTGCTTCTGGCTTCTGATGACGTCATCGGGACGTCGTGAAAAGTGCTTCTGGCTTCTGATGACGTCATCGGGACGTCGTGAGAAGTGCTTCTGGCTTCTGATGACGTCATCGGGACGTCATGAAAAGTGCATCTGGCTTCTAATGACGTCATCGGGACGTCGTGAAAAGTGCTTCTGGCTTCTGATGACGTCATCGGGACGTCGTGAAAAGTGCTTCTGGCTTCTGATGACGTCATCGGGACGTCGTGAAAAGTGCTTCTGGCTTCTGATGACGTCATCGGGACGTCGTGAAAAGTGCTTCTGGCTTCTGATGACGTCATCGGGACGTCGTGAAAAGTGCTTCTGGCTTCTGATGACGTCATCGGGACGTCGTGAAAAGTGTTTCTGGCTTCTGATGACGTCATCGGGACGTCATGAAAAGTGCATCTGGCTTCTAATGACGTCATCGGGACGTCGTGAAAAGTGCTTCTGGCTTCTGATGACGTCATCGGGACGTCGTGAAAAGTGCTTCTGGCTTCTGATGACGTCATCGGGACGTCGTGAAAAGTGCTTCTGGCTTCTGATGACGTCATCGGGACGTCGTGAAAAGTGCTTCTGGCTTCTGATGACGTCATCGGGACGTCGTGAAAAGTGCTTCTGGCTTCTAATGACGTCATCGGGACGTCGTGAAAAGTGCTTCTGGCTTCTGATGACGTCATCGGGACGTCGTGAAAAGTGCTTCTGGCTTCTGATGACGTCATCGGGACGTCGTGAAAAGTGCTTCTGGCTTCTGATGACGTCATCGGGACGTCGTGAAAGTGCTTCTGGCTTCTGATGACGTCATCGGGACGTCGTGAAAAGTGCTTCTGGCTTCTGATGACGTCATCGGGACGTCGTGAAAGTGCTTCTGGCTTCTGATGACGTCATCGGGACGTCGTGAAAAGTGCTTCTGGCTTCTGATGACGTCATCGGGACGTCGTGAAAAGTGCTTCTGGCTTCTGATGACGTCATCGGGACGTCGTGAAAAGTGCTTCTGGCTTCTGATGACGTCATCGGGACGTCGTGAAAGTGCTTCTGGCTTCTGATGACGTCATCGGGACGTCGTGAAAAGTGCTTCTGGCTTCTGATGACGTCATCGGGACGTCGTGAAAAGTGCTTCTGGCTTCTGATGACGTCATCGGGACGTCGTGATAAGTGAGGCTATCCTGACGTCATCAAGACGTCGTGAAATGGAATGAACCACTGATCTGATGACGCTATCAATCGGCATATCTACAGAACTTCATCAACAACAATGATTGATAGCAGCATCAAGCACGTCTTTATCAGGGTTTCTTCATTTTCATGAGAAAATCGTGGACGTCTAGGATAGTCCCAAGGTGTTTCTGGCTTCTGATGACGTCATCGGGACGTCGTGAAAAGTGCTTCTGGCTTCTGATGACGTCATCGGGACGTCGTGAAAAGTGTTTCTGGCTTCTGATGACGTCATCGGGACGTCATGAAAAGTGCATCTGGCTTCTAATGACGTCATCGGGACGTCGTGAAAAGTGCTTCTGGCTTCTGATGACGTCATCGGGACGTCGTGAAAAGTGCTTCTGGCTTCTGATGACGTCATCGGGACGTCATGAAAAGTGCATCTGGCTTCTGATGACGTCATCGGGACGTCGTGAAAAGTGCTTCTGGCTTCTGATGACGTCATCGGGACGTCGTGAAAAGTGTTCCTGGCTTCTGATGACGTCATCGGGACGTCATGAAAAGTGCTTCTGGCTTCTGATGACGTCATCGAGACGTCGTGAAAAGTGCTTCTGGCTTCTGATGACGTCATCGGGACGTCGTGAAAAGTGCTTCTGGCTTCTGATGACGTCATCGGGACGTCGTGAAAAGTGCTTCTGGCTTCTGATGACGTCATCGGGACGTCGTTAAAAGTGCTTCTGGCTTCTGATGACGTCATCGGGACGTCGTGAAAAGTGCTTCTGGCTTCTGATGACGTCATCGGGACGTCGTGAAAAGTGCTTCTGGCTTCTGATGACGTCATCGGGACGTCGTGAAAAGTGCTTCTGGCTTCTGATGACGTCATCGGGACGTCGTGAAAAGTGTTTCTGGCTTCTGATGACGTCATCGGGACGTCGTGAAAAGTGCTTCTGGCTTCTAATGACGTCATCGGGACGTCGTGAAAAGTGCTTCTGGCTTCTGATGACGTCATCGGGACGTCGTGAAAAGTGCTTCTGGCTTCTGATGACGTCATCGGGACGTCGTGAAAAGTGCTTCTGGCTTCTGATGACGTCATCGGGACGTCATGAAAAGTGCATCTGGCTTCTAATGACGTCATCGGGACGTCGTGAAAAGTGCTTCTGGCTTCTGATGACGTCATCGGGACGTCGTGAAAAGTGCTTCTGGCTTCTGATGACGTCATCGGGACGTCATGATTGATAGCAGCATCAAGCACCTTTTATCAGGGTTTCCATGGCATCGGGACGTCGTGAAAAGTGCTTCTGGCTTCTGATGACGTCATCGGATAGTCCCAAAAGTGTTTCTGGCTTCTGATGACGTCATCGGGACGTCATGAAAAGTGCATCTGGCTTCTAATGACGTCATCGGGACGTCGTGAAAAGTGTTCCTGGCTCCTGATGACGTCATCGGGACGTCATGAAAAGTGCTTCTGGCTTCTAATGACGTCATCGGGTCGTGAAAAGTGTTTTTAGCTTCTGATGACGTCATCGGGACGTCATGAAAGGTGCATCTGGCTTCTAATGACGTCATCGGGACGTCGTGAAAAGTGCTTCTGGCTTCTGATGACGTCATCGGGACGTCGTGAAAAGTGCTTCTGGCTTCTGATGACGTCATCGGGACGTCGTGAAAAGTGCTTCTGGCTTCTGATGACGTCATCGGGACGTCGTGAAAAGTGCTTCTGGCTTCTGATGACGTCATCGGGACGTCGTGAAAAGTGCTTCTGGCTTCTGATGACGTCATCGGGACGTCGTGAAAAGTGCTTCTGGCTTCTGATGACGTCATCGGGACGTCGTGAAAAGTGCTTCTGGCTTCTGATGACGTCATCGGGACGTCGTGAAAAGTGCTTCTGGCTTCTGATGACGTCATCGGGACGTCGTGAAAAGTGCTTCTGGCTTCTGATGACGTCATCGGGACGTCGTGAAAAGTGCTTCTGGCTTCTGATGACGTCATCGGGACGTCGTGAAAAGTGTTCCTGGCTTCTGATGACGTCATCGGGACGTCATGAAAAGTGCTTCTGGCTTCTAATGACGTCATCGGGACGTCGTGAAAAGTGCTTCTGGCTTCTGATGACGTCATCGGGACGTCGTGAAAAGTGCTTCTGGCTTCTGATGACGTCATCGGGACGTCGTGAAAAGTGCTTCTGGCTTCTGATGACGTCATCGGGACGTCGTGAAAAGTGCTTCTGGCTTCTGATGACGTCATCGGGACGTCGTGAAAAGTGTTCCTGGCTTCTGATGACGTCATCGGGACGTCATGAAAAGTGCTTCTGGCTTCTGATGACGTCATCGGGACGTCGTGAAAAGTGCTTCTGGCTTCTGATGACGTCATCGGGACGTCGTGAAAAGTGCTTCTGGCTTCTGATGACGTCATCGGGACGTCGTGAAAAGTGCTTCTGGCTTCTGATGACGTCATGGGGACGTCGTGAAAAGTGCTTCTGGCTTCTGATGACGTCATCGGGACGTCGTTAAAAGTGCTTCGGGCTTATGATGACGTCATCGGGACGTCGTTGAAAGTGCTTCGGGTTTCTGATGACGTCATCGGGACGTCGTGATAAGTGAGGAACTATCCTAGACGGGGGGGGGCACTCAAGATTCAAGTCAGAAATGGAATGAACCACTGATCTATAACGCTATCAATCGAAGCATATCTACAGAACTTCATCAACAACAATGATTGATACCAGCATCGGGACGTCGTGAAAAGTGCTTCTGGCTTCTGATGACGTCATCGGGACGTCGTGAAAGTGCTTCGGGCTTCTGATGACGTCATCGGGACGTCGTGAAAAGTGCTTCTGGCTTCTGATGACGTCATCGGGACGTCATGAAAAGTGCATCAGGCTTCTAATGACGTCATCGGGACGTCGTGAAAAGTGTTCCTGGCTTCTGATGACGTCATCGGGACGTCATGAAAAGTGCTTCTGGCTTCTAATGACGTCATCGGGACGTCGTGAAAAGTGCTTCGGGCTTCTGATGACGTCATCGGGACGTCGTGAAAAGTGCTTCTGGCTTCTGATGACGTCATCGGGACGTCGTGAAAAGTGCATCTGGCTTCTGATGACGTCATCGGGACGTCGTGAAAAGTGCTTCGGGCTTCTAATGACGTCATCGGGACGTCGTGAAAAGTGCATCTGGCTTCTGATGGCGTCATCGGGACGTCGTGAAAAGTGCTTCGGGCTTCTAATGACGTCATCGGGACGTCGTGAAAAGTGCTTCGGGCCTCTAATGACGTCATCGTGACGTCGCGAGAAGTGTGCTTCTGGCTTCGGATGACGTCATCGGGACGTCATGAAAAGTGCTTCTGGCTTCTGATGACGTCATCGGGACGTCGTTAAAAGTGCTTCTGGCTTCTGATGACGTCATCGGGACGTCGTGAAAAGTGCTTCTGGCTTCTGATGACGTCATCGGGACGTCGTGAAAAGTGCTTCTGGCTTCTGATGACGTCATCGGGACGTCGTGAAAAGTGCTTCTGGCTTCTGATGACGTCATCGGGACGTCGTGAAAAGTGCTCCGGGCTTCTGATGACGTCATCGGGACGTCATGAAAAGTGCATCTGGCTTCTAATGACGTCATCGGGACGTCGTGAAAAGTGCTTCTGGCTTCTGATGACGTCATCGGGACGTCATGAAAAGTGCATCTGGCTTCTGATGACGTCATCGGGACGTCGTGAAAAGTGTTTCTGGCTTCTGATGACGTCATCGGGACGTCGTGAAAAGTGCTTCTGGCTTCTGATGACGTCATCGGGACGTCGTGAAAAGTGCTTCTGGCTTCTGATGACGTCATCGGGACGTCGTTAAAAGTGCTTCTGGCTTCTGATGACGTCATCGGGACGTCGTGAAAAGTGCTTCTGGCTTCTGATGACGTCATCGGGACGTCATGAAAAGTGCATCTGGCTTCTAATGACGTCATCGGGACGTCGTGAAAAGTGCTTCTGGCTTCTGATGACGTCATCGGGACGTCGTGAAAAGTGCTTCTGGCTTCTGATGACGTCATCGGGACGTCGTGAAAAGTGCTTCTGGCTTCTGATGACGTCATCGGGACGTCATGAAAAGTGCTTCTGGTTTCTGATGACGTCATCGCGACGTCGTGAAAAGTGCTTCTGGCTTCTGATGACGTCATAGGGACGTCATGAAAAGTGCATCTGGCTTCTGATGACGTCATCGGGACGTCGTGAAAAGTGCTTCTGGCTTCTGATGATGTCATCGGGACGTCGTGAAAAGTGTTTTTAGCTTCTGATGAAGTCATCGGGACGTCGTGAAAAGTGCTTCTGGCTTCTGACGACGTCATCGGGACGTCGTGAAGTGCTTCTGGCTTCTGATGACGTCATCGGGACGTCGTGAAAAGTGCTTCTGGCTTCTGATGACGTCATCGGGACGTCGTGAAAAGTGCTTCTGGCTTCTGATGACGTCATCGGGACGTCGTGAAAAGTGCTTCTGGCTTCTGATGACGTCATCGGGACGTCGTTAGAAGTGCTTCGGGCTTCTGATGACGTCATCGGGACGTCGTGGAAAGTGCTTCGGACTTCTGATAACGTCATCGGGACGTCGTTAAAAGTGCTTCGGGCTTCTGATGACGTCATCGGTACGTCGTGAAAAGTGTTCCGGACTTCTGATGGCATCATCGGAGCGTCGCGAAAAGTGCTTCGGGCTTCTAATGACGTCATCGGGACGTCGTGAAAAGTGCTCCGGGCTTCTGATGACGTCATCGGGACGTCATTGAAAGTGCTTCGGGTTTCTGATGACGTCATCGGGACGTCGTTAGAAGGGCTTCGGGCTTCTGATGACGTCATCGGGACGTCGTGAAAAGTGCTTCGGGCATCTGATGACGTCATCGAGACGTCGTGAAAAGTGCTTCTGGCTTCTGATGACGTCATCGGGACGTCGTGAAAAGTGCTTCTGGCTTCTGATGACGTCATCGGGACGTCGTGAAAAGTGCTTCTGGCTTCTGATAACGTCATCGGGACGTCGTGAAAAGTGCTTCTGGCTTCTGATGACGTCATCGGGACGTCGTGAAAAGTGCTTCTGGCTTCTGATGACGTCATCGGGACGTCGTGAAAAGTGCTTCTGGCTTCTGATGACGTCATCGGGACGTCGTGAAAAGTGCTTCTGGCTTCTGATAACGTCATCGGGACGCCGTTAAAAGTGCTTCTGGCTTCTGATGACGTCATCGGGACGTCGAGAAAAGTGCTTCGGACTTCTGATAACGTCATCGCGACGTCGTTAAAAGTGCTTCGGGCTTCTGATGACGTCATCGGTACGTCGTGAAAAGTGTTCCGGGCTTCTGATGGCATCATCGGAACGTCGTGAAAAGTGCTTCGGGCTTCTAATGACGTCATCGGGACGTCGCGAAAAGTGCTCCGAGCTTCTGATGACGTCATCGGGACGTCGTTAAAAGTGCTTCGGGTTTCTGATGACGTCATCGGGACGTCGTGAAAAGTGCGGAACTATCCTAGACGGGGGGGCACTCAAGATTCAAGTCAGAAATGGAATGAACCACCGATCTATAACGCTATCAATCGAAGCATATCTACAGAACTTCATCAACAACAATGATTGACAATTCTGTAAAAAAGGGGTCTCCCAAGCAGATGTGGTTTGGTTAGCGTTACAAATGCTTCAACAGAAAGGGAACAATAGGAAAGCGGAATGAGGAGAGTCTACAAAAAATGAACAATATCCTCCAAGAACTCTTTTCTTTTTCGAAACTTCCAAACAGCGGAAACAAACCGTTGTGGTTCTCTATGAGGAAGCGCTTTTGGCTTCATAAAGGACTTTGATTATGTGAGTGCCGATAAAATATGTATATATGCATGTGAACCTAATAGCTATCATTAAAAGGGGAGATGATGTTAAATTGTTTTAGGGAACCAGTCAATTTTTCCTCGTAAAATACCGCAACGGTTTGTTTCCGCTGTTTGGAAGTTTCGAAAAAGAAAAGAGTTCTTGGAGGATATTGTTCATTTTTTGTAGACTCTCCTCATTCCGCTTTCCTATTGTTCCCTTTTTGTTGAAGCATTTGTAACGCTAACCAAACCACTTCTGCTTGGGAGACCCCTTTTTTACAGAATTGTTCACTTTTTCTTGATATTACGCTGTAATATCCCATGCAAGAATTTCGAACAAAGACCTCTTCATCTCCCCACTAGATCAGTCCTCTTTCTGTGGTCACAAGAATCAATGACCCAAACTGTTGTAAAACTATCTCAGAAAAATCACTCGATGTGGCTGACAAGACCGATGTTCACATGATATTAGCTAAGAAATGAATGATATCCATGATATCGTTCCACATAATTCATTCATATTGATCGCGTCAGCCACATCTGGCTACACCGGGGGTCGTATTCGCCAATAACCCGCCGGGTAGTCGAAGGGTAAATGAGGTGAAATTTCAGTACAAAACGCGCGCTCCACGGCCACCTCTCGCCTCCCTTGGCTTCCCTCGCGACCGCCGGAATTTTTCGATTCGCATAGCTGAAGAATGGCCGCTTTGCGATGGAATCTTTATCTTTTTGCAGTGATATCGATACGTAACACAGTTTGCATTTCCATCTTACATGGTGTAAGATGGGTTGATCTGCTCCTCTGCCGTGCGCGGTATCATCCCTTCCGCTTCCCTTCGACTTCCCTCGGCGGGTTGTTGGCGAATACGACCCCGGGTGTTATTTGCTACCTTTTCATACGTATCGAACGGGTCGGCCACGGTGATTTTCTCCATCAACTCTGACAGGGGCCTTAGGCCCCGGTTATAGTTGGTCGCTCAGACGTAGCCAGCCCGGTCGATAATCATGAAAGCCTACTGGCGTACAGCCGGATGCAGAATCTGCCCGCAGTTCTTCGCTTTCAAATGAAACTAACTTAGAACCGGGACAGTCAGAAACTACCTTCCATTCCATCTGGACACTTTCACATCAGTGGAACAAAGCAGTTTTACATACTCATTATTTCGTTTCCGTTGCCCCATTCCTTCGCAGAACAGCCGCTTCGATTCCATGAATCTGATATGAAAAAGCTCTGCTGAGCTGCGAATGGAGATAGTTCTAACAATTGTGGTGAGCGCGAAGCGCTCACCAGGATTTGGCTTTGATCTCTTCCCGCGCGGATGCCCTACAATGAGATCACCTATTCATACCGTCAACAGAGGTATGAGCTGTACACTATTCGACGCGCTGCAAGAAATTACATATGTGTGCAACTTTTCATCTCAACTGGTCCCCGCTTTCTAAAGTTATGACCTCTCAAAGTACGCAAAAACGTTCTCCACCACCGCCTCCGCCTCCGCCTCCGCCTCCGCCTTCCGCCTCCGCCTCCGCCTCCGCCTCCACCTCCATCCGTCGAAAACCATTTTTTTGGAAGGCGTGGACCAAATCGCTCGAAAATTTGTGGCTAGAGGTAATCGGCCACGGGAATGACGAAAATAATTGTCAGAACTCACCATAATGACTTCTGGGCCCCTAACGGGCGTTTGAAACTCGGAAACCGGCCTCTCAAGAATAGTTTATGAAAATGGTGGGTTTTTCGTTATCAGTCATTGTTTTCTTAGACTCCATATAAACACCTTGCTCTCCAGGGTGGTGTACTTCGAACGTCCGGCTCGGAAGAGGACGCTGTGCGGGTTGATGTACTTGACCGCGGCGCGTATTCGTTCAAAGCGCACCATCGATAAGAAGGCGTCGCAGGATGTGCTGAAGTGTCGGTTGACTATGTGAGACCTCAGTAGGGGTGTGCAGGACGTCGTAGAATGTGGGGAGGACCTCAGTAGGAGTATGCAGGACATCATCGAACCTGTGCAGTACCTCAGTAGGAGTGTGCAGCACATCATGGAACGTGTGCAGGACCCCAGTAGGGGTGTGCAGGACGTCGTAGAATGTGTGCAGGACCTCAGTAGGAATGGGCAGGACATCATGGAACGTGTGCAAGACCTTAGTAGGAGTGTGCAGGACATCATGGAACGTGTGCAGGACCCCAGTAGGGGTGTGCAGGACGTCGTAGAATGTGTGCAGGACCTCAGTAGGAGTGGGCAGGACATCATGGAACGTGTGCAAGACCTCAGTAGGAGTGTGCAGGACATCATGGAACGTGTGCAAGACCTTAGTAGGAGTGTGCAGGACATCATGGGACCTGTGCAAGACCTCAGTAGGAGTGTGCAGGACATCATTGTACCTGCGCAGGACCTCAGTAGGAGTGTGCAGGACATCATGGAACGTGTGGAAGACCTCAGTAGGAGTGTGCAGGACATCATGGAACGTGTGCAGGACCGTAGTAGGAGTGGGCAGGACATCATGGGACGTGTGCAAGACCTTAGTAGGAGTGGGCAGGACATCATGGGACGTGTGCAGCACCCCAGTAGGGGTGTGCAGGACGTCGTAGAATGTGTGCAGGACCTTAGTAGGAGTGTGCAGGACATCATAGGACCTGTGCAGGACCCCAGTAGGGGTGTGCAGGACCTCAGTAGGAGTGTGCAGGACATTATGGTACCTGTGCAGGACCTCAGTAGGAGTGTGCAGGACATCATGGGCCTGTGCAGGACTCCAGTAGGGGTGTGCAGGTCGTCGTAGAATGTGTGCAGGACCTCAGTAGGAGTGTGCAGGACCTTAGTAGGAGTGTGCAGGACATCATGGGCCCTGTGCAGGACCCCAGTGGGAGTGTGCAGGACATCATGGGACCTGTGCAGGACCCCAGTAGGGGTGTGCAGGTCGTCGTAGAATGTGTGCAGGACCTCAGTAGGAGTGTGCAGGACCTCAGTAGGAGTGTGCAGGACATCATTGGACCTGTGCAGGACCCGAGTTGGGATGTGCAGGACGTCGTAGAATGTGTGCAGGACCTCAGTAGGAGTGTGCAGGACCTTAGTAGGGGTGTGCAGGACATGATAGACCTGTGCAGGACCCAAGTAGGGGTGTGCAGGACCTCAGTAGGAGTGTGCAGGACATTATGGTACCTGTGCAGGACCTCAGTAGGAGTGTGCAGGACATCATGGGCCTGTGCAGGACTCCAGTAGGGGTGTGCAGGTCGTCGTAGAATGTGTGCAGGACCGCAGTAGGAGTGTGCAGAACCTCAGCAGGAGTGTGCAGGACATCATGGGACCTGTGCAGGACCCCAGTAGGGGTGTGCAGGACGTCGTAGAATGTGTGCAGAACCTCAGTAGGAGTTTGCAGGACATCATGGGACCTGTGCAGCACCCCAGTAGGGGTGTGCAGGACGTCGTAGAATGTGTGCAGAACCTCAGTAGGAGTGTGCAGGACATCATGGGACCTGTGCAGGACCCCAGTAGGGGTGTGCAGGACGTCGTAGAATGTGTGCAGGACCTTAGTAGGAGTGTGCAGGACATCATGAAACGTGTGCAACACCCCTGTAAGGATGAGCAGGACTTCATGGAATGTGTGCAGGACATCAGTAGGAGTGTGCAGGACATCATGAAGCGTGTGCAGGACCCCAGTAGGGATTAGCAGGACGTCATGGAATGTGTGTAGGACCTTAGTAAAATTGTGCAGGACATCATAGAACGTGTGCAGGACCCCCAATAGGGGGTGTGCAGGACATCAAGGAATGTGTGCAGGACCTTAGTAGGAGTGTGCAGGACATCATGAAACGTGTGCAAGACCCCCTGTAAGGATGAGCAGGACTTCATGGAATGTGTGCTGGATCTCAGTAGGAGTGTGCAGGACCTCAGTTTAATGCTCAGGACACCGTATGCAAGCCAGGCATCCGAATCTACAAGAACGATAGTTAAGTCCGCCAGAACAGGGCTACCGTAATCTCACTCGAGTTAGCTCTAAAATTTTCTAAGTTCTGACTCCGAATTCGCTTCATCTTCCCTACAGGTGGTGATGTTTTCCTGCTTTGTAGTCCATGCAGATCCTCAACTGCTGACCTCTGGAGCAGGACGGTGTGTGAATCAAGACACACCGCTCTTCACTTCTTTTATACTTTACCCTTGGTCAATTTTGTATCATCCAATTTGTTTACGAGAGCCGAATAACATTATTCCTAAGATTACGGTAGCCCTCTTCTGGCGCACTTAAAGGCAGTGTTCACGACAAATCTCGTTCTCGAGATCTCGGTGTGAAACTCTAAGTTGGCAGGTGCTGTAGAGGATAGGGTCTAAGAAGGCAACGAAAACTGGCCAGAAATGAATACAAACGGATTTGAAAGCTCTCCCGATGCGCCTTCCTATCCCGGTCAGCCCCCGATCGGGCGGGCTTGCGGCGCCGCACGCGTTTCGATGGCAAATTGCTGCTAAAGCAACTCTGCCGCAATTAGCATTACCGATTCGCGCAGATTTCGCGATTAGCGCGCGCTTGACGAAATCAGCAGGGCCCATGATTCTCGTCCACGCCCTGAATTAAGAAGCCGTTATTTTGACTTATTCTGGACGTTTTTCTTCGCTGTTTCTTCACTATTAGTTACCTCACGACAAAACAATCCCATTTTTGGGTCGAACTCGAGTCCGATATTCATCGTGAACACTGCCTTTAACTATCGTTCCTTTTCCGAAACAGACATATGGGCCGGCGCAGACGAGCCACATCAGCATGAACCGGTGAAGTTTGGCTAGAGCGGCTGACCCTGGGTATATCCTAGACGTGGTGGGGCCACCCAAGATTTACTCATAGAAATGATGAAAAACTCTGATAAAAGAGGCTGATACTGCGCTATCAATCATTGTTTTTATTAGAGCTCTGCGGAAATACTTCGACTGGTAGCCTCACCAATGAGCCGTTCATTTCATTTCTGTCTTGAATGGTGCGTGCCCCCCCCCCGTCTAGAATAGTGCCTAGAACCTGTACAATTGGGTCATTTTGAAGATCATTTCTTCATTTTTCGACTTTTAAATTCAAAAAGTATATGCCTTGCATCTATTTGTAGGAAGCCGCGTTGCAACAATTATCTTGCAGTCTTAGCAACGGAGCGGTTGTTTCCTCATTTCTACCACTATGTTTTCGAAAAAAACAACAACTTGACTTTTTAGAGATTGACGATGTTTTAGAAGGAAACCCTTGAAAAAAGTTGTGAAATTTCTGAAAGTTGGGCTCCGCAGAAAAGGTCAAGGATTTGGCATTGCTCTAAAATGTAGTGAAATTGTTTCATTAGATTTGGCTATCGAACAGATTTTCTAAATGTAGTGAAATAGTTGAATCGATTTGGCTGTTGTTGGTATATGAAGATAACATAATCATTAAATGTAGTGAAATTGTTGCAAACGGATTTGGCAGGAGCTCTATGAATTATCACAGTCAAATCACGCGTCAGAAGGGGTTTTTCTTGGAGCGCATATTGAACCAAATGAGAACAAGAATAAGTCTAGCAGCAAAAACGTTTCCATACAATGTGAATCGTGAAAGCGTTGAGGACACGAAGACATAGCGTCAGTAGCTAATAAATTGTGTTACATTTCGTTTTCGTGATTTTTATCTAATCAGTGAGGGAAGAGGGAAGGTCTAGTACCTAAGTGGGAGCTACACTGAAAAGGCAGAATAACATTCGAGAACCTTATTTCTAGCCCATAAGGCCACGTTTCGTTCAGCATTGTTGACTGAGGTTTATTATTTTTTCTTTTTGTCTTCATTCGCTCGCCAGAGGACCTTCTGACGCGTGATCTGACTGTGATAATTCATAGAGCTCCTGCCAAATCCGTTTGCAAACAATTTCACTACATTTAATGATTATGTTATCTTCATATACCAACAACAGCCAAATCGATTCAACTATTTCACTACATTTAGAAAATCTGTTCGATAGCCAAATCTAATGAAACAATTTCACTACATTTTAGAGCAATGCCAAATCCTTGACCTTTTCTGCGGAGCCCAACTTTCAGAAATTTGTTTTTGAGTTTGGATGCTAATAAGCAAGTACCATTTATTGCAGAAAAAATCAGTAGGCTGGTGAAGAAGGAAGAGGGAGCACTCAAAATGGGGTTGTGTGAATGACCTTACGAAACTGAAAAGCAGCCTGGCAACATGACCTGACATGACTCACATAACATCTCAAACTTTCTGCTTGCTATGCTTGTCATCCTTACACTTTTACAAAAGTTTTGCAAGGTGTTCTCTCCTGCGCAAATTCCGGGGCATAATTTCTCGGATGGCTAGCATCGAGTCTGGGCTCCTGCTCACTCTACGGGGTGGTCTCCACATCTTTTCGGATGAGCAGCAACGGGTCCCGAACACCTGCCCACTATCCGGGTTTCCACGACGTCCCGATGGCTTCATCAGAAGCTCGAAGCACTTTTCACGACGTCCCGATGACGTCATCAGAAGCCCGAAGCACTTTTGGGACTATGCTAGACGGGGGGGGGGTCACCCACGATTTTCCCATGAAAATGAATGGAAAACCTGATAAAAGATGTTTGATGCTGCTATCAATCATTGTTGTTGATGAAGTTCTGTAAAAATACTTCGATTGATAGCGTTATAGATCGGTGGTTCATTCCATTTCTGACTTGAATCTTGAGTGTCTTTCACCGTCTAAGGATAGTCCCGCACTTCTCACGATGTCCCGATGACGTCATCAGAAGCCCGAAGCACTCTTGGGACTATCCTAGACGGGGGGGGCACCCACGACTTTCTCACGAAAATGAATGGAAACCTTGATAAAAGGTGCTTGATGCTGCTATCAATCATTGTTGTTGATGAAGTTGTGTAGAAATACTTCGATTGATAGCGTTATAGATCGGTGGTTCATTCCATTTCTGACTTGAATCTTGAGTGCCCCCCCCACCGTCTAGGATAGTCCCGCACTTCTCACGATGTCCCGATGACGTCATCAGAAGCCCGAAGCACTCTTGGGTCTATCCTAGACGGAGGCACCCACGACTTTCTCACGAAAAATGAATGGAAACCTTGATAAAGGTGCTTGATGCTGCTATCAATCATTGTTGTTGATGAAGTTCTGTAGAAATACTTCGATTGATAGCGTTATAGATCGGTGGTTCATTCCATTTCTGACTTGAATCTTGAGTGCCCCCCCACCGTCTAGGATAGTCCCGCACTTCTCACGATGTCCCGATGACGTCATCAGAAGCCCGAAGCACTCTTGGGACTATCCTAGACGGGGGGGGGGCACCCACGACTTTCTCACGAAAATGAATGGAAACCTTGATAAAAGGTGCTTGATGCTGCTATCAATCATTGTTGTTGATGAAGTTGTGTAGAAATACTTCGATTGATAGCGTTATAGATCGGTGGTTCATTCCATTTCTGACTTGAATCTTGAGTGCCCCCCCCCCGTCTGGGGTAGGCCCGCACTTCTCACGATGTCCCGATGACGTCATCAGAAGCCCGAAGCACTCTTGGGACTATCCTAGACGGGGGGGGGGCACCCACGACTTTCTCATGAAAATGAATGGAAACCCTGATAAAAGATGTTTGATGCTGCTATCACTCATTGTTGTTGATGAAGTTGTGTAGAAATACTTCGATTGATAGCGTTATAGATCGGTGGTTCCTTCCATTTCTGACTTGAATCTTGAGTGCCCCCCCCCGTCTGGGGTAGGCCCGCACTTCTCACGATGTCCCGATGACGTCATCAGAAGCCCGAAGCACTCTTGGGACTATCCTAGACGGGGGGGGCACCCACGACTTTCTCATGAAAATGAATGGAAACCTTGATAAAAGGTGCTTGATGCTGCTATCAGTCATTGTTGTTGATGAAGTTGTGTAGAAATACTTTGATTGATAGCGTTATAGATCGTTGGTTCATTCCATTTCTGACTTGAATCTTAAGTGCCCCCCCCGTCTGGGGTAGGCCCGCACTTTTCACGACGTCCCAATGACGTCATCAGAAACTCGAGGCACTTTTTACGACGTCCCGATGACGTCATCAGAAGCCCGAAGCACTTTTCACGACGTCCCGATGACGTCATCAGAAGCCCGAAGCACTTTCACGACGTCCCGATGACGTCATAAGAAGCCCGAAGCACTTTTCACGACGTCCCAACGACGTCAACAGAAACCCGAAGCACTTTCACGACGTCCCGATGACGTCGTCAGAAGCCCGAAGCACTTTTCACGACGTCCCGATGACGTCATCAGAAGCCCGAAGCACTTTTCACGACGTCCCGATGACGTCATCAGAAGCCCGAAGCACTTTCATGACGTCCCGATGACGTCATCAGAAGCCCGAAGCACTTTTCACGGCGTCCCGATGACGTCATCAGAAGCCCGAAGCACTTTCACGACGTCCCGA
The DNA here is from genome assembly GCA_029168955.1 of Aplectana chamaeleonis. Taxonomy (NCBI): domain Eukaryota; kingdom Metazoa; phylum Nematoda; class Chromadorea; order Rhabditida; family Cosmocercidae; genus Aplectana; species Aplectana chamaeleonis. The sequence goes on from JAPDOI010000190.1 coordinate 387,066, forward strand.
TGACGTCATCAGAAGCCCGAAGCACTTTTCACGACGTCCCGATGACGTCATCAGAAGCCCGAAGCACTCTCACGACGTCCCCATGACCTCATCAGAAGCCCGAAGCACTCTCACGACGTCCCGATGACGTTATCAGAAGCCCGAAGCACTTTTAACGACGTCCCGATGACGTTATAAGAAGCCCGAAGCACTTTCACGACGTCCCGATGACGTCATAAGAAGCCCGAAGCACTTTTCACGACGTCCCGATGACGTCATCAGAAACCCGAAGCACTTTCACGACGTCCCGATGACGTCGTCAGAAGCACGAAGCACTTTTCACGACGTCCCGATGACGTCATCAGGAGCCCGAAGCACTTTTCACTACGTCCCGATGACGTCATCAGAAGCCCGAAGCACTTTCACGACGTCCCGATGACGTCATCAGAAGCCCGAAGCACTTTTCACGACGTCCCGATAACGTCATCAGAAGCCCGAAGCACTCTCACGACGTCCCGATGACGTCATCAGGAGCCCGAAGCACTTTTCACGACGTCCCCATGACGTCATCAGAAGCCAGAAGCACTTTCACGACGTCCCGATGACGTCATCGGAAGCCCGAAGCACTCTCACGACGTCCCGATGACGTCATCAGAAGCCCGAAGCACTTTTCACGACGTCCCGATGACGTCATCAGAGGCCCGAAGCACTTTTCACGACGTCCCGATGACGTCATCAGAAGCCCGAAGCACTTTCACGACGTCCCGATGACGTCATCAGAAGCCCGAAGCACTTTTCACGCCGTCCCGATGACGCCATCAGAAGCCCGAAGCACTCTCACGACGTCCTGATGACGTCATCAGAAGCCCGAAGCACTTTTCACGACGTCCCGATGACGTCATCAGAAGCCCGAAGCACTCTCACGACGTCCCGATGACGTCATCAGAAGCCCGAAGCACTTTTCACGACGTCCCGATGACGTCATCAGAAGCCCGAAGCACTTTCACGACGTCCCCATGACCTCATCAGAAGCCCGAAGCACTCTCACGACGTCCCGAAGACGTCATCAGAAGCCCGAAGCACTTTTCACGACGTCCCGATGACGTCATCAGAATCTCCCCTCACCTACAAATCGGTTAATTACCAGCCTACGTACCTCATACCAACTTACCTGTCTGCCAAGTTGATTGTCTGAGACCATTGGCAGTGGCTATTAGCAGTGAGGACTGAAAAGCGTGACGGCCTACGGCCCACGGCCTACGGCCCACGGCCTACGGCCCACGGCCTACGGCCCACGGCCTACGGCCTACGGCCTACGGCCTACGGCCTACGGCGCACACCATGAAATTTTCTTAAGCTTTCGGGCTCACAACTTTGTTATTTGTGAAGCGATTTTGCTGAAATTCGGATAGCAGGTGTCTTCTGGACCCCTTCGCTTATATCCAGAAGGAAATCTTCAGAAATTTTGTTTCAAAGATTCTATAAACTATTTTATAAAATTCTGAGTGATCACAAGGCCTAGGCAAAACCAAACCTCTCCAGCCGCTTCGCGGCTGGAGCGATAGCAGCATTAAGCACCTTTTATCAGGAATTCTATTCATTTTCATGAGAAAATCGTGGGTCCCCCCCGCCCCCGTCTAGGATAGTCCCAAAAGTGCTTCGGGCTTCTGTTCATGTCATCGGGACGTCGTTAAAAGTGCTTCGGGCTTCTGATGACGTCATCGGGACGTCGTGAAAGTGCTTCGGGCTTCTTATAACGTCATCGGGACGTCGTTAAAAATGCTTCGGGCTTCTGATGACGTCATCGGGGCGTCGCGAAAAGTGCTTCGGGCTTCTGATGACGTCATCGGGACGTCGTTAAAGTGCTTCGAGCTTCTTATAACGTCATCGGGACGTCGTTAAAAGTGCTTCGGGCTTCTGATAACGTCATCGGGACGTCGTTAAAGTGCTTCGGGCTTCTTATAACGTCATCGGGACGTCGTTAAAAATGCTTCGGGCTTCTGATGACGTCATCGGGGCGTCGTTAAAAGTGCTTCGAGCTTCTGATGACGTCATCGGGACATCGTGGAAACCCGGATATTGGGCAGGTATTCGGGACCCGTTGCTGGTCATCCGAGAAGATGTGCAGACCACCCCGTAGAGTGATTAGGGGTCCCGGACCCGTCACTGGTCATCTGGAAAGTTGTGCAGGACACCCCGGAGAGTGAGCAGGAGCCCAGACTCGATGCAGGAGCCCAGATGCATCGGAATTTGCGCAGGAGCATGAGAACACCTTGCAAGACCTTGCTTATAAGCATCCAAATTCAAAAACAAATTGTTCGAACGATCTCCATTCGCATCTCAGGAGAGCTTTTTCATGTCAAATTCATGGAATCGAAGCAGCTGTTCTGCGAAGGAATGGGGCGGCGGAAACGAAATAATGAGTATGTAAAACTGCTTTGTTCCACTGATGCGAAAGTGTTCAGATGGAATGGAAGGTAGTTTCTGACTGTGCAGATTTTAAGTTAGTTTCATTTGAAAGCGAAGAACTGCGGGCAGATTATGCATCCGGCTGTAGGCCAGCAGGCTTTCATGATTATCGGCCGGGCTGGCTACGTCTGAGCGACCAACTATAACCGGGGCCTTAGGCCCCTGTCAGAGTTGGTTGAGAAAATCACCGTGGCCGACCCGTCCGATACGTATGAAAAACATGGAATGTGCAAATAACACCCAGTGTAGCCAGCTGTGGCTGACGCGATCAATATGAATGAATTATGTGGAACGATATCCTGGATATCATTCATTTCTTAGCTAATATCATGTGAACATCGGTCTTGTCAGCCACATCGGGTGATTTTTCTGAGATAGTTTCATAACAGTTTGGGTCATTGATTCTTGTGACCACAGAAAGAGGACTGATCAAGTGGGGAGATGAAGAGGTCTTCGTTCGAAATTCTTCCATGGGATATTACTGCGTAATATCAAGAAAAAGTGAACAATTCTGTAAAAAAGGGGTCTCCCAAGCAAAAGTGGTTTGGTTCGCGTTACAAACGTTTCAACAAAAAGGGAACAATAGGAAAGTGGAATGAGGAGAGTGTACAAAAAATGAACAATATCCTCTAAAAACTCTTTTCCTTGTCGAGACTTCTGAACAGCGGAAACAAACCGTTGTGGTCTTTTACGAGGAAGAATTGAATGGTTCCCTAAAACAATTCGACATTATCTCCTCATTTAATGATAGCTATTAGGTGCACATGCATATACACACATTTTATCGGCACTCACATAATCAAAATCCTTTATGGAGCAAAAAGCTCTTCCCCATAGAGAACCGCAACGGTTTGTTTCCGCTGTTTAGAAGTTTCGACAAAGAAAAGAGTTTTTAGAGGATATTGTTCATTTTTTGTACACTCTCCTCATTCCACTTTCCTATTGTTCCCTTTTTGTTGAAACGTTTGTAACACGAACCAAACCACTTTTGCTTGGGAGACCCCTTTTTTACAGTAATCAGTTAGTTTCTTCGGAAACGTCTCACTTTTAACCTTTCGTCACAGTGGGGCCTGACCCTGCATCCACTCCCCTGCATTTCACCACAGCGTGGGCTTCCCCCGCACCCCACTCGCTTTTCTCGTTTTTTAGTTCACGATAATCTATTTATGGTGATATGGTCATGAAATCGAAGAGCGATGAGATTTTATCCACAAGCCGCTCTTTTCCGGGGTCAGTGGCGCTCTATGAGGTGGGTAGGCAGGTTCACCGGCTATGAATATATACTGGCCGGTAACCATCACGGCGGCTGCGGAGTGTAACTCGTCCAGTACGTGGGCTGCTCGTGGGTCTCGGAAAAGGGTCGAAACTTCTGGAACCGCGAAACTTTTATGCGTCTAACGAAGACTACACTCTCCCGAAAGAAGCGAATCCCGAATTAGGTTGCCTAGATAGGCTATGAAGTGAGCTCGACGGACGAGTTTTCCGACAGAAGACTGACTCGTCTAAACACAACTTAGCTGATGCTTATTTGTGCACTTATCCGCTAGTTCCGGGCCAAATTTACTCTGTTCCCTCGCGCTCTTGTGCGGAGCGAGGGTAGAGAAAGCGAAAAGTGTGAGAAGAAGGAGACACAGCGTACGCGCGCAGACTCACGCGATTAACGGAAATAAATTTCACTCAGAAAAAGAGGATAGCAGTGCGAGATAGGGTCAATGTACTGTGCCTCTCTGGGCTGAATTCCGGTCCGAAATCGCGTCTCGACACGCTTTTGCGGCCGCACGCACTCGAGTCAGTCGAGTGTCCAGCGCCAAAGCCGCTTCGATATGGACTTTTTATGCAGTTTTCTCCAATTTCGTTTAGCTTCCAGTGTCTAAAACCTACCTAACGTCAACACATCGGTGGCTGCGGCGCCTGAAGCTCTTCCGACTCGAAAGCGTGCGGTCGCAAAGCGTGTCGAGACGCAAATGCGGACCGGAAATCGGCTCAGAGAAGCACAGTGGTGTCTTTTTAGGGTCTCCATTATTCCAACCTTACTCTCTCTTCAGGTTAACGTATCTAGGTTACATAAGGGTGTGTTCAGAATTACCTACTGTTCAAGGCTGTTGCTTAATAAGGTATCTAACTAACGATACCAACTAAGGACCACCCTGATTTCGGAACGGTGTTTCGAAAAGTGGTCTGTTGTAGGTTGTCGGGGAAGGTTATAAATAAAAAGAACAGCATCGACAGATTCATAAATCATAAAATAACCGAGAGTTGTCGCAGTTTCCGCAAAACATCTGCAGGTCTGCGGGGTACGGTAAGCCTTCAACTAGAGCGCGTGTGCTTGTAACGAGAAGGACGCCGTGAAGAAGAGGACAAAACAATGATAAAAGTCGGTAGAGCTTCAAGAGTCTGGGCAGAGTGACGTGGGAATCCAGTAGGACTTCAGAAGACGCGAACATGGTGACGTGGGAGGTTAGTAGGAGTGCAGAAGACGTGATTGGGGTGATGTGAAAGTTTAGTTGGGCTTCAGATGACGTGATCAATGTGGTGTGGGAATTCAGTAGGAGTTCAGAATACATGTTCAGGGTGATGTGGAAATTCAGTAGGGCTTCAGAAGGCGTCATCAGGGTGACGTTGACATTCTCCTGGGCTCCACGCCCAGGACAGAGTTGTTGCTATTTGCAACTGTAACCCGCCGTAACCCGCCGTGGCCTGAGCCAGTAATAAACCCACCGGAAGGTGGCAGCTACCGGCTGTCAGTGCGTAGTGACTGCGTCAATCACGTCTCGGCTATCAATATGAACGGGCCGGCATAGAAACGCACAGGCGGCGCTCGAGTTAATGACCATTGCAGTCATTGACCTGGGAGCAGTGAGCGTTCACTTGTGAGGTGGCTGACTGCAAGAAGCGGGTGGTGACTCCGCTCACCGCCGCAGAGGAAAGACAGTTAGCGCACGGAGCGGAGAGGAGCTGGGTCGATACCGCGGTCATGAGGTCGAGCATGTCCAATGGTGCTGACTTTCTGAAGCAAGTGCGCTCCAAGAAAGGGCAGTTGAGCGTTTGCGAACCAACCCGTCCGCTGTCCACTTATCACCCCAGCACAGCACGACGGCCTACCTCGTTGTCTACTCTGACAGTTTCGTCCGCGAAATAGCGCCAGGCTCCGCAGCGGCCCCTGGTGGGCTATTTCCCGGCTATTTCGCGGCTATTTCTCGGATTCTCACGGAAAGGACAAGAAGTAGTCAAGAAATAGCCGAGATATAACTGAGAAATATTCAGAAGTAAACAAAATTAAGCAAGTCGCAACCGTCGCCGGCTCGCCGAACCACCATCTGGGGCCGCCAGCGGTTAGGCGGGGCCTCCAGAGGCTGAACGAGGTCCAAGTACCTCAAACTTGGGTGATTGAACCGACGGAGGTGCTGACATCTAAATCCTGCCTCTGGATTGCTCCGTATATCTACCTGGAGAGCATTATTTCTCGGCTATTTCGCGGCGGGCATTATTTGGCGGCTATTTAGCTTTCGCGGCTATTTTGAGGCTAGTCCTCGGCCAAAACTCTCAGAATAGGTGAGCAAGGAAAATTTGGACCCGCCGGCTGGCGGCCATCCAGCTCCGCTGCCAGCTGATAGGAATGACAGGCGAAACGTTTGAAGGTTTTAATGATGTTTCAGTCATTCCTGGCGAATATTAGTGGGAGATTAACGTCAAATTGTACGTCGCTGTCATGAATACGTCTCCTTTGAAGATTTCACGTGCTTTACTCCTATTCTAAGCTCAGCTTCAAATTTCTAGAAGTTGTTGTGGCCACATTCAACCATTTTCAGATTTTTTTCAGTAATCGTTCGCCACAAATAAAATCAGATTTGGTTATAAAGCCATCTTTCTTAGGTTTCGTTATTCAAAAAAGGCATGAAACTTACGTGATCCGCGTGTACTAGTTACTAAATGCTGTATAATAGTTCATCTAAGTGCGGCCTTTATATAAACTTCGTTTTCCTTATTCACTTCAAGTTTACTTGTTTCTATGTTGATTGGGAAACGTGAAACAGACTAAGGAAAAAATAGTCCATGAATTGAAAGAATCCTTTGAACTATTTGGTTCACCTTGTGAAAAAAAACACGAGTTTGACTACTCGACAATCATACTACAAAGTATTGTGTATCGTGGTTCAGTCGTAAGTGGTCATCCAACAAGACATTTTCAAACTCGTTTTTTCAAATTTAACATTCTCTCGCTTTGATAATTTTCGCGTCAAATTCCGGAATCCCATCATTCAAAGTTGAAAACTTGTTAAATCTGAAAGATAGACACATTTGAACGCTCCCGAAAACCATATTTACTACTTCGATCAAAGTTAAATTGAGTACGAAGAACTGTGAAGGGAGTGTATGTAGGAAAAAAGAAAGAGTCCCTCACACATGAAGATGTGGCCTAGAGGTCTAAGGCGCTGTGTTGGCATCCGTCGCGTAGGTTGATGCGGTGCTGGTTCAAACACGTCGACTAATGAAAATTTTGCATTCAACGGTAATCCTCAAGAATAATTCTCGTTCCGAGGTGGCAAATATAGGAGCCATCGACGTCAGGTTGGCTGCCTCTCTAAAGTCACCACATTGGGGGATTGCTACTGGCCTTGCTGTATCCCGCCGTCACGTGCCAACACTCTCCCGGTCGACACGTCCGAAAAAAATGGTGAGAGTGGTCACCCGGAGTGGCCGACTAGAGCCCACCGGAAGTGATGACGATGGTTACGTGGCCAACAGGATTGCACATGTTCAGAGGAATAGTGAAGGAGAGTAAAGTGAAGAAACGGAGGTCGCACTGTGAATAGCTTCCTAGTGATACGTAATGTCTCATTAGCGGTTCGCCCACTCGGCGTTTTTCCCACCCCCCCCGTCATCCACGTATTGCATGGATATCAACCACGTCCGCCACACCGGGTGATTCTCGCAACCTCATCCCACCACTTTTATCATACGTAAAGACCGAGCGGGTAATGACTGCTGTTGGCGGCTGACGGCAGGTCACACCGGGTGTGTTTTGCCCCCCCCCCATTTCCAATGCTTCCTGTGTGTATCGACCGGGCTGTCTAGGTTGGCTCAACCAACTCTGACAGGAGCCTCAGAAGACGTGACCAGGATGACGTGGAAATTTAGTTGGACTTCAGAAGACGTGATCAGGCGGACGTGGAACTTGGTATCCTACGAATAGTACCAATGATCCTTGATTGGACAAAAGTTCTTTTCTTGGTAAAGGAAACTAAACTTGACGAGTGGAAGCTGTTTTTGTTGTTATCCGAAAATCATCGGACGGAATTTACAGTAAAAGATCAACAAACACGGTTGCTATCGCAGCAAGGAGGGGGTCTCGGTCATCGCACTTGGCAACGCCCACTTTTTTGCGCAGCCGCGCAATCTGAACATCAACCCCGGATTTTCCTTCCATTCCCAATTAGGATGAGACGTTTCGGCACGGCTAAATGGGCGTGAAATTGCACGATGGCCAAACGCACTTCCCCTTGCTGCGACAGCGCCCGCTTGCCCCCCCCCCTCCCCGCATGTGCTGAAACAAATGTAGAAATGCGTCAACGCGAAGCCGATAATGGGGAATTAATTTGGCCCTGTGAGAACCCGTGAGCGCGTTGTAGGGCATTTAGCGCGCCGAGATACGTCACCTACGCGACAAATACACGTCAAAGACACCACAATCGCTCTACAAGTCCGTCCAGCTCCGCTCGGCATGCTTGTGGGATCAATGTCACGCCGTCGGGAAAGCGAGCAAAACAAGAACCTCCCTCCAAGGCAAAACGCGCTTCATTGTCTGAGTATGTATGTACAGTGCTTCTCGAGACTCAATTCCGGTCTGTAATTGCGTCTCGGCATGCTTTGTGGCCGCACGCGCTCAAGTCAGTTGAGTTTTCAGCGCCGAGGCCGACTTGAGGTGGCCTTTTTATACAGTTTCCTTGATTTTTAGTTTCCAGTTCCTAAAACCCACTTAGAGTCAGCAGATCGGCGGCTGCGGCGCTGGAAAGTAGTGCGAGTCGGGAGCGTGCGGCCGAAAAGCGTGTCGAGACGTGATTGCGGACCAGAATTCGGCACCGAGAAGCACAGCATAGTCAATCTCTGAAATTTCGTAGCCACCGCGCTGCTTAGCGAGGAAAATTGCGCTCGGGATTACGAAGGGAGGATGGCTATTGATTAAATTTCGCATTCGAATCGTTGGCTTGGCTTCCTACTTCACAGACACTGACGGTCATCATTGTTGTTAAACACTTCCTCGTAGTTTATGCCCAATTTTCGAAGGTTTCGGGCTTTATTTGAAACCGTTGCTCACAGACTGAATGCCACTTCGGGATTGGCCTTGCCGAATGTCATGATCACTGTCTTTTCCAATGCTTTCTCAAGTGCCCAAGTTCTGAACAGACACGCAAGCTCGTAAATTGCGCTGCTGCTGTCATTTACGGTTTTCAGTGTAGCATAGAATGAAAGTTGTGCGGGCATTCTCAAAAATGGACATCAGTGAGACGACCTGCATACTCGATCTGTTCCCCAAGTTCTATTGCATCTATGTCTTTTGTAGGTGATTGAATGGGTTTCTTCTACTTCAATATTCCATGGATAATCGACGAAAAGGATTACAACTGCAGTGGCAGGAGCGCTGTCGAGTGGAAGAGTAGAGGTCTAGTCGATCCAGTACAAGGCACCCATTTTTTGATAACGGGAACTGTTTGTTTGGTGAGTATGTGAGGCGATAGGAGAGTTAGCTTGAAGGCAGTGTTCACGATGATCTGCAATTTTGAGATTAATCGCTATTTTGATTTCGTGGCTCCCGAGTAGAACTAAAATGACGTAGAAGTGGAGATAAACGCACTAGAAGTACATGAAATCCTTAAGTATCACCTCGCCTCTTAAGAATCACAGGAAATGTTTGTTGTGACAACAAAATCGTTTGTGGATCCGTCCTTTACAATTCTCTACTCTCTGTTGCTCCGTTCTTTCCTTAGGGTCCTAACTAATCCTGCTTCGCATGAAATATTCTTTTATTTCTGGTTGACCCAATTTTCTACCGTTGGCAACCACCATGAACATGTTTACCCAATCGGACAACTAGTCCATGGTATAGAATAATGTCACAGAAACACGACGTTTTAATGCGTTTCGCCGTTTCTTCGTAATTTTGGTAACACTTAAAGGCCAACGCATTGTTTCATGTGAAAAACTAGTGGACGAAAATCATCGTGAACACTGCCTTTAAAAGCATCGTGCGCGACGAAAACCGAATTCCAGCTTTTGCTTTCAGTCGGACTAGTGGGTCATGGTAATGTCACTCAGAAAGTTTGGAGTTACAAAATCGCCTCTGAATGGAGAATCGCTTCTCAAAAGGGCTTTCTGGGTTTTAGGGGCCGGCCTTGGGGTCGATACGCTGTTACAAGGAACAAAACTCCGTGGTAGCTGCCGGCGATCGTGCGTTGACGCAGTAGAGCGCAATTCAAACGAAACTCGATTTCATCGATCGAAAGCAGCTGACAGTAAGGCCCTAGTTATACACCAGCGGAATGAAAACGTCTCGCGATGACATTGCCGCCGCATGCTGCGTGAATTAGGGACTCGTCTGCAATGTTGCGTCTTTGGCGTCTTTGACGCAATACTGCAGACGAAAATTTTCCAGGCGTTTTTAATGGTATTTTATCGGTTTTTTCGCTTCTGATACTTTTTACTTGCAGAATGTCACTATTAATCAATTCCTCTCGTCATTAAAGTGCTCGTTATGTCGTTTTGGTGATGCTTTACCAATTTTAAATCCGAAAAATAATCAGCTGGTGGAAATTGGCAAGTTTCCAACGGAGCAGGTCCCGCAAGGATACAGCATACGGTGCCGCGGCGTGTATAACTGCTCTGTGCGGCCTTCCGGCGCGTTTTTCTGCGACTACTGTTCCTTTTGACATGCCTGAGCACAGTTAGGGCGCATATAAGTGATAGTTGTCTTGCTATTTCCGCAGCGTCCCGCCGGTGTATAACTAGGGCCTAATGGACGCAGCAGGTTAGTGACCCTTTTGAGTTTCGTTGAAGAAAAAAGGTCGCTTGTCTGAATGGCGTCCTCGGTGAATTGCTTCCAACGCTGCGCCAAGTAACGAATCGTAAAAGTGTTCGTTGCGTTCTTCGCGCAACTATACCAAGTTGATGAGGGCGGGAAATTCAAATTTGTATTAAGCTCCTTGAAATGGTTTTTTCTTGAAAAACTACGTTTTTGAGGGGGCTTTTGCAGCCTTCAGTCACTATAGGGATATAACAACATGAAAAAGTCGAAAACTTGTTTTCATCGTGTACGATGCCTTTAAGCAAGATTAACTCTACAGAGAACGATTGGGTAAAAACCCTACAGAAAGTATGGTTTCCGACACAGTCATATACAAACTACTTGCTACTCGTGCTACTCGGTATACTCGTGCTCCGAGTTCTGTCAAGGCTGACTGATGTCTTACATGACGAAAAATAAGAGCATCTTTATCGGCTGATGCGTGAATCTGTAAGTTCGCACTCTCGAGGTCTGAAGCCTGTTAGAGTCAACGCAGCTCCTATGGCAGGTACTGGTTCCTTCGATGTATTTCCCGCCACAAGAAATAATCAGTAGTGCTGCACTACTCCTGAGAAATATTAAAAACCCCACCCGAAGCTCGATCTTCTACTGGGACACAGAGGATTTTTTCTTTCGATGATCTCGCTCGGTTCCGTTTGCTGCCGAGTCTAGGTGTTTCACAATGCGCGTCCATTAGAGGCGTAAATGAATGAAAAAAATGAATAAACATACAGGCAACTTACAAATAGATAAAAAATATTCAAGTAAACTGCAACTTTTCAGCTCAATGAGTGTTGAGGTAAGTGGAAGTCGTTGACCAACATACACGCTTTCTGAATGAAATCCATGGCGAATAATCAACTGTGAAATTTTTTTTTGCTTATAGAAATTAGGAAAGTGATCAACTGAAGTTTCTACTGAACTTCCAAAGTCTTCCTCGAAAGCGATAGGGCAGGTAACCTTCTAGCTCTATACGTCGCAACCGGAAAGCGACTCTGTCCAATATAGTGACATAAAATAAGTTTGTCTGCCTTGTAATATGTTTTCCATCCTCCCATATTTCTGAATGAACACTTCGGAAGCGTGCAAGTGATGGAACTGCTATGTGATCGAGGCTCGCGTAAAAGACTCAAATCGTTGGGAATGGCTCAACTGATAAACCAGAGTTAAAGGCAGCGTTCACGAAGATCATCCTCGTTGACTTTCTACAGTGAAGTGATAGGCGAGAAGGATCCTAGGCTCCCAGTGTCGAAAGAACGGTAGAAAACAAGCCAGGAGCGGCAAAATAACAGCTGCAAGCAAACGCTTCGGTGCCCCAGACACGCCTGGTGCCCCAGATCCGCTCCTCGAAATGAACAAATGAAGACTTAGATTTCTGAAAGTTGGGCTCCGCAGAAAAGGTCAAGGATTTGGCATTGCTCTAAAATGTAGTGAAATTGTTTCATTAGACGGCTATCGAACAGATTTTCTAAATGTAGTGAAATAGTTGAATCGATTTGGCTGTTGTTGGTATATGAAGATAACATAATCATTAAATGTAGTGAAATTGTTGCAAACGGATTTGGCAGGAGCTCTATGAATTATCACAGTCAAATCACGCGTCAGAAGGTCCTCTGGCGAGCGAATGAAGACAAAAAGAAAAAATAATAAACCTCAGTCAACAATGCTGAACGAAACGTGGCCTTATGGGCTAGAAATAAGGTTCTCGAATGTTATTCTGCCTTTTCAGTGTAGCTCCCACTTAGGTACTAGACCTTCCCTCTTCCCTCACTGATTAGATAAAAATCACGAAAACGAAATGTAACACAATTTATTAGCTACTGACGCTATGTCTTCGTGTCCTCAACGCTTTCACGATTCACATTGTATGGAAACGTTTTTGCTGCTAGACTTATTCTTGTTCTCATTTGGTTCAATATGCGCTCCAAGAAAACCCTTCTGACGCGTGATTTGACTGTGATAATTCATAGAGCTCCTGCCAAATCCGTTTGCAACAATTTCACTACATTTAATGATTATGTTATCTTCATATACCAACAACAGCCAAATCGATTCAACTATTTCACTACATTTAGAAAATCTGTTCGATAGCCAAATCTAATGAAACAATTTCACTACATTTTAGGAGCAATGCCAAATCCTTGACCTTTTCTGCAGAGCCCAACTTTCAGAAATTTCACAACTTTTTCAAGGGTTTCCCTTCTAAAACATCGTCAATCTCTAAAAAGTCAAGTTGTTGTTTTTTTCGAAAACATAGTGGTAGAAATGAGGAGACAACCGCTCCGTTGCTAAGACTGCAAGATAATTGTTGCAACGCGGCTTCCTACAAATAGATGCAAGGCATATACTTTTTTGAATATAAAAGTCGAAAATGAAGAAATGAGCTTCAAAATGACCCAATTGTACAGGTTCTAGGCACTATTCTAGACGGGGGGGGCACGCACCATTCAAGACAGAAATGAAATGAACGGCTAATTGGTGAGGCTACCAGTCGAAGTATTTCCGCAGAGCTCTAATAAAAACAATGATTGATAGCGCAGTATCAGCCTCGTTTATCAGAGTTTTTCATCATTTCTATGAGTAAATCTTGGGTGGCCCCACCACGTCTAGGATATACCCAGGGTCAGCCGCTCTAGCCAAACTTCACCGGTTCATGCTGATGTGGCTCGTCTCGGAAAAGGAACGATAGTTAAAGGCAGTGTTCACGATGAATATCGGACTCGAGTTCGACCCAAAAATGGGATTGTTTTGTCGTGAGGTAACTAATAGTGAAGAAACAGCGAAGAAAAACGTCCAGAATAAGTCAAAATAACGGCTTCTTAATTCAGGGCGTGGACGAGAATCATGGGCCCTGCTGATTTCGTCAAGCGCGCGCGAATCGCGAAATCTGCGCGAATCGGTAATGCTAATTGCGGCAGAGTTGCTTGGCCATTTGCCATCGAAACGCGTGCGGCGCCACAAGCTCGTCCGATCGGGGGCGGACCGGGATAGGTAGGCGCATCGGGAGAGCTTTCAAAGCCGTTTGTATTCATTTCTGGCCAGTTTTCGTTGCCTTCTTAGACCCTATCCTCTACAGCACCTGCCAACTTAGAGTTTCACACCGAGACCTCGAGAACGAGATTTGTCGTGAACACTGCTTTTAAGTGCGCCAGAAGAGGGCTACCGTAATCTTAGGAATAATGTTATTCGGCTCTCGTAAACAAATTGGATGATACAAAATTGACCAAGGGTAAAGTATAAAAGAAGTGAAGAGCGGTGTGTCTTGATTCACACACCGTCCTGCTCCAGAGGTCAGCAGTTGAGGATCTGCATGGACTACAAAGCAGGAAAACATCACCACCTGTTGGGAAGATGAAGCGAATTCGGAGTCAGAACTTGAAAAATTTTAGAGCTAACTCGAGTGAGATTACGGTAGCCCTGTTCTGGCGGACTTAACTATCGTTCTTGTAGATTCGGATGCCTGGCTTGCATACGGTGTCCTGAGCATTAAACTGAGGTCCTGCACACTCCTACTGAGATCCAGCACACATTCCATGAAGTCCTGCTCATCCTTACAGGGTCTTGCACACGTTTCATGATGTCCTGCACACTCCTACTGATGTTCTGCACACATTCCACGAAGTTCTGCTCATCCTTACAGGGTCTTGCACACATTTCATGATGTCCTGCACACTCCCTACTAAGGTCCTGCACACATTCCTTGATGTCCTGCACACCCCTATTGGGGTCCTGCACACGTTCTATGATGTCCTGCACAATTTTACTAAGGTCCTACACACATTCCATGACGTCCTGCTAATCCCTACTGGGGTCCTGCACACGCTTCATGATGTCCTGCACACTCCTACTGATGTCCTGCACACATTCCATGAAGTCCTGCTCATCCTTACAGGGGTGTTGCACACGTTTCATGATGTCCTGCACACTCCTACTAAGGTCCTGCACACATTCTACGACGTCCTGCACACCCCTACTGGGGTCCTGCACAGGTCCCATGATGTCCTGCACACTCCTACTGAGGTTCTGCACACATTCTACGACGTCCTGCACATCCCTACTGGGGTCCTGCACAGGTCCCATGATGTCCTGCAAACTACTACTGAGGTTCTGCACACATTCTACGACGTCCTGCACACCCCTACTGGGGTCCTGCACAGGTCCCATGATGTCCTGCACACTCCTACTGAGGTTCTGCACACATTCTACAGCGTCCTGCACACCCCTACTGGGGTCCTGCACAGGTCCCATGATGTCCTGCACACTCCTACTGAGGTTCTGCACACATTCTACGACGTCCTGCACACTCCTACTGGGGTCCTGCACAGGTCACATGATGTCCTGCACACTCCTACTGAGGTTCTGCACACATTCTACGACGTCCTGCACACCCCTACTGGGGTCATGCACAGGTCCCATGATGTCCTGCACTCTCCTACTGAGGTTCTGCACACATTCTACGACGTCCTGCACACCCCTTCTGGGGTCCTGCACAGGTCCCATGATGTCCTGCACACTCCTACTGAGGTTCTGCACACATTCTACGACGTCCTGCACACCCCTTCTGGGGTCCTGCACAGGTCCCATGATGTCCTGCACACTCCTACTAAGGTCCTGCACACTCCTACCGAGGTCCTGCACACATTCTACGACGTCCTGCACACCCCTACTGGGGGTCCTGCACATGTCCCATGATGTCCTGCATACTCTACTAAGGTCCTGCACACTCCCACTGAGGTTCTGCACACATTCTACGACGTCCTGCACACCCTACTGGGGTCCTGCACAGGTCCCATGATGTCCTGCACACTCCTACTGGGTCTTGCACACGTTCCATAATGTCCTGCAGACTCCTACTGAGGTCCTGCACACCCCTACTGGGGTCCTGCACAGGTCCCATGATGTCTTGCACACCTCCTACTGGGTCCTGCACACTCCTACCGGGAGGTCCTGCACACATTCTACGACGTCCTGCACACCCCTACTGGGGTACTGCGCGGGTCCCATAATGTCCCTGGCACACTCCTACTGAGGTCCTGCACACCTACTGGGGTCCTGCACAGGTCCCATGATGTCCTGCACACCCTACTGGGGTCCTGCACAGGGCCCATGATGTCCTGCAAACTCCTACTAAGGTCCTGCACACTTACTGAGGCCCTGCACACATTCTACGACGACCTGCACACCCCTACTGGAGTCCTGCACAGGCCCATAATGTCCTGCACACTCCTACTAAGGTCCTGCACACATTCTACGACGTCCTGCACACCCCTACTGGGGTGCTGCACACGTCCCATGATGTCCTGCCCACTCCTACTACGGTCCTGCACACTCCCACTGAGGTTCTGCACACATTCTACGACGTCCTGCACACTCCCTACTGGGGTCCTGCACAGGTCCCATGATGTCCTGCACACTCCTACCAAGGTTTTGCACACGTTCCATAATGTCCTGCAGACTCCTATTGAGGTCCTGCACACCCCCTACTGGAGGTCCTGCACAGGTCCCATGGTGTCTTGCACACTCCTACCAAGGTCCTGCACACTCCTACTGAGGTCCTGCACACATTCTACGACTTCCTGCACACCCCTACTGGGGTCCTGCACGGGTACCATAATGTCCTGCACACTCCTACTGAGGTCCTGCACACCCCTACTGGGGTCCTGCACAGGTCCCATGATGTCCTGCACACTCCTACTGGGTCCTGCACAGGGCCCATGATGTCCTGCACACTCCTACTAAGGTCCTGCACACTCCTACTGAGGTCCTGCACACATTCTACGACGACCTGCACACTCCCTACTGGAGTCCTGCACAGGCCCATGATGTCCTGCACACTCCTACTGAGGTCCTGCACAGGTACCATAATGTCCTGCACACCCTACTGAGGTCCTGCACACTCTACTGGGGTCCTGCACAGGTCCTATGATGTCCTGCACACTCCTACTAAGGTCCTGCACACATTCTACGACGTCCTGCACACCCCTACTGGGGTCCTGCAGGTCCCATAATGTCCTGCACACTCCTACTGAGGTCCTGCACACCCCTACTGGGGTCCTGCACAGGTCCCATGATGTCCTGCACACTCCTACTGGGGGTCCTGCACAGGGCCCATGATGTCCTGCACACTCCTACTAAGGTCCTGCACACTCCTACTGAGGTCCTGCACACATTCTACGACGACCTGCACACTCTCTACTGGAGTCCTGCACAGGCCCATGATGTCCTGCACACTCCTACTGAGGTCCTGCACAGGTACCATAATGTCCTGCACACTCCTTACTGAGGTCCTGCACACCCTACTGGGGTCCTGCACAGGTCCCATGATGTCCCACACACTCCTACTGGGCTGTCCTGCACACATTCTACGACGTCCTGCACACCCTACTGGGGTGCTGCACACGTCCCATGATGTCCTGCCCACTCCTACTAAGGTCTTGCACACGTCCCATGATGTCCTGCCCACTCCTACTACGGTCCTGCACACTCCCACTGAGGTTCTGCACACATTCTACGACGTCCTGCACACCCCTACTGGGGTCCTGCACAGGTCCCATGATGTCCTGCACACTCCTACTAAGGTTTTGCACACGTTCCATAATGTCCTGCAGACTCCTACTCAGGTCCTGCACACCCCTACTGGGGTCCTGCACAGGTCCCATGATGTCCTGCACACTCTTACTGGGGTCCTGCACAGGGCCCATGATGTCCTGCACACTCCTACTAAGGTCCTGCACACTCCTACTGAGGTCCTGCACACATTCTACGACGACCTGCACACCCCTACTGGAGTCCTGCACAGGCCCATGATGTCCTGCACACTCCTACTGAGGTCCTGCACAGGTACCATAATGTCCTGCACACTCCTACTGAGGTCCTGCACACCCCTACTGGGGTCCTGCACAGGTCCTATGATGTCCTGCACACTCCTACTAAGGTCCTGCACACATTCTACGACGTCCTGCACACCCCTACTGGGGTGCTGCACACGTCCCATGATGTCCTGCCCACTCCTACTAAGGTCTTGCACACGTCCCATGATGTCCTGCCCACTCCTACTACGGTCCTGCACACGTTCCATGATGTCCTGCACACTCCTACTGAGGTCTTCCACACGTTCCATGATGTCCTGCACACTCCTACTGAGGTCCTGCGCAGGTACAATGATGTCCTGCACACTCCTACTGAGGTCTTGCACAGGTCCCATGATGTCCTGCACACTCCTACTAAGGTCTTGCACACGTCCATGATGTCCTGCACACTCCTACTGAGGTCTTGCACACGTTCCATGATGTCCTGCCCACTCCTACTGAGGTCCTGCACACATTCTACGACGTCCTGCACACCCCTACTGGGGTCCTGCACACGTTCCATGATGTCCTGCACACTCCTACTAAGGTACTGCACACGTTCGATGATGTCCTGCATACTCCTACTGAGGCCCTGCCCACATTCTACGACGTCCTGCACACCCCTACTGAGGTCTCACATAGTCAACCGACACTTCAGCACATCCTGCGACGCCTTCTTATCGATGGTGCGCTTTGAACGAATACGCGCCGCGGTCAAGCACATCAACCCGCGCAGCGTCCTCTTCCGAGCCGGACGTTCAAAGTACACCACCCTGAGAGCAAGGTGTTTATATGGAGTCTAAGAAACAATGACTGATAACGAAAACCCACCATTTTCATAAACTTATCTTGAGAGGCCGGTTTCCGAGTTTCAAACGCCCGTTAGGGGCCCAGAAGTCATTATGGTGAGTTCTGACAATTATTTTCGTCATTCCCGTGGCCGATTACCTCTAGTCACAAATTTTCGAGCGATTTGGTCCACGCCTTCCGAAAAAATGGTTTTCGACGGACGGAGGTGGAGGTGGAGGCGGAGGCGGAGGCGGAGGCGGAGGCGGGGGCGGAGGCGGAGGCGGAGGCGGAGGCGGAGGCGGTGGTGGAGAACGTTTTTGCGTACTTTGAGAGGTCATAACTTTAGAAAGCGGGGACCAGTTGGGATGAAAAGTTGCACACATATGTAATTTCTTGCAGCGCGTCGAATAGTGTACAGCTCATACCTCTGTTGACGGTATGAATAGGTGATCTCATTGTAGGGCATCCGCGCGGGAAGAGATCAAAGCCAAATCCTGGTGAGCGCTTCGCGCTCACCACAATTACAGGAATGACCAAGTCAAGGAAGCGCTGATAAGTGAGCTGATCGCTTCACTGCACTGATTGGTATCATCCTTCTAGCGGTCAATTCTTCCACGCTTAAAAATCAACGTAAACAAGAGAGGGCCTATTTTTGCTCAAAAGCGCGTCTTTCGTGTCCTTTTTAAGCATGCCTTGCTGTATAGTGCACCAGACCTTCCGTAAACTGTGGAGATATCGGAAGTAAAATTTATCGTGAACACTGCCTTTGAAGCTGAAATCGGGAGCTCTCGCACAGTGCTCACATCACTGCTTATGATACTGCATTTCAGCTTTTCTACATTCTTGCCATGATCGGAATGGTTCGCAGCCACCTGTTGCGAATTCCTTGCTATCGTCTCATGTTTTTCAACGGTGTCGTTGATATTCTGAGCTTATTATCGAGCTTTCTGGTTTCCTACTTTTTATTCGTATGTCTCTCTTTCGAAGTTTTCAATGATAGGAAATCAAAGGCACAGGTTTTAGAATGGCGGCGTATTCTGTACTCACCCCGCCTTGAACACGTTTGCTGGTCATCTCGCATGGTGTGAGTCTTCCTAACTTTCTATCTAGCAAAAGCCCTCATGAGCAGTTGCATGACCATCATATAGAGCATGCACGCGAAAGGAATATTTCTGCCGCAAGGCATGCTTTAGAGCTGTTTTATGAGCATTTCACATATAGGACTCTCCCAAGCCCCCCCCCTTATCTCCTGTCTCACCACTAAAACTTCCGTTCATTCTACACTACACAGAAGTTTTGATGCAAGTCAGTATTTGGAGCATCCAATCGGTTCGCAATCGAGCGTTCGCGGCAAAGGAAATATGTCCTATCAATCAATCACACCCCAAGGTGCATTTTTTCCTTGCCAACCGGACACTCATTCTGCACTTACAAGGGAATGACCAGACCTAATCGCCAAAACTACCCATAAAGTCATGGTTTTTTGATAGCACTACCTACCGAGTAATCCTAAAAACCCAACCTAGCTGCCCGAGTAGTAGAGAAGAAAAAAGTTGTGAGCCAAAAAGTGAAGAGTCCTGTGGGATTAATGCTATCAAGCTACCGTAACCCGTCACAATTTTGAAAAAAACAAACGAACCTCGGATTCGTGTTCTACGCCCCAAATGACCCCCCTGGGGGAAGTCTGGGCTTAAAAATTTTTCAGATAGCAGGGTTCCTCAGCTTCATTGTAGTCGATGATAATAGATAAAGAAGCTGTTGTGCGACGAGAAATATTGATTATTCTCTTTATCCGCAACGTTTCGAGTTATCAACCCTTCATCAGGCAACTATAAAAGCACCACATCAATACACGTCAAATTGAGTAGCGTTCAAAGTGATTAAGAGAGTGAGAACGCACAAGCGGGTGGAGCTGGAAGGTGTTCTTTCTTCGGCAACCGGCTAGAAACCCACTAGGACAACCAATGACAGCAATGCGACGGAAGTGGCCTGCGATGTCAAATGAATTGTCAGCAGTTGCTTATCAAACTCTAATCACTACTCGATGTCAATAATCTCGAAGCTTCTCTCATTTCCTCTCGGTTGTTCATGGGCGGCGAGAAACGTCTTATCTCCAAAGCTTCCCTGATTTTCCTTTCTGCACTGTCTGAGATATTCTTGTGCATGCACCCCCTCCCCAAAATGGATTGGGCTCCCCAAACTTCGCCTGGGAGGTCCTCTGAGGCGCTGAACACAAATATGAGGAATGTTTAGCGTTTTTCAGATGATTACGGTAGGTTACGGTAAGTATAATATAATTTAGCTACCGTAGCTCATAGACTTCCATGTAGGGAATAATGTGGAACAATCCCCTTTGGTGCAAAAAATTTGCAGTGCCGTTTTTCGAGAAGAACGTTGTTAGATGTATTCATATAGAAATTTCTTGACGATTATCCTGATAGGAAAAGTCAGCAATCACTTCCAATGGAGTACACGGCAAGAAAAATCAACACAAATGGCAAATTTT
This sequence comes from Aplectana chamaeleonis, assembly GCA_029168955.1. Classification (NCBI taxonomy): domain Eukaryota; kingdom Metazoa; phylum Nematoda; class Chromadorea; order Rhabditida; family Cosmocercidae; genus Aplectana; species Aplectana chamaeleonis. The sequence goes on from JAPDOI010000190.1 coordinate 407,716, forward strand.
GAGGAAGTGGGCAAAGAAGAAATTCTTATTACAGTAGCAGCAAAACATGAAACTAACATAATTACAACATCCAACTTCCTCGCATTTGCCGATTTCAACAGGGAAAAGCGTTGCGATCGGGCTGTCGAGTTCACCGGGATGGTCATCGACGTACTCTGCCGTGAAATCGACAACCGTGTGAAAACAGGGGTGATTAAGTAAGACACAAAGCAAGAGGTTCAATTCGCCACAGATTAAAACATGTTTCCTGTAAATTGGCCCACACAACTCGGGCCAAGTTCACTCTGACAGAGTGACTTTGTACTGAAACTTCGGTTCCGTTCCGCTCTTCTGTGTGATTGTTCTTCTTCCCGATGAGGGCCTGTGTCGATAAACTATAGTAAAAATGCCGCGTACAGTTGTTGAACACCGAAAACCTCGTTGCAAAAAATTATCAGCGGGGGGATCGAACCCGGGAACCTTCGAATGGTACCGCCAATCGGGCTTGCTGATGTTGTTAGGCATTGGAAGCCCTATGGCCACTAGGGAACCTATCCCTAAACTATCCTACGATCACTTGGACTGTGTCTACTAAGTCTGTATCTTTTTCCCATCTGCAGTGTGCGAGAATCACTGGCAATCCATGATTGATGGTGTCGGCGATGCCGACACCTTTCACTCTTGCTATGACGCAAAGGTATTTTATCAGTTGATTTATTTTTATGGCATTCGCCTAGGCTTTTCCTCTGTCGTAAACCACCCTTTCCTTTTTACTATCAGTTTATTTTTATGAACAGAGAAAGGATAACTCGAGAAATGAAAGAGGGTTAGAGAGTCTTGCTACATGGTCAACCCAGGGACCCAAGGGAGAAAGATTCATCCATCCTCATGTGGGCAGAGCTGAGTAACGTCCTCAGGGCAGGTTCGCTGAAGTGCATCAGAAATGCATCAGAGATGTCCGCCCTTGGACCTGCAGCGCGAGATTCGACGCAAACGCTCCACCCTCCTCGTCTGCTATTGGTCGAATTCAAATGCCGCTTCGCGCAATGGACCTGTCGACAGCATCGATCGGTCAGAATTCAACCAGACCGCTTCCGGCCGCCCTTTTTTCATTATTTTTTTTATTTCTCATGAATTTTGGCTGGATTTCCAAATATTTGTCAGCTAATCACGGGAAGAGTGCATTTAACTGTTTGAATGCGTGGGCTGAGCAGTTTATCTGATCTACTTGTCATTTTCTGCCATGAAGAGTGTTGTGTGTTACGGTTCGCAGATTTCCGCGTGTACGATTTTGCATATTTTTATCATTGCGCCTTTGCAAAATATGTGTCTCTCTTCATCTCCTCCATAGTCAAGCGCTAGAAAAACGTCAGGGCTACGCCATTTTGAATTCTCACGGGTACGGCTTACGATTTTAAGAACTCTTTCTCAGAAAATCCGTTTGCAGATAGGAAAATGTTTCACATCCTTCTTTTATAATTCGTTTTCACAGTTTGTGAACATTTTGAAGATATCTTGCCGCTAAAAAATTGAAATCTCACTCCTGATTTGCTGTTCTCTGCTCGTTCATCTCTTCATCCGGGTTTACATGAGTTTGAAATGTTTGGTGTTGCATAACTGAAAATCATCGAGATTCTCATGACCTTTTGCCAATTATTTCGGAATTTCAAAATTTTTGTGAATGTTTCAATGAGGGAATCTCAAAAATGTTGTGAATTAAAGTCTGTCTGAATGAGAGTGTCTGCCCAGGCGGTCGGCGTGCGTGTCGAACGGAAGTCGAGAGGGCATTTGTTGGACTACGTGACGACCGTTCAACACACAAGCCGACCGCTTGGGCGGACCTTATCATTCGGGCAGACCTTACATGTACTGTTCAGAAATGTTTTTTAATGTTTAACTCCGTTTTCGTAACTTCTGGAGTTTTATCGTGTTACACCGCATTTCCATTTCTCATGTCTGAAAACTGCCGTGATTGCGAGCTTGTCGTTGACTATTTCCAGAATGCTTTCCTGCAGACTGATGCCGGCTGGAGAGGTGTTGGATGTTGAGATCGTGGAGGATAGGCCACGTGCTGCACAAGTTCTCCGTTACTTGTGGAGCTACAAAAAACTGGAGGTCAGTTCTCATATGCAAGCAAGACTCACATGAATATGATAAGCGGTTTTAGGTAAGAGAATATGTTTTTTTTCAGACTCTGCACATCGAATCCTGCTCGATTTCGGACGACGATATTGCTGCAATCCTGCACCCTGCTCCGTCCGTGAAGTACGTGTGCTTGAGGAATAACTTTCTGGAGCAACCGTGGGCAGCTCTGGCGTCAAAGTTTCCAAATGCCGTTTTCGTGGATTGCAGAGGAAACAGGTGTGTAACCTTCAATGCTCGATATGTAGATCATAACAGCCCGATAGAACTAGTATTCTAGGCTGCTGTGCCCGAGCCTCGAAGATGATGCCGTGATGCCGCACGTCGAGACCTTGCTATTGAGCAAGTCGTGGCCAATGAGTTTTTTGAGTGTGTTTTGAGAGAAGTTTTTTCAGAGAGTTATTTTCTGTATATTTTGCGTTTTATATGCTTTTGATCTTTGTTTTTCTTGTTCTGCCCCCGTTACTCTGCCTACGGTTCGATGAATATGCTTTAAATTCAGTTTATCTCACTTTTATTCTAGTGTCTTTCCGTAGTTTCATATCTCTGTATCTGCTCATCATTCTGAACCTGGTCACCTCTGAACCAATCTCACGGATATTGAAACTAACTCTTTTAGACTTGGTGAATCTTGTGGTCGTCATGCATGTATTGTGTTGTAGTGTTATGGCATAGTCTATAGTTTTGATTGCGTTTTCCGTAGCACGGTTTTTTTTCGCATCTCAAACATCAGATCATCATGAAGTGCCTTCAAAGGCTTTTTGGTTACACGTTAAACCTCTATTGTAGAAGTGATTTCGAGCAATAAATTTGCATTTGTTAGTACTTAGAGTTTTTATTATGTGTTGCTCCAGAATTCTTTAGCGGGCTCACTCAAGAGCCAGGTTGTAATGGAGCGATTTTGGATTTACGGCGAATTCAAAAGGCCGCTCTGATACAACCTGGTCTTGGGTGAGACCGCTAAAAAGAATTTTTGAGCAGTACGGGTGTTGGAGAAATCGCTTTCAAGGGCGTATTAGGACAGGAGGAAGGGTGAATATGAAAATTTGCGGCAGTAAGGGCGTAGTGTCAGGATGGACGAGCGGCCCTAGCAAGGCCGGTCACCGCCCGTGCAAGGCTAGCCACCTGCCTTTCCCCTCGGACTGAAATGGCTGGTTTTCCCTGAAGTGTACTGCTTTGAACGGACGGAGCACGGACGGAGGCTCCGCCCCAAACACGCCCCTTTTCCACTATCAAGGGTGGGGCCCGAACCGTGAACCTGCCCTGCGCCCTCCTTCCTGCTGCCCCGTTTGCCAGAGGCGTCCATGCGGTAAGGAGGAGGGGAATCCTGCGTCTATAGGGAAGGAGGAGGGGAATTACGCATCCATGCGGAGGGGATGGAAGAGGGCGAATCTCGTATTCATACGGGGGAGGAGGAAGATGGGAAATCCCGTGTCCGTACGGAGGGGAGGAAGAGGAGAAATCAAGGGGAAAGGACATCAGAGGGAGGGAAAGGCACTAGGGCTGGCCTCTCGACCAGCGCCGGGCCTTACCGGGGAGGGAAAGAACATGACCTCTCGGTCATTACCTACAAGCCTCTCGACTTTCGGTGAAATGAAGAACCTCTCCCCAAGCCTGGCTAACCAGGTGGGGGGGGGAGGGATGGCCGAACCTGGATAGTACCGGCCGGCCACTTTTATACACCGCAGTGGAATGCTTTTCTTGTCTGCATAATCCTTCTTTAAGCTCGTTGTAGTTCCTTTTTGACTTGTACGGTGATTTGTCATAGTTGCGCGGTTGATGTTCGGTTTTTCTGATATCGGTACCATGGTTCCACTGATGATATGTGGCCTTTTCTCCTAGCCGTCTTTTTTCTTGAACGTTGGTTCGCAGCCATCACTGTCACTATTCTTGCCTTGCTTCTTAGTTATAGCTTACATTATACCATTCGGGAGAATTTCCGTCCTGGCACTCGAACGTAGGATTCGCCAGGGCGTTGAAAAGGAGTCGGTAGGAGAAAAGGGAGACAACGTAAAAGAGAGAACAAGTAATACAGTGAACAATAGAAAAAACAATGGTAAAGACAAAACAAAACAAAACAATAGAAACAAAACAAAGAAACCATACAAACAAAATAACAAAGCGATAAAGAAAACGACACAAAACAACAAAAAAATACATTCGATGGTATTTCCGGAGCGGTGACGTAGCGCCGGCTGCAGGAAATTGATTTGTTCGCGTTCGTGGATGAGGAAATGTGGGGAAAATTTGGTGGTGGCGTTCTCCATGCTGTTGTAGGCGTAGGTGACGAGGTGCAGGGCGCAGTCCCATGCGTCGTTGTTTTGTGCAATTATTCATTTCATTTCACTTATTTGTCAAGCATGAATGATGAACAGAAACATTAAAGTAATTTATTTAATACGCTACAGAAGGTAGACATTGAAAATAGTGCAAAATATACATAGCCGAAAAGCAAAGTGAAACATTACCACGCAAGAAGAATATTCGAAACTTTGCGTTTGAAAAATGGAAAAGAACGGGGAACATTCATAAAGTTTAATTTCAAAGAGGCGAAAGCAGAGCCAGCTCTGCAAGTGAAACTTTTCAATCTGATGTTAGTTCTGGGAATACTAAAAGAAATTTTCTCCGAGTTCCCACGTGTCCTAGAGGCGTTGAATTTATAGAACTTCGATTCGTCAATTCTCAATATTCCACTCAAGATTTTAAAGATCATGCAGACATCGTTTCGCTTACGGCGAGACTCAAGCGAGTGTAACGTCAGTTCTTCATTCCTCCTTGAGGGACCAGGAACTCTAGCATAAGAAAATCCATTCAGTCTCAAGAAAACTTTACGAGAAAAGTTTTCTTGCACTCTTTCCAAAAGTTGAATGTCTTTCTTCTAGGACGGACAGAATACTGAAGTTCCCGATTCCACTATTGGCCTAACATACACCTGATAGGCACGCGCTAAGACTCTTTTGTCGCAAGTCGACAAGGCTTTGAATATATGAAATGTGCGCACTGAGGCTTTACTACAGATTGCATGATAGTGAGCTGAGAAATCAAGCTCATTGTCATACTGAAAACCTAAATCTTCAACATTCGAAACAGATGTTAGCGAGTGGCCATCAAGCATGTAAGTAACCGGAATACTGGAGTCTCCCATTCTCATGTGGACCGTTTTCTCAGGAGCGAGTGGTAAATCCCAAACATTAGACCAGTCCAGTATCCTTTCCAAAGCGGCCTGAACATTTTCGACATCCCGGGCGACTCTATTTTGCTATATATTTTCACATCATCGGCAAATTGTTTGCAGATCACTCCAGTTCTTTCCAGAAGCAGGGGAAGCTCAGCTGTGTAGATAGCGAACAAAATGGGTAATAAAACACCACCCTGTGGTACCCCGCTACTAACCGATCTACTCGATGAAAAACTAGAACCCACTTTCACCTGGAAACTACGGTCGCGGAGATAGTTTTTTATCCACTCGCACACTAATGGATGAAATTTCAATTTCTCAAGTTTCAAAATAAGTTTGTGGTGGTCTACCCTGTCGAAAGCCTTCGAAAAATCCAAATAAATTATATCACATGCCTTCCTCGACTCCTGGTACTCACTCCTTCATTGATGCACTCCAGCAGATTGGTTTCGACCGACCTCCCTACCACAAACCCATGTTGATTCTCGGGAATAATTGAATTTTTTTCCACGTGGTCTACTATATGTTTTTTAAGGATCTTTTCGAAAGTTCTGCAAAAAATCGACGTGATACTTACTGGCCTATAGTTATCCACCATTTGTGAGGGTTCCTTCTTTAACAAGGGAGTCACAAATGATTGTTTCCACCTTTGTGGCACCTCCGAATACCAAAGTGACTGGTTGAAAAGATAAGCAAGAGGTCCAGCAATCACATGAGCAATGTTTTTCACAAAAATCGTCGGTATTAAGTCCGGTGTAACAGACAAGGATTTTGGCAGCTTTCTGAGAATGTCAAAAATCTCATCGCCTTCAAAAAATGGGAAACTGCTCATTGGGTACTCGATCACAGGGCAGAAAGGAGGGAATACATCACTGACCTCCCCGTAGACCTCACAAAATTTGTCAGCTAGCAGGTTAGCCTTATCTGTCTCCATGATAACGAAGCGATCACCTTTCCTCAAACAGGGAATTTTATTAGATTTTCCAAGTTTTTTGTTCAAAAATTTGTAGAAACCCTGCTGATTACTACTACTAATGGCTTTTTTCTCCAAATTTCGATTGTATTTGGAAAGTCGACGTTCAAAAAGCAGTGAAAAGCTACAAAATTTGTCCCAATCCATACGGGATTGAGTGTTAGATGCCAATCTGAACAGGCAACTTCTATGGTCTGACATGTTTTGGAGATAAGGAGGAAGTAGAGAGCGAGTCGCGCATATGCTCTTGAATGGTACAAAGATATCTAAAGCATTGCTCAGAATATCCAAAAATGACTCGTACTTTCTATCAAAGGAGGACGCGCTTTCTAGAGAATCTCTCCAGTTAATAGCAGAGAGGTAAATGCAGAGATTTTCATAATTACATCGAGCGAAATCACGAACGAGCGTAACCAGAGGACCAACGTATGGACAATTGAGAACAAAACTGACGCTGTTATGATCGCTAGTTCTCACGGGAGGTCCAACTGTTACATTTCCCACGAGTGTATCATCATTAGAAAAGACCATATCAAGGCAGTTAACACCTCTAGTAGGCTCTCTTACTAGTTGGTTGAAATCATGAGCAACAATGGTGTTCACGAACATAGAGGAACAGGGCGGCAAAGGTTTTCTGAGATCATTCCAGTCTAATTCCGGATAGTTAAAATCACCAAGAATTACTGATGGATACTCGCAACAAACAATGTCGCTGATAGTTTTTGACAGCACTTCATTTGAAAGAACCGGACAAGACGGAGCTCTGTGCACAGCCACCATTCTTACACTGCGATTCTCAAAGATAATATCGAAGCCCAAAATTTCGAACGCCTCTTGAACTGATTCGGATATAATCTCTACAAGACAAAATTTGTTCCTCAAAAGACAAATAATACCACCCCCTTGTTTTCTCTTTCTATCACAACGCAAAGTTTGATACTCGTTAGACAAATTACACAGTAACGACGAAAGAGAGTGATCGGATTTGAGCCACGTCTCAGAGAAGACATATAAATCGAAATTGTTACTTAATACAAAACTAATACAGTTCGCGTTTTTCGGAATTGAACGAACATTGGCATAAAAACAAGTGATGACTCCCTGTGGTGGCTCAACATCCGATCCCACTAGTTTAAAGGCAACTGACTGTGCGACTGCAAGGATCCCCCCGAAGGATGGGCACTGGTGTTAGGATTGACTGGCCCACCACCACCCCAAGCGGAGTGTGAAGGACCAGCTTCCCCATTCAGGCCCAAGCCCCGAGAATCCTGATAAGCCTCCCTTCTTCGCTTTCTCTCTGCAAATGGAAGAGACTCTCGAATGGAGACTCCTCTCGCAGGGAAAAACCGAAGACGGTCAGCATTCTGCAGCGCGAATTTTTGCAAAGCTGAGCATGGAAGAATCACTTTAAGCTTTCTATTATACCCTTGCTTGGGCTTCCCTAGGCGGTAAACAGTGATAGGTGTACATTCAACATTGAGGAAATGAAGAACATTGCAAGCACTCAAATAATCGTAATGGACTCGACGATTAACAGGCCACGATTTTCGCTCCGGCACACCAGATAAAACCAAAGATCTACGCCTCTCAACAATAATGGCTGCATTATATTCATCATCATGTACGTTTTCTGCGGACAAATTCAATGACTGAGTAGCAGGAGAAGAGACAGGATCAGCTGACTGAGAAATTTGTGAAATCGTACGTTTCAAATCAGCATTTTCAGCAGAGAGAACTTCAACTCTGGCTTCGAGATCCAAATTCCTTCGGACAAGAGATTCTAACTCATGCTGAGAGTCAAGCAAATGAATCAAGATATCTCTTACATGACCAGGCAATGTCTCGTCTTCCTTCAGTCGATCAATGGCCACGGCAAGTCCGCCACTACCGGTCATCACAGGACAGCCTTGGGATGCACTTTTCTTCACAGCAGAACGAGTCATGACCATAGTTGAAGGTTACAGCAGAATATAGGAATTAACGGCGATGAGGAGAGGCGAAAAGGGTACCAGAATTACGAGATTTGAGGATTGAACTGACGGTAGGGAATCGATGTGCAGAGCTCGCAATACACCGACCGCTCGGGGCACCCACAGACGTATATTTGTGAATTAATATGATGATGGACAGGAGTTCTTGTAGGGTGCGGTTGGCACGTTCGACCTGTCCGTTGCTTTGGTGGTGGTACGGGGTACTGGTGCGGTGGTTGATGTTCATTGTCCGGAGAATGCACGGAATGAGTCGCTCGTGAAGTTCATACCTTGATCCGTGGGTAGTAGTTCTGGTAGCCCGAAACGAGCGATGTATCTCGTGATAAAAACGTCTTGTGCCATGACTGCTTTTTGGTTTGGGATGGGCTCTGCTACGATGAACTTGGAGAATGCGTCCACGAAGACAATGCTGAAATTATTGCCTTGGGGGGTGAGTAGAAGGGGGTCAATGACGTCGGAGTGTATTCCCTATCATGGGCGGCGTGGTACTTCAAATTGGTGGAGGGGCTCCGTGTTCCTGTATGATGAGGGGTTCTTCCGTAGTTGGCATTGGGGGCATTGTTTGAAGAAGTGGGAGATAGCTGTGCGCATGTTGTTCAAGATGGCGTCTTTTTCCACTACTGAATGTTTCTTCCTTGTGCCAGCGAGCGCGGCTCCGAGCGTTGATTCATGAGCTGTTTTGATGAGGGTAGTGCGAAGTTTAGAGTCTTCAAGTAGATCCACTTGTGGGCTGTGGTGTAGTCGGACGGGGAGGTGGTACAGTATATTGTGGAGAAGGATATACTCTGTGGTGGAGGGGGAAGTCGGGTCCTTCCGGTGTTGTGCCTTTAGAGCAACGATCTTTGAGCACAAATCTTGTTCCCGTCGTATTTTTTCTAGGCGTAGTGGTGTAGTGGGTTATTGTAGCGCGTTGACCTCGGGGAGATAACGTGACAAAGTGTGACAGACGACCGTTTTCTTTCCAGGTCGATAGGTGATAAATATGTTGAATTTTTGTAGAATAATCTGGTATTTAGTCAATCTTCCTGTCAGATTTTTGCGGTGCAATAGTGCCTTTAGTGATGCGTGATCTTTGATGATGGATATTTTTGTACCATCGATATATGGTCTGAATTTATGTACTGCGAACGACCCAGTGCTTCGAGCTCAACTTTCGTGTTTGTTGAGTATTCGACTTGCGTATGCGATCACCTTCTATTGGCCGTCGCTGTCTTGTTTCATTACTGCTGCTGTTCCTTTCCCCGAACTGTCTGTTTCGATGATGAATGGTCGTCCGAGGCGGGGTGCGGACAGGATGGGTGCTGATGTCAGGGCCTGTTTCAAGGTGATCATTGCTTTTTGGCAATCTTCGCTCCAGTAGGATGGGGTGTTTTTCTTTGTGAGAGCCGTCAGGAGGGGATGCAATAGTTGCAAAATTATGTATGAAACGGCGGAAGAAAGAACACGTGCCTATGAATACTTTGATATTTGTGGGGTTTTTAAAGGGTTGGAAAAGCGTCTATAGCTTTCTTCAGGTCTGGGTCGGGGCGGATGCCGTCCTTGCTGAGAATGAATCCGAGGAATCGTATGTCCGATCACGCGAATTCGCATTTCGGTGCCTTCATTTTCATCCCGATGTCGCGAATTTCCCCGAGTACCTCTCCGATATCGCGGAGGTGCGAGTTTCAGATGTGATTATAAGATCGTCGATGTGGATGAATACGCCAGCACGGAGGAATTTTCTGAAGTCGTTCATAATTCTCTGGAAGATAGCAGGGCGCCTTTCATCCCATTGGCATGCGTATGTACTCAGAGGTTCCGAGAAAACAGGCAAAGGCTGTGCGCTCGCAGTGTTCTTCTTCCAGTGGTATCTGATGGAAGCCTTGATGGAAATCCAAGGAGGTGTACAAACATTGACTTGCACATAGGTCAAAGACGTCCTGAATGTTGGGTAAGATGGATTGCTGTGGTGTGGTGATGGCGTTGAGTCCAGGAAAGTCGATTTTGAACCGCCAAGTATTGGCTTCGTTTTTCTTTACCAACACAATTGGTGCGCAAAATGGTGATGTTGATTCACGGATAATACCGTCTTTGATCATTTGTGTGATCTGTTTCTCATTTTCCCGGCTTTTCTCCAATAGAACTCGGTAGATTTTGCGTGAGGGAACAGTGGCGTTGTCGATCAAGTCAAGCCGCTGCTTTATTGGGCCCTTAGAATGACCCAGGTGTCCATGCGGTCCCAAGAAGGCTTCCGCGTTTCTGCGGAGAATGTGGCGGAGGTGTTCTTTGTGCCGTTCCGTCAGTGCGGCTTGCAAGAGGTCGATTTTTCCAGTGATGTCATAGTCCGCAGGAACAGGTTGGGGAAAACAGGGGAGTATGTGTTCCCAGTCGACCTCTGGCGGCACGTGGTCGCCGGGTATCAGGGTCGGCGTCGGGGAATGGACAGCATGTATTTGCGATTCCGGGTTAGTAATTGGAGTGGCGAGAGCAACTCGCATGCTATATTCCAGATGGATATCGGTATAGGATGGGTTCAGAATGGTGATGTAGCATACGCCGTCCATAGTTGAGGATGTGAGGGCTCTTCCTACAACGTGAATGCTCTCCATTGGTCGTTGGTTGTTTTCAATGTAGAAATCCTTGAAGCCACAGTCCAAGCTCGGAGGTAAATTTCGATATTATTTTCCAGCTGCCATGAGGAACGCTGCCAAACGCAAAATCTCAATTCGCTCAAATAAGCGAGAAAAGACGAGGAAAAAGTCGGCCACGCCACTTGAGAGAAAAAATGGGTGACGCCCACCGACAAGCTTTCGATCTCCATAAGGAAGAGAAGCGCGATTGATTTTACTCAAAATCTATAATCTTGCACTTACTCTCGGTCTTACTTTATATTATGACCTGTTTCAGATCGATGGCTGGAACAGCAAAAAAACAGGATCGAGACAACTCGTCCGCGAACTTACCGCCGTTCAAATTCGTAATCTTTCAGGAGCCATAACTCCATTCGTATTGCGTTCTGAGCAATTATGGACGCATCGTTGTGATCAGCGTGAAATTTTCTCCAAGATAAGCAGGAAAAGAAAAATTGTTTCGGAGGTTGGACTGTGCCTTTAACGGTACGGGTAGAAAAGTCATTGATATGGGCGCGGATCGGAGAGTTGGTTCGTTTAGGAAGGGTTATGCTCCCGTCCAGGCATACTAAGTAGGGGTCAGTGGAGCTCAGATCGACGTGGTTGGTCTGCGTAAGTTAGTGATGATCAGATCCTATGGAGACTGTGCGGTTGTATAGATCCATAGTAACAGGGTATCCTGTCTTGTTCAGGTGACGAATGAGATCGGATACAAGTAATAGTTGGGCCGGGCAATACGAGTCTGCAGCGATCAAAAACGGATGGTCAATCGTGTGTGCCTATTGTCAGCGGCAATGTGACCTGGACGAGGAGATGTATTTGGGATCCGTTGGCTGTAGCCGCCGTAGACCCATACTAGTGCTGTTCCAACGAGAGAGTTCTTGCAATACGATTGGGTGAGTGATCGGGTGGGTGGCAAACACAGGGATGTCCGTAAGTTTCTCCCGTGCGAATAGTGGTTTGATGAGTGGGATATGTTCTTTGGTTACCACTGTGACGGGGAGCCTTTCACCGTTTTTGTAACGGAGATAATGAGTCTTCCGTTTCACTGCGCGTCGTATTTTCTTCCCTTGATTATGCAGGTGATAGATGAAATCGTCCAGTGACGCTTCCACAGGAATGCGGGGAATCTGAGGATGTGACCGCTCATGGTGAGGTTTTCGAAATCCACAGTAGGCGGTCAGGCGGTGACGCAATTCCTCGTCAGGGGAAATTTCGTACGTTAGAACCAACGTTGGGATGATGACATTATTAGTCGTGGCGAGGGCGACGTATGTGTTCACGAGGGTAGATAGGCATGATGGGGCGGTTAGCCGGGGTTTCCGAAGTATGGTGGCGTCATCGGTTCTGCATGAATCTTTTGGTAATGTGCAGTTTTCCATGTTCGCGAGGGAGCTGATCATGGTCTGACCATCATGTGAGGCGATTTCTCCTTCTTCGATAGTGTATGAACTGCGTAGAAACGTGTTTGTACCCCAGAAGGCTACCGATGTGTTCTCGTCCTCGATTTCATCTGTATAACGGATGTCAGGGGCGACTGTGGTCAGTTGATGTTTGGCAAATCGTCCATGGTCGAGGGCTTCCTGTCAGAGGTCAGTGGGGAGCGAATAACGGTGACGGCCGAGTATTGTTCGCTTCGTTGTTATGAAGAAGATGGTGGAGACAGATACGGCTAGGGAGTCTTCATAGCATTTGGTGACAGGCATGCGTATAGATGGGGTCCGTTCGGCATGTAGTAGGGCTATGGTCCGGATCATAGGTTTGCTTTCGGAGATGGAGCAGTCTACTATTCGGGGTGGCAGTTGGAGGATGTTTGAGTGTGTGGCTATACCGCAGATTTGGTACTGGACATAGGTTGGGGTTGTAAGTGAGAGTGCGATGATGGCGACGAGGCAGAGCAGGTGTGCACCTGTAGAGATGGAGTTTATCTGCATATTTGGGGTGTGTGTCGGTCTGCCTGACTTCTCTTGACCCCTGGGGTTATGTGATCGTATTTGATTAATCCACGGCCTCCAGTTGTTCAGGGTATTGTAACGCGAGGGTGGTGTAGGATTCCTTGGTCTTGTACAAGTGCTATTCCGGTCTGGGAAGGTGACCGTATCTCCGCCGGAGTGAAGATTGAAAGCGCACGCGCTCAAAGATCCTAGGTGGTGTTTCAGGTTCGTGGATGCGGTTGCTCTGGTGATAGCCGATCGGGCGGTTGTTACCGCTTGTTTTCATTTCTCTCATCTGTTGTTCCAGTCGATCGACTTTTCCGTCCAATATGATGGCGTTGATTGCTTGTATAGAGTCGTTTTCTTCCCGTTGTTTTTGGCGGAGAATTCGTGCCTATTTTTCAGCCCATTTGACGATTGTTTCGAAGTCGGTTGAGTCTGGGAGGCGTCGGATGGTTTTGCGGATCTCCGGGTGTGATCCTTTCATAAAGAATCCAATTGCCATCTGGGTGATTTGGTCTTGACCTTGTCCTTGGAAGGCGAATTTCGTTTTCGGGTATATCGTCTTTGCAAATTCACCTACGGACAGCTTCCTCTGCGAAATAATGTGCATTTCGTGCCGTAGGTTACTAATGGCTGCCTGGTTTTTCAGATTCTAAGCTAGTGTAGTTACGAGGGTGTCCCAGGGTAAGGTTTCTTTATCCGCAATAGTAGTGTACTTCATTTCGGCACTTCCAACCAAGTAAAGGGGCAGGATGCTGAGTGCAACTTCACGTGAAATGCAGAAGCGAGTAATGAGTTCGATATAATTTTCCAAGAATTCCTCTGTTTTTTCATCGTCGCCTGAGATTCGCTCCACTCTAATGCCGAGAAGTTTGATGGCGTGGTATACTTGCTGTTGCTTGGTGGATTGCGTTGGATTTTCATTGGGCAATATCTCACGGCATTATCTCAGCTTCAAAGTCGGCGCTATCAGATATTGAGGGATCCGCTGTTTGGAGTTGACGTGTTAATTCCCGTCTAAGGCGGCTTGGTGAGCGTTCGTCAGTGTGCTACAGTTTGCTGACCTTGGGACCTGTAATAGCTATGTTATCCTACTCTCGAGAAAATGATAGTTTTGAATGCGTGAGAAAAACGGAAGTATTGACAAGCTAAGCTGACGGTTGCGAGAAGGGGGTTTCCGGAGGTTCCCTCTATTCTTCCTGTGTTTTCCTTTTAGTGTTTTTTTTTGTGTGTATTTTGTTTGAACCATTCTTGCTGCATAACAGAAAAATAACGTTGTACAGTTTTATTCCACAGAATTTATGGGATTTGTATGATGATTGTTTTCCCTTCTGTCTTCGTGCAGTCTCCATTTCCCGAAACTACGCTTCACGTGGTTTTTTTGTGTTCCTCTTTGCGCAGTTGTTGGACGATTTGGTTGGGAAGGGCTGCGAGGGTTTGTTCGAGTTGCGCGAATTTTTCCCGTATTCGATTCTGGATTTGACTGATTTGGTCTTCCAATCTTTTCATATCTTGCCGAATCGCTTGCGGGCTGCTGTAGTGAAAATCTGCGCGTGTTTTGTTGATATCCTGATCGACTCCGTCGATTCTTATAAAAATTATCTGTTTTGCGGCTTCGATAGCGTCGACCAGTTCTTGTGGACCGGTTTTTTTTTGTGGGGAGATTGTTGGGGCGCTTTTCAAGGGCATTCATGATCCTGGAGGTTCTCAAGTGGATCTGCTCAATTATTTTTTGTTGCTTGTCTTTTGCCGTACGGTCGTTGTTTTTGGTGCATTCTACTTCCTGTCTGGGCGTGGGCCAGGGCTGTCGTAGTCTGTTTAGCGATGAGAGTCCATAGTTCGGTTTCCTGGTCGCTAGTTCGCCTTTTTTGGCGTTGCCGTGCGAGGAGGTGGGGAGTTGCATTGCCATTTCTGAAAAAAAACTAGATTAAAAAAACTCTTTTCTTTCCAAGCATTTTTAATGCGTAAGTGAAAATGCGCGATAAGTACATATGGGGTGATTTACTAAAGGTTAATTCATTTTGTTTTGTTTGTTATATATATTTTTTCTCAAAGGAGGGTTTCAAGAAGTCTGAGCACCTATAGTGCTCAGTAGGAGATGATTGACGAGTTGATTTGGCTCAGTAAAGACGACAGTTTCCTAGACAAGATGTACACAGAAAACGCAATTCTTTATTTCGTCACATATTGAAGAATTGAAAGGTGCTTTCGCACGCTGGATGAAAAGTTGCATATTCGTCGTCCATCGTTCCGTCTCGCAGGTTTTGTGTCCATTTCGTACTGTCCAGCGGGATCATCAGAACGACCTGCTCGATAGATAACAGGAATGGGCTGACTGGATAATTGCCCCAGAAGTGGATGAGTGGCGCATCGGGGTAGATCATTTCCGCTCCATAATGTTGAAGTAGGTGTTCCTGGAACGAATGGACTTGGAGGCGTGGTCGTATGCAGCTATTGCAGCGCTCTCCATAAGTGATAACGTTCACTCCGAGTAAGAGCTGGACTGGGTGTCGATTGGTGCATCGGAATCCGTTGTTCACCCTTTCGGCGCCTCGTCTGAGTACGGGGACGACGTATTGCAATTCTTCCATAGGAATGTCTTCGATGGGGAGACTAAAGATGATTGCCAGCATTTTAATCAACCGAATTTCTAGATAGTGGCGCTGGCTGTTCTCTGAGATCATAGCATAAGTGAATTGAGTGCTGTCGCCTGACGCTGGCATGATATCTGAAATATATGTAGGATATTTGAATGTTCGATATTTTGTAGACAAAAGCATGCGATTACGTAGAGGAAGAAAAAATTATGTTAAAGCGAAGCGGTTACCTTTGAGTGGTATAACAGGTTCTTTTTCCAATTATTCACTGGCGGAGTACGTATGTGCGCGCAAAGGGACTAATATTCCGGAGTGTTCAAAGTAGCAATTATTCTCATGCTTCTTATTCTTCTTTTGTTCTAGTACTCCTTTGTTTTATTGGTTTTTTTTGTTTGTTTTCAGAGAATTTTTCTTCCTAGAGGCGTCCCTTGCGTTCTCTGTTCTTTTCCAAAACTTTTAAGAATCTCTTCCGAGAGGCGCACCCTTCGCTCTCAGGTTTTTTTTTTTCGTATTTTGTTGCCAGGGGGGGCGTTTTTTTGTGTGAACCGTTATTGCAAAATCCTACAGCGCTCTTACAAGGAACCACTTTGAACAAAAATAGAGTTTCAAAAAACGTTCTTTTGAGAGTTGTAGAGGGCGTGAAAATAAACAACTTTAGATTATAAAACTTCACTCAGTCCTCACGGGTAGATCAAAAACCACCAAAACAATCGGTTGCGGCAGGTGAAATGCCATTCAGTGCACCCTAGCCTGACGAAATCCGCTAAAAAACAGGAAACAGACCCCAGATTCGTGTTCAGCGCCCCAAATTCTGAACGGGGGTTATTCGGGGTGCTGAATACGAAGTTGATGTTCACTTGTCAATTTTCAAATTATTAAGGTACGTTTAGGCCCTCTATGTCATGACAACTATCGTGAACTACAGTACACCTCAGAATTTCGCCAAACGATCTCTAGATTCGTGTTCAACACCCTAGATTACCCCTACGTACAAGTTTTGCCTACATACAAGCCGAATCCGAAAATTTTTTCTAAACCACCCTAAAAATTCCTTGATGGGTACCCTTGCCTTGTCGCGGGACTCAGAAAAGCTTTTTTCAGAGTGGGTCTTTTTTTCAGAGAAGCTGCGAAGAGCATACTCGTATTCAACTTCCAAAATGGGTCCAGAAAAGCACATTTAATCCAGAATGGCCAGGCTGACTAAAAGTAGTTCTCTTGTAAGATGCGTTTTCAGAAGAGTGGTTCTGTTCTACTCCAAGCTTTGGAATTGATAACGAAACATTTTTGACAACGAACCGATGATATGAACCATCGTTCAATTACACGCCGAACAAGTACCACCCATAAGGCTTACCGCCACAAAATGCTATAAAGACTCATTAGCTGTCTCGGTCTCTACACTGTTTTTCATCACCACGAACAGAACGATGCTTGGACGGCGACGCTATTGAATACCAACCGAACTCTGTCAAGAAGCAATAGGTAATGGACGCTTTGGAAAACATGAACTAGTCTCTGTTGCTCCAGGCGTCCGCACAACGGACGAAATTGACAATGAAAACATTTCAACCGCCTTCTGGGGAACAAATACATATCTCCGCAGTTTGTACACTAGAGAGGAAGGCGAAATAGCTTTTTATGACGGTCTCACCATGATTAGCTCCCTGGTTATCATAGCTCACTGTACATTAGCAAAAGGCTCCTGTCGTACAGAAGACGCTACTTTAATATGGAAGCCAACATTGGTAGATCCACCTGTCGATACACTCTAGTCAACACGTACGTTGCCCTCGCCACACCAGAAACCGTAGTTATTCCAGCATTGGACCGCGCATTCGAGTTATCAACCGATGAAGAATTACGATACCAATTAACATTATATTGCGAGTTTAGAAATGCTCACCTTACCACCAGTGGTCACGTACGTTTCCCACAATGCCAGCGGAAGCCACTCAGGAAGACTATGTGTACCACCTACACAATCGCTTAAACCGCGTAAAATGAGCAACAAAACGAATAACACAATACGCAGTTCTAAAGAACGGTATCGGATTTCCTTTTCAAATCGTACCGGAGGAACCCATTCCACCCACAAAGCGTATATTCGCAAAAGATAAACTTTCCGACATACCGAAATTCGAGACATACCCAATTCAACACTCAGTAGTCCGATACGAGCTCGAACGTTGAAACATTGCCAACGTAGGCCTCGCTCGACGATCACTATACTACACTGAGGAACCTCCACACATTTCCGTCCTGCGCACCATCCGATACGGAGAATATCGTTAAAAACAGCTACGACGATTGACAAGCATCAGAGCCAGGAGGCCACTAAACCCCACAGAAAAGAACATTCTGCGCGACCTACAGACCGGATTTTAGACGATCTTTGACAGTTACCTCAACAAGAAATTTGGAGCGGCGAAACCCCAACAACGCGGGAAAATCACGAGGAACTGACCTTATCCGTACTTCGTTAAACACATGCCCATCGGAAGCGCATCAATTACAGCACAGGTAGAGCCCACTGGAATGCCAATTCCACTTTCACCTCCCACAAACACCCATCCAACTACAACAACTTCACCACCATCTACAACCACGCCACCAACCTCTAATCACTTCACGACCTCAACTCAAACAACAACAACTACTACTACTACCGCCACCTCTACTGCTACTACCTCCACTACTACCAGTACTACCACTGCTTCCTCTTCACCTTTCACGCACCGTATACCATCAACCACCCCTCGGCCACCCTTAACTACATTTACAACTGCACCTTCAACTCCTACCGTTCGTTCGGGAATAACCAAGCCCACTTACCAACAACGGCTAGTAACCAATACCAGGGCACCCCCGCCGTACGCACTCACACCCCTAATACATACTACTACCACCACTACCACAAGAAGAACCACACCTTTTACATATCCCCCTTCACCTATACCTAGAAACCCAAGTCCCCAAAACCCGGTCGCCTTCGACATTCCACCCCTACTCCTCCTAACAATAGTATCGGGAAAACTATCGTTAATCATATGGCAGCATCAAATCTCTTCCTAGAGGCACTAAAAGAGACATTCGCCCTTTCTTCATCATCTCCACAACGGTCGCCGCCCGACACACGTAGCAAACCCTATTATCGAATACCGACTCACCCAAATCCAGTATATAACCCCAACAACCCATGCAATATTCCCGACCGCCTCATCCGCCTTCGATCCATAGCAGTCCCAACGACTAAACCACCCGCTATCACGGAAACAGTTCCACCAGACTACTATTCCTTGCGCCGAACATTCAACAGTATATGCATACGACAATACACCACAACTCAGCAGCTATCTGCCGTGAGGATCTCAGACCCCACCGGGGCCGCTCGAATGCTATTGGACCGCACAGATATCACGGCCACCCGAGCAGAAACAGGACTAGTAATAACCAGATGTCGACAGGTACAAGCAACACGCATCTTCAATAATCATGAGATTAACGGCACGTGCTGTGCACTCACCCCGATCATAACTCAAGAAGAGCTTTGGTTCGTTATGCCAGGAACGATTGACCACTCACATCCCAAACCACTTCACCACAGAAGCTCCTCCCCTTAAAGGCAGTGGTCGCGATGAAAAACGTTACCTGAAAAACTTTTAAAATCAGCTTAGATAGAAAACAGCTGAAAAACTATGAAGGTAGCGAGGTGAAAAACGGGCTAGAATTAGAGTTTCTAGGGCCCAAAGATGCTAGTTCGTGCACACGTGCACAGCGCCGCAAAAAAGATCGCAGCCTCATACCGAGCAGTCAAAAATCATCGACGTCAAGGAGAAGAAATAAATTCAAATTTACGTAATAAAAAGAGTTGACCAATGAAAGCAAGCACTTCAGTCAATGTTTTTGACTAGATGAGTCCGAAGGATAATGTTCATTGATTGAAATTCAATTTCAAGCCCACTGATGTTCTTGATATCAGAGATCATCGCTGCCGATGATCTAGAGTGGGCTCGTCCACCATCAAAGGACAAGAAAATTTAGGCTTGAAATTTGGCCCGAAACAGCGGTTAATTCGCCATTTTTTCTCATTGGTCCTACTACTCTACACCCGGAAAGGAGTTTAGAGAGGAAAAGAAGACAAGCATATCTTATCGCGACCACTGCCTTTAACGAGGATTGATAAGGAAGGAGCCCATCATTCCCTTTTCGACCCACCGGCTACATTCATCCGCTCCCTCGAATATTCGGATATAAAATCCTGGTCGCTCAGACTACGGAAACATGGCATACTTGTGGACAAGTTTAACACGGTAAAAGACACCGTATCTAATAAAAACACAGAAGCAGGACAATCACTCAAGAAATTCTACGAAAATACCACCACAAAATTATCATCTGGAATCCAAGAAGTCAAACGAACCGTACTCCAAGTGCTACTATGGGCAATCCTACTCGTACTCCTCACAGTGGCCCTAATAGGATTTGGTTTCCTGTACATTATGTTCTACTTCCTACGAAGAGCAGCAACAACAGCGTCATCCGCCCTCTTCGTTGTTGCTTAAAACTTCACCCCTCGCCGAACGAGGGAACGTAGAGTCGACACCGCCTTGGTGGAATTACCCTCCGCCCCTATAGAAAACGACGAGCATTCCCCATTGTCCGTTCCACACATCTGCAACATCAAAGACAACTCAGCATCAACCCTTTCCTATATCGAAATCAAGATCGGAAAAACCAACATTACAGCACTCATCGGCAGTGGAGCTTCCATATCGTACATGAGGATCTCTACACTGCACAAAGTATAGCCTTCCATCCCACTTGCGCCTCGACACAACAGCAACAGCAGCAAATGGAACACCGATCCAGATATTCTCCGTAGTTACACTACCTTTAACTATCGGAACGTACAAAACCCAAAGAACGTCTACGTAGCGGCAGATAAGGACTGTCCAGTGCAACTACTATAGGGAACAGATTTCATCCAGAAAATCAGCCAAACAGGCTTACCATTTACTCTGGACCTACACAGACACACCCTCACAATAGTGCACGACAAACACCACCTGCTACAAGTGCACCATATTACCTTACCACCCCAGGCCATTTATGATGTCTCTATCGATGGAACAGTAATACTACCCAAGCGCACTAATTCATTTGTACGCGCACGTATACAGAACTTCCCATTGACAGAGACTGCTTACGTTATGATCGAAGATAACCAGCGGCCGAGAGACGACATCTATATCGTTAGACGCACCCTACTCTCGCTTAATTCAGACGGATCATGCCTGATAAACATCCTTGATCCCTCCTACACGGACATATGCCTCTATAAAAACATGAAGGTAGCCTTCGCTACGCCAGTACACCATTCCGAAGCAGACTGGGAGGCAAATTTACCACACTTCCCTGTCCAGCCCATACCGACGAAGTTTGACATCACAGATAAGATCGACCTGTCCAAATCAGCATTAACTCTGGAACACAAGGAAATCCTCCAACCAAGTCTACGGAATAATGCTAGCGCATTTGTCGGACCAGACGGGCATTTTGGACATTAAAAAGGGGAAATCAGACACCGAATCGACTTTGTGGAAAATGCACCCACACCAACACGAGAAATCGACCGAGTCCCTTTGGAAAAACGGCAAGAAATCGAACGACAGATTACCCAAATGATAGAAGATGGAATAATGGGGGAATCGTCATCACCTTTCTGGCACCAATAGTCTTGGTCAAGAAAAAAGAAGCTAACACATGGATATTCACCATCGACTTCCGCGGTCTGTACGCCATCACGAAACCGCAACAATCGATCTTACCTTATATCTAGGATATTATCGATCTCTGTGTGAACCAATGCCTCTATACCTCGCTTGACTCCCAACAAGGCTTTCACCAGATCTCATTAGAAGAACCACATTCGAGCGGACAGCATTTGCATGCTTTCTCGAATCCTTTGAATAATGCCAATGGGTCTGAAAGACGCACCCTCCACGTTCCAACGAACCACGGATGACTTCGAGAAATCTCTACGAGCGAAAGTCTTCATTTACATCGACGACCTGATAATTACATCCGAAACTTCAAGCGAACACCTACAGGATATCAATGAAGTCCTCCTGAAAATCTGTGAAATAGGAATGAAATTGAAAGCAGCCAAATGTGAATTCGCCAGGAAAGAAGTCAAGTTTCCTGGATTTATCCTTTCTGGAAAGACGATATTCGCCCGAATGCCGGAAGAACGAAGGCTATAGATGAATTCCCAACTCCGCGAAACACAACCGACATAAAAGCATTTATCGGAATGCGCTCCTTTTTTCGTCGCTTTATGCATAACTTCGCTACAATAGCAGCTCCAATAACAGCCCTTACAGAAAAGGATGTTTAATTTCAATGGACAGAAGATTGCGACAACGCAATGAACACGCTAAAAAGATATCGCTGATGTCAGCCCCGATCTTACTTGCCCCGAGACTAGGACAGCCATTTGTCATCGAAACTGACAGCTCGGGGAAAGGAGTGGCAGCGGTTCTCAAACAGGAATCTCAAGGACAACAACGGGTCATTGCTTATGCCAGCAGAACACTTAACAAACACGAGAGCCACTTCCCCGCAATCGAACTGTAGGCTCTGGGACTTGTATTCAAAAATTTCGTGCTCACATGGACGTATCCAAACCACCACTAAAACGGACCACGCACCACTAAAAGCCCTCCTCTATCGCAGAGATCTCACAGGACGACTAACCAAATACCGAATAGTGTTACAGGAATTCGATATTGACATCACTTATCGACCAGGGAAAAAGAACATCGTATGTGACACCTTCTCAAACTATCTGCCAACGGTGAACACTATAGCAACAACTACCACCGATACGTTGCAACTATCAAAGGTTCAGCAACAACAGAACAATTCCGATTGGATCAAGGAACTCAAACAGACAATACGCTCATCGCCCGATAATCCCAGAGTTTTCGACTACATGTTAATGGATGATGTATTATGCGAAAACCCAACAAAACTTCACCAAAATCCACAAATTGTCTTGCCAGAAGAATCGGAAATCAAACACACACTGATAAAAACCGCTAATCAATCGAAAATGGGCACTGCCCACCTCGGAATCCGAAGAACACCTACTGAACTGGAGGACGAATTCGAAGGCCCTTTCAAATCATCAACATCGACTACCCGAATATCACCATCCGTGACGGACGACGACAACGAACGATTCACATCAGTCGTACTAAGGAATTCAATCTTCCCGCGAACAGTTCTACGTGACATCAAAGTTGAACTCTTTCATCTATTATTTGGAAAATTTTTTTTCTTTTCTATTTTTTCCTTTTCATTTTTCCCAAATTTTTTGTATCCTAAAATTCCTAAAATGTATATGTTTATTGTCTCCTTTATCTTATCACTTTTGACTTGTACCCCTTCTCCTTTTCGTTGTATCCTCCTTTTTTTCCCCTTCTGGGGCCGTATGCATCAACGCGAATGTTGGGGTTTGGGCAGGTGCGGGGCAGGCAGGGCAGCGAAATCGGCATGCTAAGCTGCCAGGGCAGGGACAAGCGCAGCTATGGGCACTGCCCCTGACTGCCCCGACTAGGAAGCTGGGGCAGAGGCTGCCCCGGCTGGGGCAAGAATACGGCGACGCTGCAAGAATCGGGCTTTTTTCTTCAGACATTATTTTTCTATTTTCACTTCTTGCTAACAGTTATATGCTTGAAGCTCTCGCTTATAAAAGAATTGATTTTATTGTTGATAATTTCTCTTCTTATCTCTTCATTTATCCTACTTTTAAGCACTTTTTTGACGTCTTCATTGAATAAATTCCATAATACTGCGTGCATCTACGTTCTCCATAATGCTTCCGTAAGCCTTGCGCAATCAATTCATGTGCTACAGTTTCAGTAAAATGAAAAACTTTTGAAAAAGGAAGTTTCAGAAAAATTTGTTCACAATTTGTTCTATATTTTTTCTTGGGAGGAGTGAATCTAAAAACACGTAAAGTCAATGTTTCGGCAAACCATCCGTATTAGCAGCTAAATTTCGCTACTCCATTTTTCCAATTCGTTCGACAAAATCTCTGAAATCCGAAAGATAGTTGTAGCGACTTCGGGGTTTCATGTGTTGGCTTGAAAAAAATCTTTAGGCGAGAATATATGTTCGCGTCCGACAATTTTTCAATTGAATAGTTTTTGAAAATCTCTTGAAAACGTGATCGCCAGAATTGCCGTTGTTTGTACATTTATATTACATATCGATAATTTTTTTCTTCAGTAATTTACGATTTTTGTGAAAAAAAAAGATACGTGACAAATACCTTCCTCCTGATCAAGAGTGTTACTCATGCTGTGACATTTTGAGTGCGCATGGATATAATTCTGCCAACTGACAGTTTCTGCTCGTATATGTATATATATGTATATGTTTATTACACTCACATAAGGCAAATGCGTGATAATAATGAGAAGAGATGCACAGAAAAACTAACAAGACCGGGAGAAAGAAAAAACAGACAGCAAAACTTGAGCAAAAATACTCCTATTCTTCATACACCCTACCAATCAAACAAACGAAGATCTATCTCTAGAAAAGAAGAAACAGCCGAAAATACTATGTTTCGTAGCTAAGAACTATTTGGGATACCCGTCGCCTAAACTGGCCCAACGAAGCAGCGCCGGTGACTCTTCTAGCGATTTTCAGGTATGCGCTACCCGCCCTATGTGGAAAAGACCTGACCCTAACACTGGTAATTGGCCGACCGAGAAATATTTTCATTGTTTCACCTCTAGTTCTCGATGTGACTAGTTTGAAATAGGGTGCAAGCCTGAAATTACTGCTGTTTTCCAGAAGTTTGCGGACCATGCAAAAGTCAAATACTCTGCGCCGAGAATCCAACGTTGGCAACCCAAAAATATTTGTTCCTTAAGTGGGCCCTGGGTATCTTGGAATTCAGGAAACCACCGATGCGAATCAACAGTTTGCGAGTGAAACTATTCTGGACCTTTTCGAGCGCGTCAATATCCTTTTTCTTGTGCGGAGCGAATACTGATGTTCCAGATTCCACAATGGGTCGTATATAAGTCTTATATGCTCAGAGCAGAACCTGTTTGTTTCTAGTGGAGATACCCTTATAAATCTGAAAAATCCGCCTGTGAGCCGATTGGCATTTGATTTTGACATGCTCAGAAAAATCCAACTTTCTGTCATAGTGAAAACCGAGGTCTCGAACCGAGTCTACCGCTCGTAGCGCGACACCAGCACATGTATATGAATGGGCCGTCGACGCCGGACTCAAATGAACCCGCATAAATACGGTTTTTTGCGGAGCCAGTGGCAGCTGCCATTCTCTCGCCCAGTCAACTATCAGGTCAATCCCCTCCTGCAGCACTTGGGTATCTAATGGATCAGAAATGACTTTGTAGAGCTTTATATCGTCCGCATAAAATTTTACTGTAACACTTTTGTCATGAAAAATTATAGGAATGTCAGCTGTAAAAATACTAAACAATATTGGTGATAATACACCCCCTTGTGGGACCCCGCTCGCTGTGTTTCTCACCTTGGAATAACAATCCCCGACCCTCACCTGAAACGTTCTATCCGACAAGAATTGGGCGAGCCATTCTATCAAAATCGGATGAAATCCCAGATCCCGTAGTTTTGATAGCAGTTTCAAATGTGAGACACGATCAAATGCCCTTGCAAAGTCGAAGTAAATGACATCACAACTGCATTTCTTGTCAAGGGCCTTCGTCCAATCGTTTATGCATTCCAAAAAGTCTGTTTCTACCGATCTTCCAGGTACAAAACCATGTTGGCTCCTGGGAACGATGTTATTCGAAAACAGATGTAGGACGATGTGCTCTTTTAGAACCTTCTCAAACAGTCTGCAGAAGAGTGAGGTTATGCTAACTGGTCTATAACTTTCTGGATCAGTGGCCGGCTCTTTCTTCAAAATTGGTGTTACAAAAGAGTGCTTCCAGCGGAT
Source organism: Aplectana chamaeleonis (assembly GCA_029168955.1). Taxonomy (NCBI): domain Eukaryota; kingdom Metazoa; phylum Nematoda; class Chromadorea; order Rhabditida; family Cosmocercidae; genus Aplectana; species Aplectana chamaeleonis. The sequence goes on from JAPDOI010000190.1 coordinate 433,131, forward strand.
TGGAACTTCACCATAGATAAGAGACTGATTGAAGATATAGGCCAAGGGGCCACAAATAACGGGTGCAATTTTCTGAATAAAAAACAGAGGAATGAAATCCGGGGTGATCGAGGAAGATTTAGACCACTTTACTAACAAATCCTGCAACTTCATAGAATGAAACCACGGAAAATCAGTCATAGGCTGAATACCTGAAAAGGATGAAGACGGACAATCTCCGTCATCTTCTTGGAATTGATTCACGAAATGATCCGCCAACATGTTTGCCTTATCACTGGCCGATGTTGCAAGAAGGTCTCCGTTCTTAAGGCAGCCAATACTACTCCTTTCCTGTAACTTGGAATTCAGATAACGATAGAAGTTCTTATCTCCCGACTCTATCTTTTTCTTCTCCAAATGACTGTTATACCTACCCAGCTGAGAATGGAAATTTTTCGCGAATGCGTTATATGTTTCCCAATTTCCAGTGCGCCTTGCTTCATAAAATAGGCATTCACGATGTTCAGACATTTTTTGCAAGTGATCAGGCAGGCGAATAGACTTAATAGAGGACACAAGCCTCCACGGCACATGCAGATCAATAGCTGCTTGGATAATTCACAAGGAAAGGTCATATTTCTCATTTACGCTGTTGGTAGATTCTAACAGACTGACCCAAAGAATTTGGCTAAGATATCCATTGACGGCTGCATAGTCGCACTTTGCGTAAACCCTGCGATAGACCGGTGAAGAGCCCGTTTCACAACATTGAATATCAAATGAAATGCTATTATGATCGCTTAACCCCACAGGAGGCAAAATTTCCAGGTTTTCCAGTAGAGAAAAGAACATGGGTGCAGAACACTAGATCCAGAACATTATGACCTCTAGTAGGCTCATGAACAAATTGGAACAGGTCGTAACAGTGAACAAGCTCCTCTAAACAGGATAGATTTGTTGCCACCACATCCCCTTCACTCCTTCGAGCGAAGTCCGGCAAATTGAAGTCCCCCACGATGATCGTGTGGAGTTCACACGCTACCAAATCACTCAAAACTTTGACTAGCATTTCGGTTCCAGCAGAATCACAAGACGGGGCCCTGTAAACAACCACAACCCTAAAACTCGAACTTTCATGGTAAAGGTCGGCACAAAGTATCTCATAAGCATGTTCCACCGACTCAGAGAAAACCACAGATATTGAGAGCCTTCGATGCACCAACAACATCACCCCGCCGCCTGGCTTCCTAACGCGATCACACCTCTTGAATTCATAGTCTAGAGAGAAATTTCCCAATAAGGACGCAACCGAATGACTAGACTTGAGCCATGTTTCAGTGAAGGCATAAATATCATAATTATTGGAAAGAATCAGGTGAAAATGTTCCTTATTTTTTGAGACAGATCTTACATTTGCATATAAACATTTCAAAACACTACAATGATACCGGAGAGGAAGAATCAGTTTCCCTGATCCGCGGGCGTTGAGTCATGGTGGTTCGGTGAGGGGGCCGCAGAAGGGGTTACCCCAGAGGCAGAATCGGCCGGTCCACCCTCACCCCTAGAAGGCGAGACTGGCTCGACAATACCTCCAGGGCCAGCCCCCATACGCCTCCGATATTCCTCCCTTCTTTTAAACCGTTCTTCCTTCGTTAGGGATTCCCTGAGATCCTTAACGGGGAAGAACTTCAGACGGGAGGGATTTCTCAACGCCTGTTTCTGATAAGAACATGGCATGCTAATCTTCAAAAGTCGATTTTTGCCTTGAAACGGCGAGCCTAAGCGATAAACAGATTCGGGAAAGCAAACCACGTTTAAATGAGAAAGAACATCCATCACAAAATTGGCATCATGACTCGATCTTTGCCGTACAGGAAGATGCTTCGGTTCAGGAACACCACTAAGAACCAGGGAGCGAGCGCGCTCCTTCTCACTCTCACTATCACTAGTGGTAACAAGAGGCGATGAGACTTGAGAAGAAGATGGTAATGCAATAGAATACGTCTGAGAAGGTATACTATTTCCATTCACAAGCTCAGGATTAACAGACTGACTTTGGAGAGAACTTCTCAACATGGTGTTTTCCTTGTTGAGGTTGTCCAGCCTATCCAGAAGTTCGGCGTTCAGACGTAAAGCAGCATCCGTGTGACGTCGCCCCTCCAGCAGGAGCGCCAGAATTGTCCGAGCATAGTGCGGCACTGCATCATCTTCCATAAGTTCTTTGACGGCCCGCTCGACGTAAGCCAAAACCTCGAGCACAAGGACAATAAAACTAGCATTACCTTTCATTCTGCGTAGTCGCACTACTATCAGACACAGCTGCATCTGAGCAGAACTGGTTTCACATATCGAATATCAGCTGTGCTCGTCTGATCGTTAGCAGGTTTCAGCCGTAAAATGGCGTGCGCCGTACGTAATTGCATACGCTGCGCTGGGGCTAACTGTCCCGACGCCATCGAGCGCATGTGTATACGGGGCAGGGCACCGACTCTCGGGGCGCCTGCACTGCCCTAGCCCGGCGGTGTGCGTTGATGCATCCGGCCCGTGAGTTGTATTTCTTTTGTTTCCTCTTCTATCCTTCTTTCCCTTTCAGTGTTTTCCTACCCTAAGCGGCCAACAGCGTGACTACAACCAAGACTTATATGGAACACTAACCGACTCTGGATAGCAACGGATAAGCCCTCATCATCCTACTCCAGCCCCTCCCCTCTCATTATCCCACTCCACCCCCCCCCCCCGCCCCTACCCACCATAATATTCCATTCTATCAAAAAGGGGTCTTCCAAGCAAAAGAGGTTTGGTTGGCGTCAGAAACGTTCCAACAAAAAGGGAACAATAGGTAAGTAGAATGAGGAGAGTCTACAGAAAGAGAACAATATTTTCTGAGACTGACTTTCGTGGCCGATACTTCTTAACAGCAAAAACAAACCATTGCGGTGTTCTACACGGAAGCACTCTGTGGTTCCAAAAATGGTCTTGACTACACGAGAACCGTTGAAAAGTATGTGCATGTAAACCTAAAACTTACCATCAGAATAGAAGATGATGCCAAAAACACAGACGGACGGTTAGCTCCAGCTGCTGCGAGAAGCGAAACCAAAGTGCAGCATCTAATGAGAGTATTTTCCTATAATCTCGTCAAAGACTTAAAGTCCATTCTTGGGAACCATTGAACTCTTCCTCGTGAAGTACCACAACGGTTTGTTTTCGCTGTTAAGAAGTATCGACCTCGAAAGTCAGTCTCAGAAAATATTGTTCCCTTTTTGTAGACTCTCCTCATTCTACTTACCTATTGTTCCCTTTTTGTTGGAACGTTTCTGACGCCAACCAAACCTCTTTTGCTTGGAAGACCCCTTTTTGATAGAATTGTTCACTTTTTATAGATATTACGAAGTAATATCCCTGAAAAATCTTGAATATTTTTCGAATAGCATGGATTGCTATAATAAATAGCAAGCAACAAACTTGTTGCGCACGCTACAAATGAAGCGCTACTAACTTTCCACGACGTCCTGATGATGTCAGAAGATGCGCTATGCACTTGGCACCACCTTGGCACGACGTGCTGATGACGTCACCAGATGCTTTATGCGCTTGGCACGGCCTTGGCACGACGTCCTGATGACGTCCTCAGATGCCCTGTGTACTTTACATGACACCCTGATGACGTCATCAGCTGCCCTATGTACTTTACATGACACCATGATGACGTCATTAGATGCCCTATGTACTTTACATGACACCCTGATGACGTCATCAGATGCCCTATGTACTTTAGATGACACCCTGATGACGTCATCAGATGCCCTATGTACTTTACATGACACCCTGATGACGTCATCAGATGCCCTATGTACTTTACATGACACCCTGATGACGTCATCAGATGCCCTATGTACTTTAGATGACCCTGATGACGTCATCAGATGCCCTATGTACTTTAGATGACACCCTGATGACGTCATCAGATGCCCTATGTACTTTAGATGACACCCTGATGACGTCATCAGATGCCCTATGTACTTTACATGACACCATGATGACGTCATTAGATGCCCTATGTACTTTAGATGACACCCTGATGACGTCATCAGATGCCCTATGTACTTTAGATGACACCCTGATGACGTCATCAGATGCCCTATGTACTTTACATGACACCCTGATGACGTCATCAGATGCCCTATGTACTTTACATGACACCCTGATGACGTCATCAGATGCCCTATGTACTTTAGATGACACCCTGATGACGTCATCAGATGCCCTATGTACTTTACATGACACCCTGATGACGTCATCAGATGCCCTATGTACTTTAGATGACCCTGATGACGTCATCAGATGCCCTATGTACTTTAGATGACCCTGATGACGTCATCAGATGCCCTATGTACTTTAGATGACACCCTGATGACGTCATCAGATGCCCTATGTACTTTAGATGACACCCTGATGACGTCATCAGATGCCCTATGTACTTTACATGACACCATGATGACGTCATTAGATGCCCTATGTACTTTACATGACACCCTGATGACGTCATCAGATGCCCTATGTACTTTACATGACACCATGATGACGTCATCAGATGCCCTATGTACTTTAGATGACACCCTGATGACGTCATCAGATGCCCTATGTACTTTAGATGACACCCTGATGACGTCATCAGATGCCCTATGTACTTTACATGACACCCTGATGACGTCATCAGATGCCCTATGTACTTTACATAACATCCTGATGACGTCATCAGATGCCCTATGTACTTTAGATGACACCATGATGACGTCATCAGATGCCCTATGTACTTTAGATGACACCCTGATGACGTCATCAGATGCCCTATGTACTTTACATGACACCCTGATGACGTCATCAGATGCCCTATGTACTTTACATGACACCCTGATGACGTCATCAGATGCCCTATGTACTTTAGATGACACCCTGATGACGTCATCAGATGCCCTATGTACTTTACATGACACCTGATGACGTCATCAGCTGTCCTATGTACTTTATATGACACCCTGATGACGTCATCATATGCCCTCTGTACTTTACATGACATCCTGATGACGTCATCAGATGTCCTATGTACTTTAGATGACACCCTGATGACGTCATCAGATGCCCTATGTACTTTAGATGACACCCTGATGACGTCATCAGATGCCCTATGTACTTTACATGACACCCTGATGACGTCATCAGATGCCCTATGTACTTTACATGACACCATGATGACGTCATTAGATGCCCTATGTACTTTACATGACACCCTGATGACGTCATCAGATGCCCTATGTACTTTACATGACACCCTGATGACGTCATCAGATGCCCTATGTACTTTAGATGACACCCTGATGACGTCATCAGATGCCCTATGTACTTTACATGACACCCTGATGACGTCATCAGATGCCCTATGTACTTTAGATGACCCTGATGACGTCATCAGATGCCCTATGTACTTTACATGACACCCTGATGACGTCATCAGCTGCCCTATGTACTTTACATGACACCCTGATGACGTCATCAGATGCCCTATGTACTTTAGATGACACCCTGATGACGTCATCAGATGCCCTATGTACTTTACATGACACCCTGATGACGTCATCAGATGCCCTATGTACTTTAGATGACCCTGATGACGTCATCAGATGCCCTATGTACTTTAGATGACACCCTGATGACGTCATCAGATGCCCTATGTACTTTAGATGACACCCTGATGACGTCATCAGATGCCCTATGTACTTTACATGACACCCTGATGACGTCATCAGATGCCCTATGTACTTTAGATGACACCCTGATGACGTCATCAGATGCCCTATGTACTTTACATGACACCCTGATGACGTCATCAGATGCCCTATGTACTTTACATGACACCCTGATGACGTCATCAGATGCCCTATGTACTTTACATGACACCCTGATGACGTCATCAGATGCCCTATGTACTTTACATGACACCCTGATGACGCCATCAGATGCCCTATGTACTTTAGATGACACCGTAATGACGCCATCAGATGCCCTATGTACTTTAGATGACACCCTGATGACGTCATCAGATGCCCTATGTACTTTACATGACACCCTGATGACGTCATCAGATGCCCTATGTACTTTAGATGACACCCTGATGACGTCATCAGATGCCCTATGTACTTTACATGACACCTGATGACGTCATCAGATGCCCTATGTCCTTTACATGACACCCTGATGACGTCATCAGATGCCCTATGTACTTTAGATGACACCCTGATGACGTCATCAGATGCCCTATGTACTTTAGATGACACCCTGATGACGTCATCAGATGTCCTGTGTACTTTAGATGACACCTGATGACGTCATCAGATGCCCTATGTACTTTAGATGACACCCTGATGACGTCATCAGATGCCCTATGTACTTTAGATGACACCCTGATGACGTCATCAGATGCCCTATGTACTTTAGATGACACCCTGATGACGTCATCAGATGCCCTATGTACTTTAGATGACACCCTGATGACGTCATCAGATGCCCTATGTACTTTAGATGACACCCTGATGACGTCATCAGATGCCCTATGTACTTTAGATGACACCCTGATGACGTCATCAGATGCCCTATGTACTTTACATGACACCCTGATGACGTCATCAGATGCCCTATGTACTTTACATGACACCCTGATGACGTCATCAGATGCCCTATGTACTTTACATGACACCCTGATGACGTCATCAGATGCCCTATGTACTTTAGATGACACCTTGATGACGTCATCAGATGCCCTATGTACTTTACATGACACCCTGATGACGTCATCAGATGCCCTATGTACTTTAGATGACACCCTGATGACGTCATCAGATGCCCTATGTACTTTAGATGACACCCTGATGACGTCATCAGATGCCCTATGTACTTTAGATGACACCCTGATGACGTCATCAGATGCCCTATGTACTTTACATGACACCCTGATGACGTCATCAGATGCCCTATGTACTTTACATGACACCCTGATGACGTCATCAGATGCCCTATGTACTTTAGATGACACCCTGATGACGTCATCAGATGCCCTATGTACTTTACATGACACCCTGATGACGTCATCAGATGCCCTATGTACTTTAGATGACACCTGATGACGTCATCAGATGCCCTATGTACTTTAGATGACACCCTGATGACGTCATCAGATGCCCTATGTACTTTAGATGACACCCTGATGACGTCATCAGATGCCCTATGTACTTTAGATGACACCCTGATGACGTCATCAGATGCCCTATGTACTTTACATGACACCCTGATGACGTCATCAGATGCTATATAACTTTACGATGACACCCTGATGACGTCATCAGATGCCCTATGTACTTTACATGACACCCTGATGACGTCATCAGATGCCCTATGTACTTTACATGACACCCTGATGACGTCATCAGATGCCCTATGTACTTTACATGACACCCTGATGACGTCATCAGATGCCCTATGTACTTCACATGACACCCTGATGACGTCATCAGATGCCCTATGTACTTTACATGACACCCTGATGACGTCATCAGATGCCCTATGTACTTTACATGACACCCTGATGACGTCATCAGATGCCCTACGTACTTTACATGACACCATGATGACGTCATCAGATGCCCTATGTACTTTACATGACACCCTGATGACGTCATCAGATGCCCTATGTACTTTACATGACACCCTGACGACGTCATCAGATGCCCTATGTACTTTACATGACACCCTGATAACGTCATCAGATGCCCTATGTACTTCACATGACACCCTGATGACGTCATCAGATGCCCTAAGTACTTTACAAGACACCCTGATGACGTCATCAGATGCCCTATGTACTTTACATGACATCTTGATGACGTCATCAGATGCCCTAAGTAATTTACATGACATCCTGATGACGTCATCAGATGCCCTATGTACTTTAGATGACACCCTGATGACGTCATCACATTCCCCATGCACTTTGATGACGTCATCAGAAAGTAACAAACTTGTTAATCACTTTCCCTGTCCTTTCCCAACGAAAAGTACAGCCTACTTTTAGCGATTTGATCTACCAACTGATAATATCACATGATATGATAAGCAGTAAGAAGTAAAGTAGTTGTTGTGAAACAGTAAGTAACAAACTTGTTAGTCACATTCCCTGCCCCTTCCCATCGAAAAGTACAGCCTACGACGTGTTTTAGCGAGTTGAACTACCAACTGATAATATCACATGATATGATAAACAGTAAGAAGTAAAGTAGTGAATGTGAAACAGTAAGTAACAAACTTGTTAGTCACTTTCGCTGTCCTTTCCCAACGAAAAGTACAGCCTACTTTTAGCGATTTGATCTACCAACTGATAATATCACATGATATGATAAGCAGTAAGAAGTAGAGTAGTTGTTGTGAAACAGTAAGTAACGTACTTGTTAGTCACTTTCTCTGTCCCTTCCCATCAAAAAGTACAGCCTACGAGTGTTTTAGCGATTTGATCTACCGACTGATAATATCACATAAGAAGTAAAGTAGTTGTTGTGAAACAGTAAGAAACAAACTTGTTAATCACTTTCCCTGTCCTTTCCCAACGAAAAGTACAGCCTACTTTTAGCGGTTTGATCTACCAACTGATAATATCACATGATATGATAAGCAGTAAGAAGTGAAGTAGTTGTTGTTAAACAGTAAGTAACAAACTTGTTAGTCACATTCCCTGCCCCTTCCCATCGAAAAGTACAGCCTACGACGTGTTTTAGCGAGTTGAACTACCAACTGATAATATCACATGATATGATAAGCAGTAAGAAGTAAAGTAGTGAATGTGAAACAGTAAGTAACAAACTTGTTAGTCACTTTCCCTGTCCTTTCCCAACGAAAAGTACAGCCTACTTTTAGCGATTTGGTCTACTAACTGATAATATCACTTGATATGATAAGTAGTAAAAGATGAGGTAGTTAATGTTGAAGTAAGTGAGTAGGTAATCATATCTGTCCACATACCAACTTACCTACCTGCCCAACTGATCGCCTGCGACCACTGGCAGTGGCTAGTGGCAGGAACGAGGAACGAGGAACGAGGAACGAGGAACGAGGAACAGGACAGGAGGGACGCGTTACAATTAAAAACGCGAATTTTAGCTAAGCTTCCGCCGATCTAACTTTGTTAATTTTCAATCGATTTGGCTCAAATTTTGTCAGCGGTTGTCTTCTAGACTCTCTCACTTATATCCAGAAGGAAATTTCTAGAAAATTTGTTTTACAGGTTCTGTTAACTACTTTACCAAAATCTAAGTGATCACAAGTGCCAGGCAAAACCAAACCTCTCCAGCCGCTTCGCGGCTGGAGCGATTACCCCCTATCCCCCCTCAGCACCTTAACAAACTCGATAAGATTTATCCCTCAGAGGGATAGCATTTACAACGGGATCTCTTCCAAATAATGATGATTCAGCATCGAAATATGTGAAGTCGCAACCAACTTTGGAAGTCTTTCTTCACGACGACGACGCAATAGACGACGATAGACGAGAAAAATCACGACGTGGATCACGACGAAAATTAACAGCAAAACAATTTCAGCTGGAAAGCGACAAAAATAAATAATATAGTATATGATAATACTTTCGAACTCACCCAGCAAAACTTCGAGCCAATGATCCCACCAACAATCACGAATGGTTGAAGCCGATTAACAGGCATTTAAAAACGCCGGTTCAAAAACCACAAAGATTGCATGAGTTCGCATAGAAGCCAATATCGATAGGCATCGCCAACGACCAGACTGACCAGCCGACACCATCTGCGAAGCCCACAAAAAACAAAAGCACCCGACGAGTGCAGCTGCCGAAGCATGACTCCGACAGAGGAACACTTACTCATCAAATGAGGACGACTTAGGATCTTTCCATTGCTTTGTACAGTTCCAAGGCGGAACTCTTCAAAGGGGTATGATGCAATGTATAAGACATGGTAAAGTAAAATCTCAATATTTCATTATTGTAGTGTGGAAACATCAATCATGTTAACGCATTCCAAATCGTATTAATTTCGATTCTTTTTCCAGTTCAGTTCGGTTCCAACAAAGACGCACTTGAACCCCGTTTCAATGAGTGAAAATGGAGGTGCAAGTGACCGAAAAGGATAAGAGCGATCTGGCAACGAGAGACCGGTTCGCCAACAAAGAATAACGGAGGGCAACGGAGAGATGGTAACAGTAGATCGATTTGACATCTGAGGAAAACAACTACCAGAAACATATATAAGCCACTTAGGGTTTAATAGACAGCTTCATCATCAGTCTCATTGGTTTAAGAGACTCTCCTATTATACTCTGGGGGGGGCAGCGTAAACTGCCCCGTCCCTCTCTTTCTGTCTCTTCTTCCTGAATAAAAATCTCTTATTTTGGAAAAGTTGAGGCAAACTTGAGGCCCTCGGGCCGTCTCTCTCTCGTGCCAGGTGGCACCAAGGGTTGAGTACTAAGAAGTCCGGAGTGGCGGCCTAGGGCCCCACATGGGGCATAGAGTGCGGCCGAGAGGCCCACTGTCCCACACTCCGGTTAAGGACTGGCGGTTAAGGGGGACTGTTGAGATAAGTGAAACTGTAGGGTCCGGAGCAGGCGGCTTAGAGCCCCTGATGAGACATCTAATGTATGACCGAAAGGTCTACTCTCTCAGATTGCTCCGGCAAAATATGTGTTAGTTATGCCGAGCACAAAACCGTAGTTGCTCTATAAATATTAAGGATTTACGTTAGGACATTACACAAACACACACACATATAAGCCAAACTTAAAAACCTTACACTACGATCACCTAGACTGTATCTACTAAGTCTGTATCTTTTTCCCATCTACAGTGTGCGAGAATCACTGGCTATTCATGATTGATGGTGTCTGCGATGCCAACACCAAAAAGTCTTGCTATGACGCAACGGTATTTTATCAGTTGATTTATTTTTATGGTTCTCGCCTAGACTTTTCCACTGTCGTAAACCACCCCCTCTTTTTACTATCCGTTTATTTTTATGAACAGAGAAGGGAGAACTCGAGAAATGAAAGTGGGTTAGAGAGGCTTGCTACATAGTCAACCCAGGAACCCAAGGGGGAAGATCTATCCATTCTCATGAGGGCGGAGCTGAGTAACGTCCTCAGGGCAGGTTCGCTGAAGTATCCCGAAATAGGGGGATGTCAAAGGGGACCGTGTCCATGCGGTAAGGAGGAGGGGAATCCCGCATCCATGCGGAGGGGGAAGGAAAGGGGGAAATCCCGCGAAAATACGGGGAGGAAGAAGAGGGGAAATCCCGGGGAAAGGACATCAGAGGGTGGGAAAGGCACCAGGGCTGGCCTCTCGACCAGCGCCGGGCTTTTCCGGGGAGGGAAGGAACATGACCTCTCGGTCAAAACCGGCAAGCCTCTCGACTCCCGGTGAAATGAAGAACCTCTCCCCGAGAATGGCTAACCAGGTGGGGGGAGGGATGGCCGAACCTCGATAGTACCGGTCGCCCACTTTTATACACCGCAGTGGAATGCTGTTCTTGTATGCATACTCCTTGCTCGGTGTAGTTCCTTTTTGACTTGTACGGTGATTTGTCATAGTTGTGCGGTTGATGTTCGGTTTTTCTGATATCGGTATCATGGTTCCACTGCTAGTACATATGTGGCCTTTTCTCCTATTCGTCTTCTTTTCACGAACGTTGGTTCGCATACATCACTGTCACTATTCTTGCCTTGCTTTTTAGTTATTGCTTATAATGTTGTTGAAATGGTAGATGATAGAGCACTCGCCAATTTCTCGCAGTTTCGACCTCTTTTAAAAAATGGCTCATAACTTTTTCCCCGCTACTACTCGGGCAAATACTAGGGAGTTCTTATAACTACACTGAAAGTATACTAGCAGAAAAACGTGAAAGTAAGGGCAGTTCTGGCAAACGGGTGTGGTCATCCCATTGTTAGAAAAAAATTTCCAACAAACAATTGCTTCAGAGCTCGTTTTATGAAATTCCAGTCGAACAGGCACAATTTTATTTATTTATAATCATGGGACGCGAACATTTAGTCACTCGTGTAGGATAAAACAAAGAAACACGGCAGCACAATAATGATAGTCCATTAAAATGAAAAACTACAAGTCCAGCAGCTCTTGCTGACGACAGAGGAGTGTCCTAATGAATGGAGTGAAATGGACAACACATTTGTTTGCATCAGAGACCGGAAGTTTCGAAATATCCTGTAACACACAAAACACAACAGAATGATTTGCAAAGCCATTGTCACGAAAGCGCAGTGCACACACTGTTGCTGAAGAGCGATGTTTCGCTCGTAGAGGGCTTGTGACCCGATGAGTCTCCCAATAATGGCCCTTATCGCCACTGTAGGATTCATTTGAGCAGCGTCATCATCGGTATCTCCTAAACTGGCTTTTCTGTTGAACGCCGGGGAACATCAACACCTAACCGATGGGCTTGCCCACGTCACGGCGGACTAAACAGAACTTTAGGTGACACGCAGCGAAGTGAATAATGTTCCAGGACATGCCAGTTTACTTGATTTCCCCTAAATTCCGGCAATGCAGATTCGCCGCCCGCAACGTTCACCTACCGCGCCGCAGGACGCACGGGTGAGCGGCGACCGCTCAACCGTTTCCTTCTCATTGACGCAATTTTTTGTCTGAAAAAAACATTTAGCTTATTTCTTGATCAGTAGTTTTTCTAGAGAATTCGTTGGTGACAGAAAATTAAGTAGTCACAACCGACTTCGGTAGTATTGATATTGAGCACAAGAAGACAGACAAGGAAACAAGCAGATTTTTTCCAGAACATGGTTTTTGTCTTTCTAAAGTTTTAAAAACTTTCGCCTGTTTGGGTTCCAGCTTTGTGACGACGCTCGAGACTCGAAACACAAAGCCAATTTCATGCAGTAGGATAATGTTTTTTGGCCAATTTGGGAGAAATGGAATCAAGATGCTCCAGGGAGAAGATTTAGTTGACACCGCGATTGAGAAAAAATTCGAAAGGCTTGATTTGAAGAAGGCATAGTTTTAGCAACATGGGTTGGTACACTCATCAACAGCACTATACTTGCGTCTAATCGAGTTGTCGAAATGATGTACTCGATGAGGAAATTCCGCTTCCTTTTCAGAGGTAAGTATTCGACGATCTACAAATGGGGAAGTGGAGATAAGAGACCGCGTGTCCACACTGCGCACCCACGGCTGTTTTGCCCCTCGGACCGCGTGTCCACACTGCGCACCCACGCCATAAAACTTTTAATATTTTTTATATTTCTATGGCGTGGAGTCTTTCTTAATTACGGATAGGTTCTTTATAATGTAACCTATTTACACTCACAGTGGTCAAGCATTTTGAGTGTTCCTAGTGATTTTACAAGCATCTCCGGAAATGACTTTTTTCGATTTTTCGAGCTTCTTTGACCGGGAAGAAATTGTTCCAAACTTGGCTAAGAAGGGTTATCAAAAATGTTCATCTTGGAACTGATGTTCTATAGATGATTGTCGAAGTAGTAGTGCCACCTATTTGAAATAACTGTAGTAGGTCATCGTTTAAAATTTTACTGCCTTGACCCCGAGGGTTATTCGTGTTGCTGCACAAGGTTCTGGTGTTTACTTTTCAATTTCTAATAAAATTTCATTCGACTACAGTATATTAGCCATCGGTCAACTTTGTTAAAAATTTTGCTAAATTTCGAGTGGAGGGTAACTTCGAGGGAAGGGGGTGAAAACCTAATCATAGTTCAGTGTTCAAGATTTTATTGAAATTTAACTACGGGGTATACGCATTTGGAGGCGCTGAACAATGAAGTGGTGTATATTTCGCGATTTTCAGAAGCTTCGCTGGCGTCTGCCGTTCGTTATCCGCATGTAAACGTTTCAGGTTTTGGTGCGACCTCGCTCACGTGGTCATTGGGGAGGAGGGGGTGCTGATCATGAATCTGATTTACATTTTGAGATTTTCCATGAAATTTCTGTCGGTCGCATCAGACAACTTCGTAGATCAAAGTATTTGATGTTTATTAGGGTAATACGAAGGAGAAGTTCGTTCATTTTTCAAATTTTCAATACTCTGGATCGGCTTAGCACGGCTCAATCCTAACCATCAGCTGTAACCTGAAGAAAATTCTAGAAGTCGACAAACAAACGCTTATTTCGTTACCAGCCTTCTGCATGTGAAGCTGAGATAACTTCCAAAATACTAAAAGCAGGTCCACCAAAAAGCGGTGGATCATTGCTTCACCATGACCTTACCCCAGAACTCTGTTTAGCGACGTGTTCTCGGGAGGAGTGGAAACGGAATACTGGTTGTCTAACAATAAGTAAGAAAGCCTGCTCCGATCAAAATGGTTGCCAGCGGACCGCGTGTCAACACATGTCACCCACGGAAACGATTAGCCGCGGACCGCACCGGTCGGCTGTGAAAATTCGTCGTGGAGCAGCCGGTCTCTTAAAGGCATCGTACACGATGAAAACCATAGTTGGGTTTTTGATGTTTTCGTGTTGTACTATCCCTATAGTGACTAACGGTAGCAAAACGCCCCCTCAAAAACGTCAACTTTCTGAGAAAAACCCATTTTTAGAAAGTTCATAGCAAATTTTATTTTCGCGCCGGCATGAACTTGTGATAGTTGCGCAGAGAATGCAAGGAACAGTCTTACGCTTCGTTCCTTGGCGCAGCGTTGGAAGCGATTCATCGAGGATGCCGCTCAACTACGACTTCAGCGAAATTAAAATGGGCTACCCACCTGCTGCGTCTAGTGCTGCCGGCTGCTTTCGATCGATGCCGAATTCGAAATCGACTGGCGTGTGTATTGCGCCCTACGACGCGTCAAGGCACGCCCGCCGCCGCAACCCAAGAGTTTTGTTCCTTGTAGCAACGGATCGACCCCAAGGCCGGCCCCCCAAACCCAGGAAGCCATTTTGAGGTAAGCGAATCTCCACTCAGAGACGGTTTTGTAACTCCAAACTTTCTGAGTGACATTGTCATGGCCCACTAGTCCGAATGAACGCATAAACCCAAATTCGGTTTTCATCGTGGACGATGCCTTTAAGTGCTAGACTAGACGGGCATCGCTTTTGAACCAACTAAAAGGCACACTCCAAGCTCGGGGACGCAATTTCAAATTTCCACATAATTGAGCAATACACCTACCCCGTATAACACCTGCCAAGTTCGAGTAATCGCTCCTTCCGAATAAGTGAGATATATGAGTAAGCCACCCTAGGGGGCCACACCAGGAAGCCATTTTGGCATACCCCTTTTACGATCTTTCGAGGCGAGATGAGGGATGGTTTCTGATCAGTAGCCCTTCTCTTGCCTTCATTCTCAGCCTCTCTATTTGTTTGTGTCGGCTCGCATACATCGGTTGCAAAGGACGGAAGTTACAAGCCTCGGACAGCCCGTCCACCATACTTCCGCAGCTCAATTTTTTGAGGGGCCATAATTCCTTTCCCAGGGGATTTTGTACGATTCCAGAGTCATCATTTGAATCGGCGTAGAACCGTTTTCAAGACAGGTGGAAAAAAGAAAGTCGATTCGGAGATTGGACTGTGCCTTCACAGGCATGGTACAACCTATACTTCTGCGACTCGACAAAATTTTTGAAAATTCGAGTTTTCGACTAACTTGGCTTTTCAAAATTTCGAATAATCGAGTTTTCGAGTAACTCTATTTTTCAAAATTTCAAATAATCGAATTTTTGACTTACCCGATTCTTCAAAATTTCGAATAATCGAGTTTTTGACTAACTCGATTTTTTCGAAATTTCGAATAGTCGAGTTTTCGACTAACTCGACTTATTAAAATTTTGAATAATCGAGTTTTCGACGAACTGTATTTTTCAAAATTTTGAATAATCGAGTAGCCGAATTAACTCGATTTCTCGGACAATCGAAGGGTCAAGCTTTCGACTTACCCAATTCTTGCAAATTTCAACAATTGTGTCTCTAAAACACTTTATTTCGACTGTTTTACTGGAATCACTTTTTTCCTTCCACAAACCAGGAGCGTACCGCGTCCGACTATCGACGTTTCCGCAATGCTACATCGCGAAACCTAGCCCGAGCTACCGCGAGACGATTGCAAGATTCTGTCAGCCTCTACCCCTTATCGTACTGCGTCCTATCATCCATGCCGTCTCGGTGTTTCACCCGAACGGGTGTTGTCTATCAGATCAACACAAAGCTATAAGGTATTTGCCCGTGCCCTAATTCGCGCCGCTTTACAAATCTGCACAACATGAGAGCGCTGGACCGGGGGGAATGATCACGGTAGCGTCATGGTACGAGCACGGGTGGATAGATCAGATGACTTTCGCGGAACGGAGGCGGATCGCGGGACAATTAGGAGACAAGCACGGCACAATCGTGCATCGCGATATCAGCGCGAGAGATGCTCTCACAAGAAAACTACTATTAGTTGCCCTGGCCAATCTGGTTGAAGTGCACTTTTCCAAAACCGTTATTAACGTGTCCGAGTGTGCTCTTCGCAGCTCACTAAAACCTTTCTGAAAAAAAAGTTATAGGCGTTTTTCACCAAAGTTCCGTACCTGCTGTATATTCCAAAACGCGCTTTAGTCTTTGGAAATTTTGGAATTGGACCTACGTTTAAAAAATGTTCCGGACTCGACCTGAAAACCTCCCAGGCCTGTAATTTGGGGCAAATCTGGGATTTACCTGTCGATTTTTCGAAGTCTATGACTTGATTCGTTCAAAGCTTTGCAGCGCGGGAGAACTTCAAGGGCAGAACGCGACTTCTTAGATTTCCGGATTTCTACGATGTGGCTCATCTTGTTTTTTGAAGGGTGTTTTGGAGTGTAAACACGAATCTAAGGCCCATTTGACACAGATTACGGTAGATTACGGCGGGTATGTGGCAGTTTAGTCAGAGTCTTAGGTTTGACTCAAATTTTGTTCCTGGGGGTTATTCGGGGTGCTGAATACGAGTTTGATAACCATTCATCGGTTTTCGACTTATTAAGGTAAATTTTTCCTCTTAAGTAGCATGACACATACCGCAACCTATAGTAAACCTGAGAATTTTGACAAGCGGACCCCAGATTCGTGCTCAGCACCTTAGTCTACCTCTACATACAAATTTTGAGCAAAATGCGCAACTTTTTTTTCAGAGCACCTTGAAATTTTCATGTGGGGTACCCTCACCTTGTCCCCAAACTTTCGAAAACCCGTACAATTTTTTTCAGAGTGCTTCTAGGCAGCTGCAAAAAGCGCACTTGGATTTTACGTTCAAAATAGTTCTGAAAAAGACATTTCATCCGGATTGACCGGGCAGACTAAAAGTGGTTCCCTTGTCACTGTAGAACTTTTGGAACCAACACTTATTTTTTAAAAACCGTTGGTGAATTTCACAGACGAAATTGCAAAACCTTCCGAAAACTGAACAAATTTCATTGTTGGAGAGGAATGCAACTCAGAGGGATCACAGTATAAATGAGCAAGCCAAAATCTCCCTTGGATACTTGAACGGCGGATAAAGCCGAGTGTGAGCTGAACATTAATAAGTCACGGCTTATAGTCGTCCAGTTTGAGTTCTTCAAAACTCATGGAGGAGTCTCCGCCGTCATGGTCCGCAATAATGTCTTCGAAAACTTGTGACTCATTTTCAGTTAACTACATGAAGTGATTTACCTGACGGTGTTTTTTTTTTGACTCGGAATAGTCGGCTATCGAGTTCATTCGACTATTAGAGTCTATCGAATAATCGAATCTTCTACTAATTCGAAATTTAAATTTCGAATAATCGAGTTTTCGACTAACTCGGTTTTTCAAAATTTTGATTGATCGAGTTTTCGACTAACCTGATTTTTTCAAAAATTCGAATAATCGAGTAGTCGAATGACTCGATGTCGACTGTTTCAGTCGATACCAAGAGTCGACGACTCGACTCGACTTAAGTATAGTACAACCTCAGACTCGTTTTTCTGTTTTTTTTTTCATCTTAAAAACGGTCGCACGCTGATTCCAATGATGTCTCTGGAATCGCATAAGACCCCTATGAACGGAGTTAATGCTCCTCAAAAATTGAGCAGCTAAAGCATCGTGGACGAGTTGTCCGAGGCTTGTAACTTCCGTCCTTCGCAACCGATGAACACGAGCTGACCTTAATAAAGAGAGAGGCTGAGAAAGAAGGTGAGTACCGTGGCTGTCATCGGAAATCATCGCTTATCCTGCAACTCTTGAGCTCGGGGGATAGTAAAAGGGGCGTGCTGAAGTGGCCTACTGCGTCGTATTCATGAAGCATGGGAGCCTCTCCAGAAAGTACAAAGTCCATCCGCTTTTGACCAAGTTTTTCATGTTGCACTTTCCTGGGGACTCGGTAGGTAGACAGGAAGATTCCCGGCTACCTGGCGGGTAGAGAGGAAGGTTCCTAGCCACCTAGCGGGTAGACGGAGAGAGCTGTGGCTGCCTGCTACGCCGATCTCATGCGGCAGGGAATGATCAATATCTTGCTGACAGGCAGTGCGGACACTTCCTGTCTATTTGCAAAGTTGAGATCGGGTAGGCTATGTCCGCCGGAATGCATTGCTAACGGAGCTGAGAGACAGCAGCCTCCTACCCGGCGGTCTCCTCTACGTCTCTGCGGGCGGCTCATCATGCTTGTCTCTGCTCTCAGAGTTGTCGAAGAGGGGGCCGCCGCTGTTGTAATTTGGACAGGGAAGGCACAATATTGGTTGCCATACGCCAGGCACGGGAGGGTTCCGCCCCATTCCTGCGCCCGTGGTTTCATCAATACGGCCACTGGTGTGGGCCCCCTGGTTGGCTCCGTCCTGTACCTCTCTCAATCGGAGGAATCGAGGGCTCGCACTTAGCATATGCTATACGGGGTAGGTGTATTTCACAATTATGTGGAAATTTGAAATTTCGTCCCAGAGCTTGGACTGTACCTTTGAGCTTAACACATTCCCACCAGGGATGTGCGGCAAACGATTCTGAAAGTTCGGCAAAAGGAAATCGACAAAATTTGTTCAGAAACGGTCGGCAAACGGCAATCGACAAACGGCAAAATAACAAACTTTGTACAAAAGATAAAAAAAATTACTTATTTTTCATGCACATTTCGTTTTGCAATAGACAGGTACGAAATGTCTTCGCAATAACACCACAAAAAGCTGAACTTCTTACGTTGGAACAACACCTGACATAAAAAATCATTACCGAAATGAGTACTCTATAGAACACTGGTAACAGGAATGTTGTGGTGAAAGGATAGTAATTATCAGAGGTTCTCTAATGTGAACATTTTCCGAAATAAGAGTCATTTACTTGTTTCGTGTTTCAAATTTATCGCAAAATTTTTAAATATTGTGCGATACAAGCCTAGAGGGCGAGCACTCGAGATTAATTCAAAGAAATGAAGAGCTTAATGCGGCTCTAATTTAGTTGCTTATTTTCCAACAGGCGTGGCACATACGCCGCTTCGCGGCGTACAGTTGACCGCAATGTTAAAAGGACATGGTGCGGTTGCGGACTCGCACTAGACTACGGTAGAATTTGGCACTTTGCCAGATTTCGTCATCGATCGACGCCACAGCTGATAGTCTCGTGAACAGAGAGACGACGGTTGGCGCCGGTCGATGACGAAATCTGGCAAAGTGCCAGATTTTACCGTAGTTTTAGTGCGAGTCCGCAACCGCACCATGTCCTATTAGCATTGCTTTCAACTGTACTTGTTGGCGTGCCTCACGGTGTGTTTAATATTTGACCGGAATTTCGATAAAAGATTATGGCGTGGAAATGGGCGACAGTTTCTGGAAAGTCTTGAGAGCTTTTTTCAAGAAACTGCTCCATCTTCGACAACCCTCTCCCCCTTCGACCTTCAAAGTTCTCCTGAGCTGCGCGGTAGCAACTCAAATGAATACTAGCTTGCTCGGAATAGTCCGGGCGGAGTAAGCAACGGGGCGGTCGGTCATGACGGAATATAACAGTGATAAGGAGATTTTGACATGATAAACATGACCCGAAATGTCTTACTTCTACCGGCTCAAAATAAGGGAGGTAGGCTATACATGCAATTGGGTAGTCTCTCGAGCTTTCCTAAAGATACCGAGTCCTAAAAAACCGCGGTCGTCTCAAATCACCTCCTTCCCAAACTATACGCCACCCCTTCTTCCCAACTCATCACCCCCGAGTCCGTGCATCCAGTTTATGACCAAGCAACGAATCTAATCAGAATGGATGTTTCTCACGTCGTGTACACCCTCTCCGACCCTTCAAACTCAATCTCTAACTTTCAACACAGTAGAATATTGCGCATTTGTGAGCTTAATAGTGGACGGCGAAGTGCATAAGGCCACAAACTGCTACTAAAGTCCAGCATCGTTTACAGGAAGCTTTTACACACCCAGTGAAGTATTGCTTACACTCCAAGACAGTAGCGCTCTCTCAGCAAAGTCGTGCACGCATTCCTCGGTGCTCTGCACACTCCTAGCAAGCTACCGACACTTGGCACGTTCCCAGTCGGGTTCTATCCAATTTCCTTGTCGCCTGATGCCCTCCCAGTTTAGTCCCACTTACTTTTCTCGAAGCTTGGCGCACTCCTAGTTGGGTCCCGCACGCTTTTCCGTCGCTCAGTGCGCTCCCAGTGAAGTACCGTTCTGTGATCAACGGTCACCGGTCAACGGGCAATTCCTAACCATTTCTATTGGTGTAAGATGATCTTGATAGAAATGCGTTGTTACCAAATATCTGAAACAAATCGAGCCACCCAGTGTTTTTTTATCTTTCTGAACCCTTTATGTCCTCTCCTGAAATTTGTCAGGGTGTTAATTTTTGTAGCGAAGAGCCTAACATTAATTGCCTAAGGTTAGATCAATTGGCTTGACGTTTTCAAAATATGTATACGCTGTGACGCATAAGTATAGCAACCCCTCCGAAATAGGTGCATCATATGATGAATCGAAGTTTTGAGTATTTGCGAGAGTTTCTATGCTTTCTTCTACGGCGAAAACGGTGGATCAAGTGGTATGGCCAGGAATTGTTCATTCTGCCTTCACTCATGAAGAAAAGTTCGTATGGAGTATTATGGAGTATGGAGAAAAAAGAAGATGTTGCTATACTTTTGCGTCACAGTGTAGCCTGCCTATCTTGTTTCGAGCCGTTCGCAGCAAGACTTATCGCGCTCACCATGAATCGCGGCATTTGTTATCCATTGGGCACTTTTTGCCGAAATTTGTCGAAAAGTGAGAGCAAAAACGGCAAACGACAATCGACAAAAAGCGTTCGTAAACGGCCGGCAAACGGCAATCGGCAACCGGCAAACGGCATTTGCCGCACATCCCTGATTCCCACTGTACAGACCCGCTGTTACGGAAATCATGCGAAAGCTGCGGTGCAATTCGAAACGTCTCTTTGTAAGAACGTATTCGAAGACATCACTGAAAAGCCCTTTATCTGAGATTGTTGCTTGAATTAAGCCAATGGTCAGGGAGTTTGGGGCTTCGAATTTATAAGCTGTCTAAGAAACACGCTTTAGCAGTTGTGAGGGAGAATGAACAAGCAGAGAATGTCAAGTTGAGAAAAATTTTCGGTTGGTGCAAAAGAGGAAACTCATGGGGAAGACGAGTCGTCGTAAATATGTGCCTCCAGATCAGGGGGAAACAGAACTGGAAAATAGCCGCGAAGTCGGTTCGTCCCAACAGAGCTACATTCTGATGCACAATCATAAAGAGTCCACGTAATCAATTTGGTCCGGTGAATGGACGGTGCTGCGACGGTAGATCGAAACTCCGTTGGCCTGTGATGCCGCAAACACTGCACGACCAGCTGCCCGGTTTGAGCGTTAGACTAAATATATTACGCAAACTATGTATACATCATACCGCAGATTTTTTTCAAGGACAGAAAAGTGAAGCTAAGCGTCTTGGATTAGCGGGGTGTGGAATCAGAAAAGTTGTTTCTGTACTGGAAGGAATCCATATAATCTTCGTCGTCCAATATGACTGAACGGCTGCTTACAGTGCGAAGTCGGACAAATCCGACTTGCGCACACGTTTACCAGTAAGATTTGCAAGAGCTCGTTGGTCCGTCAGTAGTCCGCACTTAGATCTGGTGGAAATTCCATTTGGAGCTATCAAGGACCAAAAACGCAGCTATATACATATGACTGGCTCCTGATATTGGCTCGGAAGGAACCGGGACAAGTTGTGTGTCAATTACCCTCGGCGCAGTGTGGATTTCACGACGGTTTACCTTGAGTCTGTACGACGGTCAAAGGGGGAAAAAGTCAAACACGAACCTTGTTAGGCGTGTTTTTGCAGGCGCGAGCTGGTCTCACTCGTCACTCAAAACGAGGTTGCTGTCCTCACTAGAAAATCACTTGTTGTACTTGTTTCCTTTCAGGTAATTATGTCTATATTTGGATGGTGTTATGCGTTTTTATAATGGTATCATGGTCCTTTTATACTAGACCCTTGCCATATAATAGTGTTGTTACAGCGTACATGTTTGCTCCCTTCATCTCTGATGACTTAGATTGGGTAAACCACTGTAATTTTTTCAACAAAGTAGATATGCTGAAAAAAATACATAGCTGAAACGATCGACAGTTGCAAAATCGGTCGAGTTTCAAACCACTTAAAGACCCCAGCATTTTTCTGTCGAGGGTGGCGTTATCACACGTTTGCACTTCAGCAGATCACAGCTTCCTTCGAATTACACGGTAACTGTTCTCAGGAAATGGCTTACTATGGTTCGGCTCTTTTACCCGTGCATAATATAATAGCTTTGCTTATATTGGCAACTTTCTACACAGTGTTGTGTTACACCGTCTTCACATTGAACAAGATAGCCGGAGGGAAAGTGGACAAGGTTCAAGTACAGGTAATTCTCTTCGTGGAAAGCATCTGGGGGGGGGGGGATGGGGAAAAGGGGGAAAAGTAGTGGATTGTCCCCCATACAGGGACAATCCACTACTTTTACCCCTTTTTTCTTGCAGCTCTAACACATAAGAACTCGTGAGACTGAGCTGGAATGGTATTCTCAGAAAAATGAAAACAAGTTACCTGTAACATAAAAGGCCAAAAACAAGTTACTCGTAACATATCTGAGCCGATGTGAGTTACTTGCAACTTATCTTATCTCTGATAATTTGAGTTACATGTTACATATCGGCGGGATACTGCGCGCGGTGCGCCTTCGATATGTTACATGTAACTTAAAGGACTTGAGATAAGTCGCAAGTAACTTACATCAGCTTTGATATGTTACAAGTAACTTATTTTCGATTTCTGAGAGGATCCTGCGTGCAGTGCGTCTCCGATATGTTACATGTAGCTTAAATGGCTCAATGTAAGTCGCAAGTAACTTAAATCGGCAGAGAAGATATTTATAAGGGGGATGTACGATGGACTCGCGGGGCCAGGCTTACGACTGGCGTTGCTGTTGGTTCAATTACCCAAGTTTGAGGTACTCGACCCCACGCCAGCAGGGAAGGCCCCGCACAACATTTTTTCTGCGTAGTGTGTGGTCTCGGACACGCCCTCTGCGTCGCGTGTTGTCTTGCGTCACGTGATTGCCACCCATAGTGAAAATTCAAACGTAAGTTACATGTAACTCAAGTGTAACTTACGTGTAATATAAATTTAAGTTACATGTAATATAAATGTATGTTACATGTAATGTAAATCTAAGTTACTTGAGACATTCAAGTAAGTTACATTTATATTACAAGTAACTTGTTTTGATTTTCCTTAGTTTAGGACATGCGCAGTAACCGGAAAATACAAAACCTTCACTTGTTTCAGCTCTTCTTCCAAGCACTCATAATTTGCTCAACGACCGCGATCGCTGGACTCTTTTACACGGTTCTTCTATTTGTAGCCGTACCTAAAAGCATGGTCATCGCTATGAATGTTGTTTGGCAGCTAAGTTTTGGTAAGTTTGGTATTTGGTGATCTTCAAGTGCGTAAATTAGCCCGGAGCACAAGCAGTGAGCAAGAGTGGTAGGTATCAGTTTTTCAACAACGAAGAAGCGACTCACGAAGCTTTCACAAAGCATAAGGAGTTATCGCCGCGCAAAACCGAAATCTGAATATGGCGCACGCACAGTCACAGGGTATGGATGATGTGAAGCCCTGATCCGAATACTGAGGTGTCGATATACAGCAAACAGGGCGCTGACATCATCAGCTCTTCTGCATCATTTTCGTGCGCTGTCGAGAAACTGTTGAAAGGTCATGGCAAGGTTTCTCCATCCTGCAGTTCCGAGCGTGAGTATAATCCAAAAATGGATAGCCGAAAATTTAAAGGAGTCACTACTCAGTTTTCTTCCACTATAGAGATTGGCCGCTGAAGCGAAACCTTATGAGAGACACTGCTGGAACAAAGGAAGAAAACAAAACTTTACAGCAAGATGCTTAGGGGGTGAAGAAAAGGACGAAAAGAAAAATCTGTTCTTGTTCTTTGATATTTTATAGCAGGCGAGTCTAGTCTTATGTGAAGCAATCCCATACATTAACCATTGCGTAGATTATCGTATTATCGCAAACACCATCACGACTCGTGAATGTCATCGCAGTCCCTTTCTCAGTTATTTCGCCATTCGCCATCGGACAACGCTATCAGACGTCGCGCTCGGCCCCGATCAGGTCTGTGGTAAAGAAACCGATAGCATCGATCACCCTATAATGAGCGGAGAACTTCCGTATCGACGTTGAAGGCTGCGTTGCGACGTGGGTCAGCCGCCGTCGCACTGCGGCACTCGGCGGTGTCACACCCCTCTCCTATAACGTTTCGGAGGGCGTCGTTCGGCAAACTGTGAAAGGTGCCTAAGAATACCGACATTGTCAAGCATTGTGCCTATGCTGTTGCCTGCTATCCTTCGGCGTGTGTTCAGCTGTCAGCGCAGCTTTCAGCATGGTTGAGGAAGGCAGAGGTTTAGTAAAAGCTCTGGTTTTCTTAAAGAAGACATATGCCGCAAAAATACAACTGTTATACAGTTTAACTCCGCGTTGACGTTTAGTCCGCAAAGTGCACGTTGACTGTGGAAGCGTGCTGCAGCGCGGTTACCAGTATCCTCAGACAGGGATGAGGTATCACACGGGCAGAGGGATCACCCAGGCACCAAAGGCGAAAACCGCCCGGGTGATCCCTCATCCCTGTCTGAGTATACTCGCAACCACGCCGCAGCACGCTTTCGCAATCAGCGTGCACCTTGCGGACTGAACGGCAATGCGGAGTTTAACTATACTTATGTAAGGTGCGTCCGAATGAGAATGGCGGCCCACGCGGCCGGGGTGCTTGGCAGGCTGCCGCCGCCTTCGCCGCTCTCGGACGAGCATGCGAAAGTCTCCACCGCCATCGACTACGAACGCGGCCGGCACCGGCTGGTAGCAAGCACTGCGCCGATCAATCAGCTCTGCTGGTGGGGGGAGAGGACGGCCGTCGCTGAAATCTAACACTCGTCCGAGGGCGGCACATGCGACGGCCGCCTCCCAAGCACGCCGGCCGCCATTCTCATTCGGGCACACTTTATATGCGCAATGGCACTAACCTTTTACAACTTGTAACTTTTCTTCTGATCCCGTCACCTTTTTAGCAACTACTGCTCTATTGTGTCATGTCTTTTAAAGGCAGCATACACGCTTGCAAACATGGTCAAGGTATCAGCATAAATAGGCCCGCACGGCCCCTACCATGTCGTCAACGACGTTTGAAGCGCTGAAAACCATCCAGGATGACAGTATTTGACCATCCCTGTTACGCACGCCCGTATTTTCACACCCCTTCGAGTAACAGAATGAAAAGTGAAACTTGAAACAACATGTGATAATTGGGAGTGATAGCACTATCAAATGGGAGTGCACGAGAGAAACAGCTCGATTTACCTGGATATTACATGTTTGTGCACTGATGAAATCCTCCATTTTCAAAAGCCATCCAGAGTAGAGCGGCATTCTCGAAAGTGAATGAGAGTTGGAGGGTGTTTAGACAGGTAATATCCAGGTAAATCGAGCTGTTTCTCTCGTGCACTCCCATTTGATAAAGCTATCACTCCCAATTATCACATGTTTTCTCAAGTTTAACTTTTCATTCTGTTACTCGAAGGGGTGTGAAAATACGGGCGTGCGTGACAGGGATGGTCAAATACTGTCATCCTGGATGGTTTTCAGCGCTTCAAACGTCGTTGACGAAATGATAGGGGCCGTGCGGGCCTATTTATGCTGATATCTTGACCATGTTTGCGAGCGTGTATGCTGCCTTTAAAATTGTATTCTTTTAGGAATTCATGGTGCTGTTTACCTCTGCATTAATCGTCATATCAGGAACGGTTTGAAAACATTATTTGTATGCAACAATTTCTGTAAGAAAAAACCAAAGGCATCTAACACTACAAAACTTACTTTGTCTATAGCATATTAAGCGGTGCTTAGAAGCATAATTCAGCGGTAATATCAATAACCTGGACTATGCTTACAATGACTTGCTTAAATGTATTGTTCACAATAAAAACCATACCACAGTGTACTTTAGAAATGGAATGTTTGTGACCTAGTTATCCCATTAGTGAAGAAAGAGCCACACAAGAAACAACGGAAAGGTTCAAAGGATGAGAACTTTCTTCGAATCGGGATTCAGATGTTGGACGAGTTGCGTAGGCATGAGCAAGATACGGACGTGAACATCAATTGTTATGACATTTGCTGTTTATTCGTTTGAATTGATTAACGCATTACTTTTTATCGCCAATGTACTTAGTAGAGATTAAGAAAGGAACTACTGGAGAGGAGAAACAGCGCAACGATAAAAGGAATGTAAAGATAGAGAAAAGTTTGAATACTTGCTACCGCGCCCCAATCCGAAAAGTCATCCGCGCACGCGCTCTACTGTGATCCATGAAATGAATAAAACTCGTCCATAGAAAACTCGACCGCGAGCGCAAAGGCCTAGCGCGGGAGGACCTCGGTGCTGTATAGGGCTCTTCCAGGCTCTTTTTTGCTCGTTCTTTGAAGCTTACTGCTTCAGAGAGACGCCGAGCAAATCCCAACGAATAAACGAGGACAAAATGTACCGTGAACTTTGACTTCAAGATTGCCCGCGAGGACCCACAAAGTAGTGTCTCAACAGTTGCTGGTGTGTGGAAGCACATGATTATTCCGTGCTTAAATTTTCCTAAATGCCTCAGGGGATTCCGGGGGAGTACATTTTCAAGGCTTCGCGAAGAGGGAAAGGGTTTGCGGCAGGCAGTTTCTAGGGTGTTCGGGAAAACTGTTTGGAAGATGGCTCAGAATATTCCTTTGGAATTCGGGAGAACGCGAAATGGCAATTCCTAGAAAGCCAATTTCGTTTGGATTACGTTGTGCTAGGCTGTGTATGCAGTAACATGATCAAAATCACAGATTTCGCTCGGAATTTTTCTGCAGAGATCGTACGCGACGCCGAACACCAATTCGAGATTCATTTGTCGATTCCTTAAAGATGTGGGTAGGTCACGCCAATTAGAAGGCATTGAGCCTCTCGTAGCCAACGGTAACTCTCAGCAGGCTGACCGCGACTCGTGTTCAACACACTGAATGACTCCGGAATAAAAGATTCGAGCTGAATCCAGAAAAACGTCTACAGAGGTCGTGCAGGATTTGCGTACGAGTCCTATATGGGGTCTCACCGCGCACAACGGAGCGAATTGTGGTGCGCGCGAAGCGCGCACCTGATTTGGAAAAGGAGTGCTTCTGCGCACACCCCTCATTCCAGAATCTCTGTTCGGGAGAAACCTTGAAACAAGGGACTTTCACAAAAGATAGAGCAGTAAGGGTTCTCAACACTGCCCAAATTTCAGAAAAATTCCCGCAGTGGGTCTCGAGATTTTAGAAAAATTGCGAATTTTAAAATGTGTATGTGTGTGTGTGTCTGAAGGAATTTAGTGATAAGAAGTTTGGTCGGTCTTTCAATAGAAATGGAGTGATAACGTGATAAGACTCAATAGAGCTCGAGAGACGTTGTGCCTCAGGTCTATCAGGGACCATATGCTCCGTGTGCGGAACACGAATTGAAGTGCGCCAAGCGCTGTATAAAGTGGGCGGTTCCCAACTGGGAGTGCGTAGAGCGCAGGGAAAAGTGGACGTGACTCAGAAGGGAGTGCAAAGTGCGCCGCGAAGAGTGGTCGGGACCCAAATGGGAGTGCACAATGCGCCGGTAAAAGTGGGCGGGACCCAACTGGGAGTCCATAGAGCGCCGGGAACTGTGGACGGGACCCAAGTGTGAGTGCACAATGCGCCGGGAAAAGTGGGCGGGACCCAACTGGGAGTCCACAGAGCGCTGGGAACTGTGGACGGGACCCAAGTGGGAGTGCACAATGCGCCGGTAAAAGTGGGCGGGACCCAACTGGGAGTCCACAGAGCGCCGGGAACTGTGGACGGGACCCAAGTGTGAGTGCACAACGCGCCTGTAAAAGTAGGCGCGACCCAACTGGGAGTCCACAGAGCGCCGGGAACTGTGGACGGGACCCAAGGGGATTGCACAATGAGCCGGTAAAAGTGGGCGGGACCCAACTGGGAGTCCACAGAGCGCCGGGAACTGTGGACGGGACCCAAGTGGGAGTGCACAACGCGCCGGTAAAAGTGGGCGGGACCCGACTGGGAGTCCGCAGAGCGCCGGGAACTTTGGACGGGACCCAAGTGGGAGTGCACAAAGCGCCGGTAAAAGTGGGCGGGACCCAACTGGGAGTTCGCAGAGCGCTGGGGAAAGTAACGTGTGTCCTACAGTGCCGAGCAGGTGCGATGAGCAGAAAGGCCATGAACGGCCTGTTTTCGGGTCTATCCTAGACGGGGGGGGGCACCCAAGACTTATTGATAAAAATAAAGAAAAACTCTGATAAAAGATGCCTGATAGTGCTATTAATCATCCTACTATATATATTTTGGTAAATTTGTGTGTGCGTGTGTGTGTTTATGTATGTGTGCGTTTCTCTGTGTGTTTGTTTGACCGTTTATTCGGCTTGACTTTCAAGACGGGCTACCTCACGGGTACGGGCTCAAGAGCGCGCAGAACGCCGTAGAAAGTGTGTGGGACCCATGGAAGTGCGTAGGACGCCGTAGAAAGTGTGCGGGACCCAAGGTAGAGTGCGCCGGACGCCGAAAAAGTGTGTGGGACCCAGAGTGGAAGTGCGTAGGACGCCGTAGAAATGTGCGGGACCCAAGGTAGAACAATGCGCCGGACGCCGTAGAGGGGGTGTGGGACCTTAGGTAGGGGGAGCCGGACGACGTAGAAAGTGTGCGGGACCCAAGGTAGAGTGCGCCGGACGGCATAGAAAGTGTGCGGGATCAAAGTGGGAGTGCGCAGGACGCCGAAGAAAGGTGTGCGGGACCCATGGAAGTGCGTAGGACGCGGTAGAAAGTGTGCGGGACCCAAGTGGGAGTGCGCAAGACGCCGAAGAATGTGTGCGGGACCCAAATTGGAGTGCGCAGGACGCCGAAAAAGTGTGCGGCACCCAAGTGGGAGTGCAGGACGCCGAATGAAAGTGTGCGGGACCCATGGGAAGTGCGTAGACGCCGTAGAAATGTGTGGGGACCCATGGAAGTGCGTAGGGACGCCGTAGAAAGTGTGCGGGACCCAAGTGGGAGTGCAGAGGACGCCGAAAAAGTGTGCGGGACCCAGGTAGAATGCGCCGGACGCCGTAGAAGGTGTGGTGGACCTTAGGTAGAGGGCGCCGGACGACGTAGAAAGTGTGCGGGACCCAAGGTAGAGTGCGCCGGACGCCACAGAAAGTGTGCGGGAGCAAAGTGGAAGTGCGTAGGACGCGGTAGAAAGTGTGCGTGGACCCATGAGGAGTGCGCAAGACGCCGAAGAATGTGCGGGACCCATGGGAGTGCGCAGGACGCCGAAAAAGCGTGCAGGGACCCAAGTGGGAGTGCGCAGGACGCCGAAGAAAGTGTGCGGGACCCATAGCGAAGTGCGTAGGACGCCGTAGAAATGTGCGGGACCCAAGCGGGAAGTGCGCAGGACGCCGTAGAAAGTGTGCGGGACCTGGAAGTGCGTAGGACGCCGAAGAAAGTGTGCGGGACCCAAGTGAAGTGCGTAGGACGCCGTAGAAATGTGCGGGACCCAAGTGGGAGTGCACAGACGCCGTAGAAAGTGTGCGGGACCCAAGGTAGAGTGCGGTGGACGCCGTCGAAAGTGTGTGGGACCCAAAGCGATTGCGTGCCGGACGCCGAAGAAAGTGTGCGGGACCGAAGTAGGTTAGCGCAGAGCTTCAAAATCGTTTTGTGCATCTATAAGAGAGTGTATACCACCCCTTTCTTCACGTCCCTCCCCTTAACCACTCATTTCAACTGCTTAGCTGTTTATATGCACCAACCTTCCTAATCGGGTTTATATACGATGGAAATGTGAGTTAATCAAAAATATGCATCCAGAAAACACAAACATCATTACACTTTATTTGGCAATAAAGGTAGCAGGGTGTCGGTTGGTCATGGAGGCGTTTACTAAATCTCAAACAGCGGTTGTCTTTATCTTGACAGAATTGAGTATAAATGAACTACCACTTTAGGATCTCTTAAAGATAAGGAGGGGTCGGTGTGCAACTGCATAAGAAAAGAGGTTAGCAGGGTTTGGAAGGTTTGAAATGGTTTGTAATTTCTGATTCCTCGAGAGTTTTCGTCGAAACCAGCTCATGGGCTGGGGCAACCGTACTCCAGCAACAGAGGCCGGCGATAGCCGGCAAGCGTGAGAACTTCGAACGCCATCTCACATAGAATCAGCGGAGTTCGATTCATTCGCCTTATACTTAAGATGCCGGCGAAGCCGGCAAATGGGCCGGCGTGGTTGACCCCAGCGGCAGAGGCCGGCGTCAGCCGGCCGACGCCGCTGGTTGTTTTCATGAAAGCTCTACAGAAACACTTCGTTTGGTAGCCTTACCACTCGCTGGTTCATTTACTCTGCCAATTCGAGAATTGATGCTTCGGGGAAAGCGGCCTTTATCACGCTCTGTTATCATTAGGCATCAAATTCACCTTTAGCGCCGTCATCAAAGCTTATCCGCGCAAAGGGTGAATTTGCTGAGCGGTTGGATATCAGTTAGCGCAAAGCGTGAAAATACCACCAGCGCTAACATCTTAATGCACATCAGTTGTTGAGCGGTTGGGTATCAATCAGCGCGAAGCGTGAAATTACCTCCGTTGCTGGCATCTCAGAAATTTCTAAACAAGTGAAAACATCTCAGCGAAAACATGATAAAACTATTGATCACGTCTCGATGTGTTTACCATGAGCACAGCCGGTATAAAAGCCGCCTCATCTCACTGGAATCCTCCCTCGGCATTCTGATGCCGGCCCTGAAAGGTGACTCCGGGTCATTCTCCGGAGGCCAGCATAATTTTGGCTGCTGGGAGGATACAGTGGGTATCCTCACTGCGGGGGGGGGGAGTTACGCCGCGGTCCGCAGAGGGTGGCTCCTCACCGCAGACCTCGGTGAAGATAACGCCAATGTTGCGGACAAGGCGAAGCTTCCTGTGCTGTGGACCTTCGAATTCGTGAACTTTTCGAGGTAAACTCACGCATTTTTCGAATTAAATTCACCTCATTTTCGGGGTAAGTTGGACCCTCTCTCGCTGCCAGTTCGCACCATTTTCACGTATCCTAGCGGTAAATTCACCCATACAGTGAATTTAACGCGGCAAATTAAGACTTCATGCCGACTTGTACAAGAGCATCAAGTCTCTTTTGCTGAGGCATCAAGTCTCGAATTGGTAGAGTAGTTTGTCTTAAATCGTGGGTGGCGCCCTCTCCGTCTAGGTGCCCTGTTTTCTTCTTCCTATCTCTGAAGGGAACCTTCGTTAAAATTAAATGAAATTATCTAACTGTTTTGCTTCGCCACGAGAGGTACATGATTTGACATAAAAAATAATACTGAGAAACTTGTTAAAAGAAGTGAAATACTTGGTGCACTTGATTTGTCATGGGATTTAACACAGAAGAAACACTAAAAGATCGAGGAAATGATGTACCATTGATTTGGATGTTCGCATTCTTACTAAAAATTGGAAAATTGAGTGTGGTTTTGAAAGGCCAAATCACGCGCGTTTTACAGAGCCCTGACATATGCACATAGATTCGTCAAAAATGAAATATAGGGTGGGAGCCACAAAATAATATTTCGAAGAGCTCAGACTTGAAAACTCTAACTGTGAGCAATAATTGTTCTCAGAGAGCGCGAGATTAGCCCTTTCAAAACCACACTCAATTTTCCGATTTTTAGTAAGAAAGCGCACATCCAAATCAATGGTACATCATTTCATCGATCTTTTAGTGTCTCTTCTGTGTTAAATCCCATGACAAATCAAGTGCACCAAGTATTTCACTTCTTTTAACAAGTTTCTCAGAATTATTTTTTATGCCAAATCATGAACCTCTCGTGGCGAAGCAAAACAGTTAGATAATCTAAAGTATGTATCCATAGACAAGCTGTGGTCGCCATATCACTGTCGAACATTACACATGCATGCGTTCTCTCGCCGTGTATGTGATGAATCTCGTCCGGAGCAAGTATTCATTATATAAAAAATCTATATAACCTTGATTTGTCTCGGAATCACATAAGGCTCCTGGTTATTGTGCCAACACTATCATTGTTTCAATCTGTTGTTATAAGATAAACCTTGAAGAATTTACCTATGGAAGGAAAACCATACGTAGAACAAAATTCAATCCAAAACTTCGACAAGTTCACCAAAATTTCGGTCACCAAGTACTATCTCTTTCGGATACGCTCTAACAAGCTCAGATTGGTGTGGGAACTGCCCCTTTTAGTAGTTTCCCTCATTCACTACTAGCTCTGCTTTATGTGGGCTGATGCCCGACACTCTCTTTCGACATATCACGGTCTTGCTTGGATTTTCTATTCTAGGTGATTGTTACGAATGGCACGATTTGGCCGTGGGTCACGGTGATCCGATGGCCACTAGAGGGGCGGGGCGACCGAGATCATCCGGAAAATGGCCACCAATGAGGAACCTAGCAGCGAGCCAACGGAATGGCCATAAAAAGGGTCTCTGAAG
This sequence comes from Aplectana chamaeleonis, assembly GCA_029168955.1. NCBI lineage: Eukaryota > Metazoa > Nematoda > Chromadorea > Rhabditida > Cosmocercidae > Aplectana > Aplectana chamaeleonis. The sequence continues at coordinate 466,191 of JAPDOI010000190.1, forward strand.
AGGCAACGAGAGCTCTCTGGTCGACTCTTGCTGCACTCCCGTGGCTTCGGTCATTTTGCTTGTTTTATTTGCTGAATAAACTGTTTGTGGCAGTCCTCTGTGCCGCATTCCCACCGTTTCTCAATTTTCCTGGCAGATTTTCTCACACAGACCGAGAACCAGAGCCAACCTCTTTTTAAATGATTGCTGTCGTCAGTTTTTTTAAGTTTGGGCCTGTTGAAGATATTGCGCGCCTCTAAAAATGATTAGTTGTTAGTTGTTATGAAATGGTGATTTAAGACTTTCTGATGGCTATGATCCGAAGCACTGGAAAGTTTCTGATATTACGATATTCGCAGACAGTAAAATACGAATGACGGCTGGAACTGAAAAAAGACTAAAAACATATTGCAAGCGACACCGACCGAACAAGGGCGGAAGGAGTACAAATGCAGCTCAGGCGTAGTTCTTTATTAGAATATATCATAAGATGCAAGTGTACGAGACGAATGGTTGCTGTATAGACTTGCAGTGGACAAGGCACGTACCCAGTGACCCTAATTGCAAATTAGAGAATGATCTGGCAAAAATTTTTTATCAGAAAGACAACAACATATCTCGATTTTTTTCCGATTATGTGCCACTTCGGAAGACACGATCAGAAATTCGAGAAGAACACCCGCATACGAAAATTCCCTTCACCCCCTCTCGTGTAGTTCTGTTGACGCACAGATAAATGCCGCCATGAACTCCTAACAATTTGCAGTTGTGAAAACGAACTCCAAGAGAAGAATGCCTTCAACAATTTTAGATGTTGTCCTAATAGGAGGACATTCGAAGTTTATTCAAAGAAATTTGAAACTCCGACAATAGATTCTCGATGCCGCTATCAGACAGTGTTGTCTTACTAGCTGCTTGCTTTGAACTGCTTTGAACGTCCCGTGGAGATTTGGAAAACCATTTTGTCGTTGCTGTAGGTCTGTGACAGTAAATAAACGACCCGTGCTCGAAATTTCCAAAATGGCTTCGAGCATTCCAAAGAATCGCATTCTCATTGCTTCACAAAATGTAAGGGTACCCAGCAGGGAATTTTTGGGGTGTTCAGAAAAAACATTCCGGATTCGGCTCAAAACCTTCAACTAGGGGTTATTTAGAGCGCTGAACCCGAATCCGAGTCTATTTTTCGCGAGACATAGGGCTACTGTACAGTTCACCTCCGCACTGTCGTTCAGTTCGCAAAGTGCACACTTATTGCGAAATCGTGCTGCGGCGCGGTTGCGAGCATCCTCAGACAAGGATGTGGGATCACTTGGGCGCTTTTCGCCTTTGGTGCCCGGGTGATCCCACCGCCCGGGTGATCCCACATCCCAGTCTGAGAATACTCGCAACCGCGCCGCAGCACGATTTCGCAATCAGCGCGCAATTTGCGAACTGAACAGCAGTGCGGAGGTGAACTGTACAGTAGCCCTATGTCTCGCGAAAAATTGGAAATTTCGAGCACGGGTTGTTTATGTACTGTCGCAGACCTACAGCAACGACAAAATGGTTTTCCAAATCTCCACGGGAAGTTCAAAACAGTTCAAAGCAAGCAGTTAGTAAGACAACACTGTCTGATAGCGGCATCGAGAATCTATTGTCGCGGAAGTGAACTGTAGGTTACGTAGGCATAATGCCTTTTGAAGGCAGTGTTCACGATAAAGTGAATATGCGTGATGGCTGTTCATTATCCCCAACTACTAATGATGATAGAAGAGCTTGTTCTAGCCAATGGAAGAGCCTATCATTCTCTAATCATCATTCATAATCGAAAACAATGAACAGCCAGCACGATTATTCATTCCATCGTGAACACTGCCTTTAAAGGCAGTCTGTGTTCGCTATAAATTATGGGTGTTTAGTTTCTTACAGATTATTATAGGTCAAGGTATTACTGTGACAGCAGCGTCAAAAAGATCAGCGAAAAGTGATGAGATAGAGCTTTTCTTCGCCAAAGCAAGATCTCTAGTGTGACGCCCTATTTTTGAGAATGTGAGGGGTTGACCGGTGTGAAGAAGTGAAGTCTTTCCATGCGATAATGTGATCACATCTCAACGACCGACTTATCAAAGCCGTTTCTTTTGCTGACCGGCTGTTTACGTGCTGAAGCTTCTTCAGAAAGGGATGGTGTGTGCAGCCGGTTCTCCGGAAAGGGGTGGAGTCTCCACTTTGGGGGTGCCTCGTTTGGGCACTTCTAGACGGTTTTTTTCTCGTTTTTTCTTCGCCATAGGCTCACCATTCAATGCAACGTTTATTCTCTACAATAAAATCGCCAACTCTTTCATCGCAAACACTGCCTTTAAATGGCGTTACTTACCCTATCAGTTTCAAAAATCGGAAAATGAACTTCAAATTTGTGTTCAGCGTCCCAACACCCACAGTAAAATTTTGAGTCAAATCTGAGACATTGAGTAAGCTACCGTACACCCACCGTAATCTACTGCAATCTTTCGAAAATCGATAAACAGGTTACAGATCCGTGTTAGGCAGCCCTAAAAAAACCCTTTGTGAAAGATTTGAGGCGATTTGGTCGTAACATTCTCGAAATCGTCAAAAGTCACGTTTTGCCACAAAACTTCCTCCGAATTTTTAAGGCTTCGGATCAAATCGAATGAGATTGTTCAAACACTGACTAAAAGGGCCTCAGATTCATAACCTGCACCAAAAACAACGCCTAGAAACAAGTTTTCAGCCAAGTCCGAGACAATTTTTTGAACATCCTGAAAATCGCCATTCCTGTACCTTTTTGTCTACGCAAATCTATGAAAATGCCAACTGTCTAAAATCTCCCGTGGATCCCTGATGCGTTTAGGGAACTAGGAAAACGGATTATGATTGCTGTGTCTCATACTTACAACTATCAACACATGATTTTATGAAAGCCCACGGGAAATTTAGGGTAAGCCCTAGTTAGAAACTCCAAGGATATTTTCTGATTGGAAGCTTTGTCGATCGTTCATTCATTTTATTTTTGTATTGAATCCTGAGTTCCTCTCTCCTATGTAGAACAGCACCCGACTCCTAGGCGCACCAAAACTGAGTTGTCCCAAGAAGTTCATGGCGATGACCAAGCTCTTGTGAACTGGAACATATTGAAGAGTAGTGTACAGTTCACTTCCGCACTGCTATTTAGTCCGCAAAGTGCGCGCTGATTGCGAAATCGTGCTGCGGCGCGGTCGCGAGTATCCTCAGACAAGGATTTGGGATCACCCGGGCGGTGGTATTACCCGGGCACCAAAGGCAAAAAGCGCCCGGGTGATCCCACATCCTTGTCTGAGGATACTCGCGACCGCGCCGCAGCACGATTACGCAATCAGCGTGCACTTTGCGGACTGAACGGCAGTGCGGAGGTGCTGTATATATGACTGCAGTTAAAGGCAGTGTTCACGATAAATTTCACTTCCAATATCTCCACGGTTTACGGAAGCTCTGGTGCCTTATATAGCAAGGCATGCTTAAAAAGGACACGAAAGACGCGTTTTTGAGCCAAAATAGGCCCTCTCTTGATTTCGTTGATTTTTGAGCGTGGAGGAATTGACCGCTAGAAGGATGATACCTATCAGTGCAATGAAGCGATCAGCTCATTTATCAGCACGTCCTTCACTTGATCATTCTTATAATCTGAGTCTTCTTTTGTTCCTTTCGAGGGGCGGATCTGGGGCACGGGGCGTGTCTGGGGCACCAAAACGCTTGTTTGCAGCCGTTATTTTGCCACTCCTGGCTCGTTTTCTACCGTTCTTTCGACACTGGGAGCCTAGGATCCTTCTCTCCTATCATTTCACTGTGGAAAGTCAACGAGGATGATCATCGTGAACGCTGCCTTTAAGGCTGTTGTCGAACAGATGATAAAAGTTTGAATGCAGTACTGAAAGTTAATGTTTCTCCGATGAACCTCATCACAGGAGAGGCGCTCAAAATTGTCTTCCATAGATAGAAAACCTAAAGGCATCGCTTGTGAATAAGTTTTTCACTCTTACTCTTCTGCACGAATGCGACAATCTGACCAAAACTCAAACGTTTGTGAAGTTCCATGTTTAAGTTCTCTCTATCAAGAGAAAAGCTTCCTGAAAAAATTGAATGGACGGGAAATAATGACGTTAACAATCGTCTTCATTATTGAGATCTAGATGGCTGTCAACGCGCTCATAACATACTCAGATACTCGCGGCTCAGTAGGGCAGCACGTGGGGATTACTAACGCAGTTACTCGTCGAAGTGTAAGCCCCTATCGTTCCCCCAACTACTGCCCAGGGCAGCACGTTGTGTCCCTTGCTCCGATCACTGCCCCAACTGCTGCTCGTATAGTGGCCACACGTGCTGCTACAGTCGCCCCAACTGCTCCAGTCGTCTCCCCAGCTGCTGCTCTTCATTGTGGCCCTAACTGCTGCTCCTCATAGTTGCCTCAACTGCTGCTGTTTTTACCCCAATTGCTGCTCATCATCGCCCCAATCGCTGCTCTTCAATTATGATCTTTCCTTTCTTTCACATAACACTTCTCCCGCAGGGGATATGTCGAGCTGTGCTGGATCGACCTATCAGAAATAGAGACCTCATTGAGGCTCACTCATATCTACAACGGCTGACTCATCCTTGATTATGGCCCGTAGTAGAGCCGGCGAAAATTTCAGTTCAGCCTATCTAAATCCATGTTCTGAAAAGAATTCAGATGAGCCGCACACATTTCAGACGTACGTGTTGTAGGATAGCGACCTAGGCTAAACAGAGAAAGTCAGCAACAAACAAGTTAAGCTGAATCCCTCGGTCAGATCTGACTGAATCGATTCAGTCAGATCTGACTGACTTCTTGGCTAGAGAAGAAAGAAACAGCGTGCCAGGTCAGGAGTGCGCTCAAGACTTTCTTAAGGAGCAAAGTTTAAGGACTTAAATAATTCAGCTGAGATTTCGGCTTTTCAATGTATCATTATCAATATCAGCTTCCACGAAGCAAACAGCATTTCATTTATTGAGAAACGGAGCATGGAGTTTTTCGATTCGTGAACGACCACGTAGAGAATAATGGCCGGTTCTTCTTACCATCACAGGTATCTTCATGTCCCCATCATCATGTCTTCGCAAGACTGACCGCTCGAATGCAATCTATCGCTCGAAACAATTTCTGACTCGTCTGAGCCCTGTCTGAATCGTTTCGGGCTCGTCTTGTCACTCATTCAGATGATCCTGACTGAGTGGTGGCTTTACTACGGGCCTATATCCATTGATCCTCGCCACAGTTGAAGGAAATGAAGCTAGCACTAAGGTCTGTCTCATGCCCACCCTAGGCGGCTTCGTATCTGGCACGAGTTTGCGAGGGCCGTTCAACACAGGCCCCGGTCAGTAGTGATTGTCAGTCTCCAAAAACATTTCTTAACACAGAATTTCTCTATACCTTGAACAAGAATTGATTTTCACTCGGTTTCGTGACTGTAGAGATGTGAAGTAATCTGTTTCTCTTGTTTAGAAAGAGGAATTATGGCTTTCTTTGTACAAAAATTACATCAACATAATCCAAGACTGAAGTTCTGCTCAAAATATTCTTAAGTCGTTAAAATTCACACTGTTTAGAGAAATGTCCAGGGTTAAAAGGAATTCAAATATCAGAGTAATCACCATTTATTGATCTTCCTGGATACGGTGTTTTTTTTTCAAGAAACAACGATTTTAGAATTTCTTGAAAATTTTTCCTTCTTTCAAAATTATTGTCGTGAAAATTTTCCGGAAAGGTTTGAACTATTAATTTTATTTGAAAGTTATTTTTGAGAACTGTCAAATTTGAATTCTGTGAGCTTTGAGCTTTTCGTGAAGAAAAGGTTCATATTCCCCATTTTGCTTAAATTTTGGCAAACCATCGCCGCTCAGCATTTGAAAAATGCAAGACTTTGTCCAAAATCGAAACAATTGGTTTTTCTATGGAAATCGCGAGTAGAGTTTGAGTTCATGGAAACGCATTTCAGAGTGAGAAGGTGATTTTTCTGAATTTCCGACTCACACCTTCCAGATTTAAAATAGACAAAATGTTGCAAATTTGGAAGAACACGCTAAATAAATCATTTTAGGAGAGTCGAACACATTTCGAATTTTCGGCAGGTTTCACACAACCACCACCCAATGAAATTAACAAATCATCCCTTTTTCCAGAAAGATTCTTTAATTTTTAGCCGAGCTGAACCGTTCAAATTGCTCGCAAGAAACTACTTTCCTCGAGGGTACCATTCTCAATTGAAATTTTCTCCAGAGTGAAACAGCGCTTTATTTATAATCAGTAAAATACCAAAAGTTTTTTTGAAGAGTCGATGCAACGAAAATGTGAAAGTACCACGTTTGAAGAGGTCGCGCGCTGATAAAAGTGAGCTCTCCGCGCAATGGGTTGGCCCCCACCGCATGTTTAGACGGCGATAGAGTCATGAGAGGGCGACCAGTTGAACTGGAGGTGTTGAAAAATGGCTTCGAGCAGTTGACAGTTAATAGCGTCAGATGGCGGCGATTTGGCGATTGGATGGCAGCGTGTCTTGGTCGACGGCGAGCGGGCGGCGCCTGGTCTTTAACTCGAAGACAAACTGAAGACAAACTGGTATTAAATTGACAAACTTGCTGCAGATTCACGGGAAGAAATCGTTTGACTTCAACCCCCTCTATTGTTTTTTGCGAGCAACAGATATTGGTACAGTCGACCTGGTAACAGGACTGTCGAAAAAGTGTACAGCGGAGAAGGTGTGCGGAAACCATTCAGATGCACTCACTGCACCGGAAATTCGATGTCAAAGAGAAAAAAATGTCAAAGAGAAAAAAAAAGGCTACGAACAAGCACATACATCTAGGAGGCTACAATCCACTCCGCTTAACAAAACTTACCCCATTTGATATTCGGTTGCCTTCTTATAGTCGGGTTTTCAGTTAGAAACTTTTACCTGTAGCCGTTGAGGTAGTGGGCGTGGCCTGACCGGATATCAAATTTTAGGGCCGAACACGGCTATTTTGTGCTCGTTCTTAGCCGTCTTTCTGCAATATTGATGCAGTGAGCCCCGGGTTACAATCGCGTTGTTTCTGTGAAGATCATGAGTGGAGAATCAAAGTCGTGGTGATGTGATGTAAATCGCTTTTACAAGCCGAAGAGAGCTACTGCTATTGCAGTGTGGGACTCGATAAACAGCTATACAACGAAAAGAGTTGAAATTGTGGGGTACATCCCAGACTAATATTTCGTAAGAATCTGGAACGGTTTCTTTGAAGATTGGGAAGACATCAACAACACCTCATCGTTTTGGCTTAATAGAAGATTGAATTTCCGTAGATTTCTGTAAGTGAAAAAGTTAGACCTCGCCTGAGACTTTGCCACTGGAAGATATAGTCTAAACTGTCCTCTTGTATTCCTTGTCTAAGGGACGTTAGCATGGCAGTTTCAACTGACCTACCTTTGATGAATCCAAACTGACACGGTGATATTATGTCATTGTCCTCAATGTGGTTCAAAATGTGTTTTTTGACGTATTTTTTCGAAAGTTCTTGCAAAAACAGAAGTGATGTAAATCGCTTTTACAAGCCGAAGAGAGCTACTGCTATTGCAGTTTGGGACTCGATAAACAGCTATACAACGAAAAGAGTTGAAATTGTGAGGTACATCACAGACTAATATTTCGTAAGAATCTGGAACGGATTCTTTGAAGATTAGCCCATAGGAAAATGATGTTTTGATCAGCATTACTATTCCACCACCCTTCTTGGAGGTTCTGTTACATCTAATGCCTGAGTACTGACTGCAAGCGATTCCCAGGAGTGGATTCAATTCCCAGGAGTTTTCAGAATTCAACCAAGTCTCAGTTAAGAAAACTATATCAAAATTGTTCTGGCAAAGACTCAAGGACAAAGCATCACTATTTTTCACCATCGATCTAATATTAGCGAGGGCACAAGATATCTTTCCACATGGATTCCTTTGATAGCTTACTGGTTTCCCAAAGGACGACAGAAGCTACAAGGATTCCGGTATGTGTTTGCGCGTTGAGGGGAGACAGGCGATTGGGATAAGCTCGTGTTGTGAGTTGCTTGAGTATTATCTTCTATCGTCTGCCCACGGTTTGCAAGTCGATCGCGCTGCCTCTCCTCCCAAGTATATGAGCGCCGTAAATAGACGCCTCGGATAGGAAAGAAGCGCAATCGAGGCGCTCGGCTGACAGCCTCCCTCTGGAACCGACTGCACTGTAGCACAAGCTTTATTAGCCGTGGTCGCTCGCGCTGTCTCTCCTCCCAAGTATATGAGCGCCGTAAATAGACGGCCTGGATAGGAAAGAAGCGCAATTGAGGTGCTCGGCTGACAGCCTCCCTCTGGAACCGACTGCACGGGAGCACAACCTTTATTAGCCGTGGCCAATTAGGACGCACTTCGCCCATACGGTTGACGTTACCAGCCCTACACTCAACTCCTGGGAAATCTAGTACTTGGGTCACACAAATGCTATTATAGTTCACGCGTTCAGACGCGTTAGGAGACTGCGATTCCGGAATATTTGACAAAATAATGGAACGCTTAGGCTCTGAAGCGGATGTTATTGATTTTCTAATATCATCAGAATTGCTTAGAACCGGAGAACTTGAACTAGCAACATTCCAAAATCTTTCGCTTTAACGACTCATTTTCAAGTCTCAACGTACGGACTTCTCCGGTCAGCTCTTGATTTTTATTCAATTTCTTGACTTCTTCGCAAGTTTCCGTCAACGACTAGATGATTAATTTCATGTGTTGGGACAGCTTCCCATTTACGACCATTTCCTGCAGTCGCTCAGTCGGACTGCCATTGGGCAATTCTGCAGCTCGTGTCCTTCTTGTAGCTGGAATAGGCGTCGGACGAGCGGCAGAAGACATGATTAACACTGCGATCACGAAGAGAAATGGAATACCTTTTGAGGTTGCAATATCTTCTTAATAATGTATTTCGCCCATGCCACCGTAGGACTCGCAAAGTGCTGCTACTTCGTGAAGAATCGAACCGCGAGGCTGATGAGCGGCCGCACAGAAGAGCCCAGAAATGAGAATGTATCTGTTATATAATCCGAATAAGTTAAAATAATAATCCGATCTGTTTTGATCGTAGACACTGCCTTCAAGGTATTCCGTGTGATATGGCTGACGATCGAGTGGTTGTGTTAAAGGCAGTGGTCACGATGAAAAACTTGATCGAAAAAACTACAAAAATCAGCTTAGATCGAAAACAGCTGAAAAACTAGGAAGGTAGCGCGGTGAAAAACGGGCTAGAATTAGAGTTTCTAGGGCCTAAAGAAGCCACTTCGTGCACACGTGCACAGCGATGACGAAAAAGATCGCAGTCTCATGCCGAGCAGTCAAAAATCATCGACATTCAGAGGACGAAATAAATGCAAATTTAACGAGTAAAAACAGTTGAACAATGAAAGCATCACTATAGTCAATGTTTTTGACTAGATGTGTACATAAATTCGAAGGTTCATTGATTGAAATTCAATTTCAAGCCAGCTGATGTTCTTGATATAAGAGGTCATCGATGCCGATGATGTAGAGAGGGTTCGTCCACCATCAAAAGACAAGAAAGTTCAGGCTTCAAATTCGGTTCAAAACTGTGGTTTTTTTCGCGATTTTTTCTTACAGGTCCTACTACTCGAGACCCAGAAAAGGGTTTAGAGAGGAAAAGACGACAAGCATATTTGATCGCGACCACTGCCTTTAACTCTAAACAACTTCTCAGGGAGTGGGCATGTTCATGTTCTTGAAAGGAAAGAACTCTCCATGTTGATTATGAGTATGGTTGTAGTTACTTAAGTGAACACTATGACCAGTGTTACCACACTGTGCTGGCCACAACACAGAGCAGCAGCTGAGGCGACGTATGGAGGACAAGGACAGCACGAGCAACAGCTCGTCTCTTTTTGTGCTGCTCTCGCTATTCCAGTAGAAGTGAGAATAAGTTGTGCTCTATGACAGCCCACGATCGTCTGAGATGAAGATCCTTTGATTGCTTCAATTATATACACCTTGTTTGGGGAAAAAAAGAGAAAAGGTAAATTGACATATAGCTATTCAGATGTTTGTATGTGCGAGTTTGTAACAAAAAGCTCTCCATGCTGATTGTGAATATGCTCGTATCTGCCCAAATGGACCACTTCGAGCAATGCTACAACACTACAATTGCCACAAAAAAGAGCAGCAGCTGAGGCGACAAATGGAGGACGAGGGCAGCACGTGCTGCTCAGAGCGGCACAAAGGCAGCACGTGCTGCTCGAGCAGCAGCTCTTCCCCTCGTGCTGCCCTCGCTATCCTCGTCGAGGTGAAGGTCCATTGTGCTCCATTCCGACCTCGCGATTCTCTGAGTACGTTCACCTCTCCTCATGCCCTGGCCTCACGAGGGGAGGGACTCGGGCCGACTAATAAAGAGCTCACTCCTCTATTATTGGGAGAACTCGAGAAGCGAAAGTTTGTACATTTTCAGCACACAGCAAGGTGACCACGCATATACACACGCAGGAAAAGAATCGAAAACTATCGCCGACTACGCTTTTGAGGTTGGCCGAGGTTTCGCTTGTAGTTTCCCATCTCAGAGTGGACCAAGCGTTAAACCGAGCTACACGCCCCACATTGGTACCATGAGGACCAGATTCAACTGACGACTCGAACGCTAACATCGGACAGGGAACGAAATTCTCATGCCGTAAAATAGCGTGGTTTGGTGTGTCCATTGCGTCCAACACCACTCATTCTACGACACCATGGAAAAAAATTCACAACAATGTTCTTTCAATTTGCCTGTGCACACCGAAACTCAGCCCAAATTGAAAATGCTTTGTCGTTTGAATCTGCTTATACGTAAATTATCATGTAACTGAAGTTCTCTTCTAAAATAAAACAAGGAAGTCCAGGAATGAATTTTCCAAGGTAGCAAAAATTTCCATGGTGTCGTAGAATGAGTAGTGTTGGACGCAATCGACACCACAAAACACGCTATTTTACGGAATGAGAATCTCGTTCCCTGTCCGACGTTAGCGTTTGAGTCAACTGACGAGGATTCCAGTGAGATGAAGTGCTTACTCATCCCCAGCTAACGAAAGCCTCTTCTGTCAAACCGCTGAATGAGATGGGAGTACATGAAACTGTTTGATTTTCAAGAGGAGTCAACATTCGAAATCATTGTGGACCCTAACTATTGCTGCTATCTAGTCAAGCGATAAAATTTTACGGCAATTTTTAGAACCGCACCGGCTTCATTGAGCAACATGTGACCACAATTATTCAAGGCTATTTCATTGGAGTTAGGTAAGTTGTTCAAACTGGTGATCACAATATTTTCAGAAAGACATAGCTAGGATCTTAGATATTGGAGCAGATCTCACCAGCAATTGAATTTTGTTGATGTGCCCACCAGCAGTCTTCTTTGACTTTCCAACCCTAATGCACAACACTGGGTAGAGTGTTGTTTGTATAACGACAACCACAATGTTGAGAACAGGGACCAGACCTGATCCGTAATACTCCATTTCCTGCAATTACGGTTTGATACTTCTATTAAGAGAATTCAGATTACCAAGCGATGGCAGGATAATGCGGTGTCAGACATTGCGAAAGAGGCTTGCTGCCCTTGTTACCTTACGCTCTCTCTTCATACCCACGACTACAAAACCGCATAGGTAATTATTTGAAACATGGCATTACAAGAACTCATCTCAAATTCTGGAGATGAGAATGGTAAACGAGAATAAAAGATTTCAACTGCTGTGCAGTTTTTTCCGCCGGGTGGAGCACGCATTACCATGAATGTCTCTTACCCATGCTGCGCCATCGGAGATTGAAGGAGCGAACAGGTACGAAGACACTGCACTATTATAAGGTAGAAATCTAGTATAAAAGGGCCATGACAGCATGAGGAGAACGCATGCTATCATCCAGATATATGTATAACATCTTGCCTGAAAAAAAGATACTCCAGAAAACGAATGAAGATTCCCAGTGCTCGAGTAACTTAGTAATCGAATAGTTTCGAATAATCGTGGTTGTCGACATCCGCATTTAAGAAATGTCCGAACAAGTGGGATTTTCCGACTATTGCTATCGTTCAGCCCTTCTTATGGGAATAAATAACGTGTGAGTAAAAATGTTAGGTGATTCATTGGCATGTTATCTTGCGATCTTGAGTACATAGTATTGTCGTCCTCGGAGCCGAACTCCAGTCGCCATTTGCGTACTACGACTTTTGCATCACGCAACACGATGGTAATCGTGCTGGGAGAGGGTTTAAGCGTGCCGGGATCAAGTGTACCCAGCACGAATATCATCCTGTTGCGTCTCGGATACTCCTCTGAGAGTTTTGCCCTAGCAATGGCATCGAAATAGCCGCAAAATGCCTGCTTGCCGCGAAACAGCCGCTAAACAATGCTCTCCGCAAAATAGTCGCCAAATAATGCGCGCCGCGAAATAGCCGAGATATAGCCAAGAAATAATGCTTTCCAGGTAGATACTCGGCGCATTGCAGAGACATGATTCAGATGTCAGCACCTCCGTCGGTTGAATTTCCTTAGTTTGAGGTACTTGAAACTCGTTCAGCCTCTGGAGGCGGTTTCTCGGCTACTTCTTGTCCGTTCCGTTAGAATCCGAGAAGAAGCCGCGAAATAGCCGGAAAATAGCCCAGCAGGATTCGCTGCTGAGCCTGGTGGACTATTTCGCGGCTAATTCCACTGCCAAAACTCTCAGAGTCGAAGAGGGCGAGCCCCACTTCCAGCCTTCTTTCCATGACAAGGCCGGCGCCTCATGCTTCCTTCGCGTTCGCTTTCGTTAAAACAGGTCAGACCGCGGCCACGTTCCATTACTAATAGCGCGAACCTTGCGGGAAACCCAAAGCCCACCTTCACAAAGTACCTCCTGGAGGTCCCTGAGCTCCATGCACATTCTAGGGGTCACTTTAACAGCTAGTGTGGTCACACCGCGATTTGTAGCGACGGAAACTCGAAAATCTTGATACGCAACAGCAAGGCTGGTCCCGCCACGATCTTAATGCTGTGCGCGCTCCTTCTAAACCTAACTCACCTTCCGCAACATTCGTCATGTATTGTTGGAACAATAACGCGCTCTGACTGATGGAGTCAAAGCTGCGGGAAATTCAAACGACCGGACAGACAGACATCCGTCGGTCGGACACCGGTCAGACACACCACCACGCCGATTGTTATATGTAAGGATGAGGATAAGGATCTGAGCCCCGCACATGTTGTACGCGCCGATTCCGAAGTCCCGCGCACTTTCCGTGTCGTTTTACGCGACGGACCCGACGTCCCGCCCACTTTCGCAAAGTACTCCTTGGTTTTCTCTGAGCCCCGCACATGTTTCACGCGTCGATTCCAAAGTCCCGCGCACTTTCCGTGTCGTTCTACGCAATGGGCCTGGAGCCCTGCCCGCTTTCACAAGGTACTTCTTGGTTGTATCTGGGCCCCGCACATGTTGTACGCGTCGATTCAACAGCTACGATGGTCCCACCATGATCCTTTACTAACAAAGTTCAAAGGACCGAATATGCAACGTCTACGGATGGTCCCACCAGGATCAGCGACGATCAAAGTTTAAAAGACTCAATATGCAACAGCCAGGGTGGTCCCACCACGATCTTAATAATGTGCGCGCTCCTCTTAAGCCCCACTCATATTCCGGCACCTTCTCAGTGTACTGTGAAACAATAACCTGCTCTGAGTGATGGGGTTGAAAATTGCGGAGAATTTGAAACCCGGTCAGACGTCGGTCATACGTGCCAGACACTCGGTCAGACACACCACCACGCCGATTATCACATGTAAGGATAAGGATATATATATATGTATATATATATATATATATATATATATATATATATATATATATATAGGGTGTGTTGGGGGTGTGTATACAAGTCTGTTGGTACCTGCTCGTTGGTGCCCCTGCTTCTACTGAACCCAGCAGACGTTTGAGTGTACACAGGGAACGTTCGAGCGATATAGCGTGCACAACTATATCGCGAAAGTATCCCGCACATTGCATAAAGGTGTCGCCGTCCGGCACACTAAGGCCTCTGGTCCATAACACCTTAGGATCCGTACCTAGGGAGTCATGGAGTCTTTGGCCACAAGCCACAATTTCGCCACCCTGAACTGTCGATCGCTGTCGAGTGATATCCAAAAACTGCGCTATCCAGACTTCTGAGCTATTTCCATGCACCGTTTGCTGCTTTGCAGGAAACCCGCCTCAAGGATAGACCCGTCATCAGCGTCGGAGAGTACACCATCTACTGCGGTAACGCTGACGATAGGAGAGTGGGAGGCTGTGCAATAGCTGTAAGGAAGGATTTCAATGGTATGGTCAAGGAGTTCGGCTCAACGTCGTGTCGGAATGCATTCGTACGACTGCGGGATCACAGAGGATTCAATCTGTGGATAGTGAGTGCTCATGCGCCCACTGAAACCGCCGAAGACAATTCGAAGGATGCGTTTATGAGGAACTCAATACGTTGCTGGCCAGGATACCTTGTCAACATGCTGTTGTCGTGGGGATTGACGCAAATGCGAAGATGGGGCTTGATCAGGAATCCGAAATTACTCGGTAAATGGTTCTGCCCAGTGGAGCAAACATCGGACAATGGCTACCGCCTTGTCGACTTTGTGAACGCAGTGGTCTGATTATTGCATCGACATTCAAGAGGAATCATCGCCGCCATCAGCTTACGTGGCAGGGACCAACCCGGCTATCTCCAGAAAAGCAGCGTAAGCGGAAGATGACAACTTTGAAACTACAGCTTGACTATCTCCCATTCGAAGATCTAGAGCTGTGTGGGATGTCGCATTCGATTCGGATCACCGTCCTGTTCTGTTGAACTTCACTGCGAGGATTCATAAGAGAAGCGAGGGGCTCAGCCTCTCCAGAGGATTGACATGACAAGTCTCAGAGATGAAGAGTGCAGAAGGAATTTCCGACAACGCGTTTCTATTCACATCGGAGTACGGACTAAGAAGAAACTTTGCGACGCGGATTCTTTGTCAAATGCATCCAGGACGCTTCGAAAGAGGCACTCCCGGTTGTACAGCCTAAAAGAAGTTCGCCTACGTCTCAGAAGAAACAACATCTACCTACAACAGAGTATGCTCTCCGAACTGCAGGAAACTTCGTGGAGGAGGAAGCGTCTGAGGAGGAAGCTTGCGTCGGCAGCTTCAAAGTGACCGCGAACGAGAGTGGACGTGTAGAGCTAAGGAGTTCGAGAGAAGGCTTGGGAGGAGAAGAATCCGAGGATAGCCTACACGTTGCTGCGACAGTATAGCGGGAAGATGAATAGATGTTCTCCTGTCTTGAACACTACCAATGGAGTTGCAGTTGGTGATGCGACGCTGCCAATATGGAAGGATTACTTCAGTTCACTACTGAATCGTCCAGCGCCATCAGTGCCTGAGCTCCCGCATGTTCAGAGAGCACATTACGATGTCAGTGAGGAACCGCCGACTGAGTCTGAAGTTTGGATTGTGTCCGGAAAATGAAGAATGGAAAGGCAGGTGGAGATGACAACATCACTGCTGAAATGCTGAAAGCTCTTCCTCCGTCTGGGATTCACCGTGAAATGACCAACACCATCCGTGCCATATGGATGAGCGAAAGGATACCCGATTCGTGGAGACATGCGATCATCGTACCTCTTCACAAGAAGCTATCCGTCACGGATCCTAAGAACTACAGAGGAATCTCTCTACTTTGTGTCATGTACAAGGTTTTAGAACGTATCATTCTCGAGCGACTTATCAAACATCGTGAAGGAACGACCAGAGATGAGCAAGCCGGTTTTCGACCTGGAAGATCGACCATCGACCAAGTGTTCGTCGTGAGAAGAATAATTGAATCGTGGCAGCGGTTTTCCGAAGCCATTACTGCTTGCTTTTTTGGACTTTGAAGCCGCGTTCGACTCTCCTCATCGTGATCGATTGCTCAATGCTCTGCGAGCAGATGGAGTCCCGGAAAAGTATGTTCGGTTAATCGAGGACATGAACAAAGGAACAACAGCAGCAGTTCGTACACCTGTCGGATTTACGTCAGCTTTCGAGGTGAAAACAGGAGTAAGGCAAGGAGCCGTTGCAGGACCTTTTCTTTTCAACTTCGCCGTTGATGACATCATGCGTAGAGTTGCAGAACAGTTTCCTGCGAATGTGATCCTAACACCATCAGGACGCTCCCTTGTCGACCTGGAGTACGCCGACGACATTGTGTTATTCGCTGAAAACAACGCAAAACTGCAAAGGATTGTGAACCTCGTTTCGAAGTATGCCGCAGCCTATGGACTTCGTTTTCGTGCCGACAAATGCAAAGCAGATGTGGGTCTCTCAGGGCCTTCAACTGGAGTTTGTGTGGACGGACAACGTATCGAACTGGTGGACGATTTCTGTTATTTGGGCTGTTTGCTGAAGAACGATGGTAGTTATGCAGCGGATATTCGACAACGATGTGCGAAAGCTACGTCTGCATTCAATTCTCTAACCAAGTGTTTGTGGTCTACCACCATCGCGAAGGAAGTCAAGTTGCGCGTCTACCTATCCGCTATTCGCCCTATCATGATGTACGGATCGGAGACGTGGGCAGCACCGAAAACGCAGATGGAAAGGTTGGATTGCACGGAGAGGAAGCTTTTAGGCGTTTGCTTGGATATTTCTGGCCGCGTGTATGCCATAACGAAGACCTTTACAAAGGAAATCGACGCAGTACATCAACGCTTGACACGAGGAGGTGCCAGCATCTCCTAACGCCATCTCAAGCAGCAATGGAAAGTCGACTGGCTGCTCGGGCATATACTAAGAAGAACGCCGGATCGTCTCGTACAACACGCTTTAAAAATACTTCAAATCCTGTCTGGAAACGGCCACCTGGGCGTAGGCGAAAGTTCTGGACGGATGTGGTTAAAGAGGATTTAAAGTCACTCGGCATCGAAAGACAGTTCAGGCGCGATGTTTCGTTTCGCAGGAAATGGAATAGTGACAGCTGGATGGAATGTGTTCAAATTGTGGCTGAAGACCGTGAAAAATGGACACGGCTGACTACTAGGACGGCACACCTCGGTGAAGATGCGGAATGACCGCGTCAGGCGAAAGCCAACCGATTAAGTCAAAGTAAGTCATGTATATATATATATATATATATATATATATATATATAAATATATATATACACACGCACATTGTATATATATATATATATATATATATATATATATATATATATATATTTTGACTTACTTAGTCGGTTGGCTTTCGCCTGACGCGGTCCTTCCGCCTGTTCCCCGAGGTGTGCCGTCCTAGTAGTCAGCCGTGTCCATTTTTCACGGTCTCCAGCCACAATTTGAACACATTCCATCCAGCTGTCACTATTCCATTTCCTGCGAAACGAAACATCGCGCCTGAACTGTCTTTCGATGCCGAGTGACTTTAAATCCTCTTTAACCACATCCGTCCAGAACTTTCGCCTACGCCCAGGTGGCCGTTTCCAGACAGGATTTGGAAGCATTTTTAAAGCGTGTTGTACGAGACGATCCGGCGTTCTTTCTTAGTATATGCCCGAGCAGTCGAAGTCGACTTTCCATTGCTGCTTGAGATGGCGTTAGGAGATGCTGGCACCTCCTCGTGTCAAGCGTTGATGTACTGCGTCGATTTCCTTGTAAAGGTCTTCGTTATGGCATACACGCGGCCAGAAATATCCAAGCAAACGCCTAAAAAGCTTCCTCTCCGTGCAATCCAACCTTTCCATCTGCGTTTTCGGTGCTGCCCACGTCTCCGATCCGTACATCATGATAGGGCGAATAGCGGATAGGTAGACGCGCAACTTGACTTCCTTCGCGATGGTGGTAGACCACAAACACTTGGTTAGAGAATTGAATGCAGACGTAGCTTTCGCACATCGTTGTCGAATATCCGCTGCATAACTACCATCGTTCTTCAGCAAACAGCCCAAATAACAGAAATCGTCCACCAGTTCGATACGTTGTCCGTCCACACAAACTCCAGTTGAAGGCCCTGAGAGACCCACATCTGCTTTGCATTTGTCGGGACGAAGACGAAGTCCATAGGCTGCGGCATACTTCGAAACGAGGTTCACAATCCTTTTGCAGTTTTGCGTTGTTTTCAGCGAATAACACAATGTCGTCGGCGTACTCCAGGTCGACAAGGAGCGTCTCGATGGTGTTAGGATCACATCCGCAGGAAACTGTTCTGCAACTCTACGCATGATGTCATCAACGGCGAAGTTGAAAAGAAAAGGTCCTGCAACGGCTCGTTGCCTTACTCCTGTTTTCACCTCGAAAGCTGACGTAAATCCGACAGGTGTACGAACTGCTGCTGTTGTTCCTTTGTTCATGTCCTCGATTAACCGAACATACTTTTCCGGGACTCCATCTGCTCGCAGAGCATTGAGCAATCGATCACGATGAGGAGAGTCGAACGCGTCTTCAAAGTCCAAAAAAGCAAGCTGTAATGGCTTCGAAAACCGCTGCCACGATTCAATTACTCTTCTCACGACGAACACTTGGTCGATGGTCGATCTTCCAGGTCGAAAACCGGCTTGCTCATCTCTGGTCGTTCCTTCACGATGTTTGATAAGTCGCTCGAGAATGATACGTTCTAAAACCTTGTACATGACACGAAATAGAGAGAATCCTCTGTAGTTTTTAGGATCCGTGACCGATAGCTTCTGTGAAGAGGTACGATGATCGCATGTCTCCACGAATCGGGTATCCTTTCGCTTATCCATATGGCACGGATGGTGTTGGTCATTTCACGAATCTCAGACGGAGGAAGAGCTTTCAGCATTTCAGCAGTGATGTTGTCATCTCCACCTGCCTTCCATTCTTCATTTTCCGGACACAATCCCAAACTCCAGACTCAGTCGGCGGTTCCTCACTGACATCGTAATGTGCTCTCTGAACATGCGGGAGCTCAGGTACTGATGGCGCTGGACGATTCAGTAGTGAACTGAAGTAATCCTTCCATATTGGCAGCGTCGCATCACCAACTGCAACTCCATTGGTAGTGTTCAAGACAGGAGAACATCTCTTCATCTTCCCGCTATAATTGTCGCAGCACCGTGTAGGCTTTCCTCGGATCCTTCTCCTCCCAAGCCTTCCCGAACTCAGCTCTACACGTCCACTCTCGTTCGCGGTCACTTTGAAGCTGCCGACGCAACTTCCTCCTCAGACGCTTCTCCTCCACGAAGTTTCCTGCAGTTCGGAGAGCACATACTCTGTTGTAGGTAGATGTTGTTTCTTCTGAGACGTAGGCGAACTTCTTCTTAGGCTGTACAACCGGGAGTGCTCTTTCGAAGCGTCCTGGATGCATTTGACAAAGAATCCGCGTCGCAAAGTTTCGTCTTAGTCCGTACCGATGTGAATAGAAACGCGTTGTCGGAGATTCCTTCTGCACTCTCCATCTGTGACACTTGTCATGTCAATCCTGTGGAGAGGCTGAGCCGCTCGCTTCCTCTTATGAATCCTCGCAGTGAAGTTCAACAGAACAGGACGGTGATCCGAATCGAATGCGACATCCCACACAGCTCTAGATCTTCGAATGTCCGATACTGGAATATTCCTCGTCAGGACATAGTCAAGCTTTCCGCTGCTCTTCTGGAGATAGCCGGGTTGGTCCCTGCCACGTAAGCTGATGGCGGCGATGATTCCTCTTGAATGTCGATGCAATAATCAGACCACTGCGTTCACAAAAGTCGACAAGGCGGTAGCCATTGTCCGATGTTTGCTCCACTGGGTAGAACCATTTACCGAGTACTTCGGATTCCTGATCAAGTCCCATCTTCGCATTTGCGTCAATCCCCACGACAACAGCATGTTGACAAGGTATCCTGGCCAGCAACGTATTGAGTTCCTCATAAAACGCATCCTTCGAATTGTCTTCGGCGGTTTCAGTGGGCGCATGAGCACTCACTATCCACAGATTGAATCCTCTGTGATCCCGCAGTCGTGCGAATGCATTCCGACACGACGTTGAGCCGAACTCCTTGACCATACCGTGAAATCCTTCGCTACAGCTATTGTACAGCCTCCCACTCTCCTATCGTCAGCGTTACCGCAGTAGATGGTGTACTCTCCGACGCTGATGACGGGTCTATCGCTGAGGCGGGTTTCCTGCAAAGCAGCAAACGGTGCATGGAAATAGCTCAGAAGTCTGGATAGCGCAGTTTTTTGGATATCACTCGACAGCGATCGACAGTTCAGGGTGGCGAAATTGTGGCTTGTGGCCAAAGACCCATGACTCCCCTAGGTACGGATCCTAGGTGTTATGGACCAGAGGCCTTAGTGTGCCGGACGGCGACACCTTTATGCAATGTGTGGGATACTTTCGCGATATAGTTGTGCACGCTATATCACTCGAACGTTCCTGTGTACACTCAAACGTCTGCTGGGTTCAGTAGAAGCAGGAGCACCAACGAGCAGGTACCTAACAGACTTGTATACACACTCCCCGTATGTATATATATATATATATATATATATATATATATATATATATATATATATATATATATATATATATATATATATATATATATATATATATATATATATATATATATATATATATATATATAATAAGCTGCGTGGTGGTGTGTCTGACTGTACGTCTGACCGGGTGTTTGAATTTCCTACCATTTTCGATTCCATGAGTCAGAGCGCGTTATAGATTCGCTCAAAACCCAGAGAAGGTCGCGAAAGTGAGTTAGGTTTGTTAGAAGCGCGCACAGCATTGCAGTCGTGTTGGGACCTCGATTTATGTTCCACATTGAGTTCTTTAAACTTTCTCCGTTGTGAATTGTGGTGGGACCACCGTAGCTGTTCCACATTGAGTCCTTCAAACTTCCTTTGCTACGGATCGTGGTTGGACCACAGTGGCTGTTCCACGTTGAGTCCTTTAAACTTCCTTCGCTCCGGATCGCGGTGGGACCACCGTGGCTGTTTCACATTGAGTCCTTTCAACTTCCTTCGCTCCGGATCGTGGTGGGACCACCGTGGCTGTTCCACAGTGAGTCCTTTCAACTTTTTTTGTGACGGATCGTGGTGGGACCACCCTACCTGTTCCACATTGATTGAGTCTTTTAAACTTCCTTCGCTACGGATCGTGGTGGGACCACCATGGCTGTTCCACAATGGGTCCTTCAAACTTCCTTTGCTACGGATCGTGGTTGGACCACAGTGGCTGTTCCACGTTGAGTCCTTTGAACTTCCTTCGCTCCGGATCGCGGTGGGACCACCGTGGCTGTTCCACATTGAGTCCTTTCAACTTCCTTCGCTACGGATCGTGGTGGGACCACCGTGGCTGTTCCACAGTGAGTCCTTTCAACTTTCTCCGTTGTGAATTGTGGTGGGACCACCGTAGCTGTTCCACATTGAGTCCTTCAAACTTCCTTTGCTACGGATCGTGGTTGGACCACAGTGGCTGTTCCACGTTGAGTCCTTTAAACTTCCTTCGCTCCGGATCGCGGTGGGACCACCGTGGCTGTTTCACATTGAGTCCTTTCAACTTCCTTCGCTACGGATCGTGGTGGGACCACCGTGGCTGTTCCACAGTGAGTCCTTTCAACTTTTTTTGTGACGGATCGTGGTGGGACCACCCTACCTGTTCCACATTGATTGAGTCTTTTAAACTTCCTTCGCTACGGATCGTGGTGGGACCACCGTGGCTGTTCCACAATGGGTCCTTTGAACTTTTTTGATGGATCGTGGTGGGACCACCCTTTATGTTCCACATCGAGTCCTTTAGACTTCTTTCGCTAAGATCGTGGTGGGACCGACCTACCTGTTCCACAATGAGTTTTTTGAACTTTTTTGTGACAGATGGTGGTGAGATCACCCTACCTGTTGCATATTGAGCCCTTTAAACTTTCGCCGTCATGGATCGTGGTGGAACCACCCTACCTGTTGCGTACTGAGTCCTTCAAACTTCCATCGTTATGGATCGTGGTGCAGCCACCCTACCTGTTGCATACAGAGTCCTTTAAACTTTTATCGTTATGCATCGTGGTGGGACCACCCTACCTGTCCAATATGTAGTTCTTTCAACTTTAACCGTCATGAATAGTGGTGCGGCCACCCTAACTGTTACATACAGAGTCCCTCGAACTTTCTAAGTTATTGGTCGTGCTGTGACCATCGTAGGTGTTGCTTTTCGTATCCTCTACACTTCCCGTTATAAATCGTAGTGAGACGACCGTAGCCGTTCCGTAATGAGTCCTTCAAACTTTCTTAGTTTCGGACCAACAATGCACTACCTTTTAACGGAGGGGGTCTGGCGAAGCTAGAATACCGTTCAGCGAAGCCAAGCGAGTGTAACACATGGTTGAGGGAGAAAGGCCAGAGAAGCCCGTTAATCGTCTGGCGAAGTCTAACGAATGCTTCACATAGTAATAGAAAGCGGGATTAAGTGCTGTTGTTTTATTAGATGTTAAGCCAATCGTTAAAGTTTGAGCTTAAAACCGGAAGGGACCGTAAATGTTTCCGAGAATTTCGTTCATCAGTGGGTGGGGATCATAGCTCTGCTTAGGTCTTACGCAAAGGTCCTTCTAAGTCTGAGGAAGAGAGGTCGAAGAAGTCGGCATATCATTTGACGAAGCCGGAAGAATACCAGGCATATTTAACGAAGGGATGCCGGGAGAAGCCACCTCACCGTTTGGCTAAGTCAACGAGTGCTACAAATGGTTAATGAAGGCAGGCCTGGAGAACCGGGGCTTTCTTTTAACGAAGTTAGGTGAATGCTACCTATGGCCCAAAAAGGAAAGCTGGTGGAAGCCGATATATCGTTAGACAAAGCTAAATTCGTGCTATGAATGGTTAACGGAGTGAGGCCAGTGAAGCCGGCCTATACTTTAGCGGAACCATACGAACTCTACAAATTGTTGATCGTGGGAGGCCGGGAGAAGTCAGCTCATCGTATGAACAAGTCGACGAATGCTCCACATGGTTAGTAAAGGCAGGTCGAGAGAAGCCGTGCTATTGTTCGGCGAAGTCAAGTGAATGCTACGTTTTGCCTGAAAAGGAAAGCCGGGGGAAGCCGGTCTACCGTTTTGCGAAGCAAAACAAATGTTACACATGGTTAATGAAGGGAGGCCGGAAGACGCCGGTCTACCGTTTGAGAAAGCCAAACGAATTCCACACACAATTAATGGTGGGAGACCTGGGGAAGCCAGCTCATCGTTGACCAAGTCAACGAATGCTACACATTGCTGATGAAGGCAGGTTGGGGGAAGCTGGGCTATCGTTCGGCAAAGCTGAACGATTTCTACACTTTGTTGATAAAAAGATTCCGGGAGAAGGTCATCGTTTGACCAGGTCAACTAATGCTATAAATGCTTATTGAGAGTAAGGGAAAGCCCTTTTGGCGAACTGCATGACGAAGCTCAATAAATGCTACAAGTGGTTAACGGAGGGTGGCCTGGAGAAGCCAGCTCATCGTTTGGCCAATTAAACGAATGCTATAAATGCTCTTTGAAAGGAGGCAGAAGAAGCCGATATACCGTTAGACAAAGCTAAATTCGTGCTACGAATGGTCAGCGGAGAGAGGCAGGTAGAGCCGCCCTATGTTTTAGCGAAACCTTACGAATGCTACACATTGTTGATGGTGGGAGGCCGAGAGAGAGGCCAGCTCATCTTTTGGCAAAAGCAACGAATGCTATAAATGTTTATCGAAAGGAGGCCGGGGAAGCCAATCCACCGTTTGGTGAAGCTAAATGGGTGCTACCAATAGTTAACGGAGGGAAGCTAAAAGAAGTCGGTCTATTATTTGCCGAGGCCAAATGGATTCTACAAATGAACAAATGGTCAAATTGTCAACGGAGAGAAGCCGGGAGAAGCCGGTCTGCCGTTTGTTTGGCGAAGCCAAATAAATGCTTCAGATTGTTAACGGAGGGAAGCCGGGAGAAGCCGGTCTACCGTTTAACGAAGCCAAACGAATTCTACACACTATTGACGAAGCGAGGCCTGGAGAAGCCGGTCTACCGTTTAAAAAAGCCAAACGGGTTCTACACTTGTTGGTGAAGAGATGCCGGGAGAAGGTCGTCGTTTGACCAGGTCATCGAATGCTATAAATGCTTACTGAAAGTAGGGAGAAGCCCTTTCGGCGAACCGCTTGGCGAAGCTAAATGGTTGCTACAAATGATTAAGGGAGGGAGGCCGGGAGAAGCCAGCTCATCGTTCAACCAATTCAATGAGTGCTATAAATGCTTGTCGAAAGGAAGCCGGAAAAGCCAATCTACCGTTTGGCAATGATAAATGGGTGCTACCAATAGTTAACGGAGGGAGGTCAAAGGAAGTCTGTCTACCTCTTGCCTAAGCCAAATCAATGCTACAAATGGTTAACGGAGGGAGGCCGCGAGAAGCCGGTCTACCGTTTGTCGAAGCCAAATGAATGCAACACAGGCTCATTGGAGGGAGCCAGGAAGACGCCAGCCCAACGTCCGATGAAAATAAGGGATGCTACACATGCTTATTGGAGTAAAGCCGGGAGAAGCCAAGCCGGCGTTCGATGAAGCCAAGGAATGCTACACATGCTCATTCGTGGGAGGCCGAGAGACGCCAGCGCAACGTTCGTTGAAGTCTAGGAATGCTACACATGCGTGTTGGAGGGAAGCCTGGAAAGCCAGCCTAACTTTTGATGAAGCCTAGGGATGCTACACATGCTCATTGGAGGGAGGCTGGGAGACGTCAGCCCAACGTTCGATGAAGCCAAGGGATGCTACACATGCTTATTGGAGTAAAGCCGGAAAAAGCCAAGCCGACGTTGGATGAAGCCAAGGAATGCTTCACATGCTCGTTGAAGAGAGGCCGGGAAAAGCCAGCCTAACGTTCGTTGAAGCCTAGGAATGCTACAGTTGCGTATTGGAGGGAAGCCTGGAAAGCCAGCCTAACGTTCGATGAGGCCAAATGAATGCAACACATGCTCAATGGGGAGAGGCCGAGAGACGACAACCCCGTTTGATGAAGCCAAGGAATGCTTGATATGCTCATTGAAGAAAGGCCGGGAGAAGCCAGCCCAACGTTCGATGGAGCCAAGAAATGAAACACATGCTTATTGGAGGGAGGCCGAGAGACGCCAGCGCAACGTTCGATGAAGCCTAGGAATGCTACAAGTGCTCATTGGAGGGAGGCCGAGAGACGACAACCCCGTTTGATGAAGCCAAGGAATGCTACACATGCTCATTGGAGGGAGCCAGGAAGACGCCAGCCCAACGTTCGATGAAACTAAGGGATGCTACATTAGCTCAATTGAGGGAGGCCGGGAGACGCCAACCCGACGTTCAATGAAGCCAAATGAAACACGTGTATTGGGAGAGCATGGGAGAAGGCTCTCCACCATCTCGCGAAGCCAAAATAAGGCTACACATGGTTAATGGAGGGAGGCCAAGGAAAGCCAGCCCAACTCTCGATGAAGCCAACGTGATGGTACACATGTTAAATAGAGGGAGACTGGGGAAAGCCAACCCAAGGTTTGGAATGGTCAATGAGTGCGGCACATGCTTTTGAAGGGAGACCGGGAGAAGCCCGCCGAACGTTTGATAAAGCCAAACAAATGCCACGCATGTTCAATTAAGGGAGGTCGGGGAAAGTCAGCTCAACGTTCGGCAAAGCAAACGAATGCTACACATGCTTTTGAAGGGAGGCTGGCTTCTAAACAAAA
Source organism: Aplectana chamaeleonis (assembly GCA_029168955.1). Lineage (NCBI taxonomy): Eukaryota > Metazoa > Nematoda > Chromadorea > Rhabditida > Cosmocercidae > Aplectana > Aplectana chamaeleonis. The sequence goes on from JAPDOI010000190.1 coordinate 491,883, forward strand.
AGTTGGGGAGAGGACCATAAAGATTCTCAGAAAATTCGGTCATCTGTGAGGAAAGATCGTATCTCCGCTGATGTCTTGCACAGCGGCTCGCTTGAATCTCATAGAGAGAGGCTTCAAGAAGTCGACCTATCGGTTGGCAAAGCCAACAAATACTACGCATGATTGATGGAGGGAGGCCGGCGGAAGACGCTCTACAGTTTGGCGGAGCCAAGCGAATGATACACATGGGTGACGGAGAGAAGTATCATTCGACGAAACTGAACGAATTTTTCATATGGTTGATGAAGTGAGGCCAGGGGAAGCCGGTCTACTATTTGACGAAGTCAGCCGGCCAAAGGTAGAGTGTGGGGTCATGGAAACTTGCCTTCTTAGCAGAGATTCTTGGTTAAAAACATTTTTATCATAGCGCTACCTGACATTATCGTTCTTTATTAACAAAATCGTGACACTCTCTGTCAGATCTAAACGGTCTCGCTCTAATAGGGCGGCAACCGAATTCGCCAGCGGCACTGGGCGGCGTCAGCCGCCTGGCGCAGCTGGTATATATATATATATATATATATATATATATATATATATATATATATATATATATATATATATATATATATATATATATATATATATATATATATATATATATATATATATATATACAGTGCGTTCGGAAATGATAGGGACACCTCAAAAAAAAATGAGATTTTCAAAAAATTTCTGGGAATGGTGATGAATACTGTTCATCAATGAATTCAGCGTGATAAAACCTCTGTTCGCAACTTCCTTGAAACCGTGCCTAATTTCATAAGATTTTTCCTTTACATTTAGAAAAATTTCACCGTTCGGAAATGATAGGGACACCTTGCAAAAAATGGAATTTTTCACTTCGAACAAAATTTCCCGTTACAAGTTCACTATATGAACGCAACACGAGGACACCCAACATCTTTATTCGAATCATGGGCCGTGGTACATCGCTTACTGTTTCCGAACAAGCCCAAATACGTGCCCTCAACGCTGCCCGGCTGAGCCAACGTCTAATTGCCTCCCAGCTCGGACGTTCCCCCAACTGCATCAGCCAGTTCCTACGAGATCCAGACTCCTACGGCTTGGCGAAGAGTGCTGGACGCCCAAGAAAGGTCAGCGGCAGGGATGCACGGAGGATAAGCCGACTCTGCTCAAACAGTAGTCTGTCTCTCAACCAAGTGAGGGCTCAGTTGCCGCTCAATGTGTCGAAGACTACTGTTTGGGGCGTCGTAAACGCAAACGAAAACGTCGTCCGCCAAGTGATAAAGAAGGCTCCATCACTCTCAGAACCCCCTAAAAGTAGCTCGACTCCGGTTTGCAAGGAACAACATGGCAACAGACTGGTCAGAGGTATGGGATTCTCTAAAAACCCGATAAAATTTAAAAAGATAAAGGCGACAAGTTCCAGGTAATTTTCTCCGACAAAAAGAAGTGGACCTGACGGTGCTCGATGCTACTGGAGAGATCTTCGCAAGAATCCGATGGTATTTAGTCGAAGAAATTTCGGAGGCGGTTCGCTGATGTGTTGGGGAGCATTCTGCAGCGAAGGTGTTTTGGAAATCGCATTCACTTCGTGTCGGATGGACTCGGAGGAGTATCAAGAAACATTGCGTGCGCATCTTCTGCCGTTCTTCACTGGAATGCCTAATAGAATTTTTGAATTGATTTCCAACTCTGGAGGTGCGATATCGTATTAGATTTCATGTATGTGTTGATCTTTGTTTGATAATTTTTGTTTTTTATTAGTGTCCCTATCATTTCCGAACGACGAATAATGTGATAATTTAAAATCAAATATTACATTTTTATGCTATTGTTATAGAAACAAGTGAACATAGGTTATTTACCTTGCTGAATTCATTTATGAGCATTACCGAACGCCGCACGCAATTTAAACATAAAGACTGTGGTTTTCAGGGTGTCCCTATCATTTCCGAACACACTGTACATATATATATATATATATATATATATATATATATATATATATATATATATATATATATATATATATATATATATATATATATATATATATATATATATATATATATATATATATATATATATATATATATATATATATATATATATATATATATATATATATATATATATATATATATATATATATATATATATATATATATATATATATATATATATATATATATATATATATATATATTATATATACAAGTCTGTTGGTACCTGCTCGTTGGTGCCCCTGCTTCTACTAAACCCAGCAGACGTTTGAGTGTACACAGGAACGTTCGAGCGATATAGCGTGCACAACTATATCGCGAAAGTATCCCGCACATTGCATAAAGGTGTCGCCGTCCGGCACACTAAGGCCTCTGGTCCATAACACCTTAGGATCCGTACCTAGGGAGTCATTGGCCACAAGCCACAATTTCGCCACCCTGAACTGTCGATCGCTGTCGAGTGATATCCAAAAAACTGCGCTATCCAGACTTCTGAGCTATTTCCATGCACCGTTTGCTGCTTTGCAGAAAACCCGCCTCAAGGATGGACCCGTCATCGGCGTCGGAGAGTACACCATCTACTGCGGTAACGCTGACGATAGGAGAGTGGGAGGCTGTGCAATAGCTGTAAGGAAGGATTTCAATGGTATGGTCAAGGAGTTTGGCTCAACGTCGTGCCGGAATGCATTCGTACGACTGCGGGATCACAGAGGATTCAATCTGTGGATAGTGAGTGCTCATGCGCCCACTGAAACCGCCGAAGACAATTGGAAGGATGCGTTTTATGAGGAACTCAATACGTTGCTGGCCAGGATACCTTGTCAACATGCTGCTGTCGTGGGGATTGACGCAAATGCGAAGATGGGACTTGATCAGGAAACCGAAGTACTCGGTAAATGGTTCTACCCAGTGGAGCAAACATCGGACACTGGCTGTCGACTTCTGTGTACGCAGTGGTCCGATTATCGCATCGACATTCAAGAGGAATCATCGCCGCCATCAGCTTACGTGGCAGGGGCCAACCTAGCTATCTCCAGAAGAGCAGCGGAATCGGAAGATGACAACTTTGAAACTACAGCTCGACTATGTTCTAACGAAGAATATTCCAGTATCGGACATTCGAAGATCAGGAGCTGTGTGGGATGTCGCATTCGATTCGGATCACCGTCCTGTTCTGTTGAACTTCACTGCGAGGATTCATAAGAGGAAGCGAGGGGCTCAGCTTCTCCAGAGAATTGACATGACAAGTCTCAGAGATGAAGAGTGCAGAAGGAATTTTCGACAACGCGTTTCTATTCACATCGGAGTACGGACTGAGAAGAAACTTTGCGACGCGTATTCTTTTGTCAAGTGTATCCAGGGCGCTTTGAAAGAGGCACTCCCGGTTGTACAGCCAAAGAAGAAGCTCGCCTACGTTTTAGAAGAAACAACATTTACCTACAACAGAGTATGTGCTCTCCGAACTGCGGGAAACTTCGTGGAGGAGAAGCGTCTGAGGAGGAAGTTGCGTCGGCAGCTTCAAAGTGACCGCGAACGAGAGTGGACGTGTAGAGCTAAGGAGTTTGAGAAGGCTAGGGAGGAGAAGAATCCGAGGAAAACCTGCACGTTGCTGCGACAGTAGAGCGGGAAGATGAAGAGATGTTCTCCTGTCTTGAACACTACCAATGGAGTAGCAGTTGGTGATGCGACGCTGCCAATATGGAAGGATTACTTCAGTTCACTATTGAATCGTCCAGCGCCATCAGTACCTGAGCTCCCGCATGTTCAGAGAGCACATTACGATGTCAGTGAGGAACCGCCGACTGAGTCTGAAGTTTTGGATTGTGTCCGGAAAATGAAGAATGGAAAGGCAGGTGGAGATGACAACATCACTGCTGAAATGCTGAAAGCTCTTCCTCCGTCTGGGATTCGTGAAATGACCAACACCATCCAAGCCATATGGATGAGCGGAAGGATACCCGATTCGTGGAGACATGCGATCATCGTACCTCTTCACAAGAAGCTATCCGTCACGGATCCTAAGAACTACAGAGGAATCTCTCTACTCCGTGTCATGTACAAGGTTTTAGAACGTATCATTCTCGAGCGACTTATCAAACATCGTGAAGGAACGACCAGAGATGAGCAAGCCGGTTTTCGACCTGGAAGATCGACCATCGACCAAGTGTTCGTCGTGAGAAGAGTAATTGAATCGTGGCAGCGGTTTTCGAAGCCATTACAGCTTGCTTTTTTGAACTTTGAAGCCGCGTTCGACTCTCCTCATCGTGATCGATTGCTCAATGCTCTGCGAGCAGATGGAGTCCCGGAAAAGTATGTTCGGTTAATCGAGGACATGAACAAAGGAACAACAGCAGCAGTTCGTACACCTGTCGGATTTACGTCAGCTTTCGAGGTGAAAACAGGAGTAAGGCAAGGAGCCGTTGCAGGACCTTTTCTTTTCAACTTCGCCGTTGATGACATCATGCGTAGAGTTGCAGAACAGTTTCCTGCGGATGTGATCCTAACACCATCAGGACGCTCCCTTGTCGACCTGGAGTACGCCGACGACATTGTGTTATTCGCTGAAAACAACGCAAAACTGCAAAGGATTGTGAACCTCGTTTCGAAGTATGCCGCAGCCTATGGACTTCGTCTTCGTCCCGACAAATGCAAGCAGATGTGGGTCTCTCAGAGGCCTTCAACTGGAGTTTGTGTGGACGGACAACGTATCGAACTGGTGGACGATTTCTGTTATTTGGGCTGTTTGCTGAAGAACGATGGTAGTTATGCAGCGGATATTCGACAACGACGTGCGAAAGCTACGTCTGCATTCAATTCTCTAACCAAGTGTTTGTGGTCTACCACCATCGCGAAGGAAGTCAAGTTGCGCGTCTACCTATCCGCTATTCGCCCTATCATGATGTACGGATCGGAGACGTGGGCAGCACCGAAAACGCAGATGGAAAGGTTGGATTGCGCGGAGAGGAAGCTTTTTAGGCGTTTGCTTGGATATTTCTGGCCGCGTGTATGCCATAACGAAGACCTTTACAAGGAAATCGACGCAGTACATCAACGCTTGACACGAGGGAGGTACCAGCATCTCCTAACGCCATCTCAAGCAGCAATGGAAAGTCGACTTCGACTGCTCGGGCATATACTAAGAAGAACGCCGGATCGTCTCGTACAACACGCTTTGAAAATGCTTCCAAATCCTGTCTGGAAACGGCCACCTGGGCGTAGGCGAAAGTTTTGGACGGATGTGGTTAAAGAGGATTTAAAGTCACTCGGCATCGAAAGACAGTTCAGGCGCGATGTTTCGTTTCGCAGGAAATGGAATAGTGACAGCTGGATGGAATGTTTTCAAATTGTGGCTGAAGACCGTGAAAAATGGACACGGCTGACTACTAGGACGGCACACCTCGGTGAAGATGCGGAATGACCGCGTCAGGCGAAAGCCAACCGATTAAGTCAAGTAAGTCATATATATATATATATATATATATATATATATATATATATATATATATATATATATATATATATATATATATATATATATATATATATATATATATATATATATATATATATATATATATATATATACCAGCTGCGCCAGGCGGCTGACGCCGCCCAGCGCTGCTGGCGAACCGGCTTCGCCAGTTCGGTTGCCGCCCTATTAGAGCGAGACCGTTTAGATCTGACAGAGAGTGTCATGATTCTGTTAATAAAGAACGATAATGTCAATGAGCGCTATGATAAAAATGTTTTTAACCAAGCATCTCTGCAAAGAAGGATAGTTTCCATGACCCCACACTCTACCTCTGGTCGGCTGACTTCGTCAAATGGTAGACCGGCTTCCCCTGGCCTCACTTCATCAACCATATGAAGAATTCGTTTAGTTTTGTCGAATAATACTTCTCTCCGTTACCCATGTGTATCATTCGCTTGACTCCGCCAAACTGCAGAGCGTCTTCCGCCGGCCTTCCTCCATTAATCATGCGTAGTATTTGCAGGCTTTGCCAACCGATAGGTCGACTTCTTGAAGCCTCTTTCTATGAGATTCAAGCGAGCCGCTGTGCAAGACATCAGCGGAGATACGATCTTTCCTCACAGATGACCGAATTTTCTGAGAATCTTTATGGTCCTCTCCCCAACTTTTTGTTTAGAAGCCAGCCTCCCTTCAAAAGCATGTGCAGCATTCGTTTGCTTTGCCGAACGTTGAGCTGACTTTCCCCGACCTCCCTTAATTGAACATGTGTGGCATTTGTTTGGCTTCATCAAACGTTCGGCGGGCTTCTCCCGGTCTCCCTTCAAAAGCATGTGCAGCACTCATTGACCTTTCCAAACCTTGGGTTGGCTTCCCCCAGACTCCCTCTATTAAACATGTGTAGCCTTATTTTGGCTTCGCGAGATGGTGGAGAGTCTTCTCCCATGCTTCCTCCAATACACGTGTTCCATTTGGCCTCATCGAACGTCGGGTTGGCGTCTTCCGGGCTCCCTCCAATAAGCATGTGTAGCATTCCTTGGCTTCATCAAACGGGGTTGGCGTCTCCCGGCCTCACTCCAATAAGCATGCGTTGCATTCATTCGGCTTTCTCGAACGTTGGACTGGCTTTTCCCTCCAATAAGCATGTGTTTCATTTCTTGGCTCCATCGAACGTTGGGCTGGCGTCTTCCGGGCTCCCTCCAATGAGCATGTGTGGCATTCGTCGGCTTCGTCGAACGTTGGGCTGGCGTCATCCGGTCTCCCTCCAGTGAGCATGTGTTGCATTCGTCGGCTTCATCGAACGTTGGGTTGGCGTCTTCCGACCTCCCTCCAATGAGCATGTGTAGCATTCCTTGGCTTCATCGAACGTTGGGCTGACGTCTCCCAGCCTCCCTCCAATGAGCATGTGTAGCATTTCTTGGCTTCATGGAACGTCGGGTTTGCGTCTCCCGGCCTTCCTCCAATGAGCATGTGTGGCATTCGTCGGCTTCATCGAACATTGGGTTGGCTTCTCCCGGCCTCGCTCCAATAAGCATGTGTTTCATTTCTTGGCTCCATCGAACGTTGGGCTGGCTTCTCCCGGCCTCTCTTCAATGAGCATATGGAGCATTCCTTGGCTTCATCGAATGTCGGCTGGGCTTCTTCCGGCCTCTCCCCATTAAGCATGTGTTGCATTCATTTGGCCTCATCGAATATTAGGCTGGCTTTCCTCCAATACGCAAGTGTAGCATTCCTAGGCTTCAACGAACGTTGCTCTGGCTTCTTCCGGCCTCTCCCCAATGAGCATGTGAAGCATTCATTTGGCCTGATCGAACTTTAGGCTGGCTTCTCCCGGCTTCACTCCAATAAGCATGTGTAGCATTCCTTGGCTTTTCCGAACGTTGGGCTGGCGTTTCCCTCCAATAAGCATGTGTCCCATTTCTTGGCTCCATCGAACGTTGGGGTGGCTTCTCCCGGCCTTTCTTCAATGAGCATATCAAGCATTCCTTGGTTTCATCGAACGTCGGCTTGGCTTCTTCCGGACTCTCCCCATTAAGCATGTGTTGCATTCATTTGGCCTCATCGAATGTTAGGCTGGCTTTCCAGGCTTCCCTCCAATACGCAAGTGTAGCATTCCTAGGCTTCAACGAACGTTGCGCTGGCGTCTCTCGGACTCCCTCGAATGAGCATTTGTAGCATCCCTTGGCTTCATCGTACGTCGAGTTGGCTTCTCCCGGCCTCTCTCCAGTAAGCATGTGTTACATCCATTAGGCTTGATCGAACGTTAGGCTGGCTTCTCCCGGCTTTACTCCAATAAGCATGTGTAGCATTCCTTGGCTTTCCCGTACGTTGGGCTGGCGTTTCCCTCCAATACGCATGTGTTGCATTCCTTGAATTCGCTCAACCGGTAGACCGTCATCTCCCAGCCTTCCGCCATTGCCCACGTGTAGCATTCATTTGGCTTCATTTACCGTTAGAGGCAGTGTTCACGATAAATCTTGTTCTCGATGTTTCTGTGTTAAACACTGAGTTGGCAGGTGCTGTAGAGGATAGGGTCGAAGAAATCAACGAAAACTGGTCAGAAATAAATACAAACGGCTTTGAATGCTCTCCCGGTGCGCCTAACTATCCCGGTCCGCCCCCCAATCGGACGAGCTTGTGGCGCCGCACACGTTTCGATGGCAAATTGCCAAGCAACTCTGCCGCAGTTAGCATTATCGATTCGCGCAGATTTCGCGATTAGCGCGCGCTTGCCGGAATCAGCAAGGCCCATGATTCTCGTGCACGCCCTGAATTTAGAAACCGTTACTTTGACTCATTCTGGACGTTTTTCTTCCCTATTTCTTCACTATTAGTTACCTCACGACCAAAAAATCCCATTTTCGGGTCGAACTCGAGTGTGATATTCATCGTGAACACTGCTCAGACAGCAGGTGCGGGCGGATCGCTGGCTTTTGGCGGGCGGATCGACATCCCCCCCCGCCATCCGCCCGCCAGTAGCCAGCGATCCGCCCGCCACTAGCCAGCCATCCGCCCGCCGGTAGCCAGCGATCTGCCCGGCAGTAGCCAGCGATCCACCCGCCAGTAGCCAGCGATCCGCCCGCCAGTAGCCAGCGATCCGCCCGCCAGTAACCAGCGATCCGCCCGGCAGTTATCATCGATTCACCCGCCAGTTATCAGCGATCTACCCGCCAGTTGTCAGCGATCTACCCACCAGTTGTCAGCGATGTACTCGTAATTTGAACCCCTTCTCCTTTTGATCCCTGGGGTCGGGTACCGATTCTTAAAGGCACAGTCCAACCTCAAAATCGATTTTGTGTTTCCTTTCTTATCTTAAAAATAGTCTCACGCTGATTCCAATGATATCTCTCTATTCGTACAAGGCCCCCTGAGAACGGAGATGTGGCCCCTCGAAAATTGAGCTGCGGAAGCATGGTGGACGAGTTGTCCGAGGCTTGTAACTTCCGTCATTTGCAACCTATAGATGCGAGCCGACCCGAATAAAGAGGGAGGCTGAGAATGTAGGGAAAAACGGGGCTATTGATCGGAAATCATCACTCATCTCGCCACTGTTCAGCTCGAAAGATAGTAAAGGGGCGTGCCAAAGTGGCTTCCAGGTGTGGGCGCCCCAGATTGGCTTCCTCCTATATCTCGCTTATTCCGTGGAATCGAGAGCTCTCACTTCGCAGGTGTTATACGGGGTGGGTCTACTTAATAATTATGTGGAAATCTAAGATTTGGCCCCTGAGCTTGGACTGTGCCTTTAAGCACCTATGACGCAGTGTTAATCAACCCAAAGAGTTGACTACCTAAACATGTTGAGGAAAACCTGGGCCAAAAAAATCCGGTCAAAAACTTTTTACTGCTCAAGAAACTGAAGCCCTGAAGTTTGTGCTGCACCCTAGACCCCAACCGGCGTATTGTCGACAACAGATCGCTTTGATATTTTACTTTCCTTATTGTTTCTTGGAGCAAAGCCGATGTGCCTATGTTATACATAACTTGCGTGCACCGAGTTTGCGCCAAGTCACAATAAGGAACCCAAGGTATGTGGGCAACCGGTGCCGGCCGTACTTCTGCACACCTCAGTACTGCTCATCTACTGCCTTATACCCACATAATAATGAATCAATTCGTTTACTCCGTCCCGTGTCTCATATTCTACCCTTTAATGTTTGAAAACTTTACAATTTTTCTTAGACGTTGGTTCACGCCTCTTCGAACACCAGACACGGCAGTGGGTCAAGCTCTTCAAAAATTGAATGCAATGCCCCAGTCTCTCAAAAGAATTACGTCCAGCCCGTACCGCAGTGTCCGAACAGGAGTGAAATAGCGCTGCGCATTCGCAGGTAAGGTCTGTTGCAGCACGCAGCTTACAAACAATCTTGCTGAGAACTAAATGATAGTGCCGTGACCCCGTAGACCCAGCTCTAGTATATCCGAGCTGCTCGCTGCAACTACGGTTGTTTGCAGCTGCGGACCCAAAGTTAAAGGCATCGTACGCGCTGAAAACGGTACATTATTTTTCATGTTTTTGTGTGTCTTGGCCTCTGTAGTGAACGAAAATGTCGGAGGGGCCATGAAAAACCTTCATTTGTAAAGAAAAGCCAATCGGAACACATTGTAAATATGGATTTGAATTTCGCTTCAAAATCGTTTTTGAAGTTTTTTGCGTTTGTAGGTCTCGTCACTGTCATTTTCGGAGTTTTTCTGCATGTGGAGTTCGTGCCGTAATTATTTTCCTGTTGTCTTACGGTCGCACCAACATTCTAGGAAAAAGTGCTAGATGACTGGTGAGAATTGGTGGCGGATCTTCATCTTTGACGCCTTCCAACCTCATTGCTCAACGTTTTTGACGCGCCAAAGTTCACCAGTGTGGTCTACCTTGCTCAATCATGAAATTGAGCCTGAAAAATGAAAATTGATTTCCAGCGCGAACGATGCCTTTAACTCCGATAAGGGCAGTAGAGATTTGAAGCTCATCAGCTGCGCTAGTAGTGTACTTTGCGGTTCGATTGTGCTCCAATATGGGGCGCAGGTTGGATATTGTGGAATCATTCACGCGACCATCCTTTCAGGGCGCCAGTTCACAATCACACTGAAAAGCTCTGAGGCCATTATCCATGAAACTACGGGAGCCTCCCGGAAGGGTTCCTATAAGCAGCCAGTGTATGCGTTGGGCGAACATTGGACCTTCCCGGGAGGCTCCGTTTGTTTCATGAATACGGCCAACTGCCTAAATTGCGCCAAAACGTGTTGCTAGCTACAACTAGTCGCATTTTCATCTATTGGCAAATGACGTAAAATCACATCGTGCTAGAGCGGATAATTTGGCTCACTCGGCACTTTCACAAAGTTAGTAAGGGCTCCCTACATTGCCTAAGTTCCAGAAAAACCTGCATTGTGGGTCTCGAAATAGCGAAATTCTATTTACCATGCGTTCCTGACTGAAGGTTGGCACAAACTTGGTGCACCTATGTATTAGCATATGGCACCGAGCTTGCACCAACGTTTACTAGGGAACAGAACGTCTCTTTAGGATCAATGCCGACCGTGCATTTCAAATGTCGTAATTCGACTTCTTTGAAACTCGGACTTTCGGGCTCTTACCTTTCGTATCCTCCCATAGAAAATCCTCAAAAATGTGGGCAGTCACGGTCCACATATCCAAACTGGGGAACCTCATCACTCGAATTCAACACTGCGCCCACACAGCTAGCCTGCACGCTAAACCGGGACACCGCCTGCACGCCGACACGCGACGCGGCCGGCACAGCGACACACGATGCGGCCGGCACCCCGACACGCGGCGCGACGACTCCTCCCAACCTCTATTGGGGCCTTCACCGAGTGAGAGGGACCTCCAGATAGGGTTCAAGCACCGCAAACTTTAGTAACTGAACCGAGGACGCCGCTGCCATCTGAATTCTGCGTCTCAAAAATGCGTCATATATCTACTTCCCTCGAAGGAGGCTCGCTTCCTCCAAAAACAAAGTTGACACCAGTTTACTATAGTTGTGCCCTGAAAGAAAAGACCAAATATCGAATAGATTCGAATGGCTCCCTTTTTTAACGTCCGATTTTTGAATATATTCGAATGGCCTCTTTTTTTTGAGGTCCGATTTTTTAATAGTTTCTAATTAAATCGACTCGAATATATTCGAATAATTTTTCGAATAATTTCAAAGCGACAAACTGAAAACAGGCCAAGTGAGCCGTCAGTGGATGATCGTAAATTATTCCAAGCGCAGGAGAGGCGGGAAAACTCGGTGACTCTTCCATTCACGCGCTTAGCACCATCTGTGTCAAGAATTTAACGATACTGTATGGTTTCTATCATATCTCTAAATAGCCGCGGCGTAGATGTTATTCCGCCATCTTTTGAGCGAAGCGCTTTTCTCTCCATCTCTAGCATACACCATATGTTTTTTTCAAAGACAACCGCTTCCCAGAATTAGGATACTTGCGATGAACTGGGAAAATTAAAGAACACGTCCTCTAATGAGCTAAATACAAGGTAAACATTATAAGATCACTCAACAATTAAGCAACATCAAGAAAAAAGCGACATATAGAAGTGAAACAACTATGACACTGAAGTAGAGATAGCGGATGGGGGTTATGACGTGGCAGTGGATCAATAAATGAACTCCAATCCACTCATCATTGATTGACCAGTTTCACCGTGTACAGTTTGAGCGGGCGGATCGCTGGCTATCAAAGCTCTTGCGGGCGGATCGCTGGCAGGTTGCGGGCGGATCGCCGCTTTAGAGCTTGCCGGCGATCCGCCCGCTAGCGTGATCAAGTTTCCCAGGCGCCGCTATCCGCCCGCCAAAACGCAGCGATCCGCCCGCAAAGGCTTTGATAGCCAGCGATCCGCCCGCCGAGGCCACGATGAGCAGCGATCCGCCCGCAATTTGCCGGCGTACCGCCCGGAGAGGCCTTGATTGCCAGCGGTCAGTCCGCACCTGTTGTCTGAGTTCCTTTAAATCGCGTCGTATCTTGCGACGAAGCCGTCGTGGCTTGAAGGCACTGTTCACAATTCTCCATGTTCTTCCTTCTTCAAACCTCGGCATCTTATTATGATTATGATACTGCTATGCCAACGAGGTTGATAGGTGGAAATTTTATTAGTGGCCTGACGTTTCGACCTTCACGTCTTCATCAGAGGCCTAAAAAGTAGTTCGAGATTAACCGATCTCGTGAATCTACGCTACCAAGCGCCTCCTCTCACTCCGACAGTTCAGAAGCACTGTGAGGAGCAATGCGGAGGCACTCGAAAAGGAGGATTGGTAACCCACGTCGCAAGTCCACCTTTACGCGGAATAGGTCCGCTGCCGCTGTTAGTAATCGAGTAAGCAGGAGTGAGATGTAACATGTAACATCTCACTCCTCCTTACTCGACTTCTGCTGGCGGCAGCTATTCCGCGTAGTGGACTTGCGAATGAGTTACCAATCCTCCTTTCAGTGCCTCCATTGCTCCTCACAGTGCTCAGAACTGTCGGAGTGAAGGAAGGCGCTTGGTAACAGATTCACGAGATCGGTCTCGAACTACACAGCCTCTGATGGAACGTGAAGACGAAGCAGGCCACTAATAAAATTTCCACCTATAAACCTCGTTGGCATAGCAGTATAATAATCACTGTTCACGATAATCTTCATTCTTGAATTTGCCATGGAAAACAATTCTCGTGGCTCTCAGAAGCAGAACGGCGTCCAAAAAACGGGACGAAAAGCTACCCAAGAGCCGCAAACGGCCTAGAAAAAAGGGCAAACCCCGTCGCTTTGGACAAGTCCGGCCCCTTTCCGCCACTCGACGTGAACAATGGAACTCTCAAGATCGTGAGATGAGCGATGGTTTCCGATCAGAAGTCCCGTTCTTTCCTTCATTCTCAACTTCTCTCTTTACTCAGGTCAGCTCGCATACATTGGCTGCAAAAGACGGAAGTTACAAACCTCGGACAACTCGTCCACCATGTTTCCTTCGCTCAATTTTTGAGGGACCATAACTCGGTTCCCAGAAGGTTTTGTACTATTTCAGAGACATCATTAGAATCAGCATGAGGCCGTTTTCAAGGTGGCGGAGAAACAGAAAAACGATTTTTATCGTGAACACTGCCTTTAAGATGGCTTCTCGCGGCCTCCCTGCAAGAGCGTGTGCAGCACTCCTTGGCTTTGCCATTATTTGGGTTTATTTCCCCCGGCATCCCTCTATTGTACATTTGTAGCATGTATTTGTCTTCGCGAGATGGTAGAGTGTCTTCTCTCATGCTCCTCCCACTACACGTGTGTAGCATTCATTTGGTTTTATTGAACGTTGGACTGGCGTCTCTCGGGTTCCCTTCAATGAGCATGTGTAGCATTCCTTGACTTCATCGAACGCCGAGTTGGCTTCTCCCGGCCTCCCTCCAAAAAGCATGTGTTGCATTCATTTGGCTTCATCGAACGTCGGATTGGCTTCTTCCGACCTCTCCCCAATAAGCCTGTGTTGCATTCATTTGGCTTCGACAAACGGTAGACCGGCTTCTCGCGGCCTCCCTCCGTTAACCATTTGTAGCATTGATTTGGCTTCGGCAAAAGGTAGACCGGCTTCTTTTGACCTCCCTCCGTTAACTATTGGTAGCACCCATTTATCATCGCCAAACGGTAGATTGGCTTTTCCGGCTTCCTTTCGACAAGCATTTATAGCACTCGTTGAATTGGTTGAACGATGAGCTGGCTTCTCCCGGCCTACCTCCGTTAATCATTTGTAGCAACCATTTAGCTTCGCCAAGCGGTTCGCCGAAAGGGCTTCTCCCTACTTTCAATAAGCATTTATAGCATTCGATGACCTGGTCAAACGACGACCTTCTCCCGGCATCTCTTCACCAACAAGTGTAGAACCCGGTTGGCTTTTTTAAACGGTAGACCGGCTTCTCCCGGCCTCGCTTCGTCAACAGTGTGTAGAATCCGTTTGGCTTCGTTAAACGGTAGACCGGCTTCTCCAGGCTTTCCTTTTTAGGCAAAACGTAACATTCACTTGACTTCGCCGAACAATAGCACGGCTTCTCTCGACCTGCCTTTACTAACCATGTGGGGCATTCGTCGACTTGGTCATACAATGAGCTGACTTCTCCCGGCCTCCCACGATCAACAATTTGTAGAGTTCGTATGGTTCCGCCAATGTATAGGCCAGCTTCACTGGCCTCACTCCGTTAACCATTCGTAGCACGAATTTAGCTTTGTCTGACGATATATCGGCTTCCACCGGCTTTCCTTTATAGGCCATACGTAGCATTCACCTAACTTCGTTAGAAGAAAGCCCCGGTTCTCCAGGCCTGCCTTCATTACACTTTAGAGACCGCCTGCTCCACGGCGAATTCCCACAGCCGACCGCGACGCTCCACAACTAATAGTTTTCGTGGGTGACATGTGTGGACACGCAGTCCGCTGGGGACCTTTTCGATTGGAGCACGCTTTCTTAGTCAACGCGGGCGCGTGCGTTATCCTGTACATTTCAAAATAACACAAGTTTTCTCTTCTGAATTTCTTTCTTCAAGCATTCTTCCTCATCTCCCCTTCTCGTATATCTCATTACTGCGTTTCATTAACAGCTTCTACCCATTTTTCCAGAGTTACTTTTTCGAACTAATGCACAGTGTTCGGAATAGACCGATTACATAGGTTTGTCTGTAGTAGCCGACGAAAATCTATCAGAAATTGGAAAATGACAATCAGATTCATGATCAGGAGCCCAACTCCCTCTTTTTAAATACCCACTTGAGCGAAGTCGTAACAAGACCTGGAACATTTGCCAAAGGCTAGTGCACTCAACCTAACAGATATTCTTCGAAAATCGTGAAATGAACCCCGGCTTATTGTTCAGCATCCCAGACAATCCCAGGAGCAAAGTTTTAGTGCAGTCTTGAGCGCTGACATATGCCTTACCTCTACCTAATCCCTCCCACGAAGTTTTTGAAAATTCTGAAAAGCTGATTTGCAATTAATCTGCTGCAGCCAACAAAAAATTTATAAGAAATCGTAAAATGGACACCTTTCCATTGTTCAGCACCACCAATTATACCACGTAGCGGAATTTTAGCAGAATCTTGCACACTGAAGTACGGCAGGCTTTCACCCCCTCCCCTCCGCAAGTCATTTTCACCCTTCACACAGAATAAAGTTGACCGATAGCTATTTTACCGAAGTAAGCGGAAATTTCATTGGAATTTATATAGCAAACACCAGATTCTTGTGCAGCGACTAGAATAACTCTCGAGGTCAAGGCAGAAAATTTTGTAACGTTGACCTAGTGCAGTTGTTTCAAATAGCAGGCGCTAATATTGTGGGAATCAGCTAGTGGATATAAGGCACGTGATAGTTTATAACCCCCTTAGTTTATAACCCCCTTTAGTTAAGTTTGGAACAACTTGTTTCCGACCACAGAAGTTCGACAATTCATAAAATTTCGTTTTCAAAGACGCTTGTAAAATAGCGAAGAGCGCTCAAAATACTTGACCACTGTGATTGTAGACAGGTTACAATATGAGGCACCTATTAATATTAAAGAAGGACCCCACGCCTCAGAAATTCAAAAAATATCGAACATTTTAAGGCGTGGGTGGACACGCGGTCCGAGTAGCAAAACAGCCGTGGGTGCGCAGTGTGAACACGCGGTCCTTTGAGTGTTAACCATTTGTAGCATTCGTTGACTTAGCCAAACGATGAGGTGGCTTCTCCCGGCATCCCTTCGTTAAATATGCCTGGCATTCTTCCGGCTTCGTCAAACGATATGCCGACTTCTTCGACCTCTCTTCATCAGACTTAGAAGGGCCGTTGCGTGAGACCCAAGCAGAGCTATGATCCCCACCCACTGATGAACGAAATTTTCGGAAACATTTACGGTCCCTTCCGGTTTTAGGCTCAAATTTAACGATTGGCTTAACATCTAATAAAACAACAGCACTTAATCCCGCTTTCTATTACTATGTGAAGCATTCGTTAGACTTCGCCAGATTAACGGGCTTCTCTGGCCTTTCTCCTTCAACCATGTGTTACACTCGCTTGGCTTCGCTGAACGGTATTCTAGCTTCGCCAGACCCCCTCCGTTAAAAGGTAGTGCATTGTTGGTCTGAAA
The DNA here is from genome assembly GCA_029168955.1 of Aplectana chamaeleonis. NCBI lineage: Eukaryota > Metazoa > Nematoda > Chromadorea > Rhabditida > Cosmocercidae > Aplectana > Aplectana chamaeleonis. The sequence goes on from JAPDOI010000190.1 coordinate 508,456, forward strand.
CTAAGAAAGTTTGAAGGACTCATTACGGAACGGCTACGGTGGTCTCACTACGATTCATAACGGGAAGTGTAGAGGACACGAAAATCAACACCTACGATGGTCACAGCACGACCAATAACTGAGAAAGTTTGAGGGTTTCTGTATGTAACAGTTAGGGTGGCCGCACCACTATTCATGACGGTTAAAGTTGAAAGAACTACATAATGGACAGGTAGGGTGGTCCCACCACGATGCATAACGATAAAAATTTAAAGGACTCGATATGCAACAGGCAGGGTGGTCCCACCACGATTCATACCGATGAAAGTTTAAAGGACTCTGTATGCAACAGGTAGGGTGGCTGCACCACGATCCATAACGATGGAAGTTTGAAGGACTCAGTACGCCACAGGTAGGGTGGTCCCACCACGATCCATAACGGCGAAAGTTTAAAGGGCTCAATATCCAACAGGTAGGGTGATCCCACCACGATCTGTCACAAAAAAGTTCAAAGGACTCATTCTGGAACAGGTACGTCGGTCCCACCACGATCTTAGCGAAAGAAGTCTGAAGGACTCGAGGTGGAATAGGTAAGGTGGTCCCACCGCGATCCGGAGCGAAGGAACTTGGAGTGCACATAGCGCCGAGAAAGGTGGGTGGGATAAAACGAGGAGTGCACAGAACGCCGGTAAATTTGGATGCGAGCGAACTGGGAGTGCACGTAGCGCCGGCAAAGGTGGGCGGGGTAAGACTAGGAGTGCACAGAACGCTGGGAAAGGTGGACAGGACCCAACTGGGAGTGCATAGAAAGCCGGGAAATTTGGACGGGACCCAACTAGGGGTGCACATAGCGCCGGGAAAGGCGAGCGGGATCCAACTAGGAGTGCACAGAACGCCGGGAAATTCGGACGGGACCCAACTTGTAGTGCACATGGCGCCGGGAAAGGCGAGCGGGATCCAACTAAGAGTGCGCAGAACGCCGGGAAATTTGGATGGTACCCAACTGGGAGTGCATATAGCGCCGGGAAAGGTGTGCGGGATAAAACTAGGAGTGCACAGAACGCCGGGAAATTTGGATGGGACCCAACTGGGAGTGCACATAGCGCCGGCAACGGTGGGCGGGATAAAATTAGGAGTGCACAGAACGCCGGGTAAGGTGGACAGGACCCAACTGGGAGTGCACATAGCGCTGAGAAAGGCAAGCGGGATCCAACTAGGAGTGCACAGAAGGCCGGGAAATTTGAATGGGCCCAACTGGGAGTGCACATAGCGCCAGCAAAGGTGGGCGGGATAAAACTAGGAGTGCACAGAACGCCGGGAAAGGTGGGCGGGATAAAACTAGGAGTGCACAGAACGCCGGGAAGTTTGGATGGGACCCAACTGCGAATGCACATAGCGCCGGGAAATGTGGGCGGGATCCAACTAAGAGTGCACAGAACGCCGGCAAATTTGAACGGGGCTCAACTGGGAGTGCACATAGCGCCGGCAAAGGTGGGCGATATAAAACTAGGAGTGCACAGAGCGCTGGGAAAGGTGGAAAGGACCTAACTGGGAGTGCACAGAACGCCGGGAAATTCGGGCGGGACCCAACTTGTAGTGCACATGGCGCCAGGAAAGGCGAGCGGGATCCAACTAGGAGTGCACAGAACGCCAGGAAATTTGGATGGGACCCAACTGGGAGTGCACATAGCGCCGGGAAAGGCGAGCGGGATCCAACTAGGAGCGAACAGAACGCCGGGAAATTTGGATGGGACCCAACTGGGAGTGCACATAGCGCTGAGAAAGGCGAGCGGGATCCAACTAGGAGTGCACAGAACGCCGGGAAATTTGGATGGGACCCAACTGGGAGTGCACATAGCGTCGGGAAAGGTGTGCTAGATAAAACTACGAGTGCACAGAACGCCGGTAAATTTGGATGCGAGCGAACTGGGAGTGCACGTAGCGCCGGCAAAGGTGGGCGGGGTAAGTCTAGAGTGCACAGAACGCTGGGAAAGGTGGACAGGACCCAACTGGGAGTGCATAGAAAGCCGGGAAATTTGGACGGGACCCAACTTGTAGTGCACGTAGCGCCGGTAAAGGCGAGCGGGATAAAATTAGAGTGCACAGAACGCCGGGAAATTTGAATGCGACCCAACTGGGAGTGCACATAGCGCTGAGAAAGGCAAGCGTGATCCAACTAGGAGTGCACAGAACGCCGGGAAATTTGGATAGGACCCAACTGGGAGTGCACATAGCGCCGGCAAAGGTGTGCGGGATAAAACTAGGAGTGCACAGAACGCCGGGAAATTTGGATGGGACCCAACTGGGAGTGCACATAGCGCCGGCAACGGTGGGCGGGATAAAATTAGGAGTGCACAGAACGCCGGGAAAGGTGGACAGGACCCAACTGGGAGTGCACATAGCGCTGAGAAAGGCAAGCGGGATCCAACTAGGAGTGCACAGAAGGCCGGGAAATTTGAATGGAGCCCAACTGGGAGTGCACATAGCGCCGGGAAATGTGGGCGGGATCCAACTAAGAGTGCACAGAACGCCGGCAAAGTGCAAGAACGCTGGGAAAGGTGGAAAGGACCTAACTGGGAGTGTACAGAACGCCGGGAAATTCGGGCGGGACCCAACTTGTAGTGCACATGGCGCCAGGAAAGGCGAGCGGGATCAACTAGGAGTGCACAGAACGCCAGGAAATTTGGATGGGACCCAACTGGGAGTGCACATAGCGCCGGGAAAGGCGAGCGGGATCCAACTAGGAGCGAACAGAACGCCGGGAAATTTGGATGGGACCCAATTGGGAGTGCACATAGCGCTGAGAAAGGCGAGCGGGATCCAACTAGGAGTGCACAGAACGCCGGGAAATTTGGATGGGACCCAACTGGGAGTGCACATAGCGCCGGGAAAGGCGAGCGGGATCCAACTAGGAGCGAACAGAACGCCGGGAAATTTGGATGGGACCCAACTGCGAATGCACATAGCGCCGGGAAATGTGGGCGGGATCCAACTAAGAGTGCACAGAACGCCGGCAAAGTGCTAGAACGCTGGGAAAGGTGGAAAGGACCTAACTGGGAGTGCACAGAACGCCGGGAAATTCGGGCGGGACCCAACTTGTAGTGCACATGGCGCCAGGAAAGGCGAGCGGGATCCAACTAGGAGTGCACAGAACGCCGGGAAATTTGGATGGGACCCAACTGGGAGTGCACATAGCGCCGGGAAAGGCGAGCGGGATCCAACTAGGAGCGAACAGAACGCCGGGAAATTTGGATGGGACCCAACTGCGAATGCACATAGCGCCGGGAAATGTGGGCGGGATCCAACTAAGAGTGCACAGAACGCCGGCAAAGTGCTAGAACGCTGGGAAAGGTGGAAAGGACCTAACTGGGAGTGCACAGAACGCCGGGAAATTCGGGCGGGACCCAACTTGTAGTGCACATGGCGCCAGGAAAGGCGAGCGGGATCCAACTAGGAGTGCACAGAACGCCAGGAAATTTGGATGGGACCCAACTGGGAGTGCACATAGCGCCGGGAAAGGCGAGCGGGATCCAACTAGGAGCGAACAGAACGCCGGGAAATTTGGATTGGACCCAACTGGGAGTGCACATAGCGCTGAGAAAGGCGAGCGGGATCCAACTAAGAGTGCACAGAACGCCGGGAAATTTGGATGGGACCCAACTGGGAGTGCACATAGCGCCGGGAAAGGTGTGTGGGATAAAGGAGGAGTGCACAGAACGCCGGGAAATTTGGATGCGAGCGAACTGGGAGTGCACGTAGCGCCGGGAAAGGTGGGCGGGATCCAAGTCTAAGAGTGCACAGAACGCTGGGAAAGGTGGAAAGGACCTAACTGGGAGTGCATAGAAAGCCGGGAAATTTGGACGGGACCCAACTTGTAGTGCACGTAGCGCCGGGAAAGGCGCGCGGGATAAAATTAGGAGGGCACAGAACGCCGGGAAATTTGGAGGGGACCCAACTGGGAGTGCACATAGCGCCGGCAACGGTGGGCGGGATAAAATTAGGAGTGCACAGAACGCCGGGAAAGGTGGACAGGACCCAACTGGGAGTGCACATAGCGCTGAGAAAGGCAAGCGGGATCAACTAGGAGTGCACAGAAGGCCGGGAAATTTGAATGGGGCCCAACTGGAATGCACATAGCGCCGGGAAATGTGGGCGGGATCCAACTAAGAGTGCACAGAACGCCGGCAAAGTGCTAGAACGCTAGGAAAGGTGGAAAGGACCTAACTGGGAGTGCACAGAACGCCGGGAAATTCGGGCGGGACCCAACTTGTAGTGCACATGGCGCCAGGAAAGGCGAGCGGGATCCAACAAGGAGTGCACAGAACGCCAGGAAATTTGGATGGGACCCAACTGGGAGTGCACATAGCGCCGGGAAAGGCGAGCGGGATCAACTAGGAGCGAACAGAACGCCGGGAAATTTGGATGGGACCCAACTGGGAGTGCACATAGCGCTGAGAAAGGCGAGCGGGATCCAACTAGGAGTGCACAGAACGCCGGGAAATTTGGATGGGACCCAACTGGGAGTGCACATAGCGCCGGGAAAGGTGTGTGGGATAAATGAGGAGTGCACAGAACGCCGGTAAATTTGATGCGAGCGAACTGGGAGTGCACGTAGCGCCGGCAAAGGTGGGCGGGGGTAAGTCTAGAGTGCACAGAACGCTGGGAAGGTGGACAGGACCCAACTGGGAGTGCATAGAAAGCCGGGAAATTTGGACGGGACCCAACTTGTAGTGCACGTAGCGCCGGGGTAAAGGCGAGTGGGATAAAATTAGAGTGCACAGAACGCCGGGAAATTTGAATGCGACCCAACTGGGGAGGCACATAGCGCTGAGAAAGGCAAGCGGGATCCAACTAGAGTGCTCAGAAGGCCGGGAAATTTGGATGGGACCCAACTGCGAATGCACATAGCGCCGGGAAATGTGGGCGGGATCAACTAGAGTGCACAGAACGCCGGGAAATTTGGATGGACCCAACTGGGAGTGCATATAGAACGCTGGGAAAGGTGTGAAAGGACCTAAAACTATTGGGAGTGCACAGAACGCCGGGAAATTTGGATGGGACCCAACTGGGAGTGCACATAGCACTGAGAAAGGCGAGCGGGATCCAACTAGGAGAGCACAGAACGCCGGGAAATTTGGATGGGACCCAACTGGGAGTGCACATAGCGTCGGGAAAGGTGTGCACGATAAAACTACGAGTGCACAGAACGCCGGGAAATTTGGATGGAACCCAACTGCGAGTGCACATAGCGCGAGCAAAGGTGGGCGGGATAAAACTAGGAGTGCACAGAACGCTGGGAAAGGTGGAAAGGATCCAACTGGGAGTGCACATAGCGCTGAGAAAGGCAAGCGGATCCAACTGAGAGTGCACAGAAGGCCGGGAAATTTGGATGGGGCCCAACTGGGAGTGCACATAGCGCCAGCAAAGGTGGGCGGGATAAAACCAGGAGTGCACAGAACGCCGGAAAGGTGGGCGGGATAAAACCAGGAGTGCACAGAACGCCGGGAAGTTTGATGGACGACCCAACTGCGAATGCACATAGCGCCGGGAAATGTGGGCGGATCCAACCAAGAGTGCACAGAACGCCGGCAAAGTGCTGCAACGCCGGGAAAGGTGGAAAGGACCTAACTGGGAGTGCACAGAACGCCGAAATTCGGCGGGACCCAACTTGTAGTGCCACATGGCGCCAGGAAAGGCGAGCGGATCCAACTAGGAGTGCACAGAACGCCAGGAAATTTGGATGGGGCCCAACTGGGAGTGCACATAGCGCTGAGAAAGACGAGCGGGGTCCAACTAGGAGTGCACAGAACGCCAGGAAATTTGGATGGGGCCCAACTGGGAGTGCACATAGCGCTGAGGAAGACGAGCGGGGTCCAACGAGGAGTGCACAGAACGCCAGGGAATTTGGATGGGACCCAACTGGGAGTGCACATAGCGCCGGGAAAGGTGTGCGGGATAAAATGAGGAGTGCACAGAACGCCGGTAAATTTGATGCGGAGCCGAACTGGGAGTGCACAGCGCCGGGAAAGGTGGGCGGGGTAAGTCTAGGAGTGCACAGAACGCTGGGAAAGGTGGACAGACCCAACTGGGAGTGCAGAACGCCAGGAAATTTGGACGGGACCCAACTTGTATTGCACGTAGCGCCGGTAAAGGCGAGCGGGATAAAATTAGGAGTGCACAGAACGCCGGGAAATTTGAACGGACCCAACCGGGAGTGCACATAGCGCTGAGAAAGGCAAGGGATCCAACTAGAGTGCACAGAACGCCGGGAAATTTGGATGGGACCCAACTTGGAGTGCACATAGCGCCGGCAACGGTGGGCGGGATAAAATTAGGAGTGCACAGAACGCCGGGAAAGGTGGACAGGACCCAACTGGGAGTGCACATAGCGCTGAGAAAGGCAAGCGGGATCCAACTAGGAGTGCACAGAAGGCCGGGAAATTTGAATGGGGCCCAACTGGGAGTGCACATAGCGCCAGCAAAGGTGGGCGGGATAAAACTAGGAGTGCACAGAACGCCGGGAAAGGTGGGCGGGATAAAACTAGGAGTGCACAGAACGCCGGGAAGTTTGGATGGGACCCAACTGCGAATGCACATAGCGCCGGGAAATGTGGGCGGGATCCAACTAAGAGTGCACAGAACGCCGGCAAAGTGCTAGAACGCTGGGAAAGGTGGAAAGGACCTAACTGGGAGTGCAGAGAACGCCGGGAAATTAGGGCGGGACCCAACTTGTAGTGCACATGGCGCCAGGAAAGGCGAGCGGGATCCAACTAGGAGTGCACAGAACGCCAGGAAATTTGGATGGGACCCAACTGGGAGTGCACATAGCGCCGGGAAAGGCGAGCGGGATCCAACTAGGAGTGCACAGAACGCCGGGAAATTTGAATGGGACCCAACTGGGAGTGCACATAGCGCTGAGAAAGGCGAGCGGGATCCAACTAGGAGTGCACAGAACGCCGGGAAATTTGGATGGGACCCAACTGGGAGTGCACATAGCGCCGGGAAAGGTGTGCGGGATAAAATGAGGAGTGCACAGAACGCCGGTAAATTTGGATGCGAGCGAACTGGGAGTGCACGTAGCGCCGGCAAAGGTGGGCGGGGTAAGTCTAGGAGTGCACAGAACGCTGGGAAAGGTGGACAGGACCCAACTGGGAGTGCATAGAAAGCCGGGAAATTTGGACGGGACCCAACTTGTAGTGCACGTAGCGCCGGTAAAGGCGAGCGGGATAAAATTAGGAGTGCACAGAACGCCGGGAAATTTGAATGCGACCCAACTGGGAGTGCACATAGCGCTGAGAAAGGCAAGCGGGATCCAACTAGGAGTGCTCAGAAGGCCGGGAAATTTGGATGGGACCCAACTAGGGGTGCACATAGCGCCGGGAAAAGCGAGCGGGATTTAACTAGGAGTGCACAGAACGCCGGGAAATTTGGATGGGACCCAACTGGGAGTGCATATAGCGCCGGGAAAGGTGTGCGGGATAAAACTAGGAGTGCACAGAACGCCGGGAAATTTGTATGGGAACCAACTGGGAGTGCACATAGCGCCGGGAAAGGTGTGCGGGATAAAACTAGGAGTGCACAGAACGCCGGGAAATTTGGATGGGACCCAACTGGGAGTGCACATAGCGCCGGGAAAGGTGTGCGGGATAAAACTAGCAGCGCACAGAACGCCGGGAAATTTGGATGGGACCCAACTGGGAGTGCACATAGCGCCGGCAACGGTGGGCGGGATAAAATTAGGAGTGCACAGAACGCCGGGAAAGGTGGATTGGACCTAAATGGGAGTGCACATAGCGCCGGGAAATGTGGGCGGGATAAACTAAGAGTGCACAGAACGCCGGGAAATTTGGATGGGGCCCAACTGGGAGTGCACATAGCGCCAGCAAAGGTGGGCGGGATGAAACTAGGAGTGCACAGAACGCCGGGAAAGGTGGGCGGGATAAAACTAGGAGTGCACAGAACGCCGGGAAATTTGGATGGGGCCCAACGGGGTTTGCACATAGCGCCGGGAAAGGTGGCCGGGATAAAACTAGGAGTGCACAGAACGCCGGCAAAGTGCTAGAACGCTGGGAAAGGTGGAAAGGACCTAACTGGGGAGTGCACAGAACGCCGGGAAATTTGGATGGGACCCAACTTGTAGTGCACATGGCGCCGGGAAAGGCGAGCGGGATCCAACTAGGAGTGCACAGAACGCCAGGAAATTTGGATGGGACCCAACTGGGAGTGCACATAGCGCCGGGAAAGGCGAGCGGGATCCAACTAGGAGCGAACAGAACGCCGGGAAATTTGGATGGGACCCAACTGGGAGTGCACATAGCGCTGAGAAAGGCGAGCGGGATCCAACTAGGAGTGCACAGAACGCCGGGAAATTTGGATGGGACCCAACTGGGAGTGCACATAGCGCCGGGAAAGGTGTGCGGGATAAAATGAGGAGTGCACAGAACGCCGGTAAATTTGGATGCGAGCGAACTGGGAGTGCACGTAGCGCCGGCAAAGGTGGGCGGGGTAAGTCTAGGAGTGCACAGAACGCTGGGAAAGGTGGACAGGACCCAACTGGGAGTGCATAGAAAGCCGGGAAATTTGGACGGGACCCAACTTGTATTGCACGTAGCGCCGGTAAAGGCGAGCGGGATAAAATTAGGAGTGCACAGAACGCCGGGAAATTTGAATGCGACCCAACTGGGAGTGCACATAGCGCTGAGAAAGGCAAGCGGGATCCAACTAGGAGTGCACAGAAGGCCGGGAAATTTGGATGGGACCCAACTAGGGGTGCACATAGCGCCGGGAAAAGCGAGCGGGATACAACTAGGAGTGCACAGAACGCCGGGAAATTTGGATGGGACCCAACTAGGGGTGCACATAGCGCCGGGAAAAGCGAGCGGGATCCAACTAGGAGTGCACAGAACGCCGGGAAATTAGTATGGGAACCAACTGGGAGTGCACATAGCGCCGGGAAAGGTGTGCGGGATAAAACTAGGAGTGCACAGAACGCCGGGAAATTTGGATGGGACCCAACTGGGAGTGCACATAGCGCCGGCAACGGTGGGCGGGATAAAATTAGGAGTGCACAGAACGCCGGGAAAGGTGGACAGGACCCAACTGGGAGTGCACATAGCGCTGAGAAAGGCAAGCGGGATCCAACTAGGAGTGCACAGAAGGCCGGGAAATTTGAATGGGGCCCAACTGGGAGTGCACATAGCGCTGAGAAAGGCAAGCGGGATCCAACTAGGAGTGCACAGAACGCCGGGAAATTTTTATAGGACCCAACTGGGAGTGCACATAGCGCCGGGAACGGTGTGCGGGATAAAACTAGGAGTGCACAGAACGCCGGGAAATTTGGATGGGACCCAACTGGGAGTGCACATAGCGCCGGCAACGGTGGGCGGGATAAAATTAGGAGTGCACAGAACGCCGGGGAAGGAGGGCGATATAAAACTAGGAGTGCACAGAACGCTGGGAAAGGTGGACAGGACCCAACTGGGAGTGCACATAGCGCTGAGAAAGGCAAGCGGGATCCAACTAGGAGTGCACAGAAGGCCGGGAAATTTGGATGGGACAAAACTAGGGGTGCACATAGCGCCGGGAAAAGCGAGCGGGATACAACTAGGAGTGCAAAGAACGCCGGGAAATTTGGATGGGACCCAATTGGGAGTGCATATAGCGCTGAGAAAGGCGAGCGGGATCCAACTAGGAGTGCACAGAACGCCGGGAAATTTGGATGGGACCCAACTGGGAGTGCACATAGCGCCGGGAAAGGCGAGCGGGATCCAACTAGGAGCGAACAGAACGCCGGGAAATTTGGATGGGACCCAACTGCGAATGCACATAGCGCCGGGAAATGTGGGCGGGATCCAACTAAGAGTGCACAGAACGCCGGCAAAGTGCTAGAACGCTGGGAAAGGTGGAAAGGACCTAACTGGGAGTGCACAGAACGCCGGGAAATTCGGGCGGGACCCAACTTGTAGTGCACATGGCGCCAGGAAAGGCGAGCGGGATCCAACTAGGAGTGCACAGAACGCCAGGAAATTTGGATGGGACCCAACTGGGAGTGCACATAGCGCCGGGAAAGGCGAGCGGGATCCAACTAGGAGCGAACAGAACGCCGGGAAATTTGGATTGGACCCAACTGGGAGTGCACATAGCGCTGAGAAAGGCGAGCGGGATCCAACTAGGAGTGCACAGAACGCCGGTAAATTTGGATGGGACCCAACTGGGAGTGCACATAGCGTCGGGAAAGGTGTGTGGGATAAAAGGAGGAGTGCACAGAACGCCGGTAAATTTGGATGCGAGCGAACTGGGAGTGCACGTAGCGCCGGCAAAGGTGGGCGGGGTAAGTCTAGGAGTGCACAGAACGCTGGGAAAGGTGGACAGGACCCAACTGGGAGTGCATAGAAAGCCGGGAAATTTGGACGGGACCCAACTTGTAGTGCACGTAGCGCCGGTAAAGGCGAGCGGGATAAAATTAGGAGTGCACAGAACGCCGGGAAATTTGGATGGGACCCAACTGGGAGTGCACATAGCGCCGGCAACGGTGGGCGGGATAAAATTAGGAGTGCACAGAACGCCGGGAAAGGTGGACAGGACCCAACTGGGAGTGCACATAGCGCTGAGAAAGGCAAGCGGGATCCAACTAGGAGTGCACAGAAGGCCGGGAAATTTGAATGGGGCCCAACTGGGAGTGCACATAGCGCCGGGAAATGTGGGCGGGATCCAACTAAGAGTGCACAGAACGCCGGCAAAGTGCTAGAACGCTAGGAAAGGTGGAAAGGACCTAACTGGGAGTGCACAGAACGCCGGGAAATTCGGGCGGGACCCAACTTGTAGTGCACATGGCGCCAGGAAAGGCGAGCGGGATCCAACTAGGAGTGCACAGAACGCCAGGAAATTTGGATGGGACCCAACTGGGAGTGCACATAGCGCCGGGAAAGGCGAGCGGGATCCAACTAGGAGCGAACAGAACGCCGGGAAATTTGGATGGGACCCAACTGGGAGTGCACATAGCGCTGAGAAAGGCGAGCGGGATCCAACTAGGAGTGCACAGAACGCCGGGAAATTTGGATGGGACCCAACTGGGAGTGCACATAGCGCCGGGAAAGGCGAGCGGGATCCAACTAGGAGCGAACAGAACGCCGGGAAATTTGGATGGGACCCAACTGCGAATGCACATAGCGCCGGGAAATGTGGGCGGGATCCAACTAAGAGTGCACAGAACGCCGGCAAAGTGCTAGAACGCTGGGAAAGGTGGAAAGGACCTAATTGGGAGTGCACAGAACGCCGGGAAATTTGGATGGGACCCAACTGGGAGTGCACATAGCGCCGGGAAAGGCGAGCGGGATCCAACTAGGAGTGCACAGAACGCCGGGAAATTTGGATAGGACCCAACTGGGAGTGCACATAGCGCCGGGAAAGGTGTGCGGGATAAAACTAGGAGTGCACAGAACGCCGGGAAATTTGGATGGGACCCAACTGGGAGTGCACATAGCGCCGGCAACGGTGGGCGGGATAAAATTAGGAGTGCACAGAACGCCGGGAAAGGTGGACAGGACCCAACTGGGAGTGCACATAGCGCTGAGAAAGGCAAGCGGGATCCAACTAGGAGTGCACAGAAGGCCGGGAAATTTGAATGGGGCCCAACTGGGAGTGCACATAGCGCCAGCAAAGGTGGGCGGGATAAAACTAGGAGTGCACAGAACGCCGGGAAAGGTGGGCGGGATAAAACTAGGAGTGCACAGAACGCCGGGAAGTTTGGATGGGACCCAACTGCGAATGCACATAGCGCCGGGAAATGTGGGCGGGATCCAACTAAGAGTGCACAGAACGCCGGCAAAGTGCTAGAACGCTGGGAAAGGTGGACAGGACCCAACTGGGAGTGCATAGAAAGCCGGGAAATTTGGACGGGACCCAACTTGTAGTGCACATGGCGCCAGGAAAGGCGAGCAGGATCCAACTAGGAGTGCACAGAACGCCAGGAAATTTGGATGGGACCCAACTGGGAGTGCACATAGCGCCGGGAAAGGCGAGCGGGATCCAACTAGAGCAGAACAGAACGCCAGGAAATTTGGATGGGGCCCAACTGGGAGTGCACATAGCGCTGAGAAAGGCGAGCGGGATCCAACTAGGAGTGCACAGAACGCCGGGAAATTTGGATGGGACCCAACTGGGAGTGGACATAGCGCCGGGTAAGGTGTGCGGGATAAAACGAGGAGGGCACAGAACGCCGGTAAATTTGGATGCGAGCGAACTGGGAGTGCACGTAGCGCCGGCAAAGGTGGGCGGGGTAAGTCTAGGAGTGCACAGAACGCTGGGAAAGGTGGACAGGACCCAACTGGGAGTGCATAGAAAGCCGGGAAATTTGGACGGGACCCAACTTGTGGTGCACGTAGCGCCGGTAAAGGCGAGCGGGATAAAATTAGGAGTGCACAGAACGCCGGGAAATTTGATTGCGACCCAACTGGGAGTGCACATAGCGCTGAGAAAGGCAAGCGGGATCCAACTAGGAGTGCACAGAACGCCGGGAAATTTGGATGGGACCCAACTAGGGGTGCACATAGCGCCGGGAAAAGCGAGCGGGATCCAACTAGGAGTGCACAGAACGCCGGGAAATTTGGATGGGACCCAACTGGGAGTGCATATAGCGCCGGGAAAGGTGTGCGGGATAAAACTAGGAGTGCACAGAACGCCGGGAAATTTGTATGGGAACCAACTGGGAGTGCACATAGCGCCGGGAAAGGTGTGCGGGATAAAAATAGCAGCGCAAAGAACGCCGGGAAATTTGGATGGGACCCAACTGGGAGTGCACATAGCGCCGGGAAAGGTGTGCGGGATAAAACTAGGAGTGCACAGAACGCCGGGAAATTTGGATGGGACCCAACTGGGAGTGCACATAGCGCCGGCAACGGTGGGCGGGATAAAATTAGGAGTGCACAGAACGCCGGGAAAGGTGGACAGGACCCAACTGGGAGTGCACATAGCGCTGAGAAAGGCAAGCGGGATCCAACTAGGAGTGCACAGAAGGCCGGGAAATTTGGATGGGGCCCAACTGGGAGTGCACATAGCGCCAGCAAAGGTGGGCGGGATAAAACTAGGAGTGCACAGAACGCCGGGAAAGGTGGGCGGGATAAAACTAGGAGTGCACAGAACGCCGGGAAGTTTGGATGGGACCCAACTGCGAATGCACATAGCGCCGGGAAATGTGGGCGGGATCCAACTAAGAGTGCACAGAACGCCGGCAAAGTGCTAGAACGCTGGGAAAGGTGGAAAGGACCTAACTGGGAGTGCACAGAACGCCGGGAAATTCGGGCGGGACCCAACTTGTAGTGCACATGGCGCCAGGAAAGGCGAGCGGGATCCAACTAGGAGTGCACAGAACGCCAGGAAATTTGGATGGGACCCAACTGGGAGTGCACATAGCGCCGGGAAATGTGGGCGGGATCCAACTAAGAGTGCACAGAACGCCGGGAAATTTCAATGGGGCCCAACTGGGAGTGCACATAGCGCTGAGAAAGGCGAGCGGGATCCAACTAGGAGAGCACAGAACGCCGGGAAATTTGGATGGGACCCAACTGGGAGTGCACATAGCGCCGGGAAAGGTGTGCGGGATAAAATGAGGAGTGCACAGAACGCCGGTAAATTTGGATGCGAGCGAACTGGGAGTGCACGTAGCGCCGGGAAAGGTGGGCGGGGGAAGGCTAGGAGTGGACAGAACGCTGGGAAAGGTGGACAGGACCCAACTGGGAGTGCAAAGAAAGCCGGGAAATTTGGACGGGACCCAACTTGTATTGCACGTAGCGCCGGTAAAGGCGAGCGGGATAAAATTAGGAGTGCACAGAACGCCGGGAAATTTGAATGCGACCCAACTGGGAGTGCACATAGCGCTGAGAAAGGCAAGCGGGATCCAACTAGGAGTGCACAGAAGGCCGGGAAATTTGGATGGGACCCAACTAGGGGTGCACATAGCGCCGGGAAAAGCGAGCGGGATTTAACTAGGAGTGCACAGAACGCCGGGAAATTTGGATGGGACCCAACTGGGAGTGCATATAGCGCCGGGAAAGGTGTGCGGGATAAAACTAGGAGTGCACAGAACGCCGGGAAATTAGTATGGGAACCAACTGGGAGTGCACATAGCGCCGGGAAAGGTGTGCGGGATAAAACTAGGAGTGCACAGAACGCCGGGAAATTTGGATGGGACCCAACTGGGAGTGCACATAGCGCCGGCAACGGTGGGCGGGATAAAATTAGGAGTGCACAGAACGCCGGGAAAGGTGGACAGGACCCAACTGGGAGTGCACATAGCGCTGAGAAAGGCAAGCGGGATCCAACTAGGAGTGCACAGAAGGCCGGGAAATTTGAATGGGGCCCAACTGGGAGTGCACATAGCGCTGAGAAAGGCAAGCGGGATCCAACTAGGAGTGCACAGAACGCCGGGAAATTTTTATAGGACCCAACTGGGAGTGCACATAGCGCCGGGAACGGTGTGCGGGATAAAACTAGGAGTGCACAGAACGCCGGGAAATTTGGATGGGACCCAACTGGGAGTGCACATAGCGCCGGCAACGGTGGGCGGGATAAAATTAGGAGTGCACAGAACGCCGGGAAAGGTGGGCGATATAAAACTAGGAGTGCACAGAACGCTGGGAAAGGTGGACAGGACCCAACTGGGAGTGCACATAGCGCTGAGAAAGGCAAGCGGGATCCAACTAGGAGTGCACAGAAGGCCGGGAAATTTGGATGGGACAAAACTAGGGGTGCACATAGCGCCGGGAAAAGCGAGCGGGATACAACTAGGAGTGCAAAGAACGCCGGGAAATTTGGATGGGACCCAATTGGGAGTGCATATAGCGCCGGGAAAGGTGTGCGGGATAAAACTAGGAGTGCACAGAACGCCGGGAAATTCGGACGGGACCCAACTTGTAGTGCACATGGCGCCGGGAAAGGCGAGCGGGATCCAACTAAGAGTGCGCAGAACGCCGGGAAAGGTGGAAAGGACCCAACTGGGAGTGCACAGAACGCCGGGAAATTCGGACGGGACCCAACTTGTAGTGCACATGGCGCCGGGAAAGGCGAGCGGGATCCAACTAAGAGTGCGCAGAACGCCGGGAAATTTGGATGGGACCCAATTGGGAGTGCATATAGCGCCGGGAAAGGTGTGCGGGATAAAACTAGGAGTGCACAGAACGCCGGGAAATTCGGACGGGACCCAACTCGTAGTGCACATGGCGCCGGGAAAGGCGAGCGGGATCCAACTAAGAGTGCGCAGAACGCCGGGAAATTTGGATGGGACCCAACTGGGAGTGCATATAGCGCCGGGAAAGGTGTGCGGGATAAAACTAGGAGTGCACAGAACGCCGGGAAATTTGGATGGGACCCAACTGGGAGTGCACATAGCGCCGGCAACGGTGGGCGGGATAAAATTAGGAGTGCACAGAACGCCGGGAAAGGTGGGCGATATAAAACTAGGAGTGCACAGAACGCTGGGAAAGGTGGACAGGACCCAACTGGGAGTGCACATAGCGCTGAGAAAGGCAAGCGGGATCCAACTAGGAGTGCACAGAAGGCCGGGAAATTTGGATGGGACAAAACTAGGGGTGCACATAGCGCCGGGAAAAGCGAGCGGGATACAACTAGGAGTGCACAGAACGCCGGGAAATTTGGATGGGACCCAATTGGGAGTGCATATAGCGCCGGGAAAGGTGTGCGGGATAAAACTAGGAGTGCACAGAACGCCGGGAAATTTGGATGGGACCCAACTTGTAGTGCACATGGCGCCGGGAAAGGCGAGCGGGATCCAACTAGGAGTGCGCAGAACGCCGGGAAAGGTGAAACGGACCCAACTGGGAGTGCACAGAACGCCGGGAAATTCGGACGGGACCCAACTTGTAGTGCACATGGCGCCGGGAAAGGCGAGCGGGATCCAACTAAGAGTGCGCAGAACGCCGGGAAATTTGGATGGGACCCAACTGGGAGTGCATATAGCGCCGGGAAAGGTGTGCGGGATAAAACTAGGAGTGCACAGAACGCCGGGAAATTTGGATGGGACCCAACTGGGAGTGCACATAGCGCCGGCAACGGTGGGCGGGATAAAATTAGGAGTGCACAGAACGCCGGGAAAGGTGGACAGGACCCAACTGGGAGTGCACACAGCGCTGAGAAAGGCAAGCGGGATCCAACTAGGAGTGCACAGAAGGCCGGGAAATTTGAATGGGGCCCAACTGGGAGTGCACATAGCGCCAGCAAAGGTGGGCGGGATAAAACTAGGAGTGCACAGAACGCCGGGAAAGGTGGGCGGGATAAAACTAGGAGTGCACAGAACGCCGGGAAGTTTGAATGGGACCCAACTGCGAGTGCACATAGCGCCAGGAAAGGTGGAAACGACCCAACTGGGAGTGCACAGAACGCCGGAAAATTCGGACGGGACCCAACTTGTAGTGCACATGGCGCCGGGAAAGGCGAGCGGGATCCAACTAAGAGTGCACAGAACGCCGGGAAATTTGAATGGGCCCCAACTGGGAGTGCACATAGCGCCAGCAAAGGTGGGCGGGATGAAACTAAGAGTGCACAGAACGCCGGGAAAGGTGGGCGGGATAAAACAAGGAGTGCACAGAACGCCGGGAAATTTGGATGGGACCCAACTGGGAGTGCATATAGCGCCGGGAAAGGTGTGCGGGGTAAAACTAGGAGTGCACAGAACGCCGGGAAATTTGGATGGGACCCAACTGGGAGTGCACATAGCGCCGGCAACGGTGGGCGGGATAAAATTAGGAATGCACAGAACGCCGGGAAAGGTGGACAGGACCCAACTGGGAGGGCACATAGCGCTGAGAAAGGGAAGCGGGGTCCAACTAGGAGTGCACAGAAGGCCGGGAATTTAGAATGGGGCCCAACTGGGAGTGCACATAGCGCCAGCAAAGGTGGGCGGGATAAAACTAGGAGTGCACAGAACGCCGGGAAAGGTGGGCGGGATAAAACTAGGAGTGCACAGAACGCCGGGAAGTTTGGATGGGACCCAACTGCGAGTGCAAATAGCGCCAGGAAAGGTGGAAAGGACCCAACTGGGAGTGCACAGTACGCCGGAAAATTCGGACGGGACCCAACTTGCAGTGCACATGGCGTCGGGAAAGGCGAGCGGGATCCAACTAAGAGTGCACAGAACGCCGGGAATTTTGAATGGGGCCCAACTGGGAGTGCACATAGCGCCAGCAAAGGTGGGCGGGATGAAACTAAGAGTGCACAGAACGCCGGGAAAGGTGGGCGGGATAAAACAAGGAGTGCACAGAACGCCGGGAAATTTGGATGGGAACCAACTGCGAGTGCACATAGCGCCGGTAAATGTGGGCGGGATCCAACTAAGAGTGCACAGAACGCCAGGAATAGAAATTATTGTACCTGTGTTCATATAACAGCGTAAACGTAAGCCTTCGCGGCGTACTTGGTGGCTTGCCACATTAATGAAAAGCAGCAGACAAGCTCGCAAACAGGGTTGAGACAACTACGGAAATAGAATGGTATGGCTCAGGACACAACGCCTTCGCATTTTGAAGCGTCAAAAACGACCTCTAATGCCGCTTTACTATTAAGAATTTGGCCCCGCTCCTGTATTTGCCAGCCACTGTATTGGCGCTCTCCTAAAAACAGGGGTGCTGGGCCATTCCCACGGTCGCTGATGTATGTGGTTTAGTTATTGTACTTATTCTACCACCAACAAACGTTGCCGAAGATGGAAATGGCCCAGCATCCCTGTTTTGAGGAGAACAGTAAATACAGGGGCGGGCAGATACAGGGGCGGGTCCAACTTCTTTCTCGTGTAGCGTCATTTTGGGTAGTTTATGTCGCTTCAAAATGCGTAGGCGTTGTGACCTGAGCCATACGACTCTATTTCCGTAGTTATCTCAAACCCGTTTACGAGCGTCTATGCTGCCTTTAACTTGTGTATGATGCAAGGATTCCCACCATAGGTTCGTTGGTGGTGGAGACAGCCGTCCGAGAGGTGAAGGTTGCTTAGGATACCTGAGTGAGGAATGGTGAAGGTTCCCTATATACTTGCAACTTTATTAATTGACGTTTTCTTAAGCCTCTTTTTCTTGCATTTTATATGTTTTTATTTTTAATCAATAATTTTGAAACATTTTCATCGTTAGATGACCTTCTTTAAAATTCAATGTTCTTAATAAAGTGATCTGCCTCGGTTATGGAAAATTTCCTTTAAGCTGTCTTGAAGTCAAAAGTTTTCGGAAAATACCTCCAAGCGATTTTTGGGAATGCCTGTTCTTCGCTCATAACATTTTTGCCCTTCAGGATGAATCTTTGAGCGGCGCTGTTTCAAAAAGCTTCATGAAATTTTGGGTCGAATAATGTTGTCAATTTGAGAAAAATACGTTTCGAATCCCTCAGCTGATTTCATTTTATAAAATGACGTTCCTTTCACCAAAAGCAATCAGTTTGTCGTCCAAATTTCGCATCGAATAGCGTTTTCAGTTTAAAAAATACGTTCCCCTTCTTCCAGACGATTTTAATATATAAAGTGCACCTTTCGTACCTCAAGTTTTCGGTTTTTCATTCATAACTTTTCTACGCTAAGAGATACACACTTGGTGAAGGTTGTTTCCGGAATCTCGATGGAATTCTGCGTCGACAGGCAGTGGTCACGATGAAAAACTTTATCGAAAAAAAAACTGCAAAAATCAGTTTAGATCAAAAATAGCTCAAAAACCATGAAGGTAGCGCGGCGAGAAATGGGCTAGAATTAGAGTTATTAGGACCCTGTGCACACGTGCACAAAAAAATCACAGTTTCATGCCAAGCAGTCCAAAATCATCGACCTTCAGAGGAAGAAATAAATGCAAATTTACCTAGTAAAACAATTGAACAATGAAAGCTTGCACTTCAGTCAAGGTTTCTGACTAGATCTGTACATAAATCCAGAGGTTCATTGACTGAAATTCGATTTCAAGCCAGCTGATGTTCTTGATATTAGAGATCATCGATGCCGATAATGTGGGGTATGCTCGTCCACCATCAAAAGACAAGAAAGATCAGGCTTCAAATTCGGCCCAGGACAGCGTTTTTTTCGCGATTTTTTCTTATAGGTTCTGCTACTCTATACCCAGAAGAGGGTTTAGACAGGTAAAGAAGACGCTTATTTGAGCGCGACCGCTGCCTTTAAACGACGTTGGCGCGCGTGTTGGGTACAGTGCGGACTTGATTATGCTAAAATCTCAACCATATTAGTGAGCGTGTATGCTGCACGGAAGGCACGGACGTTGCATTTAGCCTAGCTCCCTCATTTTTAACCGGTCGAAGTGAGGCATGTATCAGGTCAAAATCTCCTAGGCTTATGTTATATTTTGCCATGACGGACCGCTCAGCCGCTTGCTAAGCCCGAGGTCGTATTCATCATCAACCGACCGGGAAGTCGAAGGGAAGATGAGGTGAGAATTTAGTACAAAACACGTATTATACGGCCACCTCTCGCCCCTTGACTTCCCCCTCGACCGCCAATTTTTTTTGCATTGCTCTGAGGAAAATTGACAGCGTCGCAGCGAAATTCAATGCCAGCCGTAGGAAAACACATCAGAATCCTTCATTATGTTAGCTTAAAGCTTCATTTTGCTCGATTTTCGTGTGATTCCGTCTCTTATTTTTTTTTTTATATTGGTGACTTAGATTTCTCGTTATAGGTACGCAAGTTCGAATGCGGAGGTTCATTTAATATTTTTTCCTACGTTTCATTGAATTTCAGCAGAGATTCAAGAAAGCGTTTTCAGCTTTGTCTTAATTATTCAGAGAGCTAAAGACACTCATCTTCATATTCGAGTATTATGGACAATGTGTAATGTAACGATATTTATGTTTTCTGGTTTCATTCTGAATGAAAATTCAAAACTGTTTTGCTTTGCTATAAAAGGTTTATGATATGGCAGAGGGGTATTTTTGAGAAGCTCGTTAAAAGATGTGAAATAATCACTGCATTAGATTTGGCATAGGATTTCACCCCGAAGAAACGTTTAAAATATGTTGAAATGATGTACTACTGATTTGGCGGTGTACTTTTTCACTAAACATCAAAAATTTAGTGTGGAGTTGAAAGACCATATCGCGCGCGTCTTACTGAGTAAATACATCCGTGCTGACAGGATTCACATTGTCATTGTGTGATGTTACTTCCTCTTTAATTTTTTAAAAATAAAGATTTCCAGGCAGGTGCGATATAATAGAAACTAACAGGTCCACATATAGTCCAGGAAACGACTTCAGAATTATATAACTCACGCAAGTTGAAGCCACTTCGAGAACTCGACGGAGCTGCCCGTTTAGGCTAGATCCATGAGCAGAAGTCACAGCATCTTGAGAAAATGCTTCTGGTCTGAACATGGTAACGAATTAAATTTTCCCATGATCAACCGCTCCGCTGTTTGCACCCGCGTGCCTCTCCGAGCGAGCTAGGCTTTAGATGTGATAATGGGATTGTGCGGCTCCTACTATGGGGTTGTGCGGTTGTGCGGCTCCTACTAGAACGCTTACTTCGTTGAATGCTGTAATAATAACTCCAAATGATCCTGTTTGTGCCATAATGACCCATCACAGTGCTGACACGTTTTCCGACGAACCATGGTGCACGCTCCTGACAAGGGATTTGTTTGCTCAAACACAGTAATTTCGGATCAATCTTTGATGCTTCCAACTTTGATAGATCGTACATTTATGTTACGTTGTAATTCCTGAATTGCCCACCTTGCATATAAAACGAACAGCGATTTTTTGTTTTATCCATCAAGCTTCTCTCTATTCTCTTCATCAATTCACATCACCAATAGCTCAAGCCTTTGATTCATGCCACAAAATTCATTGCATTTTTTAGCGTTTGTGCAGCTCTCAAAGACATAGCCAAGGCTTGTGGGTCAAATTTGATAATATAGTTCGGCCGCTTCATGTATCATCCCTTCCGAGCACGAATTCTTAGCTGTTCAAATATGGGAGAACACACCGGGCATCCGGCCACCACGCCCAGTTCAGGGGTTTCGGGCTCAATAGGGCGACACCCTCAAGGGATTTTAATTGAAATGTCCTTTTATTTGTCATCGATTCAGTATTATATTATGGCCTGCTCCAGGGCGATAGCTCCTGATGACCAGAAAGAAAACAGGTCCAAGGCAACTCGCTCATAAAGTTTACGCCGTTCGAATTCACAATGCTCGAAAGACCAAAACTCTTTCTTAGAGAGCTCCTAGCGATTTTAGGGACAAAAATAAGATGAGCATCGAACTCTCTTCAAGGCATACGAGAGCGAAAATTGTGGATGTCAAGGCCCACGTAAAGGAAACGAGAGCAATTGATTCTGAACCGCTGCGCGAAATTTCGACGCGTACTAAACACACCGTCAGTATCAGTGAAAAACGCTGACAGTTCAGCTGAAGATTAGCTGATAAGGTCATATGTAAACCTGATGGAGTCGATAAGCACGGGTGGCATCTTAAAGACTCACGTTGAGATCAACGGCCGGATTGCATTGATACGTATTGATTAGTCATACCCTTAGCTCATCACATGCTCTGAAACCAACTGAAAGAAGGATGTCCCTACTGTTGCCCTAAAAGCGGCTTTGAAACGTTTCAAAAAAGAAATGGCTGTCATGGGAAAAACCAAACTTGTTTTGAAAACACTTCTGAAAATAGATTAATCGTGAGCACTGCCTTTCATAAAACTCCCTGTTTGATGTCAACGATCTGTGTTATGCAACAATGTCTGCTTCGTTTCTCTTCGTAAACATTGGAGCTAATTTGTAGCACGAGAAATTTGATCGACAATTATGATGCCAGTTGAGTTAGAAAGCAGGTTTTTTTCTGCAGCCTAATGCCTTCAATTTAATCTGCTTCAAATCACTGAACGGTGTTTTATTGTTATGAAGGCATGATAATGCCAATTATGTCATCAACCATTGCTCGTTCGACTTAATTTCTTCGGAAGTGGCTACGAATCTCTCCTTGGTCAGTGGCAGGGAACAAGACCACCAGTTGAACAAATACTTCTCCGAGAGTAGCGAATTCTTCTCACACAACTCCTCTGCAAAGTGTCAGGACATTCATATTTCTGATTCGAGAATGTCGCGCATTGATCTTGTTGTCCTAAACTAGCAACTGTGTTCTATCACACCACCACTGACATTTTTGAGACTGGCTATCGACTAACGCGGCCAGCTCCCATCTTCACTTAGAGTGGCTAGTGACTTCCCCTCTCAGGAATTTCTGAACAAGTTACCTGAGAGTTTAACGCAAGTTGCATGATGGCTTCACGCAACTTATTTCAAGTTCTCAAGTAACTTGAAACAATGTTACGTGTAACTTGACCAACTTTTGATTAAAGTATCATATAAGTTGCGATAATAATACAACACTGTTGCCGCATGTTACCTGACACCCATGCGCGGCGTGGCCAACACCGACACGCGACGCGGTCAGCATACCGACACGCGGCATGCTCGCCGAGCACGCCGGGAGCCGCCGGCGGCTAGGCGGAGCATCCAGCTGGTGTGCGGGGCAAAGTATCTCAAACTTGGGTGATTGAACCGACAACGCTATTGTGCTGCCTCGAGAGTGCGTCGTATTCCTCCCTAGGAAACAGCCCGCCCCGAGTTAGGTTACATGTGCGATAAAATAACATCTTTAAGTTACACGTCATTAATTTATGTCTTTATAAAGATAACGTAGACGCGTTCAGCGCCCAGCATAACCCCCAGGTCGACAGTTGAGTGAAAGCAGATTTTTCGAACTTTGAGAGGAGTTAAAGCATCTTCCCCTTATAACGATTGTTAGTTGAGTGTTTGCTCATATCAATCAGGTGGTCCACAAAGCGTTCAAGGAAACTGTTTCAGAGTTGCCTGAAACTCGGATGCTAGTTTTAAATCTGGGGTTTTATGGTGAACTCTCAGCAGTTTTAGGCTTACTTTGCTGGGAGCTTCTCATCTTGGAGAATTATCAGAGAAAAATGTGACTTTGCCGACATCCAGCAGCATTTTGCAGAACAACATTAACTCAAAAGGCGGAACCAGAACACAGGAACAATCTTCTAGGCGGTTCTTTACGCCAGAGAACATATTTACCAGAAAGAACATTTTGTATAATTTTTCTATATTTTGCCTGCTCCCAAAAGCCATCACAATTACTTTTCATTGAGGACGTTGAAACGAAGCTTATTGTGACCAATGCCTTTGAAGGCACAGTCCAATGTTAGGGACGGATTCTGAGACTTCCACATAATTGTGAAATACACCCATCCCGTAAACCACCTGCCAAGTGCGAGCTCTCAACTTCTCCGTATAAGCGAGTTATAGGTGGAAACCACCCAGGGGCGCCCACCTCGGGAAGCCACCTATTCGCGCCCCTTTTACGATCTTCCGAGCTCGAGAGTGGCGAGATAAGCAATGCTCTCCGATCAATAGCCCCATTCTTCCCTTCATTCTCAGCCTCTCTCTTCATTTAGGTCAGCTCGCATACAGCGGTTGCAAATGACGGAAGTTACAAGCCTTGGACAACTCGTCCACCATGCTTCTGTAGCTCAATTTTTGATGGGCCATAACTCCGTTTCCAGGGGGCCTTGAGCGATCCCAGAGACCTCTTTAGAATCAGCCTAAGGCCTTCTTCAAGATAGGCATAGAAGCAGGGAACCGACTTCGAGGTTGGACTGTGCCTTTATAGGCTATTTATTGGAAACCATCGCTCATCTAGCTAGTGTTGAGCTCAAAAGATCGTAAAAGGGGCGTGCCAAAGTGGCTTCCCGATGTGGGCTCCACAGGCTGGCTTCCTCCTATATCTCGCTTGTTACGAGGAATTGAGTGCTCGCACTCAGCAGGCGCTATATATGTCGGGTCTACTTGACAATTATATGGAAATCTCAGATTTTACCCTTGTGCTTGAACTGTACCTTCAATGATGAGGAAATATTTTTCTCCAGTTTTCGATTGCTGCAAAATTCGCTAGACATAAACAAAGCAGGAAAACGTTTTGACACGTTCTCAGGCTCAGGTGGTGAGTTTTCCGCGGGAAGACGGTTCGGGCGTAAAAGTTTACAAAAAAAAAGAAACTTTGAAGGGAAACACGAAAAAATGTTTAGCCCAAAAGGAAAATGTTGGGGTTCGCTCTCAATAGAAGTGGTAGAAACTTCCCAATTCTCTTTAGGAAGAAGCGTAATTTTCATAACAAAAAAAAACTATTCAAACCATTCTCGCCTAACATTGGGTAACCCATGCATGGACCGTGTGCAATAATTATTGAATGATTAATTGATTAAGTCCGCTACAAAAAACATTATAGAAAAAAAATCGTTCATTTATCCACTAGACGCAAAGGGAATATTCCTATATTTGAAGCAGTTACATCCCGACGTTTGTTTGTGTATGTGTGTTTGTCCCACAAATCTTCGGAATGGCCGATCAAAACTTTGTTGAAAAGGTACCAACACTCTGGTGGGTGGGACATTCATCGAATATCAACGAATCAGCCTGAGTCTCCGCTTGCGCGCCTTGGGCCATCCGAGTTTGTCCGTGGGGCGCACTTTTAGCCGTGGTTCTTGAAAACCTTTATGAGTCATCCAGTGCTAGGGCTAGGCTCTAATCAAGGCGACAGGTGTTCAGTAATAATTTACTAGACTCCGTACAGAATCTCGGGTTTGATGAGTATGCACGCCGTCATAGGAAGTGTGCAGAACCGCAGTGGTAGTGTACAGGACGTCACTAAAAACGTGCACGACGCAGCGGGAGTGCGCAGGACGTCATAGGAAGTGTGCAGGACCGCAGTGAGAGTGTGGTCATAGAGAGTGTCGAATGGGGAGTAAAATGAGATTCTGACAATTCCTTTTCGCCAAATTATAACTCTTTTGTAGCGGAGCAAACTTTGAGAATCATGCATCTTGAAAATCGTGAGACACGTTTTGAGAAGGGCGCACATTTCCGAAGACATTTTCTTGTCAATCCAATAAAACGTGCACCGCCTTCACTTCCATTAATCATTTCACTGTTCGCTACTCCTCACAACCGTCGAACAGCCTGCTTTGCTTGAAATAAGTTCATACGAACAGCAACTTTTAGATAGACGAAAGCCAGCCAAGACCGCTTCGGCAAATTCATTTGACTTCACAAGTTGGTATACGGGGAAGCTTTCTGAGCGAATACTTCGCTAGGTCTAGCTACTATTGTGGCTAACTCATTTGTATACACATAAACATGTGGAACAGATGTTATAAGAAAAAATACATTTTTTCAGAAACTTAGCATCTTCCCTCTCAATAATCGCTTGAAAGAACGAAAGCAGGAGGGGATGAAGAGAGTATTCGAATTCAACGATCCAAAAACTGAGACAGCCCTGCATGTAAAAACACGAACGCTGTGCCCAGTATTTGGTGTGTTGTAGTAGATTTTTACCGAATTTACCCTGGTCCTAGAACCTGAATTCTGTAAAACTTTGTTGCATCAGTTCCAAATACTCCGCTGAGAATTTGAAAAACCATGAAAACGTCATTTAACTTTTCTCGTGATTAGAGACATTGCATGTTGGGTCCTTTTTTTTCGTTACTAGTCGTGGTGGGACCACTGTAGCTCCTGCTTATTGTATCCTTTAAGTTTTTTTTTTCGTAACGAAGCGTTCAGATACTGTATGGGTACACCAGAGCTTTGCGGAACTGTTCCATTCCGCTTCTATTTCCGACTTTCCGGGACCTGAAAAGGAAGAAGATGGCGCTACACTGTTAATGGTGGTGGGTGTAGGCAAGGGTGCTCAAATGCAATAGAGGGGCTGATCCCACCAAAGTTCAACTGGTACCTTATCGTGGTGTAGCTCGGGGTAAGGAATCTGCCTTCTAGAAGGACTTCTGCGAACACGAGCTCGGGCAAAGCGCTGTCTGGAAAGGGGGAGCATCCCAAAGACGCGCGTCAACTTCAAATCTGCTCAAACACGTACAGGAAGGGTCCGGAGCGGCACAGAATGAAGAACGAGCTCCACGTGCACTGGAGCAAACGAAAAACAAGGGGACCTGAAGAACAAAACTACCGTAGGAAGTGCACAGGACAAGGATCAGCGGACGAGACATCAACACTGTCTACGGGTTTGCACCCATAATTGCAAAACCGTCAACTCGGAAGCTGATCTGAAAATGCTCTTTGAGGCCAATAGCCAGTAAGAGAATCGACGCGCTGGCTCCCCAGGGAACAAAAGTCGAAGCGGAAAGATCCAGAAGGGCAAATGAAGGGGACCTGATCATACTTGGAGGCAAGGTTGAAATAGAAACATCGGAGGAGTGGGATTCATTGTCCACCCCAACCTCGAATCTAAGATTGACATCAGCTGCGGCCGAAAACAATAAGGGCGAGTTCTATATTGACCTCGAGAAAATCACCAATCAAGAGAAGACCTACTACAAGATCGTCTGCGGTGACTTCAACGCCTTCATCAGCGAAGCTCAGCCGTCTTCTGGCAGAGACGGGTCCCACGGACTTGGAACGACCAACGAAAACGGAGAGGGTCTGATGGACCTACTAGAACCCTGTAACCAGTTTCATGGTAACAGCTTCTTTAAGAAAAATCTTATTACACGATAGACATGGTCAAGCCCGAACGGAGGAACGCACTCGGAATTGGATCACATCCTGGTTATCGACGCTGATGTCTCTTCGATGTCAGCGTAGTGAAACCCTTCAATACCCCTTCAAAGCGACAATTGTCTTGTCCAAGCGAAGATCTGTCTCCGCGAGAGGGTGAAGCGAAAGGATGGTCATCGCCCAGCAATGATACGATCGAACATTTATGATGCTTATCTGCTACAAGCTGCCGCTGCTGGATACCAGTGGAGAGAGAGCAACGATCTTACGGAATACCACTCGTGGAGAGCCTCAACAGATGCGCTTCGGCATCAATGATCACACCCGTTCCCAGCTCTTCTGAACGCTTAAACGACCATGCGCGAAGACGTCTGGAGCAGCCAGCTCATATTCACCAGGATCCGTCCCCCAGCATTCTCAACAGGGCAGTAATCAACGAATCCTACAGAGCTGCTGTTAAAGCATCAATTTGCCCATACAAGGCAAGCGAACTGAAGGAGGCTGCAGAGAAAAATGCATGTTTAAAAAGATTCCGGAGGAGTCATGAAGGACGCCAGCGGAACGCAGCACACCTCCCGTCAGAACATTCTGGAGATTGTAGTGTACTTCAAGACAGACCTATACCGATCATCAGCGTCCGTTTCCAGAATTCCCACACCGACTCAAGGCCTAGCTCCGGAGCTACTCTTTTCTAAAACTTGTCATGCTATCACAGAGATGAAGCCAAAGACAGCCTCAGAACCTGATCAAGTCTTTGAAAACTTTTTAAAGATTGACAAAGAAATCCTCGTCCAGAAGCTGACTGTTCGCTTCGATCGCTATCTGGCTAAATAAAGGGTCGTGAAACAGTGGAAATCGTCAAGGACGGTGTTGATCTTTGAAAAAGGTGAACTAGATGAGGTCAAAAACTATAGGCCAGTTGCTTCTCTGTCCCAGCAGTAGAAGCTATTACCCAAAATTTTGCTGTACAAACCGAAAAGGACGTTGAATGAGGTCCAGTCCGGGCAACAGACGGGTTTTCGTCGCGGATTCTGCTGTATGGATCACATTCACACGGTGACCAAACTAATTGAAAAGACACAAGAGTTTAAGCAACCGTTGCTGATGTGCTCCTTCGATCATGTGAAGGCATTTGAGAGTATCAAACTGAACCCAGTTTGGAACGCTCTACTCCGTGCCGGCGTAGATCCGATGCTAGAGGAGTGCAATAAGGAGTCCGTCAAGGCGACACCATCGGACTAAAGCTGTTCACTGCTGCTCTCCTTCACGTCATGAGTCGTTCAGGTCATCAACCAATCCGAAATTCAACACATGGTGGATGAAGTGGACGCAGCTGTGGCGATGAATAGTAGCAAGCAGAAGTCATGAGAAACAGTAGGGCAGGCTCAGCACCGATAACAGTGGACGGAATTCCACTTCCTGATACAGAAAAATACGTCTACCTCGGGCGCCTCGTGGTCATGGATAAGGATTTGAGGGCCGAAGTCAGACGAGGAAAAAGCGCTGCATGGGCTGTGATACCCAACGTAATAATCTTGTAGCCGACAAACTTATCCGTCCGCACTTACTGGACTCCACCGTCCTCCCCGCCGTGTGCTACGAAGCTAAAACCTGGGCCTCCAACAAGTCTTCTGCCATTCTTATGACGCGAGCTCAATGAGCCATCGAGCGAACGCTGTTGGGGACGAATCTTCGAGAGCAAAGAAGCCAACACTTTCGCAGCACCGACCTTCGCCAACAGTCAAGCATTCGTGTTGCTGTAATTTACGTGGCAGCCGCAAAGCTTCGATGGACCGGTCACGTCATAAGAAAAACTGAAGACCGCTGGACAAAAAACGCGACTCTCTGATACCCACGGAACATCAAGCAAACCCTTAGTCGTCCCCTAACAAGATGGAGCGTTGCCTTCAAACATCCGAACACATCTAACACAAACTGGTTACAGATCGCGAAAAGTCGCCCGAGATGGAAGTTGGCAGCTCCACAAAGCAATGTAAACGATTATGTGCCTCGAGACAACGAAAAGCGTGTGCCCGCCGTTGCGGCCATCACCGGCTGACCACGTGCAATCAAGTATCAAGTCAAGTAAGAGAAGCTGAATCTGTTCAAAGTGGAACCTCAGATTTTTCTTTGAGTATGTTTTTACGGCGGAAAGTCAACCACAACGATTATCGTGATTGCTGCACTCAAGCTAGGTTTCTTTGGTTTAATGTCTCTAACGTGGAGTACAGGGGTGTGCGTTAAAGAAAATTTTTATTTTCGCTGAGCGTTAATCGTTAATTTTCAGATAAAACAGTGTTAACCCGTTAATGTTTCAACACGTTAAATTCGCATTTCGTTAAAAATTGAAAAACATTACCGGACCACAGCGAAAATCGATAAATCACCATAGATCTCAAAAAAATCATAAAATAGACACTCAGGTGACATCAGCAGGATATTGTGGAACATAGTTAAGGCGTCATGTGGAGCGTTTTTCGCGTCATAGAAAGTGGCTAGCGCTTTGTGTGGAGTGTGTGCCGAGTGGTGCGCTCATTGCAGAACGTGGGCCGCGTAATAGAAAGTTAGTAACGCCCTATGAAGAATGTGCGCCGCGTCGTGAAATGTGAGTAGCGCGTGATGTGCAGCGCGCCTCGTGTCAAGAGTGATAAGCGCATTATGTGGAGCGTAAATGCATCGTGCGAAATGAGTGAATAGGATGCCGTGGGAAAAGGGAAGGTCTCCAGAAAGAGCGTCTGGAACGTCTTCGCAAGTGGTGCGCCATACTGTCTGGCATACGAAGAATGATATATTTCTAAAACAGGCTTAGAAACTTATAATCTACGGCGCTCGATGCACTTCAGATCGGGTTTGTATGTGTGCACACTTGGCGAATATTTATTCCCATTCTTGGTATAATCAATAGTGCGAACCATCAAATTCTAAACATTCACCTACCAATGAGAAGCGGTCCGCAGAAGATAATTCTGCATCAATTAAATTCTTTTAAACGGCATAATAAATTGTTATTATAACTATTTTAAACACGCTCGTAACCGGTTGAATGGGAACGGTTGTGCTAAAAATGATTTTCATACTCACTGATTTCCGACCCATCGGCTCTCATTGATAAGTAGATGTGCAACTTTTGATGGACTGTACAACGTATATGTCTTCATGAATTCAAGAACACGGAAGGCAGTCTCTATGTCTATGCCAGAATAGATCAAGGTGAGAAAAAATATGCGTCGACCTCTTATATGTATGCAAAGACGATTTGATAAATTCCACCGTAGCGAAAATTGTGGGTCTGAGAGCGAAGCCCCGCGAGCTGTCAGGAGGGCCGGCATGACGGCTGCTTACTGGGTAATCATATGTCACTCGAGTCAGTGATGAAATGCTCAAAAGTATCACCAACCCGGCCCTCAGTCCCTACTTCCCAACCCTCGTTTGATACCTTACTCGACCGCAGAGATGCAGACCTCACATTTCCTTTTAGGAACAAAATTTCACAGTCTTCCGATATCGAGTTGAAATAACGAAAATAGATGAACAATGAAATGGGAAACATTGAGGTCAGCAATAAGCGAAAACTGACCACGCCGCAAACCGACGCGACCTTCACTGCCCTAGTTTTGAAATTTGCCATTGAAATAGATCAATCAGGGCCAAAATTCCACTGCAGTTGACAAACCCAGAATAACGTAAACTTGGGACTTCTAAAACAGACTTAGAAACTTATAATCTACGGCGCTCGTCGAAGAATATCCTCCTCCACTCGCGCAGTTGCCACCCGGCCTATATGAAGAGAAGTGTTGTCAAGAGTTTACTCAGCACAGGAAGGAAGCTAACGTCAGATGATCAGGGAGACATAGAAAGCCAGTTGGCGGAAATATTACATCAAAACGGCTACATCGAGAACGACTTCTTTACCTGGCGTCCGTCCGTATCAATCTACATCTGGAACTGCTCTTGTTCTTCCTTTTGTGAATGAAAGTTTTGCCAAGGACCTGAACCGAGCAGTACAACGATCAGCTCTTCCTCTCCGACTTGTGTTCCGTCCACCCGCCACACTACGAGACCTTCTAACTTCGTCCAGACTTTACGAAGACCGCTGTGGGCGTACCGGTTGCAGATATTGTACTGCAGATCTACAAATATGCTAAGCACGTAATGTAGTCTACAAGGTCACCTGCCTGGGATGTGGAGACTTTTACATCGGCGAAGCCGGTAGGCCTCTCCGCAAGAGGCTGGATGAGCATATGCGTGCTCTGAGATCGTCGTCGTATCATCTCAACGGTGCATTCTCCCATCATCGAACATCACGGCATGCATATGAAGCCGCGCCAGAAATGAGAGCGAGTATACTGTATAAAAACATTACTGATACGGCCGAAAGGAAGATAAGGGAAGCTTTGGAGATACGGTTGCATTCCCCGCCGATGAACAACCGGGAAGAAATGAAGGATGCGATGAAGATGCTAACACTTCGATTTGACCTCACTGATTAGCGACATTTGACGGTCACCACCATTTGTCGTTTGTGCTGTGGTCCGTGGGGAGATGGATCCACAGTTGGGAACCACGCCCCCCCCATTGATAGGCCTCTTTCATCTATACACAAGCCACATGCTATTAATATATGGCCCGAAGCACTATGAGGGGTGACAAAAGAAACAGCTTTTCTTAGAAACATAACGCGTACGTTAGGAACTCAGATAAAAATAGACGTGGGGAGATCTTCTTCTCGCCAAAATTATCCTCCATCATGTGGTGGATCTTCTGGTAAGGGGCTCGCGGCCACCTTCCAGGTCCGGCTCCCAAGAGCCGAACGAGGCACACTGTGAGATCACGAGCCTGTCATATACTATGACACCAGCTGTCCTGCGGGTTCCGCCCGCCTCACAGCTGGGGGGGGGGGGGTTGCCCCCAGACCCCTGAATTTCTGCCTGCGGAGCATATTTTCAAATTGTCTTTGCATATATATAGTCGGCTCAGAATTGTTTTGCCCAATATATTTTGTTGTAGACATAAATCTTGCCTGCAGCACACGTGGACACATGAAAAGCAGACAGCGGCACATAATACCGAGAAAAGCAATAAATCTGCTCCAGTTGCGCACGCACACGAAATCAATCTGAAGTGCGGCAAAATCTGTAGATAAGAGTTCTCGAGCTCGTTTTGAGGACATTCTTCTTTCTGCGGAGTCCTGCGCATTCCTGCGTGGTACCGCACACCTCCTACGGCGTCCGGGGCACTCCTGCTGAGGTCGCGCACACTTTCTACGGCGTCCGACGTACTGGTACGTGGGTCCCGCCAAGCGCCGGGGAACGTGTGCTTCCCCGGCGATCGTGATTGCGCGAAGCGCTGAGGAACTTGTGCGAGACCCAACTGGAAGTGTGCCAAGCGCCGCGTAACGTGTGCGGGGCCCAGATAGAAGTGCGCTAAAATCCGGGAACGTGAGCGAGACCCAAATAGGAGCGCGCCGAGCACCGGGGAACGTGTGTGTTACCCAAATTAAAGTGTGCCAAGCGCCGGGTAACGTGTGCGAGACCCAACTGGAAGTGTGCCAAGCGCCCGGAACGTGTGTGCGACCCAGTTAGAAGCGCGCGAAGCATCGATGAACGTGTCCGGGACACAACTGTAAGTGCGCCAAGCGATGAAGAGCGTGAGTGGGGCCAAACTGGAAGCGTGCTAAGCGCCGGGGGACGCGTCAGGGACCCAACAGGAAGTGCGCCAAGAGCCGGGAACGTGTGCGGGACCCAGTTGGAAGCGCGCCAAGAGCCGGGAACGTGTGCGGGACCCAGCTGGAAAAGCGTCAAGCGCAGGGGAACGTGTGCGGGACCCAGCTAGAAGTGCGACAAGCGCGGGATCGTGTGTGGGATCCAACCGGAAGTGCGCTAGCGCCGGGTAACGCGTGCCGGACCTAGCTGAAAGCGCGTCAAGGGCCGGGAACGTGCGTGGGACCCAACTGGAAGTGCGCTAGCGCCGGGTAACGCGTGCCGGACCCAGCTGAAAGCGCGCTAAGCGACGGCGAACGTGTGCGTGACCCAACTGGAAGCGCGCTTATGCCGGGGAACGCGTGCGGGACTCAACTTGAAGTGCGGGACACGATTGTATTTGCGCCAAGCGCCGGGGAACGTGTGCGGGGCCTAACTGGAAGTGTACTAGGCGCCGAAGGACGTGCGAGGGACCCGACAGGAAGTGCGCCAAGAGCCGGGAACGTGTGCGGGACCAACTTGGAAGCGCGCCAAGCTCCGAAGGACGTGTGCTGGACCCAACTGGAAGCGCATCAAGGGCCGGGGAACGTGTGCGAGACCCTACCGGAAGTGCGCCCAGCAACGGGGACGTGGGTGGGAACCAACTGGAAGCGCGCCAAGCGCCGATAAACGTGTGCGGGGTCCAACTGGGGTGAAGTGAGGATCGATTACGCGGTTGCGATTCATCCGTTCTTCAAGCCGTTATTGGGTTCGGAAATCATGAAAGTGGATGTGAACTGTGGTGGTGCAGGAAGGGGCTAGTAAGTGTTCTGCAAGAGCGGTCTACAACACAACAGCATGAACATTCAAAAAGTCTTTACTGAGAGTTTACTATGCCTTCAAAAAAACCTTTGCTGAAGTAAAATGAAATTATCTAACTGTTTTGCTTGCCTACGAAAGGGTTATAATTTGGCACTGTTGTTCTTGCGAGAGAAACTCGTGAAAAGAAGTGGAATGTTTCATGCAACTAATTTTTTTTGGCCGAATAAACTCGGGAAAAGCGCTAAAAACTCAGTGAAATGAATCACCATTGATTTAGCTGCGCATTAGCTTATTGAACAATATATTTGTGCACTGGACAAGAAGATCGAACATCAAATAGATTCGAATGGCCCCCTACTTTTAACGTCTGATTTTTGAATAGATTCGAAAACCCCCTTTTTTGACTTCCGAATTTTTGAATATATTCGAATGACCTCTTTTTTGAGGTCCGATTCGTGGATATATTCGATAGACCCTGTTTTTCGAGGTCCGATTTTCGAATAGATTCGAATAAATTGTATTCGAATATATTCGAATAATTTTTCGAATAATTTAAAAGCGTTTGACTGAAAACAGGCCAGGTGATCTGTCAGTGGATCCTCTGGTTCGAAGTGAAATTCAGTGGAAATGATGGTGTGTGTGCGCGTGTATGCTACATCCCCATCCTCCACACTTTCTCGCTGCCTCTATCGTCGCTCCGCACAAACACGCGAAGGAAAGAAATTGATTTTTCTCCGAAATGACGGATAACCACATGAGAAAACTCGAGCGACCCAAATCGGATCACAATCTCAAACGGATCGGAATCCTGACGTTTTCCAAACAAGTCCCAGACCATACTCATAATCTTTGAACGCTTTGGACTTAAAAATGAAAAATTCATTGGAAATTCGGCCGAAATCCACCATGCCACCTATGTAATTAACGGTGTGAGGATTGAGACAATTGATAAAATGAAAGACCTCTGGTTCGTAGTGGACAACAAACCCTCGTTTGATGAGCATTGCAGGCCCATTGCTACTAAGGCGCAGCAGAGGTTATTTTTGTTATTTAGATCCTTAAAGGCAAGGTCCGGTTAAATTTGACACTGCCGAAGTTTGGGTTATATAGAGTGGACGGGCCCAGCTGAACACCGTCTCGACATTTCTTTTATTTCAAGTCCCTACTTCTGGAGAGAACAGCTCTGAAGTTAGGGATTATGGTAGTTGCAAAACTAGTTGGGGACCCCTCAGACCTCGAGTGAGGAATGAATGATACCGCTCTCAGAAATTGATTTAATTCCATGGAGTTTCTAGGAAGTTACGAGTGATAATGTTATCACAAATCTGATAACAAAATAAACTTTCAAAATCATGAGTAAATATTTTCATTTCTAAGGATAAATCTTCAGTGCCCCCCCCCCCAACTAGTTTTGCACCTCACGGTACTCACAGCAAGATAAGCACGACCTGAATGACCGATATTTACAAGGCGATTCCGAAGAGTGCGTGGACGACGGCGAAAGCATGGAAGATCTGACACAGTGGTTGACGGAAATGGGTGGAATAATTTGCAGAATATAGTTTTTTTTGCAGTTTTCGACCATCCCCTGGGACTACCTGTACCATACAATCAAAAGATCCACAGTTGCTGATCAAGGCCTATGAAATTTACGTTCGCTCAATGTTGGAGTATGGTGCCTGCGTCTTTGAGCCCTTCACACGGCAGATTGTAGATATTTTGGAAAGGGTGCAAAATGGTTTCACGAGGAAAGTCTTTATCCCGGCACTTGGTTTCATGTATGCAAATATTTCTAGGAGTTATTTCAGAAAGAAAAGACTGCAGCTGAGCACACTTACTCTCCGCAGGAGGAGAAATAATTTATTTTTGATTTTTAAGATGTTGCACGGTTTAGTGGAACTTAAACTATCTGAAGTCTTCACCTTGAGACGTTCCAAAACTAGGGGAGAGGGGTTCAAACTCAGCTCTCCTCGGCCTCCCACTCTAATAAAGGCACGGTCCAACCTCATAGACGAAATCTGAGATTTTTACATATTTGAGGAGTATAACTAACCCTATATAACACCTGCCAAGTGCGAGCTCTGAATTCCTACGAATAGGCGAGATATAGGAGGAAGCCAGCCTGGGGCGCCCGTCTCGAGAAGCCACTTTGGCACGCCTCTTTTACGATTATTTCGAGCTCACCAGTGTCGAGATGAGCGATGGCTTTCAAAAAATAGCCCGGTTCTTCTCTTAATTCTTAGCCTCCCTCTTTATTCAAGTCAACTCGCCTACATCGGTTGCAATTAACGGAAGTTACAAGCCTCGGACAACTCGTCCACCATGCTTCCGCAGCTCAATCTTTGAGGGGCCATCACTCCATTTCCAGGGGGTCTCGCACGATTTCAGGGACATCATTGGAATCAGCGTGAGACCGTTTTCAAGATAGGCAAAGAACAGAGAAACGATTCAGAGGTTGGGCTTATAAGGCGTAATGTTTTCACAATTCGAGCGGGATCGGAGTATCTGAGCTTAGCAAAGGGCTACTGGTGCCTAGTTCCTTCGCGATTTTTTGAAGGCAAGATGTTAATTGGAATTCTCGGGATGGAGGTCACCGATCACCGCTGAGATAGAGGCTGAATGTTTCGAAATCAAGCTGCCACGCTACTATGAAGACGTCAATTCTTGAATTGCGGCGCACGCAGCGAGGCGCCAAGTGATTTCAAAATCCTTTGACGTGGTCATACTGTGCTTCTTTGGGCCAAATTCCGGTCCGCAATTGCGTCTCGATGCGCTTTGCGGCCGCACTCTTCCGAGTCGGAAGAGTTTCCAGCGCCGCACCCGCCGATCTGTTAAGACAAGGTGGGTTTTGAAGACTAAAAACTTTTTTAAAAAATTGCAGAGAACTGTATAAAAAAGCCACATCGAGTCGGCTTTGGTGCTGGAAACTCAGCTGAATCAAGCGCGTGCGGCCGCAAAGCGTGCAGAGACGCAATTGCGGACCGCGATTTGGCCCAGAGAAGCACAGTACCTGCCAATGGAACGAACACACAGTCGTCTACCGTGCACCATAAATAGCGGCGACGGGGCGAATTTATTCAAAACCATTCGAAATTTTAACTATTCGAATACCCCCTTTTTAGAGGTCCGATTGTTCAGTACATTCGAATACTCCTTTTTTTTGAGGTCCGATTTTTGAGTAGTATTCGAATAGTGCGATTTTGGGAATACCGATACTGAATACGTATTCGAATGGCAATCATTCGAATATATCGATTCGAATCTATTTGGATGGCAAAACTATACTAAACAACAAAAATTTGGTGTGACATTGAAGAGCCAAATCACCCGCATCGCTTCTGAAATCAAGCCGAAGCTAGCCGTTTGAGTTTACAAGCCTAAGGCCCTTGCAAAATCAGGTTGTGGCTTCCGCCACAAGTATTCAGAAATACTGATTCTCAAACATTGATATATTATCTAACGCGTCCGCTTCCGATTGCCTACGATTTAATGAAAGTGGAAATCACATCACGTAGTGTGTTTATGCGAATGTCGTCAACTAAAAGAATTGCAGTAACACGAATAAATATGTGAGCACAGTTAGAAGTGCGCGATTTGGTTTTCTAATGTCACACTAAATTTTCGTTGTTTAATAAGCAAATGCGCAGATAAATCAGTGATGAATCATTCCACTGAGTTTCTAGCGCTTCTCCCGAGTTTATTCCAGTAGCCTAAAACACTTCACTTCTTTTAACGAATTTCTCACAAGTACAACATTGGCAAATCTCTAATAAATTCGGTTCTAAAAGAAACAGTAATAATTGCAAAAACACCCTCTTACCGGACATCGTAAAATAATCTCGCTGCGGTCAGCGGCTTTGCGCTCGCTGAATGCCTGTCTTCCTTGTCCACTCGTCTTCAACTGATTTTAGCCTTTGATTTCGACTTACTTTACGAGGATAAGGGGCAAAAACCTGCGGAGTGCGACGACCGGCCAGCGAGAACCGTACTGTGCTTCTATGAGCCCAAATCCGGTCCACAGTTGCGTTTCAACATGCTTTGCGGCCGCACGCACTGAAGTCGGTCGAGCTTCCAGCTCCAAAGCCGACTCGATGTGGCCTCTTTATACAATTTTCTCAAACATTTTATTGTTTCCAGATTCCAAAACCCACCTAGAGTCAACAGATCGGCGGCTGCGGCGCTGGAAGCTTGACCAACTCGAGCGCGTGCGGCCGCATAGCGTGTCCAGACGCAGTTGCAGACCTGAATTGGGATAAGAGAAGCACAGCAAGTTGCAGGGAGGCAACGCAAGGGGTTCAAATGACAGCCGCTCTGCGTCTTCGCGCAGCCTGTGCTATTTCTCTTCGCCCCAACAGCTGCCAGCAAGCGAGAAGGTGATCCTCTTTGCATTCAAAGTGCGTTTAACCAGCCGGATGGCCACCGTCTCCTCCCGCAGCGTGGCCTGCCATCGCTAACCGTGTGACGGTTTGATTGATTCGGCCATAGCTCCCTGCATAAGTTGACCGCGTGCAGGCAGCTCACCTCAGCGCACTGGGGGTTTACTGCTGCCCCAGATATTCCGTTTATTCGCTTGCCTGCCATCCGTTGTATGCAACGAAAAATCTTGGAAGAAGAGCTGGGTCACGACTTTCGTAGGCTTACAGAATACAGTAAGACCTAGCTTTGGCTTTACTGACTATGTTGGCTATGTACCGATCGTACCTATACAGTCCCGTGTAGTACAAACCTAGGTTGCAGGCGCTGTGAGCTCGATTTGAGGCCGTCACTCCCAGAGTAAATACCAATTCAGGATTCCTTCCCCTTCCCCCCAATGAATGCCAGAAAACTTCGTTTTCAGAGGTATTTAAAGTTCCCAAGTTCTGGACTCGCACGCCAGCCCGTCAATCGTCGCGTTTCGGTCATTGACGATGAGCATACAATTTAGCATATAATGAAAGTTAGGCGGTTAATCTCAGGTCGCGCACATTAATTAGACGATCAGCATACTTGAAATTTCCATCGAGCTCTAGAAATTTCATCTCTTTACAGGTGACTGAATGGGTTTCTTCTATTTCAATCTTCCATGGAAAATTGACGAAAAGGACTACAACTGCACTGGCAGGAGCGTTGCAGAGTGGAATAGTAGGGGTTCAGCCGATCCAGTACAAGGCGCCTATTTTTTGATGGTGGGGATTGTTTGTCTGGTGAGTATTCAAGGCTCTGGTAAAGTTAGCAGGAGCAAGATTAGCCCTACTACGGTGCAAAAATTTTCTAGCAAGCATGGTTCCCGGCATAATCATAAGCAAATCACTTACTACTCGTGCTACTCGGTATACTCGTGTTTCAAAGCACCGGCAAGGTCGATGATCTTGTGTGACTAACTCAGGCAATGGAGCAGACTCATCGCGCACAGAAAATGTCGAATAGCAGTTACCGCGCTCAAGAACCGTTCCTACCGCGAGCGAAAATTCAAGTAGAACTGATGGAAAAGAAGCAATTGCTCGATGTCTTCGCGCTGAGTCTCCGACAGGCGTGCGAACTTATTGCGCGCAGCCACTGCTAAGTGGAACTTACCGCAACCATACATCGCGTAATTCGCGTACAACAATGTATACAGGACTGATCGCGAACAACCTGAGTCGTATTCGGGCTGATCGCGAGCAACGGTATATCTCGAACTAAACGCGACGGACCGTCCTCGACTAAGATGCAATGTCCTGTGTGGTAAAACGAGATCGTCGCTGGTTCAACTATCCAAGTTTGTGGTACATCTAGTATCTCATTAGTTGCACTACCGAGAGTACACTAGGTCTCTACGATCTCAGACAATGGGGTGGACCGACGGCGGACAAGTTGCGTACCCACAGCGAGATGGGCGACGTTTGGAATGCAGTTTGCACGCGGTCGGCGCGCAAATTTGCGCAGTCGATACTCACTGCCACCCGGTCAGTATGAAATGCCACGCGGTTAGTACGTATCGCCGAGCGGTCGGTACGTCTTGCCACGCGGTCTGTACGCATTGTCGCGCGGTCGGTACGCACTGCCACGCGATCAGTACGCATAGGCACGCGGTCGGTTCAAACAATTTTCGAATACTAGCAGCGGTCGGCAAGTCTTGCCACGCGGTCGGTACACATTGTCAAGCGGTCAGTATACAATGACACGCGATCAGTACTCATTGCCATGCGGTCAGTACGTCTTGCCACGCAGTCGGTACGCATTGTAACGCGGTCTGTACGCACTGCAACGCGGCCGGTAAGCACTGCCACGCGGTCGATACGTACTGTCACGCAGTCAATACGCGTTGTCAGGCCATCAGGGCGCAATGCTACGCGGTTAGTACGCTTGACCGCGCGGTCGGTACGTCCTGCCAGGTAGTCGGCACAAATGTTGCACGTAGGATTGGCCGCGGTTATCACGTACTCACACGCGGTAGGCCTGATTTCGTCACGCGGTTAGTACGAAACTTTTTTAAAACTCGACCGCTGTTAGTACGCCGGTACGCGTCCATTAAATAAATAAATTAAATAAATAAATAGTACGCATGCACGTGCGGCAGGTATGTATCGCTTCCAATCAAATGGCGCTCTTCCGAAACGCATTAATACTCAGATGCAGAGTTTGCGGCAAAAACCGGTTTTTATCATGAAAGTGTATACCTGGTTCCAAAGTGTTGGAAATAAGCAAAAGTTGGGAGAGGGGGTGGGGATTGGGGTAGGGGTAACGCTCGAACAAGTTGAAACAGCCCAACATGGTTGGCTTTCGACGAGTTTTTCTAATCAGCAACAACCAAAGTCTAGTTTGCTCAGATGAGTCCGGGCGGTGCAAACAACGGGGCGGTCGGTCAAGCCAAAGTAAAGATGATTCGACATTATAAACCCGATACGCCCAACTTTAACCGCATCAAAATGAGGGAGCTAGGCCCTTGTCAGAGTTGGTTGAAAAATCGCCGCAGCTTGCCGTGCCCAACCCGGTCGACACGTATGAAAATCATGGACAATGGAGGTTGTAACAACCGCCCGGTGTAGCCAGCTGTGGCTGACGCGGTCAATATGAATGAGTTATGTGTAACGATATTATGGGCATCATTCATTTCCTATCTCTTATCATGTAAACATCGGTCGCGTGACCCACATCGGGTGTTTTTTCCACACCATCTCATTCATGTCTTTCATGATCATCGACCGGGCTGGCTACGCCGATCGGCCAACTATGACCGCGGCCCTACCCGTTTCAAGCCTACCGCGTGTTTAGCTCAAATTCGCTCCACAGCGATCTAGCTGGAAAGGTTTGGTTTTGTCAAATTAAGGTGAGCGCGAAGTGCTAGTATACAATGCCAAGCGATCAGTACGCATTGCCATGCGGTCAGTACGCCTTGCCACGCAGTCGGTACGCATTGTAACGCGGTCAGTACGCACTGTAACGCGGTCGGTAAGCCGATTCCCGCAGGTTTTTAGGCCTCGGAATTCCGCTTCCCGACTTCTGAAAAATGGGTGTGGAATCTGACTGACTTCTTTCAAGACCTGTTGAAGCAACCCAATTTTCATGGGATCAGGGGATATGCGTGATTGGAACTTTGTGATGCGTAAGTCGTTCAGCGAGCCGAGACCCTCGTTAATCGTTATTCGTTAATCCTTAGTTTCAGAAAGCCAGGCTTTGACAATAGGCACTGCTAAGGCCGAGAAAAGCAAATAAGAGTGAAAAAGAAAGAAGGCATGAATAGCTGTTTTTATTACTAAGTTTTCATATACGTATTCAGCAGACACCAATGTTTGAACCTTAGATTAACACATAATTCACGGCCTCAATGAGAGCCAGGGGTAGGCGTTTTCCGGTTTTTGTACTTTTGGCAGATGTATTCTTTAGCGGAAGTTGAGAGTTCTTCGATTTTTCTCTCTTCAGAAAACGTGCGATCAATCGATTGATGGTTGTGACCTTCAGGGTGCGCGAAATTATAGAGTTCATTGCGGACTTCAAAAAACGTCCTATGTAGTGGATACTTTGCTTCACCCATGCAGTGCAGGCAACCTGGCGTCGAGCCTCATTTTGAATGCACGCTTCGCTCACGTTAGGCACTATCTCGCCCTTCTCCTCGCGATATGCCCGCTCTCGTGTCAGCAGGGCGATCCCTTGCTTATCGCGTGCTTCAAGGATAGTGCGCGGATCGGCGTGAGCGTCGAGTTCCTTTTTGTCTGGGCTGGTAGTAAACCCCCCATTGTCGTGACGACAATTGTCATGACATGTCACGACATGTCGCCACCAAAAGGCGCGAGCTATGGGTTTGTATCGTATCCTACAACACATGGCTCGTAACTGTCACGAGCTTGTTGTCACGACAGTTACTGTCCCGAGCTGTCACAAGTGTCGCGTGGTCATAACATCACGACAACGCGACAGACAGCGTGACACAAAACAGTGCGCGGTTGAGGGAGTGCGCAGATTGCTGCGAGTGTCGTGCGCTCGTGTACAACAATGTCGTGACGACATTTAGGCGTGTAATTGAGAGCAGGGTGTGCAGCGGCCGCTGTGACAACGCAAAACACGCTAGTTTGCCTGTTTTCTTTTTTTTCGGTTGTGCTGGTGCGTTTTTTTGTCGTCATGTCGTTGCTCTTTTAGGATTCTTTATCGCAACTTTCTCGTTTCTCTCCTCGTTTGCGATTGTGTCTATCTTACTTGGGATAGTGCCGGGAACTAGAAAAAAATTAACAAATTTGGCTAGCGATGAGCAATTGTAGCTAAACCTACAACACGGGTTCGGGCTTATTATCAAATAACAATGAAAACTAATTTTAGTTTTTAGTTAGGTGAATCTTATGTGAAAAAAATTGACTAATTAGGGTCGATCGCGAAATTTTGAATGTTTTTTTTACACATATAACGCTGACTTCATTTGGTGGTTGGGCGTTCAGTTCATTATTTAGTGAAGTTATCATCAATGTAATATAAAATCTCATGAAATTGTTGAGAAGACAGCCTACTGAGTTTAGTGGAAATCCTCGAGCATCATTTTTATATGTTCAGTAGTGTTCGTGAACTATCGTTTTTTTTCATTTCACGTAAGG
The DNA here is from genome assembly GCA_029168955.1 of Aplectana chamaeleonis. Taxonomy (NCBI): domain Eukaryota; kingdom Metazoa; phylum Nematoda; class Chromadorea; order Rhabditida; family Cosmocercidae; genus Aplectana; species Aplectana chamaeleonis. The sequence continues at coordinate 550,557 of JAPDOI010000190.1, forward strand.
GCCAGCCCAAGCACTATAGATTTGGCCGCAAACTCTGCGTATCCATGGGGGTTTTGTTTGGAAGTCTAGGGGGTCGTTTATACTTCCGCCGCGGAGCGGCGCGCCGCGCCGCTTGAAAAATCGCGCCACCAGGATGTATATAATCGGGCTGCGTCGAATTTACGCGGCGACGTCGCAGAATGACGTTAAACACAGCCTGGAGTAGCTCTGACATAACACAAGGCCGATTGTAATGAGTGATTTCTTGTGCAAAAGAAACACCTATAATCTTTCGTACCATAACACAGCACCTGAAGGCGGATAGAATCTTCGAAAACGATTTCTCTTTAGAAAAATGATTTCAAAAGCTAAAAAAAAGAACTTTTCACAACCCAGCCTACTCTAAAGAATGCCCAGGACCTTGGAAGGAATTTGAGAGATGAATCAGAAGAACAAAATTGAGAATGTGTATGAAATAACAGCAAAAGAAGCATAGTATGAAATAACAGCAAAAGAAGCATACTATGTCAATGCGGATCGCACGCGGCCGCCGCGCCGCCTGCTTTCCTCGGGCGGCGCGGCAGCACCTAGGCGGCGGCCGCGTGCGGCACCGCTGGAAGATTTCGAGCAGAAAAACTCTAAACGCCCGCCAGGCGGCACCGCTTGATCGATATGGCTGTATTGCATATCGCCGCGCCGCACGGCGGCGGAAGTATAAATGACCCCTAGCAAACTATTTTTTCACATACCCCTTGAACTGTAGCAGCGTTTATTTCTAGGTCGTTTTTTTTCGTATTCTAGGTTAGATAAATTTTTGCTCTACAAGTTTTTGGGACACCCAACAAGTAAAGAATAATCCACATTCAGGCTTGATTTTTCTTCACCCAGAAATTTCGGCTCTAAAGAAATCGTAGAATGTACCACACTCGGTAGCCGTTGGTCGAGTGCCTTCACCGACTAGTAATGAGTTCATCTTTCAAACGATTTTTCATTATCTACGGTACCAAATTTCATCACGCACAGAAACATACGTACAAGTTTTCGCTGCTCAAAAAGCGACACTGTCCTCTGCAAACTTGATTACTAACTGCGATTACCGTCCTTGTCGGAACGAATTTCCGGTTCCTTGTTGCAGACAACCGCTGTTGCGGCACGCAGCTCGAAGAAGATCACATTGGGACGACGGCTAATCGTGCCGGCGCTGTGATCGGCATTTAGCGACAGCGGTTGTCGGCAACTGCGTACCGGAGATTTACTTCTCTATGTACAGTCGGCGAAAGTAAACTCCAAATACCGAGCGGTGCCGATTGCCCCAAGGGCATGAAATGACTATATCAGTTGCATGTCTAAATCAGACCGACCAACTCAAAATCTCAAATAAAGGTTTAGAAGCATTTTATGGCTCTGTGGCTATCGGTACCGCACGGTGTTTTGCGTCTAGTGTCTGCGTCAAGAGAAAACATCCGCGAAGCCTCGTATCGCCCGTGTTTTTCAATCAGTGAGACGTTACAGTTCACCTCCGCACTGCCGTTCAGTCCGCAAAGTGCACGCTGATTGCGAAATCGTGCTGCGGCGCGGTTGCGAGCATCCTAAGACAAGGATGTGGGATCACCCGGGCGCTTTTCGCCTTTGGTGCCCAGGTGATCCCACCGCCCGGGTGGTCCCACATCCCTGTCTGAGGATACTCGCAAACGCACCGCAGCACGATTTCGCAATCAGCGTGCACTTTGCGGACTGAACGGCGGTGCGGAAGTGAACTGTATGTATATTGTTGTATATCGCAGTCATAGAAGGGAGGCGGTTTCTAGCCGATTTGTACTGCCCTGTTCATAATAATATAGCTGCCTATCTTCTATGATAGAAATTGAGTCGTCAGTGCATATCCTGTTTTGGAAAGATTATGTTTATATCGCATATACCAATTTCTCTGCAGGATTGTCCAATATGGCTTGGACCGATTCAATCATTGCTGATGGGTGCGGGGAAAGAGTTATGACTGCTGCGGTTGCTGGGACAGAGGCGGCAACCTTAAAAGTAAAGGTTGGTGCGTTTAATCCTATTTTTCATTTCTCTCTTTTCGGATATGTAAACAAAAATTCATTACAGTTTCAAATTGAGGGGAACCCTAGCTTTCTAAGCGCTCGGAACATCCCTCGGCTGTCTTTCGGCTCTTAGAACCTTTCAGACCTGGAATCAGGGTTGGGCAGGGCTGCGACCGGTCGCAACGAAGGGGTCGTAAAAGTTTGGGAAATTTTTCGAAAAAAAAAAGAAAATTTTGGGGGGATTCGTAAAATTTTTGGAAAAACTGGGATTTTTTTTCTTCTTTCAAATGAATATTCTACATTTATGTGGAACATTTTAGAAAGAATCTTCTATTTTGTGGGGTTAGGCGCTAATCATACTACTCATTCCAGGAAAGGGGGTTCGTAAAAATCTTGTTCATGAAATTTTTTCCATCCCAGGGGGGGCTCGTAAAAATTTTGGTCACCAGGGGGTCGTAAAATTTTGATCACCGGTCGCAACGGCCAGCTCAAGCCTGCCTGGAATGTATATGTTAATTTTGAGCAGCATGCGGAAGTTGAACGCAGTTCTCTTAAGAATGTGCCCTGAATCGGCTGGGTGACACTGCATCGTCATGGGTAATATACTGCATGTTGCAGAGTGTTTAAGGGCAGTATAGGAGCAGGCCGTTGCGCCGCCTCTCGGTGGAGCTACGACCCTCCCCCTGTCGATAAAAAATGGGAAAAAATTTATCGATCCCAACGATACCCCTCCTCAAGATAAAAAACCGCTTTAGCTCTTTCAGAAAAGTTGCTTTCCTCATTTTAGCTTATCAAGTGGTTTGGAGTAAATCCCTTTTTTTTCCGAAGATTTTGCGACCCCCTCCAGTTTTCATTTTTTTTCAAAAGTGTTCCAAAATTTTTACGACCCCCGTTTCGCCGTGTTGCAACCCTGCTCTATTTGTGTATTATTACATTGCCAACGATTATGAGGTCTAGGTATGGCACTATACTACTACATAAACTGTTCAGGCTACGTCAGAAGGTGTGATTTATCAGAGAGGGGCCAGTGGGGGGGGTCGGACCTTTCGATAGCTGAGTGGGGATCGAACCCGAGCTAGACTTCCTCCGCTTAAAAATGACCCACCTGATGGAAATATATTGTAGGAGCTCAGTGAAGCTATCATTTCCACCTTGGTGATCAAAATTTGACATTTTTGACGAGCCTTTCCGTAATTTTTTTTTGCCGAACTTCTGGCGATCCTTTTTAGACGGCGTTCAGAGTTCATTCGCGGCGTGGCACGACGCTATAATTAATCTACGTATCGATCAAGCGACATCGCGTCACGTCGTCGCAAGGTGTTCAGAGTGAAGTGGCGCGATGCATCGGATTTGACGCGCGAATGATGATCGCTTCGCGTTGATCGCGTCGCGTTGCATCGCTCTTTGCTGGTTTTATTCAAGTTTTTTTTCCATTGAAGGCAGTGTTCACGATGGAAAAATCTTTAGTTTTCTCACAGAAACGTAAGCTTCGGGACCTACCGATACAAACAGTGAAGAGGGAATCACGAAAAACCATCGGGAAGTGGGTGAAAATCGCGTTAGCCAGTCAACCCATTGGGCCACCCCGCCCCCCAAACTAATCCTTTTTGAAGAAGCTAGAACACGTAAATAGCCTGTCAGCAAAGGTAATGGTTTCGATTAGTAGCAGTGGATAAGGTGGATCACGTTATCACATGGTAACATTTCATTCCTTCACATCGGTCAATCCTTATGTGACGTCACTTAAGGGATCCTGCTTAGGCGTTAAAGGGTGTTTTCTCGTCTTTTTCTGCAGTCCTTCCTGACGCTGTTGTCAGAGTAAGCCCCTGACCTATCATAATCTGTAAGAAACTGAACATCCAGGATCTATCGTGAACACTGCCTTTAACGTATCCAAGTCTCACAATAAAAACAAAAAAATGAGCATATTTAGGACCACTTGCACTCGAATAAACACGAGAGAGTTGTTGCTAACTTTAGTTAGAAATTTCTGTCGCGTGTTTACGCGAAACTGCGTACGTACGCAATTGCGCGTAATCGCCCAGCGTTCGCATAGCGTTCACACCTAATTTTTCTACGCGACACGGTTTTCGCGTCGCACTGACATGTACCATCGCGTCGCCCCGTGAGAACTCTGAGCGCCGCCTTAGCCATAAGCGTATTATCCGTTATCCGGTCATTTTCAGGGAATATCAACCGTTATCCAGGTTTTGAAAATCATAATCTCTAATTCCCACCAGAAACCTTTATTTTTGGGGAAATTTACGCCTCTTCCCTTGCCACCCATTGGGACAGTACGCAACCGCACTTGACTCTGCGGCAGTGTATACAATGTAAAATATGCACATACCGTCGGCATGGATTCTAGTGAGACATTGCGTTCTCCATAGAAGGTTGTCATTAATTCGGTGCGCCTATGCTATATTGTAAATGTATTTGGGTATCTAAGACCACACCATCTCCTCAAAGAGGAGGGGGCTCAACAGATCGCTGGATTTAGGGAGGTCGTTCCAAACTTGACCATTATCACACCCTTCGTCGTAGCCTGATACTATTTTTTATTTATTCATTTTGTTTTTTACAAGCTGTTGCTTTGTTTTTATGACCCCCATACGATCGTCATTGTGTCTTTTTGGGACTCGAAGGTAACGGTCACGCTCCCTGCAGAGGTGTAACTCGTATTTTCTTCATTTGCGTATACCAGAATCCTTTCCACGTCGCAGATGTTCCCCTCTATAAAACGTCGTAATTCACATCATTCGAGGCGCGCGCGACGCCTGGGCCTCCGCCTGCCCTCCGCTCTCTCACTGTCTCTAACCTCCGCTCCGCACCAGCACGCGTAGGAACCTTGAGAATTTCGCGGTTTTATGGCCTTTACATAAAAGCTTCCCCCCGAAAAGCTCCACCTCAGGAGGTTTCTACCTCCTCGCCGAAATCTAGGCGCTCTCCGAGTACTTGGACAAGTAGAAGTGCGTCCGAATGAGAATGGCGGCCCATGCGGCCGACGTGCGCTGCAGGCGGCCGTCGCATGTGCCGCTCTTGGACGAGCATACGAAACGAGCCTTCCCCCATTGACTACGAGCGGGGCTGTCACCTGCTGGTAGCAAACACACTGCGTCGATTAATCAGCTCTGCAGTCGAGGGAGGGAGGGTGGCAGCCGTTTGAACACTCGTCCGAGAGCAGCACATGCGACGGCCGCCAGCAACGCACGCCGGACGCATGGGCCGCCATTCCCATTCGGACACACTTTACACCCCGCAGCCACCATGACGGTTACCTGCGAGTCTTTTTGGTAGTATACTTTCTTGGTTTCTTATCACCAGGATTCTTTTTAGTAGCATCCATTGTGATCCGGCGAGTTTGGAGAACTTTGATGGACGCAGAGAAGGATCGACGACCGCAGCTGAAACTTTGACAGAGACGGAGACTGAAGCAAAGGTTAGCTTACGTGATTGTATCTTTTCATTTCTTTCTCCGTTTCTTTTCAGATCATTTTCCCTGCACAGTGCATTTATAACCATAAGATCACTCTTAAAAACTGTATTCACGAAAGACCGAGAAATACGATCAAATCGTGGCTACAGTTTACCGAATCTACGTCCAAAATAATGGTGGAGTAATTATTTCTGGCTTGATAACTTACATTTCGTCTTTTACAACAAGATTTTATCCATTACCATACCGTTTCATAGGCATACGATCACCCACAGAAAATCGTTTTCCCTGGTGTAAAATCATGACAACCCAGGGTAAGGCGTAGCGGTGTGATCGGGCCGTGGGAAATGCGCCCCGCCCCCCCCTCCTCTAGCTTTGAATCCGGTGCGGCCCCTCCCATCGAGGTTGTGAATTTAACCCTTTGTGTGAATCAATCCGAACGATCTCTTCCGAGCAATGCTTCCAAACGATTTCTCAGTAAAAATGGGCATACACTGGCCGTAATTGGCTCAAAATGGTCATATCGACCTGGGACTCTACCGACATCTTTTTTCAATGGTTCTCTTCAAAACAAAGACTACAGCAGCCCGATCCAGGAGAATATTTTTTTGACCACTCCAGACGTCGAAGTTCAAAAACCTTTTTATCTCTTCTTCTTCTTTGCAGCCGCAGGAAGGTTTTTGTCAAAGGTTCAAGAAACGGGCGACTGAAACCGGATTCGTCCACAAATCCATTGTTGTAAGAGTGGTAGGCGTCTTTGGGCATTCGAATAGGTGTTCAGTTGTGTGGCCACGGCTACCACAGTCCGGGCACTCGTCCGGCTTACTGCGATCGATCTTATGCAAGTATGACATCAGCATAGGGGAATGACCGCAGCGTAACGAGGCAAGGGTACTTCTAGCCCGCCTACCGAGTTCCATCTCGGTGTCGCTGACTATGGGTGGTACGACCCCCAATATGGGATTGACGGTCATCCTACTCAAGTGATCCCTGACGAACTTGGTGTGCTCCGCACGTAAAAGACGCAGACGATCCAGTTGGGAGTCCGTCCATCTTTGTATATTAACTTTCTCGGGAGCATCCGCAAAAGGCCTGATATGTCTCTCTCTCACGGGATTCATGATCCTTCTTAATGGGTGGTCAGGCTGCTTGACAATGTTAATAACCAGTTGCTGCGCTTGGATTTGGAAGTGCTCCTTAACCGGCAGAATTCGGGCTTCAGCATGAAGATGTTCCACTGGGGTGCTTTTAGTAAAAACCTTTTTACAAATCTCTGATCAGTATCTCGGAAAAGACTGAAAACTTGCATGGGGGTGTGATTAAGGGCGCTGAACACGAATATGGCGTCTGTTTGACAGTTTTCGACCTGCTACCTCGGTTATGCAATGGTTTGGGAAAGACGTAATTCATGCGATAATTTCACTATCAGTGGCATGTATCTTCGTACCATACTTTTTTCAACTTACTACGGACAACAAAGTGATGAAATGGACCCCTGAAGTGGAGCCTGCTCTTCAAAAGGAAGAAATCGTAGGGCTTCTAAGGATTCAAGTTATGGCCATGCTGCGCTTTGAGCGCGCAAAATTGCCGCAAATTGCCGTTTCTGCAAAAAAAATCTGCTCGGTACGGTAGGAGGGAAATTTTTGGCATGATGACGGACCGGGGCCCGGACCCCGCCCTACTCGGCGCCTAAGACTGCCCCCCAACCCCGGTGATCGTCACACCGTACGCCTGAGCCTAATAGAAGGCAACTTACAGCAACAGCATGAACGCTTTCTCGCAACGACGTCGCCGAGGTTTTTTACAGGTTTGGGGACTGTTTTGCAGGCAGACCAGGTTAGGGTAGGAGTTTTAGGCAACTGAGCCACTCCCGCATTGGCCGGCCAAAATGGATGGTGGCGTTGCCTCACTGGAACACACTATCTGCTTGAAGGCGCCTTCCAACCTCGGAATCGTTTTTAAGGTTTTCTGCTTAGCTTGGGGAGAATTTCACCCTGATCCTCTCCGGAATCTCTTAAAATCTAACAGCGGAACTTTCGTGGACGAGTTAATTTGGGTCTCTTTTTCCTCGCCATGCGCAGCTTTCGAGCTGGAGCAGATCACAAAATGAAGCGAGACCAGTAGCAAATGGAAGAACATAGATTTTGTTCAAAACCCATCTCGCGTCTTGTCCCTATGGAGAGCGAGAACTTGTCGATGGGTGTTACCCATTTTTTTCTTCCCTAGAGACTTTTTGTTTTTATTTTTATGAGACAAGTTTTTTTTAATGAAGATTTTCCTCGCCTATTTGAGCGAAGCGATATTTCGCGCTTGGCAGGGTTGCCTTAAAGGCAGCATACACGCTCGTAAACGTAATTGAGATAACTACGGAATTAGAATGGTATGGCACCGAACACAACGCTCACGCATTTTGAAGCTTCAAAAACGACCTACAATGAGGCTACAGGAGTGAGAAGTTGGCCCCGCCCCCTGTATTTGCCATCTGCTCCAAAACAGGGGTGCTTGGCCATTTCCACCGTCATCGATGTGTGTGGTTTACTTATTGTACCTATTCCACCACCTACAAACGTCGCCGACGGTGGGAATGGCCCAGCAGCCCGGTTTCGGGGGAGGACGCAAATACAAGGGGCGGGCAGATACAGGGGCGGGGCCAACTTCTCACTCCTGTAGCGTCAGTTTGGGTCGTTTTTGACGCTTCAAAATGCGTGAGCGTTGTGTTCGGTGCCATACCATTCTGATTCCGTAGTTATCTCAATTACGTTTACGAGCGTGTATGCTGCCTTTAAACGGCCATGCTCATAATTGCCGGTTTGCTTCGGTTTTTCTGGAGATGAAGCTCGCAACTGAGGAAATTCAGGTCGCTACCAGGCCTTCCGCACTAGAAACATGGCTGGGAGCGCCCTTCAACAACACATCGATGTTGCTGATCAACTTGGAAGACTGATAGACTAGAGGTTGCGAGTGGTCATAATTTTTCAACAGGAAAGGCTATTTTCTGCGGATGGTGGTATGGTTATGAAACGGTGTGTTAATCGATAAAACGATGTTAAAAAGGCGAAATTAAGTTATCAAACCACAAATAAGTACTGCTCCTTTATTAAGTACGTGGAATCCAAAGATTGTAACCGCGGGGCTACCCAGCTATGAGGCTGCACGCTGTGAGTAGGGCCGCAGTGATGGAAGGGCAGTCACGCCGTCGGAGGTGTCCCTTGACTCACAGGTCGAGATGAGGAGTCCATTGAGCTACCTGGCTACCCTTTATCCCCACATCGTTGCGACGCTTCTCGCCCTTCGTCTCCTGTGGTGTTTGAAAAAATCCCATGCTGATTTTGGAGAAATGTGAAGTGGTTTCCTCCAAGTTCAGTTGTTTGAATGAGCATTCCTCGAATTAGCGGAACACTCATCAGCCACCTTATACTGAATGTGGTAAGAACCCGGGAAGTACGACCATTGCGGAGTCTTGAATCACCCTCCCCAGCCTTGTTCTTCCGAATTCCGCCTAAGTCTTAAAAATGGAAATATGTCTGCAGAAAATTTTGAACACCCTTGAATGTGGTTGTCTCATGAGAAAAAAGTCGACATTCAAATGCTATGCATTGCAGGCACCTTCGCGAATACGGAGCAAATGGATCGGCAGAAAGTTAAGAGCGCAGGAATTTACCTGCCATGGTTTTCCATGTATTTTGGTTTTTTTTAATTAATAAAATACTTGTTCATTGAACCTTGTTTGTTTGTCGTTGATTTGTGTTATTACCGAATTCGCACTTCTCGCACGCCGTCAGGTCTGCAACGACGGACCTACTTCTTTGGGCTATTTCAAAAGCTTGATTATTCAAAAAAAAAATCGTGTTGCCGAAGTATACAGCATCGCCTACAATGATTAGGACATAATGGAGCACTGCCATGAGAATCGCGCGCTCCTATGACAAAACCATCGTGTACGAAAAATTCAGATTCCATAGATTTCCATATCATTTGTCTGTGCTTGCCCAGGATGAGATCCTATGTGTGAAACGTTACGTGATTTCAAGCACATACTGGACGGTCAAATTGTTTTTATGGATTGAGAGCTTTCAAGATCTTCTACAAACTTAAAAGCTCTAAGCTCTGGAGCATTTCTAGTGGGCTATGAGCGTTTTTGAAAGCACCGACGAACAGTCGCTTTTTCGTCGAAATATTTTTATCACCGGTGATATTTCACAACCGCTGATGATAATTGACAACGAGAGCGCACTAAAAACTCTCCCAAAGTGTAACGATTTGACGGCTCTGTGAGAGTGAAATTTTGTTTTGGTTTGAAATTGTCAATCGACGTCAAGAAAAAATGTTAGTTTTTGCTCGGCCTTTTAGGCTGAGGAGTTTTATTGTTGAATATATTTTAGCTAGATACGGTGAGAAAAAAGTAGTGGGTGTAAAACAGTCGCTTTTCAATTGTGTCGAAAACTCGTTCATTCAATTTTAAAAATCCGAGTAAATAGAATACTCGATTATTCGAAATTTCGGAAAGTCGAGTTTATCAAAGACCCGATAAATTTAAATTTTGAAAAATCGAGTTAGTCGGAAACTCGATTATTTGAAATTCTGAACAAACGAGCTGGTCGAAAACTCGATTATTCGGAAATCTGAAAATTCGAGTAAAGGCGAAAATTTCATTATTTGAAGTGTCGAATTTTCTACTTTTTCGAAAACTCGGTTATTTGGAAAAAATTCGAGTTGCTGGAGAATAATTCGCACCGCATGGATGCTGACCCAAGAAATAACTTTAAATTCCTCACCCAAAGTTGTCCTATTAAAGAATTGTCAAACGTCGCGGGTGCCCTCCCCCCCCCCTTCAACGGAGACCGTTTTTCACATGACAACGGGATTGAGTGTCCGTGGGGGTGTCAACCGTTAAGAGCAATTGGTGTGCGCGCCGTTATGGGACGCATGCCTCAAGTTCATTACCCGAGACGGGCAGTCGTTTTTGCAACGAATGCCGTTCCTCCTATGATCTTATGGGACTGAGTGCCCTCGGTGATGTGAATAGTTGGAGCAATTGGTGTGCGCGCCGTTTGCTGGTTGCGTGATCACGTGTTCAGATTTGAAGGACAAACGTGCTGGTTTTTGCGATATGAGAGCATGCTCCTCGTATTGACAGACTTGGAGACAAAGACATGACAGTTCTCGATTGTGTCACCTGTTGTCACGAGTGATTTCTCGTATTGTTGTGACAACACGAGGGGGTTTACTACCAGCCCTGAGGGTAGTGCTAGAGACTGGTCCGTGATTCTTTGTGACTCTTTGTATTGACTGTGATTCATGGCGACTCTTTGTATTGACAGGGTGCTTAGAGTGAATATTGATTTTATAACAAATTTCTGAATGGCTTCTGAGAATTTTTTACATTTCTCTAGTCGTTAGCCGTTCGGCGTAACACCAAAACAGCCAACATTTGTTAAAGTCGTTAATCGTTAGTCGCAATTACGCTCATCCCTGATGGGATCCCCATGTGATAAGAAATTTGATTGGTTTAGTACTATGGATGGATAAGTATTCACGAGGTTCAAGGACACATTTTTTGATGCCAGCAGCGAGTTTACTTTGTTCCGTTTCCGGATTTCCGAATTCCAATTTCCACAGATTTTGGGCCTCGGAGTTCCGCTTTCCGAACTCCGAAATTTTGAATCTTGTTTCGATTTCAGATTCCCAACATTTTAACTCTGTTCCGATTTTCGAAATTCAGAAAATTTATTCCGCTCATCCCTGGCGATGAATGACCAAACCTACATTCTCATGAGGAGAACTCAAAAACCGTTTCTCTCGCGAACCCTGCCTTTAAATTCGGTTTTCCATGCCTTCCATATCTGGAGGCGGCGCTATTACCAAGTGACCTCCTGGTAATCATGGAAGAGGTAGAACTGCCACTATGTGATCGAGGATGTCATATTAAAGTCAAAGCGTTGAGATTGAGAGCTCTAGCACGCTAAAATGCTAAACAGGAGTGAGTGCGGAAAAGGGGTGGAGCGAGGAGCGCTCGCAAAGGGCACACGTCACAGCTAATAATACTGCATTTCAGGTTTTCTACACTCTTGCTATGATCGGAATGGTTCGCAGTCACCTGTTGCAAATTCCTTGCTATCGTCTCATGTTTTTCAATGGTATTGTTGATATTCTGAGCTTGTTATCGAGCTTTCTGGTTTCCTACTTTCTATTCGTACGTCGTCCTTCCAAAGTTTTTAATGATAGCAAATCAAAGGCATAAGTTTTAGATTGGCGTCGTTTTCTGTACTAACCCCTCCTTGAACACGTTCGCTGGCCATCTCATATGGTGTGAGTTTTGCATCTAGTGAATGCCTCCATGACCAGTTGCACAGCCGACCATAAACCAACCATAAACGCTCTGCGCTGTAAATGAGGGCATATCCCATGATGTCTTGACTAATTGGTTTATAAGTTTATGAGTATTACATCTTCATGAGTTTCATAACAGATCTATTCGTAAGCGTGTTTTTCAGATCCTCGATCTGCAATTGGAAATTACGGTCACCTCGCCAATCTCCACCCTTCCTCACGGCCCTCATCTTTCACCCACCCAACTCTCTGACTTCGGCAACTCAAAAATTTCCAGGCGGAACGCATGATTACAAGCTTTTTTCATGAAAATGTTGCAAACATATGACCCTCCCTACACCCCACACTACTATAAATCACTCTCACCGTTACACGAAAAAAATTTCATTGAAACAAAGGTTTCGAGCAATATGATGAGTGTCAAAGGCTAGAACTCACAGCAACGCAGTTTATGAATACAACATCTCAACCGAACCCTCTTACCTAAAACCTTTGCACAGCATTGCGCACCCCATTAAGCCGCCAGTGCCATTAAATTAGGAATTCCAGTGATTGACGATATATCCTCTAGTTCCGAGTCAAAATTAATCTGTTACCTCGCGCTCTTGTGCGGATCTAGGATAGAGATAGCGAGAAAGTGTGGGGCGAAGGAGGCGAGCGCAGATGTATGCGATGAACGGAAATAAATTTCACTCGGAAACAGAGGATATTAATGTTGGGTTTGGGTGGGAAAATTCGAAGTTTTTCAGTAATTTTTTTATGCTTTAAGTTCGGGAACAAATTAACAATTGGCCTTCCATTGTGGCGGGACGTCCGCAAACTTGTAGCCGAGCCAGCCGTGGCTGCAGTATGATTAGTGAAAACACGAAACCGCACCGCCTTCTTTTACCTAGCTATGATGCATGGTCAATCTCTGGATGGGGAAAGCCGCGGCGCTGCCATGATTATCTTAAAAGCGGAGCGGTTATTTTAGAGAAAACACAAGGTGAAGAGCGTCATAACATCTGCAACGCGGCTTCCTAGGGATAAGATACAAACCATATATGTTTGCTCCTTTTCTATCTCTCCTTATGTTCTCAGTAAAGTGTAAACGATCTAAATTAGTTCTGCTCTGTCGTGTAAGCTTGAGAGCAATATGTATTTCGCAATAGAATATGTATGATACGATGGAACTGCATACCAATTATTACAGAAAAGTCCCATTAGGGGTCGTCATATCATTTCTCCTTGGTTATGATATTTCGGTAGGGTCCTATCTCTATTGCAGTATGCAGCATTGCTCGAGTGATAAATTCAAATCGTCTAATCCTCGTTGAAAGTTCACCTGTATTTTTTAACGGGATCGACGTGTTCATAGAATCAGGCCTGAGCGCAAAAACCACCGATTCGCAACACTCACACAAAACCGAGTTCCTGCAGTAGGATATTATACTGTGGCCAAAAGTGGTATCATGATGCTTCAGAGAAATCTCAGTCGACACCGTGGTTGTGGAAAATTGAAAAGATTTGTCCGAGATTTGAAGAAGGCATAGTTTTAGCAACATGGGTTGGTACACTTATCAACAGCACCATACTTGCATCTAATCGAGTAGTCGAGATGTTGTATTCAATGAGGAAACTTCGCTTCCTCTTCAGAGGTAAGACTTTTCCTATGAGCTACCGAAGAGCAAGTGACTGTCTATGTACAATACCGCTGCTATCCAAGGTAAAAAAAGGGCGAAATGGAAAAAGTGGGCAACTAGAGAGTCTTTCGACCACAACTCGCATCAAAGTGCTCCGTTTTCAATTTTAAAAGGATCAAAATGTTCACCGTGCCACAATATGAGACAAAATGTATGAGACAAAATTGAAATTTGCTTATGGAAACGCTCTTTTTAGCTGGAGTTAGTTTAAGATTTGATAATGTTATCACAAAATAACGAGCCCATTCAATGAAAAACAACCGTACGTGATCTCTAGCATGGTTAAAATGATAATGTATTTTGCCCTGAAAAATTATATTGCTCCCGAATTTCGCGAAATATTTTCACAAGATGTACTAGATCACGAAATGCTGTACATTTCGGCGTTTTCGAAATATAAAACGGAGCACATTGAGGCGAGTTGTGGTCGAAGGATGCTTTGGTTGCCAACTTTGCCCATTCCGTCCATTTTTTCCTTTGGATAGCAGCAAGTATCGTGGGTGTTGTGTCGTTGCGCCTGGAAGAGGGAAGAGCAGGCAGACAGCTTATTGAGCAGCAGCCACAAATTAGAGCCACACCACAAAGTTAGCCTTTTATAGTAATGGTCGGCTAGCAGATGTTCATGAAGAGTCAGTGTAAACATCTGATAACCATAGTATGGCTCATTCTCTGACACCTCCCCCCTAGGATGACAAATCATCTCAAAGGCAGGGTCCGAGCAGAATTTCGATTTTGAGATTTCCCGGTAAATCGGTGCTCTTGCTACAGGTTTACCCAAGGAACATGCGAAAACTGCGTAAAAACCGGTCTTCTTCAAGTTATTCCAGCCTCTTCCGTTAGCCGATGATCCAGAAGAGTCAGAAAAGTGTGGCCATCGTCCATATTTTACCGGTTGTCCACGCATTCTCCAAAAGTGCTGTGTAATTATCGGTCATTCCAGCCATGATTATCATGCTTTGAATACCGTTATCCCTGACTTTGAGGCCAGAACTAAGGACTCAGAGTTCGTGAAATGTTCAGACGATGTTCAGCTAAGCCAGCCCAATCTATTCAACCCAAATTTCGGTAGTGTCAAAATTTGACCAGACCTTGCCTTTAAAGAGGTAAAAAAACATTTATAATTCACAACGTCTGCTCGTAGGTCTTCTTTGAGTGATTGATCTTCAATCGACTTGGCTTGGTGTGTTCACGATTCAGGGTAGTCGTCGCTGGTCGGCGGCTTGGCGGTTTATTTTGATCGGCAAACTTCCAAGAGAAGTCAGATTTGAAGGTTCGAAGGTGATGGTAATTGTAGAATGTGGACTCGGAGAGACAGAGGAGTCTTCAGGACTTGCTTGTTCTGCTTCCGATAACGACAGTGTGGGGGATAACGGGAGTGGATGATCGCTGATTCGGGAAGCGATGGGCAAGGGAGTTTTCTTCATGGTTTTCGTATTCGTAGTGGGACCTCAGAGGCATTGGGCCGGACGCCGGATAAAGTGTGAGGGACCCCAGTGACGGTGTGCCGGACGCCGCACAAAGTAAACGGGACTCAAGTGGCGGTGCGCCGGACGGACGCCGGAAAAAGTGTATGGCACCCCACTGGGAGTCAGCCGGATGCCGGATAAAGTGTGCGTGACCCAACTGACAGTGCGCCGGACGCCGGACAAAGTATACGGGACCCAATTGGCGGTGCGCCGGACGCCGGATAAAGTGTGCGGGACCCAACTGAAAGTGCGCCGGACGCCGGATAAAATGTGCGGGACCCCAGTGACAGTGCGCCGGACGCCGGACAAAGTGTATGGCACCCCAGTGGGAGTCAGACGGATGCCGGATAAAGTGTGCGGGACCCAACTGACAGTGCGCCGGACGCTGGACAAAGTATACGGGACCCAATTGAGCCGTCACGGCGCCCCTTGCACAATCGGTTTCCTTTTTTTCTTGTCGTTTCGTTTTCCGCGATTACTCGGACAGGAATATCGGACCACCTGGCAACTTTGTCCTCTTTCGCCTCCCTGAATACAGCCAGTGCGATTTTTCCCGAGCTTAAATCCGTTACCCATCATCCGAGGGACCATTGAAGAGTGCGTGGTGCAGTGGCAGACATAAAACAAACACGTGGTTGAGCAAATGATCACGACCTAATGTGTTTATCACATGCTGAGCCGGTATAAAAAAAAGCCTCATTTCACTCGAGTCCTCAATCGGCATTCTGATGCCGGCACTGGAAGGTGACTTGGAGTCCCTCACCGGAGGCCAGCATATTTTTGACCGCTGAGGGATAGTGGATCTCACAGCTGGGGGATGGGGCGGTTTTCGCCACGGTCCGCAGGGAGAGTGGTTCCTCACCGCAGACCTCGGCGAAGGTTACGCCCTTGTTGTGGACCGAGGCGGGGATTTCTCTGCCGTTTACCGCAACATTCACGCACCTCTCGAGAAAAGGCGGATATGAAGAAAAACCAGGGGGAAATTTTGAAAATCGCGCGGACAGCGACCGCAGTGCCAAGTGCGACTCAAAATCGCTCCGAGCTTGACTGCGATCGCCCGGAGAGTGGCTGCTCTGGCCCGAGTAGATGGCTAATTTTCGCTCAGAGCGGAAAGACAGAGTCGCTCGAGTAGCCCTTCGGTCCCGCTCCGAGCGATGGTTTGCCTAAGTTGTTGACGTCATTTTCATAATTTCCGGCCATTTGGAGTAGGCATCAACAACGACTAGGAATATTTTCCCTTTGACAGGTCCTGCAAAATCAATGTGGATTTTTGACCATGGCTCTTCTTCATTTTTCCATGTTGTCTTGAGTGGAGCTTTGGCTACATTTTGACAACTTTGGCATTTCTCCACGTATTGTTCTATGCACTTTGTGGTGTTGGTCCAGTAGACATACGATCGGGCTAGGCTTTTCATTCTTGCCGTTCCTGGATGCCCTTCGTGTAACAATTTGA
The DNA here is from genome assembly GCA_029168955.1 of Aplectana chamaeleonis. Lineage (NCBI taxonomy): Eukaryota > Metazoa > Nematoda > Chromadorea > Rhabditida > Cosmocercidae > Aplectana > Aplectana chamaeleonis. Next base: position 566,945 of record JAPDOI010000190.1, read on the forward strand.
ATACACGGTTATTTCGACGATATCACAACTCTGGGTCCAAAGAAAAGGCAGTTTTCTTGAATCGATAGAAAATTTCGGAGTAACTGATAGGGTGTGATTTCGGCTGAAAATGTATCGGACCATCTATCGTGACGAATATATTCGGTTACTGTTTTCAACGTTTTGTCTGTGGAGCTTTCTTGTGTTATCAACATCATATGAATAGGAATGTATGCACTCTTTGCTCTGCACTCGTTTTCAACTCCTTGTGCGACGTTGGCAATGACGAACTCTTCTGTGCGCTCTTTTCGGTTAGCATTGAGGTGGGATAGGAGTTATACGAATTCCGTTGTTTTGCGATATCGAATCTTGAAATCGTATCCAAGGAGAATCGGAGACCAGCGAATCAGACCATTAGCAGTATACGCTGGCAAACACTTCTCGGGACCAAAATTGGACAGGAAGGGTTTGTGGTCGGTGAGCAGAGTGAAAAGGCGTCCGAGTGAATACCGATGAATTTTTCGGACGGCATAGACTAGGGCAAGGCCTTTCTTCTCGATTTGATCAGAATATTTCTCAGCATCGATGAGGCTAAGGCCTGCATGGCTGATGGCTTTTTCTGTTCCATCGGCTAACCTATGCAGAATGACTGCTCCTATATCGTAGTCGGGGGCGTCGGCTGCTACGATGAGTTTCAACTTTGAGTCATAGTGGGCGAGGAGCTGAGGGGGATTGTTTGGCGTTTTCGAGCGCTTGTTGGTATTCGTTCGTTCATTGGTAAGCTGCGTTCTTCTTCAGGAGGACGTTAAGGGGGGCATGGAATTGACGCAACTCAACATTCTAAGGAAAGAGCGGAACTATAGAACTTCTTTCGGTCACGGCATCTCTGTAATAGCTTGGATTTTGTCAGGGTCGGGACGTCGACCTCACTTGCCAATAATATTTCCAAGATAACGAATCTCAGGCATCATGAAATGGCATTTTTCAGCGCGTATGCGAAAACCATATTCTTATATTCTTTGGAAGAGAGCTTCCGAATTGCCGCGATGTTCTTCTTGTGTGCAGCCTGTGACGATTTTGTCGTCCAGTTATGCAGCAACGCCTTGGAGTCCAGAGATCATTGAGTCTATGGTTTGCTGAAATATGCCTGGGGCTGATTTCACTCCAAATAGAAGTCTGTTATAGCGGAAGAGGCCACGATGGGTGTTTAATGTGAGTAGTTCGTTTGAATCGTCGTCTACTTCAATTTGTAAGTATGCGTCGGCCAAACCGATTTGGGAGAATCCTTGAAGTTCGGTTGCCTCTGTGACATAACGGCTCCCTCGACCGGTTGTTATGTCGATGATGACGGCCGAAGACATGAAGTCGGTCTCGAATCGTCCTATGATATTCATCGCTGATCCATCGGCAGTCTTCACATGTGATGTATACGGATCAATGCATGGAGACGGTAGTTTCGTCGAGGTCTGACGCAAAACCTTCGTTATGTCCGCGCCAGTATCAAGTTGTAGACGTGTGGGTTTTCCGTTGATGTGTACCACGAGATAAGTACGTGCGTCTTGGGCTATAACTGCCACATTTTTGCGTCGAAGTCTTCGTTTTAAGTGCTTTGTCTGTGCTCTTTTTAACGATTTTTTCAGGACGTGAACGATCTACAGACAGAAAAGATTGTTTTCGAAAACCCACGTGTCTTGACGGGTGGAGCTGCTGTCTTGAAGATTGCTTTTGTTATGCCGCATTGAACTCTTTCCTTTCCATCGTGCGCTTGTCTGAGCTCAGGATGACGAAAGTTTAGCATTTTTTAATGAAATCGTCCAGTATTGGCGGCGGGTCGCTCTCTTTCAGGTTATCTTGTTGAATTGGTTTATCTTGTTGAGAAGGCAAAGACGCATCTGTGAGTGGGAAGGGTCTGTCAGGCCAGAAATGAAGACAAGGCACTTGAGGGACACGCTGTCGACATCTTTCATGCAGGCTTCATCGAATTTCTCAATAGTATTTTCAAAGTCGCGGGAACGGACATGGGAACGATGGATTGATGGGCATACTGTCTGCAGAAATTCGAATCTGCGCCGAATCAGTGTCTTTCTCGGCCCGAACAGTCTCTTCAGGTTTGCGATGATTGTTTGAAGGTCAATGTCACGCGGTTTTATGGGTATGACGTGTTCTGAGTATGTCTTGTATGTTGTGCGGTCCAGCTTGTCGAAAATCAGATTCCTCTTACTTTCTTCATCTATAGCGCCACGGTCATCTATGACAGGTCCATCTCGTTTGAGCCAGGCGTCGAACGTTCCGTCCTCATCTTCGTCATAGCTGAAAGATGACAAGTGAGAGGAGCTCAGTCATTTTATGATTCTGTTGTTCGATGGCGTTGAGGAAGTACGCAACCCATGTGGGGGTGTCCTTGGACACGGTTTTTGCAGGGTTGGACGAGGCGGGTGCAGGTGGTCTTGGCTGGACCGCTGACTCTTCTGAGTTCTCCGGCATTGGAAAACTTTGCTTGGAGATTCTTCTTCCTAGTCCTTGATCGCCAGTTGTTGTGTCCCTACGTCTGGTAGAGAGAAGAGCAGGCAGACAGTTTATTGAGCAGCAGCCACAAATTAGAGTCACACCGCCACAGAGTTAGCTTTTTATAGTGCTGGTCGGCTAGCAGATGTTTATGAAGAGTTGGTGTAAACATCTCGGCCCGTGGCAATCCCGTCGAAAGGTGGGAGCTCATAGCTGCCTCTCCGGCGCGAGGTGGTGGCTCACATCGCGGCAAAAGAGGTGGTGGCCGCCCTATCCCAATGCACGTGAGCGTGCTGAGGTGGTGACTTCGCTCGCAGCCGTATGTCACCCACCTCGGCATGCAGCCATGGACATCAGGTCTGAAAGGTAGCCACGAGCTGCGAGTGGAAAGTGGAATTAGCGCGCACATTGCAGAGGCGCGTAGGGAGTGAGCCAAGTCATGGGTCGTTCATGACCGAGCTGGTGGCGGCGCTGGGAGGAGAACGCGATCGCTTGATCTCGCTGACGACTTTTGACCATCTCCGTTGAGGTTCAAGTAAAATTCTGAGTTTTGGGCTGATCATGCGAAAATTCCACGCAGTAGCTGTGAATTGGGCATTAAAATGATAGCCTCCCCTAACATGTGATAAATCTTGGATAAAAATCTTTAGGAAGCCTACAACAACGAAAAACGCTTCAATGCGCTCCAATGATGTTGGCCGTCTTTCAAAATCAATCGCTCCTCATCAGTTGTTCATTTTTCGCAGGCGCTAATTGTTTCCTATTATTATTTCTGTTTCTGACCCCTCAGGTTGGCTACTTTTTTCATAAAAGGCTGTACGTAAATTGTCTATACTGTATGTTCTATTCCGTGAGTTTCCTTCACAAAAAAAACGAAAATAATGTGATGCTGAATTCGACAAATTTTTCATCTCTAGAGTGCTTAGCGAATTTTTCGTATGATTTCATGGTTCACTAATTTTGCTAGCTCCGAGATATTTTTACAGATTCTTCGCGATGGAAAGTTCGAGATCGTGTTTCAGTTAATCATATCTCTAACTGGCTTTGCTCGTTTCGGTCAAAATGGCACTGTTCTTCAACACGTCTTTTCAGCACATAAGCTGTCGGAAATGCATATTGGCTAACCTCATCTCCCCCCACCAAAAAAAAAGAACCTCACCTTCATACTAGCATACCGTGAGACACATTGCGTACAGTGTTTATGAACAAAGTAAAGAAATAAGCAAGGAAAGGAGGAAACGGCGGCAGCAGTCAAGCATAGCAGCAGGATCAATGGTGTTGATCAATTTTCTTCAAAGAAGAAAAGCACAAGGGGTTAACGATTATGAGCTCCTAGTACCTATAAACATTTAAGAGTTGTTTTCACTTTTTTGCCCTCGAAACAATCAGGAACAGGCCTACACCACGGTTTTCAAAATGTAGCTAAGTTATCATCAAAATTGTTAGGTGTAGGTAAAATTCTCGTGATAATTTGTGAACGATTTCCCAGCCTCTAAAAAGGGCATTTTTTTGGAAACATGAAATATTTAAAAACATTAAGATTTGCTTCTTTTCTTGACTAATTTTAGTTCGATGTTTGTTGAAGGCAGCATACACGCTCGTAAACGTGGTTGAGATAACTACGTGAAACGAACTGTATGGCTCACAACATAACGCTTAAGCATTTTGAAGTGTCAAAAGCGACCCACAATGCTGCTACATGAGTTAGAAGTTGGCCCCGCCCTGCATTTTCACGCCCCCTGTATTTGTCCTTTTCCTCCAACGCAGGGTTGGTGGGCCATCTTCGCCGTCAGTGACGTGTGTGGTTCACTTGTTAGGCAACCTACCAACGTAATATGACCCAGCAACCTTGCGTTGTAGGAAAAGGCCAAATACAGGGGGCGTGAAAATACAGGGGCGGGTCCAACTTCTAACTCGTTTAGCGGCATTGTGGGTGGTTTTTGACACTTCGAAATGCGTAGTCGTTGTAATCTGGGCCATACCATTCTATTTCCGTAGTTATCTCAATCACGTTTACGAGCGTGTTTGCTGCCTTTAAGCGAATAGCAGCGTGTTCATGTACAAACATGGTTCCCGGAAGCAAAACCATAAGTTTTTGTAAGAATAGGTATAATTCTGGAACTGGAACATCGTCTGCTTAGTTTAGAAGAAGGTAAGTATAATACGGGAGGAAAAATGATAGTTTTCAACGTAATTCTAGAGTAATCTGCGGACTTTTCGAAAAAAAAAACAGAAAACATGAGCTTCTTTGCAAATTCGGAAATTTGTACTTGTGCAACTGCCGAAAACGTGTAAGCAGAGATATCCAACCATAGTTTGCAATAAACTTATCAGAATAGGAAGGACTGCAGACCTAAAGGGAATGATTTCGAAGGAATAGATTGCTGTTGACTGTTTCGTTGATCTCGCACCCTTGTTAATACGGAGAATGCCGCTTGCGACATAGTTGCACGGTTCAATTGCTGTGCGCGCGATCGATGCGACCGGCATGCGTGGTTCGACTCCTTCACATCTGATTTCTGCAAATAAAATCATCCTATAGGGAGGGGTCGCTCCGGGTTGGCGACAATAGGTGGCATCTGGGCACGATGTATCTCAGGTCGATTGCCATCTTTATGTGGTGGCGGCGGAGGGTTTGCTACTCAGGCAAACCATCGTTCCGAGCGGTAATGGAGAGCTACTCGAGCGGCGCTGCCTCCTCGCTCCGAGCGAAAAATAGCCATCTACTCGGACCACAGCAGCTACTCTCCGGGCGATCGCAGTCCCGCTCGGAGCGATTTTGAGTCGCACTTGGCACTGCGGTCGATGTCCGCGCGATTTTCGAAAATTTCCTAATTGCTATTTTTTCTTTATTTCCGCCTCTTCTGGAGAGGATTAAGGCTGTTAAGAGGATAAGGTACCTGTTACAGCTTGTGGGTCAGGAGGTTAATCCTGCCACAGGCCGCAACAAGGATACTATCCCAGCATGGTCCGCAATGAGGAAGCCTTCCCCACCGCGGGCCATGGGGGATTCCCTCGGCCGCCAAAAATTGTCATCCGGAGAGTGATCCGAGGTCACCTCTCAAGAGTGGCCTCAAAAGGCCAACTACCCGTCTACACGAGGCGAGCCGCATTTTATGCCCGCAGGATTGGTTGTTCTTTGAGTGATAACGTGGCTCGCACGTTATCATTCAAAGAACAACCAATCCCGCGTCTCTCTATCTCTGGCGATGGCACCGCTGTGGCCCAGAGAGCGACCGGAGAGCGACCGAGGGCGAACTGGCACCGGACAGGGACCGCGGTGCCAGTTGTCCCCTCGGCCGCTGTCCGGGCGATGACGTCATAATTGGGAGGAGCCGGTCCCGCTCGGAGCGATGGTTTGCCTGAGTAGGGGCCCCGATAATCATGGTATGGCTCATTCTCCAACAGTAGTCTAGACTAATTTTGCTTTCGCGCCAACTTGAGCGTGGCAAACTCCCGCTGTATAGACGGCTCAACGCTAACAGGGGAACCACTATATGTCATAGTAACCATTCCAAATGAAATGATGTACTTTTCTGGAACCATTTTTGGACGAAAAGTCCAAATATGCCCATCGCAGCTGCCTAGACCCACTCTGAAAGAAGCTATGAGCGTTTTTTATGCTTCGCTACATGGTGTGCCCATTTTTTTTTTGAATTTTCTGAGCGTTTTTAAATTTTCTTCCGGGTTCTGACTTTGATCAAACTATCGTATACCCACCGTAATCTAACGGAAGCTGTCGAGAATCGATAAACTGACGTCAGGATCGTGTTGAGCTCTCCAAATAACCCCCAGAAGAACGATTTGAACCACATTCATCGCCACATTCCAGAAATCGCCAAAAGTCGATTTTGCCGTCAATTTTTTTCTGTCGGTGGGAAGATTTAAACAAATTTAGTCGAAAACTTTGGAAAAACGACAAATGAACCTCACATTCGTGATCAGCACCCCAAATAGCACCCAAGTGCGCATTTCACGTCAAATCTGGAATATTTTTCTAAAAAGCTTTGAGAGCCCTCCAATTGGTATAACCGAACCGAAAATCCGTACAAGTCAAAAACGCTATCAGTCTGCGTAAATTTCGGAAAATGTTCCGTCACCCAAACGTTGCCTAGAGGGGCAGGTTCGGGAGCTGAATACGATTATGAGATCCGTTTCCGCATTTTCATAAAAATAATTCGCTTTCTGGCGGGTACAATAGGTACGAAAATCAGAGAAAAAATGAGGCGACTGCAATGGGCATATTCGGGCTTTTCGTCCGAGAATGGTTTTAGAAAAGTTTATTTCATTTGGTTTGGAATGGTTACTATGACTTATAGTGGTTGCCTTGTAGGATTTTAGAAAAATCGCTAGCTCGGGGATAGAACGATTCCGTGGGAAATAGTTAGTGTCCTGATACGCTGCCACCAGAGCGTTTCTGCGACGGCCTGTGGTCAAGTAACCGTGGTAATAATAATGGAAGACTAGACCAGTATAAGAGTATAATTCACATAATAAAACAAAAGAAAAAGCAATCAGAATAAAAATATAGGAACACACAAAACCATAGGTACACTACCGCTCGTGGGTGATGGTTATGAGGTAAGAACGCGTTTTGCATCCTTATCGTCGTTGTGATAACTTCCTTCAAATCAACTTTTCTCCACGTTGCAAAATTGATTCAAGATTCAGGTGGGAAGGGTTCTTCAATAGTATGATGCTTGCTCGAGCGCAGATTTGAACAGAAACATCGGAATGCGATTTCTTTAGCGTTATATTGTACATACAGCGGCGTGAAGCCTCGTGCTGTGTGTATACTGTCTGTGCGGATCGCACTAACACCCTGCGATTTTTATTGTGCATTGGCGCAAACTCGGTGCACGTGTGTTATGACATTTGCGCACCGAGTTTACGCCAACACAATTAGGATCACAGAACATAATTGCGATCCGTGCCGGCTGCTCACTGTATGGTACACTGAAAATTTCGCCGCATTTTTTTGTTTGAACTTAATCAATATAACGTGGCCTCTAAGGGTAGGATACTACCTTCTGAATAATTTATTCGTTTCGAAACAGATTCTCATGAGACTTCTCTCTGGTGGTAAGATCTTACTAATCCAGTACTTAATATTATCAAATTGGCTATCAACATTGATGACGTCTGAGGATCGTTGCGCCGACAAATTACAGCTTATCTTTACGCTGTCGAAAGGTCGAAACGACTATAACGGAGCAACTTTTGAGACAGCGTAGTTCTTTCCAGATATCACCGTTTCAGAGAGCACACAAAAGCCGCGATGCGAAGCGAAACATGGGCGACGTTATAGTGGGAACGTAACTAAAGGCAGTGTTCGCGCAGATTTGAAGTTGCCGAGTTTTTGCCATAGAACCCTCAGTTAGATGCTTACTGTTCCTGCTACCAACAAGAAATAGCGCGAAACTTCCTCCTTTTCCCTGTAATATGCAACAAAAGTTGATGGCTTTATTGGGGTGGACGATATACTTAGTATCCGAATCACTCCATTTCGGATATCCGATCGGATATCCGAGCTTCGGATAATACGATACCCGAAATTTTGAAAACACTCATTATCTGAATCGAACCAATATCCGGGAAATTTAAAATCGGCATTATCTGAATCGAGCCATTATCAGAAGGGTCAAAAATTCGAATAAAATCGGATAAAAACGGATAAAACGGATAAAAATTGGATAAAAACCGGATAAAACGGATGAAATTTGCGTAAAATCGGATAAAATCGGATAAAACGGATAAAAATCGGCTCACTTTAGGTTGAATGTAGTAAACCAGTCCATTTTTTATATCAACTATTTGACTCACTTTTGTTTCCTCACTCGTGTAATTTATGTATATCTCCATTTCTCGTAGGCACTATTCTACTCATTTTGTGTGTGTGTGTGTGTGTGTGTGTGTGTGTGTGTGTGTGTGTGTGTGTGTATGTGTGTATGTGTGTGTGTGTGTGTGTGTGTGTGTGTGTGTGTGTGTGTGTGTGTGTGTGTGTGTGTGTGTGTGTGTGTCTGTGTAGGTGTGTGTGTGTGTCTGTATGTGTGTTTGTGTGTTGCCTGAGGTTTGTTCCGATAATATCCGAAATTATCCGACGGATATCCATATCCGAATCATTGGAAAAATGGCATTATCTGAATCGATCCAATATCCGAAAATTTGAAAAAACGCATTATCTGAATCGAACCAATATCCGATAAATTTAAAATGGCGTTATCCGAATCGATCCATTATCCGGGGAATAACCTTCGGATAACCTTTATAGTGGACGAGCGTGCCCCATCATTCCCCATATCGCAAGGAACTGGGGTGCGTTCCAAGAACATTTCCATGGCTAAAGGTTCCCTTGGAAACGTAGCCACGGCAGCGTGGACGCGATTTGCAGTTATGAATCGTGGCCATTGAAAACAAGTTTGTTCATGGAAAGGCTATCTGTCCTCCCACGGCGTCATGGGAACATTCTTGTAACGCACCCCAGATTGCTCAATCAATGTACTCAGCTGGGTGGCGTTGCTGGAGGACAGCCATCGCACGCAATTTCACTTTTCTTTGAGATCCTTAACTGCCTTATCGACCACCATCTAATTGAAGTTTTTACGAGGCACTTTATGAGCTAATATATGTTTCATTTTGTGTTTTGTTATGATAATTTTTTAGATTTGAAAGATTCGTATCTGCTATTTTGACCACGAACTTGAAAATTTTCAGCCCACTGCTCTTTGGTTAATGCGACTTTGGCAAAAAAAGTAGTGTGAACGGTAGTAACAGTATTATTTTTCGTTCGTTACCGTTTAAACAATGGATTTGTGGAATCGCATTCATTTGATGAAAAAAATCTTCAGTGGAAATGCATTCATTGGATGAAAAAATTTTGCGGCCTCCTGCGGAAGCCAAAATGTTTTTTCGATTATTTGTTCCGTTAATGCCCAATCACGCGTTTTTAAAGGCTTTCAGCCACATGTTAGATTTTTTTTGTCGTTTTTTTCATGATTTTTTTTCGAAATCTTCACATTTTTGTGGTCGGTTTCGAGCAGCATTTTTTTCTCAGCTAGTCTACTAACAGTTCAACGAAGAAATTGTTTGGCTATACCCGATATATCAGCCGAAATATCCGTGGAAGTAAGAGTATTCGGGCATGTTTTTGAGGGCTGAGATAAACGCGAAATTCGTAAGAACTCGCTCCCATTGAGATCACACCACGAGCTAGTTGGGTATGCTGGAAACATCCACATATTCTCTAGATAAGGGTGCATGCTGGCTCATAAGTCGAAAAGTTGGTGAGACCAAAAATTACGGTGTGCATTTGCGGACAACCGCCGTTGCGGCACGCGCCGAAAGCAAAATAGACACTGCCAGCGCGTAGCTAGATACCTCACACAGAAACCGGAGATGCCCAGGGTTTCGGAGACATCTAGTCTGATTTTGACAGGAGGATTTACGTAAATTACAGAAAGTTTGGCATCAGTGGGTGAAATTTTAGCTACAGCGCCTATATATTCTACGTAAAGTCTCGCTACAGCACCCGCTTATTCTACTCAAATTCTCGTTACAGCACTGGGTCGATCGACCCGATCTCGTCCTGACCTGTACTAGGAACACGATCCCAGCTGAGATCGATCGCAACGCCTTTTCTTCCCCACGGACTGCATTTTTCCAGTGGTCAAAATAACCTTAAGAAGGTTTTCCAGAGAGCGACTAGGGGTAACCCTCCACGAACAGCCACAGAGTGTCGAGTTACCACTCAGTGAGATGTCTGAGCCAACCCTGTTTGAACGGTATGCCTGCGTTCCGCGTAGTCAGCGCGGGTTTGAGATGCATTTCAACACAGGCTGTCGCTAAACCCATGAATTCTTGCTTCAACATTCAGGCTTAGGCGTACGGTGGGGAGAACCGCAGGCTACCGGTCCGTAATCCCGCCAAAAATTTCCCTCCTACAGTTGAGACAATTTTGCGCACACAAAGCGCCGCATAGCCATAACTTGTTTCAGAGTCCTCCGATTTCGAATGTGATGTCATTTTTTAGGCTTTCAAAGAGTACACGAGTTCAATGAGAAAAATAGGCCTCATCACACCGCGTGATTTTTGCGATGAAGGCCTCTTGCTCAGTTTTTGAAGCTTTATCAGGTGGAAAAGTAAGAAAACTACTTAAATAGTCCATCCAGAAGCCAAGCAGTCGACTATAAGCGTGTCACTCGGGGCGCTGAAAAATCGGAAATCCGCTGCCTGGACTTTGTCTGCAGAGGTCGAAAAAATAATTTTCTGGATCGGGATACTGTATTTATTTCGAAGAGGATCATTGAAAAAAGCTGTCGGCCGAGTCTCAGGTCTGACTTGACCTATAACGTCCGTTTTTGCTTAAAAATCGTTTGGAAGCGTTGTTCGGAAAAGACCACTCCAATTGGTTCACACAAGGGGTGAAAGTCACAACCTCGATGGGAGTGGGGCCGCACCGGATCCAAAGCAGGAGGAGGAGGAGTGGGGGGGGGGGCGCACCTCACACGGGCCAATCACACGCCTTACCCTGCCCACACCTCAGTGTTAATAATCATGTGTGACCATAATAATTCGGCCGAACTTTATTTCATATGCAATAAAATTTCAACGGAGGAGATCGAATCCGATCTTCGACCGATGCATGGCTAGATGACGATTGCTGTATTCTTCCCCACTTCCGGGAGCTTCCCTGAAAGAATATTGCATCAAAAAACATTGAATGTGAAGAATTCTACTCAGCCATGGATTATGGAAAATTTCACTGATACATAATGTTTGAAAGTCAAAAGTAGCTCAACTCATTCTGACCCTGAAACGACAAAAATGATTGATTGAATTATTCCAAATTATTTAGTCCTCGCTAAAATAGTCTCAGAGATGGTGAGCGCATCCTACTTCAATGCGGGATAGCGATAGTGGTCACTCACGCACTATGCGGCACCAGAGATTGGCGGAACTCTGTTTTCCAAATTACGATTTTCGCAGGTTTTCAGGCCTCGATATTTCGCTGTCCATTTCACCCGAAGATTAGGTGCGGAAAACGGAACAAAATTAAAAACTGTTTATGATTTTCCCCCTTGTTCCAAGTCTCAGCATGTGATAGAGCCTACACTTACCTATATTCGAAATCCTATTACTAGGGTAGTGCCGGTATTCAAGTAAATCTAAAATTCGAAATAACGAAACAGCACGTATTTTAATGCGAGGAAATATCATAAATCATGGTATGAATGCTACAACGCCTTTGTAGTTGGGTAGGTCTACTTAGATGGTTAGAAGTTTCCAATTTCCAATATTCAAAATTACATTCCGCTCATTCCTATAAATTACCGCTAAGCTCGTGGCTCACCTCGCAATAAGAAACCCAATGAGCGCCTCATAGATTAGTCCAAAAATAGATAGCATAGTCAGCCATCAGCTAGAATATGACTTTTAGGCACTCTCTGATAGCCTTTAATCACTTCGTCGATACCTTTCACCGGTGGATGAATTTCCCACGGATCCCAGCCAAGGTCGTCTGTCACCGTGGAAAGCAGTGGAGATGATCTCCGTTCAGCGGACCGTGGCTGGAACGTTCCCTGCAACATACAGCCTAACCTTCAAACAGTGAGCCGTGTGGGTAACCGCGCGGAGCGGTTGAAGCGGATTGTAAGTGAGTTTCACTATTCCCGCTGACTTTTCTTCTATTGTACGGAATGGTTTGTCCAGTATACAGTTCAATCGGTCATGAAATTTCAAAAGAAAAGCAAAAGAGTCGTAGGCGAGATTAAGAAAATGTACTTGTGATCTACTTCAATCGCGCGATTCAGTCGCTCACCGGCTTACTTCTCAAAAGATAGACTGATGTTGTGAGCATCTGGCCTATACAACACGATGGTGCGCGTGCAGCAAAACCACAAAACATGCTCGTCAACGACAACACCACAACGCAGCTCTAGGAAACATCATGGTTCATTGAGCGCACTTTCTGCAATGAGCGCGTTAGCATCCCTTAGAAGGTTTAATGCGCTCACTATCACTTTGATCAATTAGTCGTGTTTAGTTGAAGTACATGGTCCCTAAAATGAGCGTGGTATTCACTGAGCAGCAGCATCAGAACGTGCCCTAAAGCTAGCCTTAACTATGCTACGGTATATCGAGTCAGTTTTGACTTGAGCTTCTTTGTAAAAAGATACAACAAGGAAATACTTCACTATAAGCATTCTGACGGCAGATCGCAGAGCAGTCACGCGGAGTTCAACACAGCGAGTGACGTTGACGGTGAAATTTTGCTTCAAAAATGAAGATTCACGTATGAATACCCATAGCCTGGTGACAAACTACTGGCGACCGGGTCAAGCATGTCATGAACCTCGCTAGACTACTCCTTGAAAATCAAGTAACGTTTCGTACCTAGATTAAAAATTATAGAGTTTCCAACCGTAGAGGCCACCACCATGAAGTGGGTGGTGCCGCCCTCAACCACCGAGTTAAGACGTTCTATCCAAATTTGCGCGCAGCGGTTTTTCCTTGCGTGCATCACGTGGGCTAGCCGAATTGCTCCCGCGCTATGGATTCGATCAACATCCCGCCAGTTCGGGGCAAGAACTATGTAAAATCGTATATATGTAGAAAATGACTTTAATGCAAACAATTGAACTTCGTCTCACCTCAAAAGTCACAGCTGGGGCCTTCAGCGATCTTCCGACGAATCCTTCCGCCCACGCAGCACATAAGAAAATAACCTGAAATGTGCAGATTTCATTAAAAATGCAATGAAATATTACTGAGTGATGAAGCATTCCTTGTTAGTTTGAGGCCCGGCGGAGTAAAAAGAGAAGCTAACGGTCATTGCGAAACATATAAATGATAATGCCTTTCCAACATGATAACTCTGCCTGCTGCTTACTCGGCCCGGACAATTTTCAAATTTTGAATTTTCGGGCGTGTCATTTTCAGGGTGCACCAAAAAAACTGAAAATTTAACGGATTTATTTTGAAAATACCACTTTAGTATCAAAATGTCAAAGATTTTATCCCTAGCAGGATCTCTCTGTTTAGCCAAAATGTTTGCGACCCTCTCCACCATCCGTTGTGCAGTGGCAGCACTCCGCTTTACCCTAAACAAGACAGAAGGCCTATATGCTCCAGGGTGAACCCCCGTGGAGGCTCAAGCGGTCTCACATTACGACCTCCCTCGACTCACGAACCACAGCTTCTAACTCAGCGTACTCAGGCAAATCAGTAGACACTCCGCGTTCGACTCCCGGCTGGCGTTAGAGAACTCAGGGAACGCGGGGTCCAGCGTGATGATAGGTGGGAGGCCCGCATCGTCCGAAATATCAATATTTATTGAACTGCACAGTTCGTTATCATTTCCTACATAACCTCCTTGGATGCTATATATCTTATTCCGAAAATTCCCACTAGGACAAATTCATAGTGGGTGTCCCCTTCCGATCTAATCAATAGACAAGGGACCTTTCGTTACTGCCACCCGGCCAAATCCGCGATGTCATGAAAACTTGGTCGCTCGACCCTGCAGTCGAGTCGCTATGAGATCGTGTTCCCTATATTACTGTGCTTATCTGGGCCCAATTGCGGTCCGCAATTGCGTCTCGACACGCTTTGCGGACGCACGCGCTCGAATCAGTCGGGTTTCCAGCGCCAAAGCCGACTCGATGTAGCTTTTTTATTCAATTTTCTCTAATTTTTCTTAGTTTTCAGTTTCCAAAACCCATCTAGAGTCAGCAGATCGGCGGCTGCAGCGCTGGAAGCGCTTCTGACTGGGGAGCGTGCGGCCGCAAAGCGTGTCGAGACGCAATTGCGGACCGGAATTTGACCCAGATAAGCACAGTACACGGGTTTGATCTGGCGTTCAATGTGGGTCCAACGCCTACGTTGTCCCCCGGCGGGAGTCCAGCAATGCGAGGTTCGCCCTTTTTCTTGCGGGGAGCCTCCCGCTGGCCATACGGTGGGCCTCCCGATGGCAAATATCAGACGCGGAGTTTGACGAGCATTTGCCTGAGTAGTGAACAGCTGTAGAATAGAATCAAATTTACAACTTGTACGAGGTGAAAAAGGTTCATGCACGTATGAAATGTACTTTACTAGCACAACTTTTGGCGTAGAATCCTATCAAGGTCTTCTCAGCTGCCTAAAACCACTCTGTGAAAAAGCTGGGCGAGTTTTCCAAAGCCTGGCGGAATGGTAGTGGTACCCCCCATGTGATTTTTAGGGTGTTTCGAAAAATAATTGGATTGGGCTCGAAACTTTTACTGTCGTTCTAGAAGCCGAATTCTGGTCCGCAACTGCGGACTATGGGTGTTTCACCATGCGACACGTAATAATCCTGCTGGGACCACTTGGTCCCGACACGATTCATCTTTCTCCCAGCACGATTATCACGTGTTGCATGATGAAGCAGCCGTAGTCCGCAATCGCAAACCGGAATTCGGCTCCGAGAACGATATTGTGCGGGGGCAATCTAAGGTATTGAACAAGAATGTTCCATTTGGGGAGCAGAACCCGCCTTAGTGTTTCGAAAATCGACGATGGACGTCAAATCTGTCAAAAATCGATTAACGGGTCTCAGATTTGTGCTCGGCACTCCAAATACCCCCCCCCAAAGCTACAATTTGAGGCATATCCATCGTGGCACTACGGAGATCGTCAAAAGTCGCGATTTGTCATCAAAAATTTCCCCGATGGAAAGCTATAAGCGAATCCAGTCGAAAACTTCGGAATAGCGACAAGTAGACCCCAGGTTTGTGATCAGCACACCAAATATTCACCTGTGAGGATTTTAAGTCAAATCTGGAAGATTTTGGAACCTCAAAATCCGTACAAATCCAAATCGCTATCAGTCTGTGCAAAGTTTGGAAAATGTGCCTTCACCCGAAATTGGCTCAGTGAGATACAGTTCACCTCCGCACTGCCGTTCAGTCCGCAAAGTGCACGCTGATTGCGAAATCGTGCTGCGGCGCGGTTGCGAGCATCCTCAGACAAGGATGTGGGATCACCCGGACGCTTTTCGCCTTTGGTGCCCAGGTGATCCCACCGCCCGGGTGATCCCACATCCTTGTCTGAGGATGCTCTCAACCGCGCCGCAGCACGATTTCGCAATCAGCGTGCACTTTGCGGACTGAACGGCAGTGCGGAAGTGAACTGTAGACTTGAGCGCTGAACACAATCATGAAATCCGTTTCCGCATTTTCAGAGAAATTATGCGCGGTTTGGAAGGTACAATAGGTACGGGAATCTGACAAAAAACTCCTATAACTTTTTTCACAGTGGTTTTAGGCAGCTGCGAAGGCCACAATCGGATTCTACGCCAAATGATTCTAGAAAAGTACAATTCATCCGGAATTCCCCTCCTGACTAGAATTTTCCTTGTCAGTTGGGAGCAGTGGTCTCTGCGGAGGCTATCTCCGCTTACTACTCTTGAAGGTTTTCGGTTTCGCTTACCAATTCAGCCCACCCCCCCCCCAAATTCGCCATTTTGGCAGAAATCCGCACGACCCCTCCCATCCCGTCGTTCCCTCGAACAACGCTGTATGATTCTGCACGGAAAGCATCACCCTCCGTGCCGATTAAACACCCAAGCTCAGAAAATACAGAAAATATCACACAAAAAATGTTTGAATGAAAATAACCATCACCTCAATCTTAAATCCTCCTCTGCCAGCCAAAGTCGACTGTTACCCGGGTAATGAGCTCCACGTGAGAGAACCGTCAATACCAATAAAGTTTACCGTACCAAAAATACTGATCTGCACCTAAGTACAATTATTTTTGAATAAGGCTGACACAGTTAAGCATACGTTGCAAAAAATGGGTTCATTTGCAATGATGAAGAGGAGATATAGCCTTCCACGTTCTTCTGAGACAGGGTACAGTAAGGAAAAAGCGGGTATGTTATCAAATAACCAGGTTCAAGCAGACCGTTGTCCAGGATCTCGACGGAACTACATCCCCAACCACTGGTCACCCAAGTTTTCGAAAAATGACGAGTTTCTTCCCTCCCCTCTCCCCGTCCCTAAACGGAGGTTTTTTCGGCAATCTCGATCCTGAACGTTTTTCGAAAAAGTTTATGCTCTTATTTGTATTTGTATTGTTTTTCTGTATTTTTCTGTAATGAACACTACACTCGTTAACTGACTGACAAATCTCGGGTGGTTTTTCCTAAATTTCGCCACGAAATCGTAACCTCCCCTTCCCAGATTCCCTTTTTTCGAAAAAAAATTACGTTACCCCCTTGTCTCGTGGGACAATAACCGCTTGACCATGCATCGAATCTCCTTGTCGATATTATATTTCGCAATGACCGATAGCTCCCACCTCAAGTGAGTGAGAAAGCTTTTACACAACAGAAAGGAGAATAAAGCAATATCAATTTTAAAAATCATAATAAAGCTTGTAATAGCGTGAAAAATGAAAAAAACAAACCTATTTAAAGGGGTCGCCGTGATTCACATCAACGCCATCGAGAACGAAACCCGATAAAAAAGTGGCTTCTGAAAAAAGCATTATCTTTGCTCCAAAACTCTAATCTCGGACACGGTAACGAGAAATGGAGAGGAGAATGCAAGGAATCAGTTTCGATTAATATGTGATAGAAGGTGTCAGAGGAATCAACCAGAAAATGGATGGAAATATACCCAATTGAGACAGAAGCATGTTTCAATAGCTCAAACGTGGCGCCAGTTGGCAATCGCGCAGTATTTAGAGGCAACTGGAGTGTCGTCAGATCTTTTGTTGCGCTGACAACTATTCCTCCTTTAACGACAAATGTTCTTGTTAGTGGGCGGAACGCAGCACTGGGTCGACTGCAGCACTCAATTTTCACCCACTTCCTGCCCGTTTTTCGCGTTCGTTCCTTCACTAGT
This sequence comes from Aplectana chamaeleonis, assembly GCA_029168955.1. NCBI lineage: Eukaryota > Metazoa > Nematoda > Chromadorea > Rhabditida > Cosmocercidae > Aplectana > Aplectana chamaeleonis. The sequence continues at coordinate 584,296 of JAPDOI010000190.1, forward strand.
TCCATAGTAAGAACCCAAAGCACAGGACTTCGCGAGAAAACGGGGACTTTTTTCATCGCGAACACTGCCTTTAATCGATGTCGTAACATCATCAAGATATTTATCAAAGATTGTTGCTACGTAATGGTTGTTCTTCTCATCATGCACGGACAGCCACTGGTCAAGGAGTCTGGGGCTCCCAATTTGTAAGCCGCCTCATAAACACGTGTAGACAGTTGCGGCGAACAATGAGCGAGTGAAAATTTTTGAAGTTTTCAAATTTTTTCTACTGTGTCGCCCAAAAGGGTGTCCGTTGCTGTGGTGAGAAAATTCTTCATAGTCCTTCGAATCCAAGCTCGTTGAACCGTCGTAAGAAATTGTCTCCGGACCACGGCAAAAACAGAACTGCAAAAATAGCCTTGCCTGAGCCTGGTGCAAAATTGCTTCATAGTGTTGACGTGCTTTTCGTTTCAAAAGACGCAAACGTGAATCTCAGCGCCGCGGACCACAATGATATGGTACTATATAAGCTTCATTGCTTCGAAAGAAAAATCTCCAGCGATGCGATCTTCCAAGATGATTCGGTGGCCGCTCACAGTGCAAAGTCTATCATCCCAGAATTGGGCACGGGTTTGCTCATAAGTCTCACAGAAGCTCGGCTGTGTGATATTAATCCATATTAAAAAATTGGCTTTTGCGTTCAGGGTTATTGGGAAAAGAACATTAGGAACCAAAAACACAGCTATAGCTGGCTCACGAGATTGGATAGGAAGGAACTGGGGCGAAAGTTGTGTTAACTAACCTCGGTGCGGTGTGGTTTCCATGACGGTGCAGTATGAGTCTGTATGACGGTCAGTGGGAGAAAAGTCAAAGACGAATCTTATTACACATGTTTTTGTAAGCGCGAGCTTGTCCCACTAGTCACTCAAGTCGATTGGAGATTCTGTCTTGATTGGAGAGGTACTTGCTGTATGTGTTTCATTTTAGGAGGATACGTCTATATTTGGATGATGCTGAGCGTTTTTATTATGTTATCATGGCCTTTTTATACTAGACCCTTGCCTTATAATAGTGTTGTTAGTGCGAACGTGTTTGCTCCTTTTATCTCTGATGACATAGAATGGGTAAAGCACTTTAAGCTGAAATATCTTCAAATAAAGTAGATATGCGAAAAAAACCTCCTAACTTAGACGATCTGCTGTTTCAAAATCGGTCGAGTGTCAATCCACGTGACTGCGCTCAGAATACTTCCACTGAGGATGGATTGATCATTCTATTGCAGTCTAGCAGATCAGCTTTACCTTAAAGGCAGCATACACGCTTACAAACATGGTTGAGATAAGAGCATAATTAGGGCCGCCCGGCCCCTATCATGTCGTCAACGACGTTTGAAGCGCTGAAGACCATCTAGGTTGACAGAATTCGAGGATTCCCGTCTCGAATGCCTGTGGAACCCCACCCCTACGAAAAATGAAGAGTGAGGTGTGTTAAGGCATTTCATAGATTAGAGTGATAGCACTATCAAAAGGGAGTCTAAAGCCTCTTTCACACTTGCCCGACCGACGTCGTACGACTCGTTATCGAATATGTAATATCTATGTACCCTACCCTACCCATCTTATCTATCTTAACTTATCAAATTTGATAACGAGTCGTCCGACGTCGGCCGGCAAACTATGAAAGGGGCTTAAGAGAGAGAGAGACAGGTTGATTCCGCTGATTATAACTTGTTTACATACCGATTAGTTTCCATTTACCTTCAAGAATGCCGCTTTACTCCAGCTGGCTTATAAAACGGAGCATTTTATCAGGAAACAGACATGCTATATTTCAGTCAGTAAAGCTGTTTCTCTCGTAGAATCTCATTTGATAAAGCTATCACACTAAATTATCAAATGCTTCCACATGCCTCACTCTTCATTCTGTTATTCCTAGGGGTTGGGTTCCATATTCATTCGAGACGGGAATGCTCGAATTCTGTCAACCTGGATGGTCTACAGCGCTTCAAACGTCGTTTGCGACATGGTGGAGGCCGTGCGGTCCTATTTGTTGATGCTCTTATCTCAACCATGTTTGTGAGCGTGTATACTGCCTTTAAAATGACACGAAAACTGTTTGCAGGAGATGACTTACTATAGTTCGGCTCTTCTACCTGTGCATAATATATTAGCTCTATCTATATTAGCAACTTGTTACACAATGTTGTGTTATACAGTATTCAAATTGAACGAAATAGGGGGAGGGAAGTTGGACAAGGTTCAATTACAGGTAAGAGTTCTCGAAGGTCACCAACGCTCACTCACCTCCAGAGAGAACTCAACGTTTGTTTTCTAACTTATTTCACCCAGCTCTAATACATAAGGTTTGATAAGACTGAGCTGGAGTGGTAATCAGGACATGCGCAGTAACTCACTTGTTTCAGCTCTTCTTCCAAGCTCTCATAATTTGCTCAACGACAGCAATCGCAGGGCTCCTATACACGATTCTTATATTTGTAGTTGTACCTAAAAGCGTAATTATCGCCATGAACGTTGTATGGCAGCTCACTTTTGGTTAGTTTAATATTCGGTGATCTTCAAGTGCTGTGGTTATTCAGCACCGAGCAGCAAAAGCAAGCAATTGTGGCAGGTATCGGTTTTTCGACAACAGAGACCCAACTCTCGTATGAAGCTTTCACAATGCACCAGTTTTGCTTGCCGTGCAAAACGGCATCTGAACCAGACACGGGTGGCGGAGCCTGGGCGGGGCGCGAGAGACGTTAACGAGGCGCCAACGACGGCGAGTCGTCGCACTGGCCAACCGCTGCACTTTATTCACCGCAATAATCTGGTACTGAGACACGAAATACTACCCACTGACGAAAAAATGGTTTGTGGTCGAAGAATTATAACATTTTGTTATGTCAGTAAAAAAAATCATTATAATCATTTATATATATATATATATATATATATATATATATATATATATATATATATATATATATATATATATATATATATATATATATATATATATATATATATATATATATATATATATATATATATATATATATATATATATATATATATATATATATATATATATATATATATATATATATATATATATATATATATATATATATATATATATATAAGTACATCGACCCTCCAGTGCAGCAGTTACACCACAAAGAAATAACGAATTACAGAAGTGCATCAGCTCAGACGCACGGGCACACAAGACACCATTATGTGACAAAACTACTATTGTTATTATTACCATTATTATTATCAATACTGCTGTGGCTTTTATCAGATAAACGATATAGAAGTTCCCGAAAATAAACGAGACATCTTGATCGGATAGGCTTTCACGCTAGGGTATCTTGGAATTCCTCGACACGGCGGACTATTATTCGATTCAGTCCCAGTTCCTCACCACGTTTATTACACGCAATCACAAGTTCGCACTCCTCATTTCCTCAATTTCACATTTTTTCCAATGCCTTTTTGTACCTTACTGTGCTTCTTGGGGTCACACTCCGGTCCGCAATCGCGTCTCGACACGCTTTGCGGCCGCATGCTCTCGAGTCGGACCCACTTCTAGCTTAGCAGCCGCCGATTTGATGACTCTGGGTGGGTTTTCGAGACTGTAAACTTGAAAAAATGGAGATAACTGAATAAAAAAGGGCAACTCGAGCTGCTTCAGCTCTGGAAACTCGACCGACTCAAGCGCGTGCGGCCGCAAAGCGTCCCGGGACAGTACCTACATTTCAGCACTTTACAAACGACCTCTTTGATTGCACTCTTGATTTCGGCTATTGTCTTTTTTAGCTTGGAAATCACTCCGTTCGTATTATTGAAGAAATTTGATACACTATCCCTAAATTGGTTATTTCATTCAAAAATTAGAAAAAACTATATTTTACACCATTGTAGCATAATGAATATTACAGAATGGCGGCAATAAATAACTGTTTTTGACGATCCACAATGAAACAATTTCTTGACCACAAACCATGTTTTCATCAGTGGATAGTATTTGGGCTGGGTTTCATGAACGGCAAACCGTGGGCTACAGTTGGGTTTGCGGTGGAATGAGTACGAGAACATTGGATACAAACCCGGCTGTAGCCCATGGTTTGCGTTCATGAATCCCAGCCTTGGTGTCTCACTAGCTGAGTATTGAGGTGAGTAAAGTGCAGCAAATAGCCAGCGCGACGACTCGCTGTCGTTAGCACTTTGTTAACCGAATCACAACCACGCCTAATTTTGGGTGACTGCACGTTCGGATCGCGTGCAATGTTCCGTTACCGTATACCGTGTGCCCCCGCTGGGACACACGAGCTCGAATGGCACTCCGAAGAGAATCGATTTTCGTTTCTCATGTTCATGGTAAAGCTACTGTCGCTCTTTGGGCCAAATAACGAATCGCATTTGCCGACTACGGCTATTGCATCATGCGAAACGTGTTAATCGTGCTGAGACCACTCGGTCCCGGCACGACTCACCCTTCTTCCAGCACGATTATCATGTGTCGCATTACGTAATAACCGTAGTCCGCAGATGCGGACCGGAATTTGGCCCAGAGAACGATAGTGCAGATGAAGTGAAAATTGTACTAGAATTTCCGCACAAGGATTTCTTTCTATCTTCTGAACAACTGCCCGAAATCACGGCAGGGTCAAGCGGGAGTATTATTTTGACACTACTGCTCCTGTGAAGTTCACCTGGAGGAGTTTTCTTGGATGCGGTTCAGCCAGCAGGGTCAGGCACACCGTTGTCCCGGACCTCGATCATGATAAGGTGCGTCCGAATGGGAATGGCTTCCCACGCGGCCGGCGTGCTTGGCAGGCGGTTCGCCGCTCTCGGACGAGCATGCGAAAAGTCCCCATCGCCGTCGACAACGAACGAGGCCGGCACCGGCTGGCAGCAAGCACTGCGCCGATCAATCAGTGGGAGAGGGGTCGGCCGTCGTTGAAATCCAACACTCGTCCGAGGGCGACACATGCGACGGCCGCCTGCCAAGCACGCCGACCGCGTGGGTCGCCATTCTCATTTGGGCACACTTTACGTCTCTTCCACTGAAAGATCTAAAAGTCATGAAAAATGTCATGTTTTCACATTTCCCTGAAATGAACATTTTTTAACAAAAATTTCAAGTTTATTTTTTTCAAAAAAATATAATTTTCATTAAGCTTCTCCTAACCTACTGACGAGAATCGAGAAGGGTTTGAGTTTTTGGTCTGAATTAATTACATCCCCTCCCCATGATTCCAAGTTTTTGAAGAAAATTGACGTCACTCCAGTTGTCCTACAGGACTACAACCGCTTGACTCTGTGATTCAAAACCCTGCTATTTGTTTACAAATTTTGTATAGTGAAGGTTCGATCACGGTGGGTATAAAGAGCTTTAATTGAAGGAAATCCATGTTTTGGGGTACCGGTATGTGTAGTGGTGGTAGTGGCACGTTTCAAGGTGAACAGAACGTGATTCCAACTCAGGTTTCCTGCTGGTAAGGCTAAGAAATGACAGTAAAAGAAGAAAGATTGCGCTCGAAAAACTGGTTTTGCTCTCACATTTTCGTAGTGAGCTCCAGCCATTTTCACAGAAGTTTTCACACTATGCTATAATGGAGCTGCCGATGGACCACGACTTCCGCAGTCAAGTCTAGGATAGGTTAATACATTGAGCATTATATAGTTTGAAAATTCGTCGTTGTGGCACAGGAAACGATCTGAAAAGCGTGACGCACCGGTGTGACATGCGGTCCAAAGCGGTGGTCAACTCATGTCCCACAGGTGGGGCTCCTGGTCGTGAATGGGTTAACGTCTCTCGCGCCCCGCCTAGTCTCCGCCCCCTGAGACAGAACGCCACGTTGCCACCAGACACACTCACCATCATAGGAGAATCGAAGATGCAAGGCTCTGTTTCGATGACAGATGATGATAGAGATCACAATGGTCGTTCTGACCTCGTTAATACCTCTGGACCAGTTTCCTGAACTGTGGAGTTATTGATTATAGGGTTCCGCGGAGTTTTGCCGAATTTGTGAATCGTAAAAGGAGCACATAAAACAATCGTACCGTGCCTACACTAAAGTACTGGGGGGATTAGAAAGGAACAGCACTTATTTTTATTACCAAATTAGAAATTGGCCGTTAAACTCGGAACCGTATGGGAGATGAAACAGAGGAAGAGATTAGTGGTAGAACACAGGAAGAAAATTGTAGGACGCAATACCGGAAGAAGCAAAAATGGGAGGAAATGTGTGAAGAGGAGAACAAGTGTTATGGTTGTTCAAAACCGAGCAAGTCTAGCTTTATGTGACGCAACCCCACTCAAGAACCGTTTCGCATTTGGCGTATAACCCTGCAGATATCAGCGTTAGACGTATGGCCCGGCTGAACTCTCTGTGAATACCGACATCGTCAGTTACCTTGCCGATGCCCTCGCCTGCTACCGTGCCGATGCTCTTGCCTGCTATCTATCAGGACTGCGCCATGGTTGAACGATAGTCCGACGAAGTCCCTCTACATACAGTAGCGGGCAAAAGTATCGAAACAATGCATTCCGTGGGTTACAATCTTTCCTGTATATCCTTTTGCACCATGAACAAGAATCTTTTATCGAAGGTATTTTGCCAAGCATGACACTAGAAGTCTAACACCTTTTTGAAGTTGATTTTGGTTCAATATACTCAGGCAAACTGGGGCATGGACAACAGGTTGATAAGCTGTCATCTCATAAACCGCTCTCTGTTGTCAAATCGAATCGCTCGTATTACCTGTCCGTTGCCCAGCGACATCCACCTGTTGTCGAGCTCTTGACATCTCGATGTGTCGCGTTTAGCGGCCATTTCATCTAGCTTAGGAACTACCTTGCACCGACACGCGTCGCGTTCGGCACACCGGCACGCGTCGCGGCTTGGTCGCCTAGCCTCCACAAGGGTCACTACCGGATGAGCAGGACCTCCAGGTTGTGGTCGGGGCCAATGTACCGCAAGCCTAGGTAATTGATCGAGCAGCACTCTTATCATTTGAAACATACCAAAAAACGCGTCGTGTATTTCCCTTTTATCTAGAGCACGAAAACGGTAGCTGCTGTGCAACAGCTCAATATCGGCCAGATCATAACTCGCCGCTACGGCCCCGCCAAACATCGCCGCGTTGTCCAGTGGTGACTCATGGTGTGGGGATCAACCTGTTGTCGACGCCCCAGTTTGCCTGAGTAGTTTGCAAGAGGATGATTTATGGTGCATTGCAAACAATTTTCCGAAAATCATGTATTTTCTCGGAGCTGCTCCCGTCACTGCTCAAAGTTTTAGCATTGATTAACCATTATATGAACTCCCTAAACGCTTTTTGTGTAACTGTGACAGCAAATTTTGTTTGCGTTTCTAGGGCGGGCATCACCTAGGCGCGACAATGTGATGTTTCGCACCTGAAAGTTCTACTACTAAACGTGAAGGAGAAGCCTTACGATTTACGCTTCTTAGTCTCATGTATGTACAGCACTCACGTTGGATTGTTTCCACATTGGTTCATTTCGAGGACTCTATTTTGTGAGAGAATCCACGAAAATGCAACCTTTTTGCAGTGATGGCCGTTTTCGTTGACAGCTCGTCACTCTCTTTTCCACATTTTTCTAAAGTCCAATCAATATCGAGTGAGTACCTTGAGTTTGCAGCTCCAACAAGATTCTTCCGGAAAAAATGCACCCACATGATCGAAACCCTCAACATTTTGTTCCAAATCTCATGACTCATCAATCAGAACTTCAGAAGCTAGCGTTAAAGTGGTGCTATGTGCAGATTTTGATGCTCTATTAAGCCTCAGAAACTCACGTGTTAACGTTCCATGATAGTCAAGATATACGTGAAAGACTGATCCGTTTAGAAGTGGGTGTTCCCATCCTCTTTCCCGCTATTGTAATTAGGTTCTCCGTAGTCCCACTTAGGTCGTTCATGTGCCTGCATTTGCGGCACTCAACGAGATGATGCGATGGAGTTAATGCTGTTGTTGGTCCAACATCGATTGAGGTAGGACAGGGAGGAACTACGGACGGCCCGGGTGAGACTAACAGAGGCCAATTCTTTTGCACCAGTTTCGCGTCCTTCGCTTGCATATCAAGCGAAGGACGCAAAGTGGAACAAATGTGCTAAGGAGGAACAATGGGGTCACAAATATTTGTTCTCTTTGTTTTACTTGCATACCGATCGGGTGAGATCACGGACTATCACCCAATTATGACGGGGGCCTCTGCGAGCATCTAGTTACCAGGGGTGCGTTCCAAGAACATTCCCACGAAGCCGTGGGAGGAAAAACAACCTCACCATGGACAGATTTGCTTTCCATGGATGCGAATTATAACTGAAAATTGCTCCCACGTGGCCGTGGCTTCGTTTCCATGGACGCGTTTTGCCATGGGAATGTTCTTGGAACGCACCCCAGAGAAGCCGAGTGTAGTTGAGAAAGGCAGGGGTTTCACTGGGGTTTGGCTTTTTTTCCAGAAGATACCTACCGTAATAATACAACTGTAAGTATGCATATGCGCAATAGCCCTAACTCTCTCATCTTTGCATTTGTCTCATCCTGGCACCCTTACAACTGAAACTTGTGTCGTGTCTTCAGAAATCGTGTTTTCAGGACTTCATGGAGTGGTATACCTCTGCATAAATCGTGACATTCGGAACGGTGTGCGAACATTATTTGGAGGCAAAAATCTTCCTGAGATACAACCGAACCCGTCTGTCACTGCGGCACTCACATTGCCCACAGTGAATTAGGCCGTACTCACAAACATGTTTAGCGATAGTAACTACCCGTACTAAGACTTGCCTTAGATTTCCCGCGAGGTTTCACAGAAGTGTTTTGACAGTTGCAGGAGTGTGACAGCACATAAGAATTTTATGCTCAGTTTTCTCAAAAGGCGCGCGCAGGAGCTATCGAAAAAGGGCATTTTTTAGCTCCGCTATGAAGAAAAAGTTACCCAAAAGGCAATTTCCGAGGTTTCCAGAAAAATGGCTTTGGACATTTTTGAAAATTTTCTCTCTAACCATGAATGTGGTTTTGGAAGCTGGTTACAAACCAGATGTCTATTTGTCGATTTTTCAAAGATCTCGACTGATATGAATCACAGCTTCAGACTGAGGAAAATTTCGCTATACGAAAAGCGATTATTAGCAATTTCCGGAAAGCTACCACACTAACGACTCAAAACTTCCCTAGAGGGACTATCTGGAATGCTTCAAACAAATCTGTGATCACCACTAATTTGCTATCAACTTTTCTAGGATGATGGGAATGATGGGTATGCGGCAGGTTGGTCTAACTAGGGCTCCTCGTACATTTCAGGTGGGCTTCCACAAAACCGTGTTTTGATAGTTGTTGGTATGGGACACACCATTGATAATCCGTTTTCCGAATCCCTTAAATGCCTTTGCAACATATTTCCAAAAGTGGGCATTTTCATATCGTTGCGTAGTGAAAAAGGGTGCACGAATGGCAATTCTCAGGGTGCTCAAGAAAATTGTCTTCGATTGAGCTGCTAACTTTTTACTTGGAGTTATTATGGAAGCTGATTACGAATCTAAAGCCCATTTGACAATTATTCTAAAAATGGGTCTGATTCTGTCCGAAGCTCCAAAAAAAGGGGGAAATTTTGCTAGCCAAACGCGACTTTTGACGATTTCGAGAATGCTACGATGGAATCGTGTTGAAGCTTCTACATAGGGTTCACTTGGGCAGCCTAAAACGAATCTGTGGTCGGTTCATCGATTTTATTTGGATTACAGTATGTAAAGGTGGGCAGGGGGTGTGTATACAAGTCTGTTGGTACCTGCTCGTTGGTGCCCCTGTTTCTACTGGGCCCGTAGCAAACCCTCCGCCGCCACCACATAAAGATGGCAACCGACCTGAGGTACATCGTGCCCAGATGCCACCTATTGTCGCCAACCCGGAGCGACCCTTCTCTACAGGATGATTTTATTTGCAAAAATCAGTTATGTGACGGAGTCGAACCACGCATCCTGGTCGCATCGACAGCGCGCACAGCAACTAAACCGTGCGACCATGTTGCAGGCGGCATTCCCCGTATTAACAAGGGTGTGAGATCAACGAAACAGTCAAGAGCAACCTATTCCATCGAAATCATTCCCTTTAGGTCTGCAGTCCATCCTATTCTGATAAGTTTATTGCAAACTATGCACGGCTATCTCTGCTTACACGTTTTCAGCAGATTCACAAAACCAAATTTTCGGATTGGCAGAGAAGTTCATGTTTTCTGTTTTTTTGTTCGAAAAGTCCGCAGATTACTCTAGAATTAATTAGAGTGATGCTTAACGTTGAGAAGTATCCTTTTTTTTCGTGCTATACTTACCTTCTTCTAAACTAAGCAGGCGATGTTCCAGTTCCAGAATTATATTCGCTTAACTTAACTGCTATTCGCTTAACAAACATAGAACTAAAATGAGTTAAGAAAAGAAGCAAATCTTAATGTTTTTGAATATTTCATGTTTCCGAAAAAGAAAAATGCCCTTTTTAGAGGACGGGAGACCGTTACCAAGTTATCACGAGAATTTTACCTACAACCAACAATTTTGATGATAACTCAGCTACCTTTTGAAAATCGTGGTGTAGGCCTGTTCTTGATTGTTTTTAGGGCGAAGAAGTGAAAACAACTCTTGAATGTTTATAGGTATCTCTCAGACTTCTGCATTTTTCTTTTGAGAAATTATCGTCCAGATTTTTTGTCTGATAGGAGCTCATAATCATTAACCTCTTGTGCTTTTCTTCTTTGGAGAAAGTTGTCCATCACCATTAATCATGCTGCTGCGCTCGACTGCTGCTGCCGTTTCCTCCTTTCCTTGCTGTTCAATCTTTTTTCGTCGAATTTGTTCATAAGTACTGTACGCAGTGTGTCTCACGGTATGCTAGTATGTAAGTGAGGTTCTTTTTTTTAGGGGGGGGGGGGGTGGGGTTAACCAATATGCATTTTTGACAGCTTATGTGCTGAAAAAACGTGTTGAAAAACAGTGCCATTTCGATCGAAACGAAATGAGCCAGTTAGAGATATGATTAACTAAAACACGATCTCAAACTTTTCATCGCAAAGAATCGGTAAAAACATTTCGTAGCTAGCAAAATGAAGGAACCATGAAACCATACGAAAAATTTGCTAAGCACTCTGGAGATGTAAATTTTGTCGAATTCAGCATCACATTTTTTTCGTTTTTTTTTCGCGAAGGAAACTCACGGAATGGAACATACAGTATAGACACTTTACGTACAGCCTTTCATGAAAAAAGTAGCCAACCTGATTGGTCAGAAACGGAAATAATAATAATAGGAAACAATTAGCGCCCGCGAAAAATCAACAGCTGATGAGGAGCGATTGATAATGAAAGACGGCCAACATCATTGCAGCAATAAACGGCTCACTGACACGTTTTCCGTTGTGGTGGGCTTCATAAAGACTTTTTCTCCAAGATTTATCCCATGTTAGGGGAAGCTATCATTTCAGTGCCCAATTCACAGCCACTGCGTGGAATTTTCGCATGATCAGCCCAAAACTCAGAATTTTACTTGAACCTCAATGGAGATGGTCAAACGTCGTCAGCGAGATCAAGCGATCGTGTTCTCCTCCCACCGCCGCCACCATCTCGGTCATGCACGGCCCATGACTTGGCTCCCTCCCTACGCGCATCTGCAATGTGCGCGCTATTTCCACTTTCCACTCGCAGCTCGTGGCTACCTTGCAGACCTGACGTCCATGGCTGCATGCCGAGGTGGGTGATATTCGGCTGCGAGCGAAGTCACCACCTCAGCACGCACACGTGCATTAGGATAGGGCGGCCACCACCTCTTTTGCCGCGATGTGAGCCACCACCTCGCGCCGGAGAGGCAGCTATGAGCTCCCACCTTTCGACGGGATTGCTACGGGCCCTGGAGCCAGCAGACGTTTGAGTGTACACAGGGAACGTTCGAGCGATATAGCGTGCACAACTATATCGCGAAAGTATCCCGCACATTGCATAAAGGTGTCGCCGTCCGGCACACCAAGGCCTCTGGTCCATAACACCTTAGGATCCGTACCTAGGGAGTTCATGGAGTCTTTGGTCACAAGCCACAGTTTCGCCACCCTGAACTGTCGATCGCTGTGGAGTGATATCAAAACAACTGCGCTATCCAGACTTCTGAGCTATTTCCATGCACCGTTTGCTGCTTTGCAGGAAACCCGCCTCAAGGATAGACCCGTCATCAGCGTCGGAGAGTACACCATCTACTGCGGTAACGCTGACGATGGGAGAGTGGGAGGCTGTGCAATAGCTGTAAGGAAGGATTTCAATGGTATGGTCAAAAAGTTCGGCTCAACGTCGTGCCGGAATGCATTCGTACGACTGTGGGATCACAGAGGATTCAATCTGTGGATAGTGAGTGCTCATGCGCCTACTGAAACCGCCGAAGAAAATTCGAAGGATGCATGTTATGAGGAACTCAATACGTTGCTGGCCAGGATACCTTGTCAACATGCTGTTGTCGTGGGGATTGACGCAAATGCGAAGATGGGACTCGATCAGGAATTCGAAGTACTCGGCTAATGGTTCTACCCAGTGGAGCAAACATCGGACAATGGCTACCACCTTGTCGATTTTTGTGAACGCAGTGGTCTGATTATTGCACCGACATTCAAGAGGAATCATCGCCGCCAGCAGCTTCCAGGGACCAACCCAGCTATCTCCAGAAGAGCAGCGGAAGCGGAAAATGACAACTTTGAAATAACAGCTTGACTATGTCCTGACGAAGAATATTCCAGTATCGGACATTCGAAGATCTAGAGCTGTGTGGGATGTCGCATTCGATTCGGATCACCGTCCTGTTCTGTTGAACTTCACTGCGAGGATTCATAAGAGGAAGGGAGGGGCTCAGCCTCTCCAGAGGATTGACATGACAAGTCTCAGAGATTAAGAGTGCAGAAGGAATTTCCGACAACGCGTTTCTATTCACGTCGGAGTACGGAATAAGAAGAAACTTTGCGACGCGTATTCTTTTGTCAAGTGTATCCAGGGCGCTTCGAAAGAGGCACTCCCGGTTGTACAGCCTAAGGAGAAGAATCCGAAGAAAGCCTACACGTTGCTGCGACAGTATAGCGGGAAGATGAAGAGATGTTCTCCTGTCTTGAACACTACCAATGCAGTTGCAGTTGGTGATGTGACGCTGCCAATATGGGAGGATTACTTCAGTTCACTACTGAATCGTCCAGCGCCATCAGTACCTGAGCTCCCGCATGTTCAGAGAGCACATTACGATGTCAGTGAGGAACCGCCGACTGAGTCTGAAGTTTTGGATTGTGTCCGGAAAATGAAGAATGGAAAGGCAGGTGGAGATGACAACATTACTGCTGAAATGCTGAAAGCTCTTTCTCCGCCTGGGATTCGTGAAATGACCAACACCATCCGTGCCATATGGATGAGCGAAAGGATACCCGATTCATGGAGACATGCGATCATCGTACCTCTTTAGAAGAAGCTATCCGTCACGGATCCTAAGAACTACAGAGGAATCTCTCTACTTCGTGTCATGTACAAGGCTTTAGAACTTCTCGAGCGACCTATCAAACATCGTGAAGGAACGACCAGAGATGAGCAAGCCGGTTTTCGACCTGGAAGATCGACCATCGACCAAGTGTTCGTCGTGAGAAGAGTAATGGAGTCGTGGCAGCGGTATTCTAAGCCATTACAGCTTGCTTTTTTGGACTTTGAAGCCGCGTTCGACTCTCCTCATCGTGATCGATTGCTCAATGCTCTGCGAGCACATGGAGTCCCGGAAAAGTATGTTCGGGTAATCGAGGACATGAACAAAGGAACAATAGCAGCAGTTCGTACACCTGTCGGATTTACGTCAGCTTTCGAGGTAAAAACAGGAGTAAGGCAATGAGCCGTTGCAGGACCTTTTCTTTTCAACTTCGCCGTCGATGACATCATGCGTAGAGTTGCAGAACGGTTTCCTGCGGATGTCATCCTAACACCATCAGGACGCTCCCTTGTCGACTTGGAGTACGCCGACGACATTGTGTTATTTGCAGAAAACAACGCAAAACTGCAAAGGATAGTGAACCCCATTTCGAAGTATGCCGCAGCCTATGGACTTCGTCTTTGTCTCGACAAATGCAAGCAGATGTGGGTCTCTCAGAGGCCTTCAGCGGGAGTCTGTGTGGACGGACAACGTATCGAACTGGTGAACGATTTCTGTTATTTGGACTGTTTGCTGAAGAACGATGGTAGTTATGCAGCGGATATTCGACAACGATGTGCGAAAGCTACGTCTGCATTTAATTCTCTAACCAAGTGTTTGTGGTTTACCACCATCGCGAAGGAAGTCAAGTTGCGCGTCTACCTATCCGCTATTCGCCCTATCATGATGTACGGATCGGAGACGTGGACAGCACCGAAGACGCAGATGGAAAGGTTGGATTGCACGGAGAGGAAGCTTTTTAGGCGTTTGCTTGGATATTTCTGGCCGCGTGTATGCCATAACGAAGACCTTTACAAGGAAATCGACGCAGTACATCAACGCTTGACACGAGGGAGGTGCCATCATCTCCTAACGCCATCTCAAGCAGCAATGGAAAGTCGACTTCGACTGCTCGGGCATATACTAAGAAGAACGCCGGATCGTCCCGTGCAACACGCTTTAAGAATGCTTCAAAATCCTGTCTGGAAACGGCTACCTGGGCGTAGGCGAAAGTTCTGGACGGATGTGGTTAAAGAGGATTTGGAGTCTTTCGGCATCAAAAGGCAATTCAGGCGCGATGTTTTACTTCGCAGGAAGTGGAATAGTGATCAATGGATGGATTGTGTTCAAATTGTGGCTGAGGACCGTGACAAATGGACACGGCTGACTACTTGGACGGCACACCTCGGTGAAGATGCGGAATGACCGCGTCAGGCGAAAGCCAACCGATCAAGTTAAAGGCAGTGTTCACGATGAAAATCGTTTTCCTGTTTTCCCGCCTATCTTGAAAACGGCCCCATGCTGATTCCAATGGTGTCTCTGAAATCATACAAGACCTTCTGTGAACGCAGGTATGGTCCCTCAAAGATTGAGCTATGGAAACATGGTGGACGAGTTGTCCGAGGCTTGTAACTTCCGTCTTTTGCAGCCGATCTATGCCAGCTGACCTGAGTAAAGAGAGAAGCTGGGAATGAAGGGAAGAACGGGGCTAATGATTGAAAATCATCGCTCATCTCACGATCTCGAGCATTCATTTGTTCACGTCGGTGGGCGTGTGATGCGCTTTTGGGGTTTTCAATGCGCTCGAAGTTGCAACTTCGGGCTCTTTTGGGGCTCTTCCTGGCTCGTTTTCATGCGTTCTTTCGACGTTAACGTTACAGAGTGTCCATCCACTACCCCATACTAGTGGAATTTCGAAAACTTTTTTCATTGTGAACACTGCCTTCAAGTTAAAGTTAAATGCGCTTTTTAGAGGGTACAATATGTACGAAAATCAGAGAAAAAATGCCTGTAACTTTTTTTCAGAGTGGGTCTAGGCAGCTGCGATGAGCATATTCGGACTTCTCGTATGGGAATGGTTTTAGAAAAGTACATTTCATTTGGAATGGTCACTATGACTTATTTTGGTTTCCTTGCGAATGCAAGAAACGCATTTATCAAATATTGAATCAAGGGAGAACAGCGAAGAAAAAAAAACGGGAAACCCCCGTCAGACCCTTTTTCAGACGGGGTTAGCCTAAAATATGCCTACCGAAAACTCACAAATGGTTGATTGAAACGATGTTTGTCACTCACAACTCACAAATGGTTGATTGAAACGATGTCAAAAGATGTTTCGTTTCGCAGGAAATGGAATAGGGACAGCTGGATGGAATTGTCCGATTATTTCAAGTCAACGGTGGGTACACGGTAGCTCGGTCAGAGTCTCAGATTTGATTCAAAGCTTTTCTGTGGGTGTTATTTGGGACGTCTGAACACGGATTCGAGGACCATTTTTCGATTATCAAAATTTTGAAGCGTATAACGCCAGCTAGAAGGCATTATGCCTACTGTAACCTACAGTAACCCTGAGTCTAGCAAGGAATAGACCCCAGATTGGGGTTCAGCGCTCCAAATAACCCCCCAGTTGAAAGTTCTGAGCCGAATCCAAGATTTTTTTCCAGAACACCCTAAAAATTCCCTGATGTTTCCGTTCAAAAAGAATTGCCCTTACTTTTGGAAGCACGGGCCATTTATGTACTGTCACAGACCTACAGCAACGACAACATGATTTTCCAAATCATCACGGTAAGTTTAAAGCAGTCTCTAGTAAGTCTCAGATTTGGATCAACATTTTTCATTAAGTATCCAGGAGGCTCACCCCAGTTCTGGTTCTTATGCCTACTGCTACCTACAGAAACGTTCCGAGTAACAACAAATTCATCACGGTCTCGTGCTCAGCATCTCGTCTAACCCCTGAACGGAAGGTTTGTGACGAGTCCAGAAAAAAATTTAGAACACTTCAAAAACTTTTACATGAATTCGATTACCTTACCTTTTCACGAAGCAATGAGAAGATCCTTTTTTGAAAACCTACGTAGCATTGGAGAAAATTTGAGAAGTGATTATTAATCCTTCGCAAATTTCGTTCTGAAGCAGAGGATATGTACTGTCGCACCCCTTTAACTACAACTACAACACACGGTTTTACGAGACCTTTCGGGAAGTTGAAAGCAAGCCCTACCTAGGATTAACGCCTAATGACTACACGTTGCTCATGCTTATGATCCTATGTGATTAATTCGTTGCGGTGTCTCGAATATCTAGCTAGGCTAATGTCGCTTTAGATTCTCGAAAGGAGCACTGAACAAAATCATGACAAAAGATACGAAAAAGTTTTTTTGACGCAAAGGATAGTGGGCTGTAGTAAACCCCCTCAAAATGAAGTTAAGATGATCTTAAACGATCGTATGAAGAAATGTTGGAATGATCTGTAAGATTATCTTGATGATATGGTGAAGGATATGACGCTCATCTGTAAGCGCATCATTCAGATGATGAACATTTTTAAGATGATGCTAATTTCATCAGGTTAGCTGAACTTCTACAGATCATCTGGACAGAGAAAAGCGAGAGAGCACGCACTCCCGCAGAAGCTCGTCTTATCTTTAAGAGTAACCCCGGAGCGCCTCTTATTCTTCAGATGAAATACCAGTTATCATTATCAGCTATCACAAAACAACAAATATCTCATTTCATTCATTGAGAAAGAAAGCATGGATTTGGTCGATTAGAGAATGACCACCTGCAGAATGAGGTCCGGCTTTTCTTATTCTCACAAGTATAATCATGTGTTATCATATCATGAATATGCGAGGACGACCGCTTTAGGGCGAATCACCGCTAATGAAATGAATACGGGCCTAAGTTCAGCGACGAGCCGTGACTGATAACGATAATTATGAATCAATACGAAATTAAGATCATCTGAAACTTGTCTGGAAGAATATCAGATCATCTTATCGAAATAATATCAGATCATCTGATGGGGGTGGTTTACTACAGCCCAGTATGATCTGCATTGTGTTTTATTGGCTCACTCGTTTTTGGTTTTCGTTGGCCCACAAAAATGTGGCGACGGCAAGGTAGGCAACACAGTCTAGTCTGTCTCATAATCAAGGAAGGTACTGTACAGGTCTTGCATGCTCTGCGTACGAGCCCCATAAGATTTCTCATAACCAAAACGTAGAGAATCTGCAGTATGCATTGTAAGACAAGCTACAGTCGCCACCTCACAATCGCACAATACACATGCATTCACTCTCCAGCCGTGTGTGGGACGAATCCTCGTCCGGAGTAAGTATGTATTATATGAACGATCCATATATATGATCCGTTTTGTCTTTGACTTAGTACCTCACGAGGCTTCTTGTTCCAGTGCAGTCTTTACCATCACTGTTGTAATTGTTTGTTACAAGATAAACCTTTGTAGCGTGATTAACAACAGGAGGAAAGACAAGGAAAAAAACACCAGTAAAACAAAATTCGATCTCAATTTTTTTTTGTATTTGCTTGTATTTGGTTCAAAAGCACGACGTCAAGAAAAAACCTAATGAATCAAATAAAGGTTTTTTTTACGGCGTGATTTATTTGAAATAACACGTGATCAATACATAAAAATAAACAGAGCCTGCACAGACGTGAAAATAATGTTTTCCTTCTCACTTAGTAGTGAGTTGAACTCCCTTGCAGATCTATATGTGAAGAAATTCGATCTTGTGTTTGATTTTGCGACTGAGACATGAAGCCTGAGCTTTCCTCTTTTGCTCCTCGTCAATGTATTGCCAAAGGACACAGTATGTTTCAAGGTTACACATTCTCCATCAATAAAATTGTTCGATATGATAAACAGGAACTAAGTCACTCGTTGGCCACTACCCCTATAGCACGTCATTGGAAAAAAACACAGCTTCAAAGTGTCGTGGCGATTCGTGCGAAAAGTCAATAGTGTCCGTATACCACTTGCCCAAGTGCGAGCTCTCAATTCCTCTGAATAGGCGAGTTATAGGAGGAAGCCACTCTGGGGCGCCCACCTCGGGAGGCCACTTTGGCACGCCCCTTTAACGATCTTTCCAGCTGAATAGTGGCGAGATGAGCAGTGGTTCTCGAAAAATAGCCGCGTTCTTCCCTTCATTCTCAGCCTCTCTCTTCATATAAGTCTGCTCGTATACAGCGGTTGCAAAAGACGGAAGTTACAAGCCTCGGACAACTCGTCCACAATGCTTCCGTAGCTTAATTTTTGAGGGGCCATAACT
Organism: Aplectana chamaeleonis; assembly: GCA_029168955.1. NCBI lineage: Eukaryota > Metazoa > Nematoda > Chromadorea > Rhabditida > Cosmocercidae > Aplectana > Aplectana chamaeleonis. The sequence goes on from JAPDOI010000190.1 coordinate 603,071, forward strand.
CCGTTTCCAGGGGTCTTGAACGATTCCAGAGTCATCTTTGGAATCAGCGTGAGACCGTTTTCACGATAGACAGAAGAACAGAAAACCTATTCTGAGGTTGGACTGTACCTTTAAAGCCAGCTTGCTCGGACAAGTCCAGGCGGAGTAAGCAGCGGAGCGGTCGATCATGGCAAATATAACAGTGCGAAGGAGATTCTGACATGTTAAGCCCGATAAGCCTTACTTCAATCGGCTCAAAACGAGGGAGCTAGGCTATACCTGTCTGTATACCTTCTTGTTTACGAGCAAATTGGCATGCGTGAATACTTATAGCCTACAGCAATGGAAGTACTGTCGCAAGTAACATACTAGGCTAATAATAAGCTGTGAGTAATATACCAACCCCAAGATGATTCGCGAGTAACTTGGTTAAAAACACAAGCACGTAAGTTGAAGGCAGTGTTCACGATAAAAATGTGTCTCAGTTTTCCTAAGAATGGGTAGTGGAGGGGCACACTGTGACGTTGACGTCAATAGAACACATGAAAGCGAGTCACGAAGAGCCTTAAAAGAGCCCGCAGTTGCCTTTTTTAGTGCACGGCGACCCCCAAAAGCGCAAAGCCCGCCCTCCGACGTGAACAAATGAAAACTCGAGATCGTGAAATGCGCTACGGTTTTCGATCAGCAGCCCCGTTCTTCCCTTCATTCTCATCTTCTCTCTTTACTCAGGTCAGCTTGCATACATCAGCTGCAAAAGACGGAAGTTACAAGCCTCGGACAACTCGTCCACCATGCTTCCCTAGCTCAATCTTCGAGGGACCATGACTCCGTTCCCAGAGGATCTAGTAGAATTCCAGATACCTCTTCGGAATCAGCAAGGAAACGTTTTCAAAATGGGTGGAAAAACTTTAGAACGATTTTAATCGTGAACACTGCCTTTAAGTGCGCCAGAACGGGGCTACCGTAATCTCACTCTAGTTGGCTCTAAATTTTTCTAAGTTTAAATTCCACTTTCGCTACATCTTGGCATTTGGTGGTGCTGTTTTCCTGCTTTGTAGTCCAGGCAGGTCCTCAACTGCTGACCCCTGGGGCCGTATGCAAGAACGTGCCGGCTGGGACAGGGGCAGTGCAGTCGGCGCCTTCGAAGATCGCCCTTGCTCACAAGACAGGACACGGCTATCGTGGTAGGTCACAAGCCAAGACACGTATATCATGCCCCAGCAGTCCTTCTGATTGCCCCGGCCGCTCCAATCTCCTAGCTGGGGCGGCTAGGGCACAGCGATGGGGCACGAAATACGCGTCTTGGCTTGTGACCAACCACGATAGACGTGTCCTGCCTCGTGAGCAAGGGCGATCTTCAAAGACGCCGACTGCACTGCCCCTGCCCCTCCGGCGCGTTCTTGCATACGGCCCCTGGAGAAGGACGGTGTGTGCATGAAGACGCCGCTCTCCACTTCTTCTATATTCTAATCTTTATCTATTGGATATCATCAATTTTGTTTACGAGAGTCGAATGGGGGCTGTATAACATCATTTCTGAGATTACTGTAGCCCCATTCCAGCGCACTTAACTTACGTTGTTGTGGTTCGAAACTCCTGAGTGCTACACCCGCCTGCCACGCACACCGGCCGCATGGTTGGCCAGTCTCAGAAATTTCTGAATGAGTTGCCTGAAACCTTAGCGCAAGTTGCATGATGGCTTCACGCAATTTACTCCTAGTTCACAGGTAACTTGAAGAGATGTTACATGTAGCTTGTAGAATTTTGATCAAAAATTCATCTAATTCGCGCTAGTAATACAAAACGTGAATATCTTGCACTGTTGCTACATGTAATTTGACACTTAAGGCGAGGCGTCCGGTATATAAACACGAGACGCGGCCCGCTCGCCGAGCACGACTGGGGCCACCACGGTTGGGCGGGACCTACAGCTGGTGTGCGGGGTCGAAGGCCTCAAATTTGGGTAATTGAACCTACGGTGCTGCCGATATCTGAGTGCTGCCTCGACAGTGCGTCGTACACTTCCCTAGTAAATGGCCTACCGCGTAGATATAGTGGAGCCCACCAAGAGTGCCTCATTTACTTATCAATAAGAAGCGGTCGACTGGGGATCAATAAGCATGAATCCCATACCAGCACGCTCGATACCGATGGAGCGAGAGCGGTTGTGCTGCAACGAGTTTCATGTTCATTGATTTCCAATCGACCGCTTCTCACTGGTAAGTAAATGAGACACTATTGGTGGACTCCACTATATATGATCTAGTTCCGCAATCGCGTTCAGTCCGCAATGTCTCATTATCACAATCGTAGAAGCGAAGCGGTTGTTTTGAGAACGATTCTAGTTAAATTTTTCAAAAACAACCGCTTCGCTTCTTTGATTGTGATAATGAGGACTGAACGCGATTGCGGAACTGAACTGTACTTAATTATTTACAATTACGCCGTGAGCGACGAGCTTTCACCTCATTCAACTCCAACGTGTTTTGTTACCAGGTATCGTACCAAATTGACGTGTAAGAGCTTTAGTTAGAAGGGAACTGATTTAGCGGGTGTAGCTAGCACGTTTGACAAACTACAGGCGTTTTTCTAAGAGATAGGTCAGTTCAGTAAAGGGAATGCTGTAGGGGATACAAATGATATGATAATATGGAGCTGTGGGAGTTTGACTAACCAACGTGTGATCCTCCTCTCACCACTGATAGGTATCTGGGCTGATTTCTCTTGTTATAATATTTCTTTATGACATTCCGAAACGAATATTCGAATAGCCTGTTTTTGATGCTTAACCGCAGTAGATTACAGGTAGAAATATAATAGGAGCGTAACCCGATTTAAAGACCTGCCGATAGTAATATACGGAATAGAACGTTTTCAATACAGAGTACAACGAATGGAGCGCAAATGGGTAAGATTATGAGCAACCGTATCATGAGACGTCTGGCAGACCCAGGATTTCTAGGACGTCCACCCTTTTTAGAGCCTTTTTGAATTGACAGGGTTTCTCCAAAGAGAGAAGCTCAACGGGAAGCCGTTCTGAAAATTTAGTAGCACGAACAATGGAAAAATTTGATAGTAGATTCTTTCTGTATCTGCCAATTTGATGGTTGTATGTATGAAAGTCTCCTCTTCTACCATGCGTCGATCGAAGGATGAAGACGTAATTCACCTTTGTAGGGTTTGAGTGCTAGAAATAGATCAGTGATTATTCTTTGGTAGTAAAGGCTTTTCAAGTGCAATACCTGCAGTCGATCTTTGTAGGGTGGTAGGTTCTGAGAAAATTGTCTGTTGGAAAGGGCACGATAGAACATGATTCTTGTAAATGTTTTTCGAACGCTCTCGATTTTCCAAATATCTTTCATAAGAAAAGGGCTACAATATTCGACCACAGGTAAAACATACATCTTGTAAAGCCTTAGCCATAAAGACAAATCGGTACTGCAAGTTTTCCTGAACAGCATGAATAGCATTCTTAAAGGCAGTGGTCACGATGAAAAACGTTAACGAAAAAAATACAAAAATCAGCTTAGATTGAAAACAGCTGAAAAACTATGAAAGTAGCGCGGTGAAAAACGGCCTAGAATTAGCGTTTCTAGGGCCCAAAGAAGCCAGTTCGTGCACACGTGCACAGCGCCGACGAAAAAGATCGCAGTCTCATGCAGAGCAGTCAAAATCATCGACATTCAGAGAAAGAAATAAATGCAAAATTACCCAATAAAAACAGTTGTGCAATGAAAGAAAGCACACCAGTCAATGTTTTCGACTAGATTTGTACATAAATCCGAAGGTTCATTGATTGAAATTCAATTCCAAGCCAGCTGATGTTCTTGATATAAGAGGTCATCGATGCCTGTGATGTGGACTGGGCTCGTCCACCATGAAAAGACAAGAAAGTTCAGGCTTCAAATTTGGCCCAAAACAGTGGTTTTTTCGCGATTTTTTCTTTTAGGTCCTACTACTCGAGACCCAGAAAAGGGTTTAGAGGGAAAAAGACGACAAGCATATTTGATTGCGACCACTGCCTTTAACCCTTTCCTTGCAATGCTTTGAACGTGCGGACTCCATTTCAGTTCATTTGACAGATGAATACCCAAATCTTCTATTTTATCGCATGCTGAAATGAGAGATGAATCGGGGAAAACAATCTTCAGCGGCAACTTTCCTGTGGAGAATAACTAAGCTGTCTCGGTTGCTCCTCCCTTATTGTCATGGTAAAGATTTTGATGTCATCTGCTAATGCAGAGACGCAAATACTTTCATCAACTTTTACATAATTTATGAGGTCATGGGTATGCTGCCTTTATTCGGGAGTGCAGAAGCCCCCCTTGTCACCCGCACACGCTGCTACAGTAACAGACCACTGCAGTGCGGTCTGTGGTGAGCCCGTTCTCTCCCACCCCCAGCGACAGGCATCGACATTCGCATGACAACCGTCCAGTCGTCCGTATGACCGGCGATCATGCTCAGAGACGATGAGTTTTTTCATTTTTTTCTCTGCCGTTTTCAGTTGTTTCGGTGATAATTCAAATGTCATCGTATTGGCTAAAGGTTTGGGTACACATGAGGCTTTGCAGAATCCTTCGCGCTACCAAGAAATTGAGAAAACCTCTGTTCTCTTTTTCTACCAGAAAAACTTTCTTCTTGAACATTTATCTACTGTTTCGAACGCATGTGTCATTTACCCGCATCCCATTACGACGACATTTGAATTATCACCGAAACAACACAAGACGGCAAAAAAAAACTCAAAAGCTCACCGTCTCTGAGTATGACCGCCGGTCATGCGGACGAATGAACGGTGGTCATGCGAAAGTCAATGCCTGCCATATGGGGTGGGAGAGAACGGGCTCACCACAGACCGCGCTGCCGTGGTCCATTACTGTAGCAGCGTGTCCGGGTGAAAAGGGGGCTCGTGCACTCCCGAATAAACGCAGTATATAAATCAGGAAAAAAAGAGGAGAAATAATACCACCTTGAGTGACGCCGCAAGGACAATCTCTAGGGGGGGGTAGACAAGTAGTGTGAGACTTTGATATGCACTTTCCAACCCACCGACCCCTACTTTTTCAAGCTTTGACATGAGTCGTGGATGAGAATCCTTATCAGAGCCTTTACTAAAATCAAAACAGACAAAATCCGAATTTTCACTCAGGTTTAGTGCCTCAATCCTTAAATGAGTACAATCTATCAATGGGAGCAGGTAGAAGCGCAAGGAAGAAAACCATGTTGTTTAAGCAACGATCTAGCATCCATCTCAACAGTCGTTTTTCATTGACTTACTTACTTAATCGGTTGGCTTTCGCCTGACGCGGTCATTCCGCATCTTCACCGAGGTGTGCCGTCCTAGTAGTCAGCCGTGTCCATTTTTCACGGTCTTCAGCCACAATTTGAACACATTCCATCCAGCTGTCACTATTCCATTTCCTGCGAAACGAAACATCGCGCCTGAACTGTCTTTCGATGCCGAGTGACTTTAAATCCTCTTTACCCACATCCATCCAGAACTTTCGCCTACGCCCAGGTGGCCGTTTCCAGACAGGATTTGGAAGCATTTTTAAAGCGTGTTGTACGAGACGATCCGGCGTTCTTCTTAGTATATGCCCGAGCAGTCGAAGTCGACTTTCCATTGCTGCTTGAGATGGCGTTAGGAGATGCTGGCACCTCCCTCGTGTCAAGCGTTGATGTACTGCGTCGATTTCCTTGTAAAGGTCTTCGTTATGGCATACACGCGACCAGAAATATCCAAGCAAAGGCCTAAAAAGCTTCCTCTCCGTGCAATCCAACCTTTCCATCTGCGTTTTCGGTGCTGCCCACGTCTCCGATCCGTACATCATGATAGGGCGAATAGCGGATAGGTAGACGCGCAACTTGACTTCCTTCGCGATGGTGGTAGACCACAAACACTTGGTTAGAGAATTGAATGCAGACGTAGCTTTCGCACATCGTTGTCGAATATCCGCTGCATAACTACCATCGTTCTTCAGCAAACAGCCCAAATAACAGAAATCGTCCACCAGTTCGATACGTTGTCCGTCCACACAAACTCCAGTTGAAGGCCTCTGAGAGACCCACATCTGCTTGCATTTGTCGGGACAAAGACGAAGTCCATAGGCTGCGGCATACTTCGAAACGAGGTTCACAATCCTTTGCAGTTTTGCGTTGTTTTCAGCGAATAACACAATGTCGTCGGCGTACCCAGGTCGACAAGGGAGCGTCCTGATGGTGTTAGGATCACATCCGCAGGAAACTGTTCTGCAACTCTACGCATGATGTCATCAACGGCGAAGTTGAAAAGAAAAGGTCCTGCAACGGCTCCTTGCCTTACTCCTGTTTTCACCTCGAAAGCTGACGTAAATCCGACAGGTGTACGAACTGCTGCTGTTGTTCCTTTGTTCATGTCCTCGATTAACCGAACATACTTTTCCGGGACTCCATCTGCTCGCAGAGCATTGAGCAATCGATCACGATGAGGAGAGTCGAACGCGGCTTCAAAGTCCAAAAAAGCAAGCTGTAATGGTTTCGAAAACCGCTGCCACGATTCAATTACTCTTCTCACGACGAACACTTGGTCGATGGTCGATCTTCCAGGTCGAAAACCGGCTTGCTCATCTCTGGTCGTTCCTTCACGATGTTTGATAAGTCGCTCGAGAATGATACGTTCTAAAACCTTGTACATGACACGGGAGTAGAGATTCCTCTGTAGTTCTTAGGATCCGTGACGGATAGCTTCTTGTGAAGAGGTACGATGATCGCATGTCTCCACGAATCGGGTATCCTTTCGCTCATCCATATGGCACGGATGGTGTTGGTCATTTCACGAATCCCAGACGGAGGAAGAGCTTTCAGCATTTCAGCAGTGATGTTGTCATCTCCACCTGCCTTTCCATTCTTCATTTTCCGGACACAATCCAAAACTTCAGACTCAGTCGGCGGTTCCTCACTGACATCGTAATGTGCTCTCTGAACATGCGGGAGCTCAGGTACTGATGGCGCTGGACGATTCAGTAGTGAACTGAAGTAATCCTTCCATATTGGCAGCGTCGCATCACCAACTGCAACTCCATTGGTAGTGTTCAAGACAGGAGAACATCTCATCTTCCCGCTATACTGTCGCAGCAACGTGTAGGCTTTCTTCGGATTCTTCTCCTCCCAAGCCTTCTCGAACTCCTTAGCTCTACACGTCCACTCTCGTTCGCGGTCACTTTGAAGCTGCCGACGCAACTTCCTCCTCAGACGCTTCTCCTCCACGAAGTTTCCTGCAGTTCGGAGAGCACATACTCTGTTGTAGGTAGATGTTGTTTCTTCTGAGACGTAGGCGAACTTCTTCTTAGGCTGTACAACCGGGAGTGCTCTTTTGAAGCGTCCTGGATGCACTTGACAAAAGAATCCGCGTCGCAAAGTTTCTTCTTAGTCCGTACTCCGATGTGAATAGAAACGCGTTGTCGGAAATTCCTTCTGCACTCTTCATCTCTGAGACTTGTCATGTCAATCCTCTGGAGAGGCTGAGCCCCTCGCTTCCTCTTATGAATCCTCGCAGTGAAGTTCAACAGAACAGGACGGTGATCCGAATTGAATGCGACATCCCACACAGCTCTAGATCTTCGAATGTCCGATACTGGAATATTCCTCGTCAGGACATAGTCAAGCTGTAGTTTCAAAGTTGTCATCTTCCGCTTCCGCTGCTCTTCTGGAGATAGCCGGGTTGGTCCCTGCCACGTAAGCTGATGGCGGCGATGATTCCTCTTGAATGTCGATGCAATAATCAGACCACTGCGTTCACAAAAGTCGACAAGGCGGTAGCCATTGTCCGATGTTTGCTCCACTGGGTAGAACCATTTACCGAGTACTTCGGATTCCTGATCAAGTCCCATCTTCGCATTTGCGTCAATCCCCACGACAACAGCATGTTGACAAGGTATCCTGGCCAGCAACGTATTGAGTTCCTCATAAAACGCATCCTTCGAATTGTCTTCGGCGGTTTCAGTGGGCGCATGAGCACTGACTATCCACAGATTGAATCCTCTGTGATCCCGCAGTCGTACGAATGCATTCCGACACGACGTTGAGCCGAACTCCTTGACCATACCATTGAAATCCTTCCTTACAGCTATTGCACAGCCTCCCACTCTCCTATCGTCAGCGTTACCGCAGTAGATGGTGTACTCTCCGACGCTGATGACGGGTCTATCCTTGAGGCGGGTTTCCTGCAAAGCAGCAAACGGTGCATGGAAATAGCTCAGAAGTCTGGATAGCGCAGTTTTTTGGATATCACTCGACAGCGATCGACAGTTCAGGGTGGCGAAATTGTGGCTTGTGGCCAAAGACTCCATGACTCCCTAGGTACGGATCCTAAGGTGTTATGGACCAGAGGCCTTAGTGTGCCGGACGGCGACACCTTTATGCAATGTGCGGGATACTTTCGCGATATAGTTGTGCACGCTATATCGCTCGAACGTTCCCTGTGTACACTCAAACGTCTGCTGGGTTCAGTAGAAGCAGGGGCACCCACGAGCAGGTACCAACAGACTTGTATACACACCCCCTCAATATCTTTCATAAGAAAAGGGCTACAATATTCGACCACAGGTAAAACATACATCTTGTAAAGCCTTAGCCATAAAGACAAATCGGTACTGCAAGTTTTCCTGAACAGCATGAATAGCATTCTTAAAGGCAGTGGTCACGATGAAAAACGTTAACGAAAAAAATACAAAAATCAGCTTAGATTGAAAACAGCTGAAAAACTATGAAAGTAGCGCGGTGAAAAACGGCCTAGAATTAGAGTTTCTAGGGCCCAAAGAAGCCAGTTCGTGCACACGTGCACAGCGTCGACCAAAAAGATCGCAGTCTCATGCAGAGCAGTCAAAATCATCGACATTCAGAGGGAGAAATAAATGCAAAATTACCCAATAAAAACAGTTGTGCAATGAAAGAAAGCACACCAGTCAATGTTTTCGACTAGATTTGTACATAAATCCGAAGGTTCATTGATTGAAATTTAATTCCAAGCCAGCTGATGTTCTTGATATAAGAGGTCATCGATGCCTATGATGTGGACTGGGCTCGTCCACCATGAAAAGACAAGAAAGTTCAGGCTTCAAATTTGGCCCAAAACAGTGGTTTTTTCGCGATTTTTTCTTTTAGGTCCTACTACTCGAGACCCAGAAAAGGGTTTAGAGGGAAAAAGACGACAAGCATATTTGATTGCGACCACTGCCTTTAACCCTTTCCTTGCAATGCTTTAAACGTGCGGACTCCATTTCAGTTCATTTGACAGATGAATACCCAAATCTTCTATTTTATCGCATGCTGAAATGAGAGATGAATCGGGGAAAACAATCTTCAGCGGCAACTTTCCTGTGGAGAATAACTAAGCTGTCTCGGTTGCTCCTCCCTTATTGTCATGGTAAAGATTTTGATGTCATCTGCTAATGCAGAGACGCAAATACTTTCATCAACTTTTACATAATTTATGAGGTCATGGGTATGCTGCCTTTATTCGGGAGTGCAGAAGCCCCCCTTGTCACCCGCACACGCTGCTACAGTAACAGACCACTGCAGTGCGGTCTGTGGTGAGCCCGTTCTCTCCCACCCCCAGCGACAGGCATCGACATTCGCATGACAACCGTCCAGTCGTCCGTATGACCGGCGATCATGCTCAGAGACGGTGAGTTTTTTCATTTTTTTCTCTGCCGTTTTCAGTTGTTTCGGTGATAATTCAAATGTCATCGTATTGGCTAAAGGTTTGGGTACACATGAGGCTTTGCAGAATCCTTCGCGCTACCAAGAAATTGAGAAAACCTCTGTTCTCTTTTTCTACCAGAAAAACTTTCTTCTTGAACATTTATCTACTGTTTCAAACGCATGTGTCATTTACCCGCATCCCATTACGACGACATTTGAATTATCACCGAAACAACACAAGACGGCAAAAAAACTCAAAAACTCACCGTCTCTGAGTATGACCGCCGGTCATGCGGACGAATGAACGGTGGTCATGCGAAAGTCAATGCCTGCCATATGGGGTGGGAGAGAACGGGCTCACCACAGACCGCGCTGCCGTGGTCCATGACTGTAGCAGCGTGTCCGGGTGAAAAGGGGCTCGTGCACTCCCGAATAAAGGCAGTAAATAAATCAGGAAAAAAAGAGGAGAAATAATACCACCTTGAGTGACGCCGCAAGGACAATCTCTAGGGGGGGTAGACAAGTAGTGTGAGACTTTGATATGCACTTTCCAACCCACCGACCCCTACTTTTTCAAGCTTCGACATGAGTCGTGGATGAGAATCCTTATCAGAGCCTTTACTAAAATCAAAACAGACAAAATCCGAATTTTCACTCAGGTTTAGTGCCTCAATCCTTAAATGAGTACAATCTATCAATGGGAGCAGGTAGAAGCGCAAGGAAGAAAACCATGTTGTTTAAGCAACGATCTAGCATCCATCTCAACAGTCGTTTTTCATTATCTTTCCATAACTTTCAAAGGAGCTGGCAAAATGCTTATTGGCCCGAAATTTGGGATCAGGAAGGATTCGCTGGACTCTGGAATAGGAGTAATGATAGAATTTTTCCACAAACTTGGTACTTCGCCCAGTAACAGGGAAGTATTCAGCATGTGGGTAAGGAAGCGGGCGCGCCAGTTGGTCTGTATCCTCTCCAAAGAAAACTTGCGGTATGCCGCCGGAAGTGAGGGAGTGCGATGGCTTCAAGGACTTTAGATACTTGAAAACTTCTTCGGTCGCGATAGTTGTTATATCAAAGAATTCACCCTCAGATAGTTGCGGCTTAGTAAGGTAGCACGAGGGGATTACTAACGCAGTTACTCGTCGAGGTGTAAGCCCCTTTTGTTCCCCCAACTGCTGCCCAGGGCAGCAGGTTTAGTCCTCTCGCTCCGCTCACTGCCCCAACTGCTGCTCGTATATAGTGGCCTCGCGTGCTGCTAAAGTCGCCCCAACCGCTCCAGTCGTCTCCCCAACTGCTGCACCTGATTGTGGCCCAAAATGCCGCTGTTCTCTTCCCAATTGCTGATCATCATGGCCTCAATTACTGCTTTTCATTCATGATCTATCCTTTCATTCGAGCTCAGCAGCAGCGCTGGGTCGACCTGTCAAAAATGGGGACGTAATTGAGGCTCATTCAAATTTACAACGGCTGATTTATCCTCGATTATATCCATTGATCTTCGCCACAGTTGAAGGAAATGATGTTGGCACCACCGGCTACCACCCAAAGCCGGCTCGTATCTGGCACTAGTTTGCGAATGCCGTTCAACACAGGCCTCGGTCAGTAGTGAATGTGAGTGTCTCCAAGAACATTTCTTGACACAGAATTTCTCTATACCTTGAACAAAAATTGATTTTCACTTGATTTTGTGACTGTAGAGATGTGATGATCTGAATCTGTTTCTCTCGTTTTGAAAGACGAATTATTTGTTTATTTATTCAATACGCTACAATACCGCGCGTATCTTTTGGTCATCCGGCGCGCTAGGGCGCCGGAGCGCGCCGTTTGGAGTCGTTTCTCCATAACTCGGTTCAAAGAGGTTCATTTCGAAATTGAACGTCAGATTTGAAATCAGCATAGAAAATGCGAGCTAGCGAACGTACAACTATTTTAAAAAATCTCAAAGGAGAGATTTTGGGTTATGGTAGCTATCAAATGTTTCCTGTGTCTTAAAGGATTCGCGATTAAAAGTAGTTGTATATGGTTTTTCAACGTTTCCTTGAATTCGAAACATTCGTGTTCTGTTTTTCAAGCTCTGAATTCCTTCCAGAGCGTTCTTTCAACATCCTGAAAAGAGTTTTTTATACAAAAACCACTATTGCTAACCACATATGGATGTGAAGGCTATCGAGCTACGAATTTCCTCTATATTGGTGAGTATTTTTGGAACAAAATGCGACACTTCGTTGAGATTTTATGTTAGAAGAAGTCAGTCCAACATCCCGTCTTTAAGATGAAATGATTTTTTGTTTTCGGATATAAGGTAGCAGGTTCCATGGCGAATTTCACCAGGCATGTGAAAATTACAGCAATGCAGTTCTTGTCGTTTCTAATTGCGGGACGAAATCAGGTTCAAAATGAGGTAGTGCATGGAAATCTTTCGAAAATTCAAGAATTGGGAATATCTTCAATTTTTTAAAAAATGACGATTTTCATACTAAAAATCCCCTAGGACTCCACGCATTTTTTTCAACAGCGCATGAATACGCCTGGGAATGGGTTCAACTATGCGGAATGCGCCGAAAAATTCTAAATTTTCAAGAAAAAAATGAAATTTGAAAATTGAATTTTCATTAAAAGTTCCCAGTTCGGACTCCATCCCAGACGCCTCTTGAAACTACTTATTTTTCAAACTCCACTCATAAAGGTCTAATATTTCGAGAGAATCCGCAATTTCTTCTGGCCAAAAATGTACAAGCCGCTAAAGTCTCACCAGTGACCGAGCGATGTTCAGAGGTCTCCCACGGTCGTTCTTGAAGCCGTCAGCCGGAATCATCCCACTGTCCTAGACTGATCTTAGAGCAGATCTGGAAACGGCCTTCACTCCGTCTCGACACTCCTTTGTGCTTCAGAAACAGTTCACTGTGAAGTAAAAAATCAAACAAAATTACGGGTGGTGTAGTTACTGGAAAACATTGAAACAGTGCAGTGAAAAGGTAAATGTGAGCTGTGCTCCAATAGTTGATATAGGCACCTTATGGACCCAATTTATAGAAGGTCTCGAATCCTTCCGATTTGTGTTAAGTATGACGCAGTGATCGGGATGACGGACCATCATAACATTCAATTGAAGATGAGGCATAGTGATTGACTGGAGCAGTTGGTGTGCGGGCCATTACTGGGTGAATGTCGCAGGTTCAGTTCTCGCGTATGCCTGTGGTTTTTGCACATAACTGCGCCTGTTTCATTAGTTCATAGCTTTGGAAGCGTACGTTAACACGTGCATACTAGAGCAATTGGCGTGCGCGCCGTTGTGATGAGCGTGTTGCAAGTTCATTCCCCATAGAGCATGATAGTTTTTGCGTTGAAGGTTAATTAATCGTGACAAAAACGGAAGAAACATATGACATTAGTATTGGTTGTCACGTCTTCTCACGAAATATTTCTCGTGTTGTTGTGAAAGCACGAGGGGTTTAGAACCAGCGCCAGACACTTGTCTCCGGGCTGGAGTAGTCGTTTTGGCCCTCTTTCGAAAAATGTTCTTACCTGGGTTTCAAACGAGAATAATTTTTTTTGCGCTTTTTGTGAACGAGTCTGGGTGTTGACACGATAGCTCAATGTGGTAGAATGAAGTTGAAATATATGTTTATTTCCCTAAATAAAAGGGTCCTCGGATTGAAGGGGCGGGGGGGGGGGGAAGTAGACGAACGTGTGAGGTCAGCAGCAGTCGGAGATTGGTGCTGGAGTGCTAATCGGGCCCAAATTTGATCGTTGATAGTACTGTATCGCGCACGGGCGGCCATTGAAGAAGGCGCGAACGACGAACGTTTGAAATGTCGTGAACTGTCGCGAAACTCGGGCGGCTGGCAGACGTTGACATGAAAGCGCCATTGACGATGATGAGAGGCATTCAACCGAGGAGGTATTTGTTAGCTAAGCAAAAATAAATTACAAGAAGGCAATCCTAAGGGGGCAGCTCAGATAAAACCGAATTATAAAACAACAACATGAATCAACAAATACGATCTATACAGAAAATCTTTCAATTGTCTTCGAGGAGGCTGGCAGGAACAACCGCGGTATGATTTGGCGAGAAATCGGATCATGTGATTCAGTCGAACAGGTTCTCACAGATGCAAACGTGGCAATTTCCTACTCAGTGCTTTTTGCACACCTTGTGATTTGGTGCCTTATCCTCAGAGGGGAGATTTTCATCAAGGTAAGGCGTCAGAAGGAAGCTCATGGAGCAAAACTGAGGCAAAATTGCGAGTAAGCGACGTGGTCTCCCACCACGATTCTAGGGGTGAGTAGTGTCCGACGATTTGTTAGACGTGATCAAGTTCCGTCATTGAAACTGGGCTAGGCGTAGCAGTAAAGTCGGCCAGATCTTCTCGAAGCTTTTGTGCTCTTTCTGAAAGTTTTGCTTTGAATGGAAGGCGTACTTGTAAGGCGTAACGAGAAACTGGAAGTAAGTTTATGTTACATCGGAAATCAACTTGAACCAAACAGAAATTATTATGAACACCGTTGTAAGTAATCTATCACCTAATACTCATTCAGTTATCGTCCTCGTCATGTCGAGCCCTTTTTCGAGCTTGATAAGAGGCGTAGGAGTCTTCTGAGCGTTCTCTTATGGCAACATAATACTCTTCTAGCGGATCCTTGATGTCGTTATCGATAACTTCACCTTCACTGCAAAGCGCCTGATGGTGGGAGTATGAGTGACAGTACAAACACCAGCTTCGTCGTTTACACTCGCCAACTTCGTGGCGACTAAGGCATTTGATGCTGCGACCACCTTTAGCAAGGTAGTTTGCCCGCACAGAGAGTTTGCGTGTTTTCCTACATAGAGCCGCATAGTGCAGCCTACTGCCGCAGAAGATGCAGCCCTTGTAGTTAGGTTGGGGGCTTGGGGACACAGCTGCTTCCCTGGATCGTGACCCAGCCTGGGGGGGCCGCGACGAAGAGCGGCGGCGCGGACTGTGACGTGAGCGAGACGGCGACGGACGAGACTTACGAGCAGTGGAGTGAATGTTGTTTCCGTCTGCGTCCGAGTCGGATGGACGACGTCGACTGGTAGGCGTGTGCGCTTTGGCGACCTGGACATGCGAAATTAGCGCCTGCTAAAGTTTAAAAATTTCGTAGGCGTAAGTAAGAGTGGCGTCCGCATCAGTGAATAAGGAATCGATTTTCAAAGGTGAAACGCTGAACTGTGCAAGAGCAGAAACAAGATTAGTTAGATCCTGCGAAGGATCAAACACTCGAGGCACCAACTTCCGATCAATAATGCTTCGCTGACAACTGATGTTGGCAATCAGCGTGGTCGTGTCTTGAATCCATCTCAGTATCGTCTCAGCGTCGTTCCAAGGAGTTTGGGAAACCTCAATATGAAGTGAAGTGAGGGCTTTGCAGTGATTGTTCAGAGCCTCCAAGGCTTGCGTGACCGTGAACACGGTGAAGTCGTTGTTGAGACCATCTCTGATCTGACTAGGCGTTGGAGTGATGATTTCCTTCGTCACAAACTTACGGAAGGTGAAGTATAGATCGTTCTTCAGAAATGCATCAACATGTGCCAAATCACGGCTCCCCAACTGCGGCAAACTGAAGACGTGTTCGATATTAACTGTAAGTGTCAGACTTTGCGCGAGTTCAGCTACACGGCGGTACTTGTCCGGAAGAGTATTTTGTTGCGACGCGTCATCACTAGCGTGGGAGACATCTTCTGGACAGCGTCCACTGCATAGCGCCTGAACCCGTTCCAGGATGGTAGGTGAACGCGAACTCTGAAGAGGGACGGTCAGCTTATTAGGGACACGGCCCGCAGGTTGTTGCTTGCCATCCTCCTCGAACAAGCTGAAAGAATCTACAACATTTTTAAAAAGGGGCTCCTCGATCGCTCCTGGAAGTTTTGGAAGGGGAAGTTGAGTGACTGAAACAGAATCGATTTCCATATTAAAGGAATCAGTAGTGGAACAAACTAACAATTCGTCTATATCCGCTGAAGGCGTGTGTTCCGGCGATCCTATTCTTCGACTTCACGCTTCGGCGATGAGGAGACTGTGTGTTCCATAATGAAGTTAGGTTGGTCAAACCTTATCAATTACCTGAACCCAAGGGGTGGAACGCAGCGAATTTCACGGAAATCACATGTTAAATAGGCGAGATTTGCACGAGCATCGAGTTGCACCAATTAAGGATGGCTATAACGGTTAAGTTGGTGCGAATGGTAATATATGACGTCATCGAAGCTTCAGAAATTCTATCAATAGTGACGAGAACGATGTTGGGCAGAATTACGAATTCGTAGGTTCTTCGAGTGCGTGAAGATATTCAAAAGGCGTTATCAGTGTAATCTGACCACTTCACATTCCTATTCCTATCTAAGAACTGCTACTGGCTGAAGTTTATGTCAATCTGTGAGCGAGTACGGCATGAGTGGCAAATAGCGAATAAGTTAATCGAAACGAATAGATGGATAAATAGGCGTTTGTAATGAATGAAACAGCATCAAAATAACTGAAGGGGGCTAATGTTCCTATTCGAGTCCATTCAGATTAGAAATGAGGCGAAATGTGCGTAATATAGCGAGATATTAACCAAAATAGTAATTTACGATATAACAGTAATCAAATTGGCAATGGAGCGAGCTTGCCAACCGCCCCTATAAGGCCCCGGTCAGACTTCATCGAAAAACCTGCTGAGTCCGACTGCGGAACACGCAATTGATAGTGACGATTATCACTTCAGCTGTGAATCGAAACGTGTTTGGTGGCTGATTTTTCTTGTTTTCAACATGTCTGAATCTGATTTCCGTATCAGCAGTACGTGGGGCAGAGCGCAGACGGCGAGAGTCGAGATGCGGCGGGACTCGGCAGGTCGCAGTCGGCCGAAAAAAATGCACCCAAATCACGTGAAAAACACCTATATCGACCGGGTGGGGTGAGAATGATTTCGGTGGGACTCAGTGGGACTCAGTAGGACTCAGTCGGACTCAGTCGGTGCATTGGCCCCGCCCTTGGACGCATGAGAAATATCAGTATCGACCGGGGGGGATTGCGGTGGGCATCAGACGGTCGCAGTCGGACTCAGTGGGTTGATTTCTTTGCACCCGTCTTTCACGAATTCGATGCGTATCGACCCGGTGGGACTCAGTAGATTCACCGACTATGACGGGGGCCTAATAGCGGATGTTTGTCATCGCAGGTAGGGGTCGCAAGCATGGTGAAAGCGACGAAATCATAAGGAGTTGGAAGAAACAAAGGAAGGTGTCAACTATTAGGCGTAATAGGTTGGTCACTTTTTTACTTCACCTATGCGATACCATTTTCTTTCATTTTCTGTGCTGTTGAACTCTGTTCTGTGGTTTTTGCTCCTTTTCCACGCTGAAGTCGGTCGAAGTCTGAATTTCTAATGGGAACAGGTGATTTATTGATCGCTGGAGTAGTTTCCCCTTTGACATGCGTACGAGGGCCTGCCTTATCGATATCGGGCAGGACATCAGTGGGAGTATGCTGGACATTAGTGGGAGTGTGCAGGACATCAGTGGTAGCGCGCAGGATGTCACAGAAAGTATGCAGGACATCAGTGGGAGTGTGCAGGATGTCACAGAAAGTGTGCACGACATCACTGGGAACGTGCAGGACGTCATAGAAGGGGGGGGCAGGGCATCAGTGGGTTTGCTTTGAATCAACACCACCAGGCATAAAGCATGTTAGAAAGGAAACCTCCAGGAAAAATAAAAGAAATTCCTGAGAGTTTAGGTTTCTGGCAGAAGTAGAAAGTGTGTGGGACCCAAATTAGTGTGCGCAAAACGCCGTAGAAAGTGTGTGGGACCCAAATAAGAGTGCTCAGGACGCCGTAGAAAATATGTGGGACCCAAATAAAAGTGGGTCGGACGTCGTAGAAAGTGTGTGGGACCCAAATAACAGTGGGTCGTATGTTCTAGAAAGTGTGTGGGACTCAAATAACAGTGCGCCGGACGTCGTAGAAAGTGTGTGGGACCCAAATGAGAGTGCTCAGGACGCCGTAGAAAATGTGTGGGACCCAAATAACAGTGCGTTAGACGCCGTAGAAAGTGTGTGGGACCCAAATGAGAGTGCGTAGGACGCCGTAGAAAATGTGTGAGACCCAAATAACAGTGCGTTGGACGTCGTAGAAAGTGTACGGGACTCAAACGAAAGTACGTTGGACGCCGTAGAAACTGTGAGGTGACCAAGTGGAACTGAGCAAGACGCCGTAGAACGTCTGTGGGACCCAAGTGGGATGCGCCGGACGCCGTAGAAAGTTTGCGGGACCGAAATACAAGCACGCTCATGCCGATCACTTTTCCGCAGGGCTACCGTAACGATTCTTGAACAACACATGATAACGAACGATAACACACGCTCATAACATGCGGGGTATAGAAGGGCAGAGGAGCGGTATGCAATCATTCACAAACCGCTCTCTTCGAAAAGCCACTGGGAAGTGGCTAAGGAGGTCGAAACTGTGCAAACATGTTTGTTGGCTATTACGATGTGCTCATATCGAAGCTGACACATGGAAAATTTTCAAAGGAGGGTTACGGTGGCCCTGCGGAAAAAAATGATTAGCATGAGCGTGCATGTGACCCAAATGGGTGTGTGCAGAACGCCGTAGAAAGTGTGTGGGACCCAGAAGGGCGTGCGCAGAACGCCGTAGAAAGTGTGCAGGACATCAGTGGGAGTGTGCAGGACGCTACAGAAAGTGTGCAGGACATCAGTGGCAGTATGCAGGACATTAGTGGGAGTGTGCAGGATGTCACAGAATGTGCGCAAGCCATTAGTTGGAGTGCGCAGGACATCAGTGGGAGTGTGCAGGATGTCACAGAAAGTGTGCAGGACATCACTGGGAACGTGCAGGACGTCATAGAAGGGGGGGGGGGGGAGGGCATCAGTGGGTTTGCTTTGAATCAACACCACCAGGCATAAAGCATGTTAGAAAGGAAACCTTCAGGAAAAATAAAAGAATTCCTGAAAACTTAGGTTCCTGGCAGAAGTAAAGATCTGGCATGGCCATTTTTTTTCGAAAACTTAAAAATATACTCAGTTAAAATGGGAAGATAAAAAAATGAAAAAGGTTTTGAAATATTTCTGAGAACGATTTGGCGTAGATTGATTTGATTTTTGGGAAATGTAGTGAAATAGTTGAAAGTATGATTTGGCAGTCGAGTTTAAACCAACTATTGATAAGAGTTGTGCAAAATGAGAGATCGCCTTGTATAAGCTTATCCGTAGAACATATCGAAGCAAAATCACGCGTGATAAGGCAAACAGTAAAAGCTCGTTTGGGAGCTGGAATGCCGCAGTCTTCACGTATTAAATGAAGTAAAATCAACTGTTTGTTCCATATTACGCGTGATTTTGCTTCGATATGCTCTAAGGATAAGCTTATTCTATCAAAAAAGGGTCTTCCAAGCAAAATAGGTTTGGTTGGCGTCAGAAACGTTCCAACAAAAAGGGAACAATAGGTAAGTAGATTGAGTAGAGTCTACAGAAAGTGAACAATATTCTCTGAGAGCAATTTTCTTAATGGACGCTTCTTAACAGCGGAAACAAACCGTTGTGGCATTTTACGATGATGAGTATAGTGTCTTTCGGAAAAAGGACTTCTATTTGTTTAGCGAGATTTCACGAGAATACTCTTGCTTGATGCTGTATTTCTATTTTATAGTTATGCTTCTCCTTACAGCAAGACCTAACCGTCTGTCTAAGTCTTTGCGACGTCATCTTCTATTCTGATGGTGAGAGTTAGGTTTACATGCGCATACGTTTAAACGGTTCTCGCGTAATCAAGACCATTTTCGGAACCACAGAGTGCTTCCGTGTAGAACACCGCAACGGTTTGTTTTCTCTGTTGAGAAGTGTTCATTAAGAAAATTGCTCTCAGAGAATATTGTTCACTTTTTGTAGACTCTACTCAATCTACTTACCTATTGTTCCCTTTTTGTTGGAAGGTTTCGGACGCCAAACAAACCTATTTTGCTTGGAAGACCCCTTTTTGATAAAATTGTTGACTTTTTATTGATATTACGAAGTAATATCTATGAAAAAATCTTCAATATATTTCAAATAGCATGGATTGCTATAATAATCAGTAAGCAACAAACTTGTTGCGCACGCTACAAATGAAGCGCTACTCACTTTCCACGACGTCCTAATAACGTCAGCAGATGCCCTATGTACTACTTTGCATGACACCCTGATGACGTCATCAGATGCCCTATGTACTTTAGATGATCCTGAGGACGTCATCAGATGCACTATGCACTTAACATGACACCCTGATGACGTCATCAGATGCCCTATGTACTTTAGATGACCCTGAGGACATCATCAGATGCCCTATGTACTTAAGATGACACCCCGATGACGTCACCAGATGCACTATGTACTTAACATGACACCCTGATAACGTCATCAGATGCCCATAGTACTTTGCATGACACCCTGATGACGTCATCAGATGCACTATGTACTTTACATGTCACCATGATGACGTCATCAGATGCCCTATGTACTTCAGATGACCCTGATCACATCATCAGATGCACTATGTACTTTACATGACATCCTGATGACGTCATCAGATGCCCAATGTACTTAAGATGACACCCTGATGACGTCGTCAGATGCCCTATGTACTTTAGATGACACCCTGATAACGTCATCAGATGCCCTATGTACTTTTGGTGACACCCTGATAACGTCATCAGATGCCCATAGTACTTTGCATGACACCCTGATGACGTCATCAGATGCACTATGTACTTTACATGTCACCCTGATGACGTCATCAGATGCCCTATGTACTTCAGATGACCCTGATGACATCATCAGATGCACTATGTACTTTACATGACATCCTGATGACGTCATCAGATGCCCTATATACTTCAGATGACACCCTGATAACGTCATCAGATGCCCATAGTACTTTTGATGACACCCTGATAACGTCATCAGATGCCCATAGTACTTTGCATGACACCCTGATGACGTCATCAGATGCACTATGTACTTTACATGTCACCCTGATGACGTCATCAGATGTCCTATGTACTTTATATGACACCCTGATGACGTGATCAGTTGCCCTATGTACTTTAGATGACCCTGATAACGTCATCAGATGCCCTATGTACTTTAAATGACACCATGATGACGTTATCAAATGCCCTATGTACTTTACATGACATCCTGATGACGTCATCAGATGCCCTATGTACTTTACATGACGCCATGATGACGTCATCAGATGCCCTATGTACTTTATATGACGCCCTGATGACGTCATCAGATGTCCTATGTACTTTATATGACACCCTGATGACGTCATCAGATGCCCTATGTACTTTACATGACACCCTGATGACGTCATCAGATGCCTTATGTACTTTACATGACATCCTGATGAGGTCATCAGATGCACTATGTGCTTTACATGACATCCTGATGACGTCATCAGATGCCCATAGTTCTTTGCATGACACCCTGATGACGTCATCAGATGCACTATGTACTTTACATGTCACCCTGATGACGTCATCAGATGTCCTATGTACTCTAGATGACACCCTGATGACGTCATCAGATGCCCTATGTACTTTACATGACACCCTGATGACGTCATCAGATGCCTTATGTGCTTTACATGACATCCTGATGACGTCATCAGATGCCCTATGTACTTTGCATGACACCCTGATGACGTCATCAGATGCCCTATGTATCGAAAAGTACGGCTTACGACGCGTTTTAGCGAGTTGATCTACCGACTGATATCATCACATGATATGATAAGCAGTAGGAAGTAAAGCGTTTGTTGTGAAACAGTAAGTAGCAAACTTGTTAGCCACTTTCCCTGTCCCTTCCCATCGAAAAGTACGGCTTACGACGTGTTTTAGCGAGTTGATGTACCAACTGATAACATCACATGATATGATAAGCAGTAAGAAGTAAAGTAGTTGTTGTGAAATAGTAAGTAACAAACTTGTTAGTCACTTTTCCTGTCCCTTCCCATCGAAAAGTACGGTCTACGACGTGTTTTAGCGAGTTGATCTACCAGTTGATAATATCACATGATATGATAAGCAGTAAGAAGTAAAGTAGTTGTTGTGAAACAGTAAGTAACAAACTTTTTAGTCACTTTCTCTGTCCCTTCCCATCGAAAAGTGCAGCCTACGACATGTTTTAGCGAGTTGATCTAACAGGTGATAATATCACATGATATGATAAGCAGTAAGAAGTAAAGTAGTGAATGTGAAACAGTAAGTAACAAAATTGTTAGTCACTTCCCCTGTCCCTTCCCATCGAAAAGTACACTTTACGAAGTCTTTACGCGATTTGGTCTACCAACTGGTGATATCACTTGATATGATAAGTAGTAAAAGGTGAAGTAGTTAATGTTGAAGTAAGTGAGTAGGTAATCATATCTGTCCACATACCAACTTACCTACCTGCCCAAGTGATCGCCTGCGGCCACTGGCAGTGGCTAGTGGCAGGAACAAGGAACGAGGAACGAGGAACGAGGAACGAGGAACGGGGAACGAGGAACGAGGAACGAGGAACGAGGAACGAGGAACGAGGAACGAGGAACAGGACACGAGGGACGCGTTACAAGAACAAACGCGAATTTTAGATAAGCTTCCACCGATCTAACTTTGTTAATTTTCAATCGATTTGGCTCAAATTTTGTCAGCGGGTGTGATCTAGACTCTCTCACTTATTTCCAGAAGGAAATCTCTAGAAAATTTGTTTTACAGGTTTTATTCACTACTTTACCAAAATCTAAGTGATCACAAGTGCCAGGCAAAACCAAACCACTCCAGCCGCTTCGCGGCTGGAGCGGTACAATGCGATCTCTGGTTTTGCACAACTCTTATCAATAGTTGGTTTAAACTCGACTGCCAAATCATACTTTCAACTATTTCACTACATTTCCCAAAAATCGAATTATTCTACGCCAAATCGTTCTCAGGAATATTTCAAAACCTTTTTCATTTTTTTACCTTCCCCTTTTAACTGAGTATATTTCTAAGTTTTCGAAAAAAATGGCCATGCCAAACCTTTACTTTTGCCAGGAACCTAAACTTTCAGGAATCAGCTGTATAAATGTTGAATAGTATTGGCGATAGTATCCCTCCTTGGCGTACGCCACTTTTTACTACCCTGATGGAAGAAAATGACGAACCAACTTTCACTTGAAATGTTCTTTGCTTTAGATAGTTAGAAATCCAGGCGAAAATTTTGAGGTGGAATTTTAGTTTTTTAATCTTATGCAAAAGTTTGCTATGCTCCACCTTATCAAAAGCTCTTGGAAAATTAAAGTAAATCACGTCGCAGGCCTTCTTTTCTTCCATGGATTTGGTCCAGTCATCAATCGACTTTCACAGATTGGTCTCAACTGATTTGCCCTTCAAGAACCCATGTTGACATTCAGGAATGATTTTGTTTTCCTCTAGATGATTTGCGAGATGCTCTTTTAAAAACCTTTTCAAACATGCGACAGAATAGTGATGTTATACTTACAGGCCGATAGTTTTTGGCATCATATGTGGGACCCTTCTTCAGTATCGGTGTGACAAGAGAATGCTTTCACCGCTTGGGAATCTCCGATAACATCATAGACAGATTGAAAATGTAAGAGAGGTGCCGCGCCAACACATGAACAATGTTCTTGACAAACGTTGATGAAAAAAATCAGGGGTGGTTACCCCAGACGAAGTTCACTTAGTGAGTAAGCCATATAGTGTTTCATCGATCAAAACTGTCTCTCGTGAGAATACGATTACTTTGTTTCATATCCTTTCGAACCATTAAAACATAGGAAGTTCAACGACCTTCAAAAACTTCATTATATCATACACGGACTATTACCAGCGTGGCCATTCGTGTTTTATCTGTGACGCTTTCGAGACAATTCTGTGATCAAAAAGGCGAAATCAATAGCTGTACTATTTCTTTACACTTTATGAAATGCAAAACCGCAGGGTTATGAACCTGAACTAGTGTAGGAAATACTGTTTTTGTTGATTTTCACGGATTGCGTGCCATTTTTAGTTGTTATTGTTACGGTGCTTGCCATGATCTCTCTTCCCATGTTTGAAATCGCATCATAATTCGTCTCTGTAGCCATTCTGTTTTGTTCATTTTATCACATCTGGTCTTTACTTGCATGTCGGTGGAACCAAAGAAAAAAGAAGAGGTCATGAAACATAACTTTGATTAGGAATCTCTTATACATAGCAACCTCTTAGTAGTTTATTGTAACAAAATAAATATGTCATCCTACGAGTTCTTGATGTTTTGTAGATTGAAAAATAAGAGAATATATTGTTGAATAATCTAAAATGAGGTTTAATGGATTGAATAAAATGAAGATTATGTAGAATAATCTAAAATAAGGTTTTATAGATTGAAAAAAGAACAAGATCATGTATAAAACTTGAAAATAATTAATAAACGGTGAGGAGAGCCGAGTAATAATAGAACTTCCTCGGCTCACTCCGAAAATTTCCGCGGCCGGCCCTATGTTGGCACTGATGGGTGAGCCAGGGTGAATTTGGTGCCGCCCGAGTATGTATCCTCGGCTCGCCCTGTATTCGCCGCTCGGCCCGCCCTCCACGACTGTCTGAATCGATCCATCCTCATCATGGGAGACACTCATTATTATTACCAGTGGCCATAGCCCTCGTGGTAGCGTTTCGTCAGCCATTATGGCTACTTCGTTGATCTTTGGCGTAGCGCGTGAGAATTTTCCTTGACGGATACGCAATCCACTTCGATCAGCGATTTCTGAAAGGTAATCGGCCTGCCAGAACCTCCAGAAACGCTCGAATACTAAAGTGGTTTCTTGATACCAATCGAATAGCTGGTCCTTGGTGAGTGAGAATTGAGGCGATTTGTCTATCTCCACAGGGGGGAACTCTAGCTCCACCTCAGGTGATATGAAGTCGATTGGTCTCAGCGCGTTTATTTCGTTCTGGTCCGAGAAAGTTGCAGTTAGGCACGGCCTCAATTTCGACAACAATTGTTTGTAACTGTGGGAGCGGAAGTATAGACCGACTTATAGACTTTTCGAAGGCCTGTTTGAAGAGACCCACTAGGCGTTCATAAAACCCCCCTTTCCAAAGAGAAAGGGGGGTAATGAAAGACCAGGCGATTTTTCTGTTCACGCAAAAATCCGAGACAATCTGATTGTTGAGAAGTTCGGCTAAGCACTCGTTGCCAGACTTGAATGTTGTGGCGTTATCGCATAGAATCGCTTCAGGAATTCCTCTGCGTGCGATAAACCTTCCTAGAGCCACTAAAATTCCTTTGTAGTGCACTTGGCGACTACTTCAAAGTGGACCGCTCTCGTAGCCATGCATGTAATGAGGCAAACCCAAACCTTTGCTAGACTATCAGATTCGTCAAGACACTGAAGTGGCCCCAGATAGGCTAGTCCTGCCTTCTGGAAAGAGCGACAGCGATTGACTCTCGCTCCGGGAAATTTTGGCATTTCTGGATAACGATAGGCGTTGGCGTTAAATCGCTTGCAAATCACGCAAGATCGGAGCGTTTTTGCTGTAACCGAGCGTATTTTCGGAACGTAATAGGTTTTGCGTAACGCAGAAATTGTTGCGCGCAGTCCAGCATGATAATTCTTTTCAAGGAAGTGGGAAATAATGGTTTTTGTGAGTACATTGTCAGGAACTAACAAAATAGGAGTTTTGCTCTGCGAAGTATACTCAGCATCCATTTCAACCGACTTGGGCATACAATTAAAGCCTTGGACGAGTACTGAGCGTTAAATTTGTGCAGCGGCAAGGCATTAAGCGTGTTCGAGCTTTCTCGATAGTGTTCTCTCAGCAGCATATGCTCTGCTCCAGAAAATTCGTCTATTGTGATCGCTACTCCAACGGTTCAAGATGTAATTAATGGTAGATCAACTGCCAATCGATTTTTCAAATGGTCTGATCTGAGGCGAGAATAGATTTGAGCGTGAAGATATTTAAAAAAAAAACACAGTAGCGCGAAAAAATTTCAGATATTGATTAGTTCTTTTGGATGGAAGCACAGAAACGTGTCCCTGCTCGGTATCAGCAACCAAATTGGAAACGTTGCTCACCGAAATGGCTTCGGAGACGTAATCCGGTGAAGCTTTAAAGTCCATGTTCGAGTGTGGCCAGTCCATCTGACATAGCTGAAGGAACTTAGGACCATGCCATCATATGTGATCTTTCGAATCTCTAGTGTTTAGTCCACGAGTAGCCCAATCAGCTGGGTTTTGAGATGTTGATACATAATGAAACTTAGGAGGAATGTTTATTGCGGTCTGTAGCTCGTCCAGAACAGCTCGGATTATTTTAGCTTTGTTTTTGGTGAAAACTTCTAACGGCTTACAGGACTGCTCATATGGGAGTGATACTACCGCCTGCAGTTGCATTCAACCGGTGCTGTTACACGCACTGCACACATAAAAGGTTCCATCAGATCTATGTGTTCCTCGAAATAATCTTAAAGGGACAGGGGCTCTCTACACACCGGGGAAATTGTCCAGCTCTTTGCGGCTCTGATTCCCCTCTGGACCGCTTCGCTCGCAGTCGAACTGCAAAAACAGGACAGCTCATCTCTCGGTGTGTAGACAGACACTGTCTTGCCGGACCTTCGGTCAACCAGGAACCAAGATGGACTTCTATCAGGGCGGGGGGGGGGTGAGAGCCATACCGTTAGTATAAAAAATGAACGCAAATAGAGATCACAAAACGAGGTTTAAGTAAAACTGGAGATCATAGTGAGAGAGCAAAGTGAGACAAGAGATCAAAAAAGAAACTGAATAGTGAGAAACCACTGCAAAAATACAAAGGAGGCAAGATATGGAATGGAGATGCAAAAATAAGGCAGGAACACACAAGAAGAGCTTACAATTCACTGGAGAGAAAGCATGCAAGACAATAGACCACAGTAGCATGGCCATCGCTAGTGACTCTGACATGGAGGAGGAGTCTTGGTCAGGTAAAGTGTGTCGCCAAAGCGCTTCTGGATACGTCAGCAGCGGTGGTGTTGAGTATTCACTGTCAGCGAGGTCATTACAAAAGGACTATTCTGTAAACGAAATGGCACAGATGTTCTCGATTTTCGTAATCGGAAATGCATTTTTAGGCAGTTCAGGATTCACAGGTTCGATCTCGCTAATGGTAAAAAATTTCGCAATTATGAGAATTATGAGACTGTTTTCATGCCCTGAGGGCACATACGTGCGGTTCCAGGCATGAAAATCACATATAGTAATTGGCTATCCGGATGTGAAAACGCACTCAAAATGTTATTGATGCAGCTCAATCCGAGCAGCGCTACATAGGGTGGTGTGCATGAAAAAATTTAAAGCTGTGAAATATTTACAAGTATTTAACGAATTTTGAATTAGGGTGTTTCGCGTTGCTACAACGTTCGAAAACCTAGTCAAAGACCCGAGTAATCAATTTCATTCCTTTAACCGGTTGAAAACGACCTTTGAAGACCCATTTTTAGATGTTATACAATCGGTTGTATCACACCTAAGAATGGGTCTTCAAAGACAGTTTTTAATCGGGTACAAGATTGACATCGATTACTTGAGTCCGTGACTAGGTATTCCGCACGTTGTAGCAAACGCGAACTTCCCTAATTCGAATCTCGTTTAATTCGTGTAAATATTTCAAAGCTATCGATTTTTTCATGGACCCCAACCTATGTAGCGCTGTTCGGATTGAAGAGCGCTGCGTCCATGAAATTTTGTTTGCGTTTCTACATCTGAACCGCTAATTACCTGATGTGGTTTTCAATCCAAAACCGCACCTATGTGTCCTCGGACTAATGAATGTCCAACCATTGAATAAAGATTTGGTTTCATTGTCGCAAGAGAGTTGTTATTGTCTGCTTTCGCGTTCCATATGTCTGCATTCCATATCTTGCCTCCTTTGTATTTTTGCACTGGTTTCTCACTATTCAGTTTCTTTTTTGATCTCTTGTCTCACTTTGCCCTCTCACTATGATCTCCAGTTTTACTTTAACCTCGTTTTGTGATCTCTATTTGCGTTCATTTTTTATACTAACGGCATGGCTCTCACCCCCCCCCCCCGCCCTGATAGAAGTCCATCTTGGTTCCTGGTTGACCGAAGGTCCGGCAAGACAGTGTCTGTCTACACACCAAGAGATGAGCTGCCCTGTTTTTGCAGTTCGACTGCGAGCGAAGCGGTCCAGAGGGGAATCAGAGCCGCAAAGAGCTGGACAATTTCCCCGGTGTGTAGAGAGCCCCTGTCCCTTTAAGATTATTTCGAGGAACACATAGATCTGATGGAACCTTTTATGTGTGCAGTGCGTGTAACAGCACCGGTTGAATGCAACTGCAGGCGGTAGTATCACTCCCATATGAGCAGTAGTGTGACAGCGCCCGTTTCCCGTACCTTCCACGTGAAATCTTGCTGGAACCGTGGGCAAACGCGATGGGGCCACGATTCGTGCTACGATTTCTTCGGTATACGTGCTGCGACATTTACCTAAACAGAGCCGACGAACCTCAGAAAGCGAAAATAGGATGTTCACTGGAATGTGGAAGTTGTATGTTGGTAATGCTGTAAAGTTGATGCTCGACTACTGCATAAGTCTAAGGGAAGGAGTACACTTAGTAAACAAAAGTGGATGCGAGGTGACGAGCGGTATCAGAGGGAGAGGTCAGATATTCGATAGAAAGGAATCAAGTTTTATTAAGAAATAAGTAAATCGAACGCTAAATGATGAATTTCACCTCGAAACTGTGTTGCTTTGGAAGAATAATAAACCTCAACATACAAACACGTTTGAGGGGTTCGCTGTGGAAGAGAAACCCTTCGGGAAAAGTTGTGAAATTTCCAAAAGATTAGGCTCCGCGAAAAAGGTCAATGTTTTGGCATTCCTGAAATGTGTTGTAAAAATCTTTTTGATGGATTTGGCGGTCTACAAATTTCTTCGAATGTGACGAAATTGTATTGTAAACCTGAGACCAATGCTTGAGTATTGCACTCCGTTGTGGTCGCCCCCGCAAAAGCAGTACATCGAAAAAATCGAAAATGTTCAAAACAGGTTTACAAAGCAGATATTTGCTAGGAATGGCCAGTTTCGCCTCAACTACCGGGAGCGATTGGCACGCCTTGGCAGCAGTTCGCTTCAGTTTAGGCGGGTCATCTACGATCAGAATTTTCTTTTTAAGGTCATCATAAGCTATCTTGACATCGAAAGTAAAGAGATTATAGCTTTTTCGGGGTTCAACGATAGAACTAGAGGTCACCAATTTAGACTTTTCACAGGAATCGTTCACTATCAACAGTTTCTTGAGTCCTTTTTGGTGCGTTCAGCAAAAGTTTGGAACGATTTGCCAACTGAGCTAGTTATGTCATCAACTTCAGGAAATTTCAACAGAGGACTTGAAGTTCGTCTCAAAAGGATGGGTTGCATCTAAAAACTAACTTTTCCGCCTAGCTCTGCTACTAACCATATTTATTTTCAGACCGCATTGCTTCCTCTTGTTGTCCTTCGAAGTAACATTATAATTATTGTTCACTGTGCATTTCCTATTTCTTAACGTATTCTATCTATCACTTTTTTATCGGACATGTCTCTAACGTAATAACATAACGATTTCCTCATACTTGTCTGAAATGAACGTCGACTGTGCCACATTTCTGGATCTAGTTTTTTTTTCTGTTTCTTGAAGTCCCGATTGTGGCCTTGCCTCTGATCTGCTTCTACTACTTGTATCTTGTTTACGTGCATATTTCTGATTAACTCGTTTTCCACTAATCACCTAGTTTTACCCAGCCTGAGATGCGGACACGTGGTCTCGGTGGTGTTGGCGGGCCTACGAAGTTGGCACCCGGAGCCCTTCATTACTTTACTCGGCTTGCAGTGCTAGCCTCCTACTGCCCTTCGCCACCATACGCTCCCACATAACCCACCCCATTTTATGATTGTTAACTTGATCTTTTTCCTAACCTGTATCTTTGAAAATCTGTTTTACTATCTTTGCTGTATTTCTTTTCTATGTCGGTGTGTTCCTATTAATATACGATCCCTAAATCGATGTCATTGTTCAGTAACCGATAAACTAATTAATTAATTAAAGGCAGTGTTCACGATAATCTTCGATTTTGAGATTAGTCGCTAAATCGATTGTTTGGCCCCCGAGTAGAACTGAAATGACGAAGAAACGGAGAAAAACGCACCAGAAGGGCACGAAATCCTCAAGTATCAGCCCGCCTCTTAAGTATCAATGGAACTGTTCGTTGTGACAATGAAATCTTTTGTGAACCCGTTTTTTGCAATTCTCCGTTCTGTGTTGTTCCGTTCTTTCCTTCGGGCCCTAACTAATACTGTTTTGCCCAATATATTCTTCTATTTTTGATTATTCCCATTTTTTACCGGTGACAACCACCGTGAACATGTTCATCCAACCAGACAACTAGTCCAGGCCATAGAATAATGTCACTGAAATAAGACGAATTAGTGCGTTCCTCGCCGTCTCTTCGTGATTTTGGTAACACTTGGTTGCCAACGCATTGTTTTGAGTGGAAAACTTGGAAACGAGAATCATCGTGAACACTGCCTTTAAATTAGATTCGGCGGTCAAAGATATAATTGAAATGTTGTGAGGTTCTATTAAAGGCAGTGTTCACGATGAAAATCGTTTTTTTTTGTTTTCCCGTTTATCTTGAAAACGGCCTCATGCTGATTCCAATGATGTCTCTGAAATCGTACAAGACCTTCTGGGAACGGAGTTATGGTCCCTCAAAGATTGAGCTAAGGAAACATGGTGGACGAGTTGTCCGAGGCTTGTAACTTCCGTCTTTTGCAGCCGATCTATGCGAGCTGACCTGAGTGAAGAG
The DNA here is from genome assembly GCA_029168955.1 of Aplectana chamaeleonis. Lineage (NCBI taxonomy): Eukaryota > Metazoa > Nematoda > Chromadorea > Rhabditida > Cosmocercidae > Aplectana > Aplectana chamaeleonis. The sequence goes on from JAPDOI010000190.1 coordinate 633,612, forward strand.
AGAAGCTGAGAATTAAGGGAAGAACGGGGCTAATGATTGGAAATCATCGCTCATCTGACGATCCGAGCTTTCATTTGTTCACGTCGGTGGGCGTGTGATGCGCTTTTGAGGTTTGCCTTGCGCTCGAAGTGGCAACTTCGGGCTCTTTTGGAGCTTTTCCTGGCTCGTTTTCATGCGTTCTTTCGACGTCAACGTTACAGAGTGCCCCTCCACTACCCATTCCTAGTGGAAACTGAAACACATTTTTTATCGTGAACACTGTCTTTAAATGAATATAGTGTTTAAGATCTTTTCGAAATGTTGTGAATTTGTTGTAGATAGATTTTGCGGTGAACAAAACCACGGAATGTTGAGAAATTTTTCTTATTGGATTTGGCGATTATCGAAATCTTTCAAATGTAGTGAAATTTTAGAAAAAAGATTTGGCAAGCGCACTATAAATATTCATAGTCAAATTGCGCGCCTGGAGTGATCTCGCGTAGAGTTAAATTTGGATCAAGCTAAAACATCCATAAATCTAGCAAACATAAGACAACGCCATAAAGATCTTAGCAATAAAGTGTCTTCATATAGACTGGGAACAATGTAGGGTCGCATTATACATGTCAGTTTTTTTTCTGCTTCTATACACTTGTATGTCAGGGTAAGGCATGGCTCTGTGCCCGGTCTGTCGGCTCTGCAAACCCTATCCTCCAGGTGCTTGTAGGGTCTTTCAGGTTCATTGCGACTGTTTGCACTACACGATTGACTAAAATTATGACCTCGGAATTTTTGATAAGTTGAATAGTGAAGGAATAGTTTATTGGTAGCGGAACGACCGGAGCGACTCTAATCAGCTGCGGCGGCTCCTGCGACCGGATTGGACCTAACTGAACAATCTTTTTGGCACGTGATTTGACTTTGAATATTTAGAGTGCGCTAACCAAATCTTGTTTTTTAAATTTCACTAAATTTGAAAGATTTCGATAATCGCCAAATCATATAAGAGAATTTGACCACATTTCAAGGCTTTGTTCACCGCCGAATCTATCTTTAACAATTTCACATTTCGAAAAATTCGTTGATCAAGATATTCATTTAAAAGAACCTGACAACATTTCAATGATATCTTCGACCACAGAATCTAATTTACAATACAATTTCGCCACACTGGAAGAAATTTGTTGACCGCAAAATCCATCAAAAGGAATTTCACAACATTTTTTATGAATGCCGAATCCTTGACCTTTCCCGCGGGGCCTAAGCTCTTGGAATTGACTCTTGAATTCGCGGTTGAAAATTAGAGCCTACCCTCTATTTGGACCTCTTCCTCTAATTGAATCTCCCTTTTGCCGGAGGCTAAAAAATAGTACACCCGGGTGTTCATTTACAGGAAATACGGTAAGTAAAACCTTCCGAAACTTCTCACTAAAAGCAAACGGATTGAAAACAACTGCTAAGTATGTACCATTCAGGTCATGACGAAATTGACATATACAATGTTTGGCCTTTTTTCCTCGATTTTGGCTCATTCTTGAGATATGAGCCGTTCCCGAGGTCATTGCATGATTTGCAAGCTTCTTTTTACTTGACTAAAGCAGCGCAGCGTTATCAGCAGCGAGAGCCGAGAGGATAACGAAATGGATTACAAGAGAGCGAGAATGGAGCGGTATCCTGGGTTCGAATCCAGCAATGGAATCGTTGCACGGTAGGATTTTCCTCTATTTGTTCGTTATTCTAATATATGTTTACACAAGGTGTTGAGTTGATCGCATACCGTAACGTGCACTGCGACGTTAAACTGCAGTTACAGCAAAAAAAAAACTTCCGAAAATCGTGTTAATCTAATATGCATGTTTTTCACATTCTGTTTCACTTTATTATTTTTCAAGCATTTGTTAATTTTTGTTTTCACCTAGACATCGTGCTCAAAGACTGAAATGTGCCTTCTGATGGCAGAAAATAGGTGGACATCTATCCGAAGTAACAAAATAAAATCATAATGAGATAGTAAAAAAGAAATAATACCTCGTCATCGGTCGAAAAGGATAGCAGCTGTGTCTGTGTTCTATGAAGCTACCGAAGCAGAGGCGCTTGTCGCTCCTGTCGCTTCTGCTTCGATTGCTTCATAGAGCGCCGTCACAGCTGCAATCCTTTTTGGACGAAGTATTACATAGTCACTATTATCTCATTCTTATATTGATTCTGCTATATTAAGAATTGTTGAGGATTAGAACACTCGTATGCGTACAAACAAAGTGAAAGAAAATGCCAGTTATAGGCAAGGTGAGCGATCGTGTTTTTTTCAGTGGCCGTTATAGTCCTGTAATAAATTTTCAGGACGCGACACTTGGATGAATCAAATGCCTGCCAACTCTTCATCGAAAATCACTACTCATATTTCAATCGAAAAAATAAAAATTGATTCTATGGGCATAACCTCATGGAGGCGTACATGGTGAAGAAACTCGAAAGAAAAAATTTTCTCCAGTTATTTTAGTTTTGATATTTTTCGAAGGAGGACTATCAGCTACACATAACAGCCAATTTTCGCTATTAAAAAGTAACAAATGCAGCCATGGTGGCCAACTGGAAGGAAACGGCACCCTAATCTTTGTCCTTGTTCGCCTTTTTTGACCTAATTAATTGTCCGTTCGGAGAACACAGCACACGTGTATGTTACCCTATTCATCCGTCACAACTTTCAGTTGAAGGTTTTCCGAAACGCTGCAAGTCTTGAATGGTCTTGCCCAGTTAGGTGTCAACATGAAAATTGTTGTCCGTTATCCAATCAAGACTTTCGAGACTTTCCCTAGTCAGAGGCCAAAGAATAATTTTTGGAAGCGGACCCCATGGCTGGGGAGGGGGATGGTCCCGCACCCGGAGACCGTCAGGAGGATTATGTCCCAGATGCCGACTGCAGCTGGAATGACCTCCCCGGGTATGGAGTTGTCAAGAATTCAGCAATAGTCCTCTGAATGAGCTGAGTATTCTGGAGAAAACGGTGAAAAGTTGTCGAGAGCTTACCGAGAATTCTCAAGAATTAGCCGAGAAATTCTTTTGAATTTGTACGAATTCAGGACAAAAACTCGCCGAATCCAAGAGAACTAGTTTTATCTGAGTAAGCAGTTTGCTGATAAGCTCAAGATTAGCGATGAAAATCGACCAAGAATTCAACAAGGTATCAATTTCGTTCACGATTGGTCCACTAGGTCGCAACAACACTTACGTCCAGAAAAGACTACATTGATGAGGATTCGAAAATCGAGTGTCTCTTCTTATTATACGTTGAATGGAATTCCAATAGAGGAAAAAAGTAGGGTCATAGATTAAGGCTTTCGCTATGATAGGAAATTGGACTTTTGGATCACTATAGATAAATGTGTAATAAGGCGATCACGAGGATGTACCGAACATTAAAAGCGCTTCCCACTGAGAATAAGGAAATGCTACTCAGGGCTTGCAGAACCTATGCCAGGCCTATAGTAGAAAGTGGCACAGCAGTATTTCCTCTCACATGAAAAAGGATACACTGGTGACTGAAAGAATGCAGAAGAACTATACGAGAAAGCTCATTTCGCGATGCAATGGCTTTTTCACACCGGCGTACCAGAGTCTAAAGTCAGGAATAGATTTCTTGGTTCGAGTTCGTTGTCCTCACGAATGGCGGCAACAGATGTCTGCTTTGTTAACAGAATGTCGTCAAGTAAAACCAAAATCTGTACTTCAGAGCTCTATCAACTCGTTCCCTCAAGAAAAATAGGAATTCAGTAGAAAATATGGTATCTGAGACCTAAATCCAATGCAAGAACTTATTCTTTGAAGGCAGCATACACGCTCGGAAACGTATTTGAGATTACTGCGGAAATAGAATCGTATGGCTCAGAAAACAACACCTATGCATTTTGAAGCGTCAAAAATAACCCACAATGCCGTTACAGGAGTTGCAAGTTTGGCCCCGCCGGTATTTTCACGCCCCCTATATTTGCCCTTTTCCCCCAACGCAAGGTTGCTGGACCATAATCACCGTCGGTACTGTTGGTGGGTTGCCTAACAAAATAGAAACATAAAGTCTGTCCGAATGAGACTGTCAGCCCGCGCGGTCAGCGTGCGTGTAATGCGGCAGTCGAGGAGGCACTCCCTGGACATGTAAATCGATAAGCAGGAATATTTGAAGAATATTGAGTGATATCCCTGTCAAATGTTAACAGTCGTGAGAAGGCTCTTCCTAAAAATGGTCTTCACAAGAGCTGCTCGACACGCACATCGACAGCGTGTGCGGACAGCCTCATTTGAACAGGCAGTACGTCACTGACGGCGAAGACGAAACAGCAACCCTGCTTTGGAGGAAAAAGGCAACTACAGGGGGCGTGAAATTACGGGCGGGGCCAAACTTGCTACTCCTGTAACGGCTATGTGGGTCGTTTTTGACGCTTCAAAAAGCATAGGCGTTGTGTTCTGAGCCATACGATTCTATTTCCGTAGTAATCTCGAATACGTTTACGAGCATGTACGCTGCCTTTAATTGTCAGGGCTGGTTAGAAATATGTAGCATTGAAAAGTGCTATCATTCCTTCTTTCATCAATTTGGGATCATTTAAGAGGCTTTCTAGGAAAGTCTAGTTGAGGCTAGTGTTGTTTCTTGATTATGTTTGTAGTATTCGTGTTTTCTTGAATTTCTTCTTTCTCACGACTGTCTTCTGTGGTCGTGATGATATATTATTATTATTGTTATTATTATTTGACTTACTTGACTTAATCGGTTGGCTTTCGCCTGACGCGGTCATTCCGCATCTTCACCGAGGTGTGCCGTCCTAGTAGTCAGCCGTGCCCATTTTTCACGGTCTTCAGCCACAATTTGAACACATTCCATCCAGCTGTCACTATTCCATTTCCTGCAAAACGAAACATCGCGCCTGAACTGTCTTCGATACCAAGTGACTTCAAATCCTCTTTAACCACATCCGTCCAGAACTTTCGCCTACGCCCAGGTGGCCGTTTCAAGACAGGATTTGGAAGCATTCTTAAAGCGTGTTGCACGAGACGATCCGGCGTTCTTCTTAGTATATGCCCGAGCAGTCGAAGTCGACTTTCCATTGCTGCTTGAGATGGCGTTAGGAGATGCTGGCACCTCCCTCGTGTCAAGCGTTGATGTACTGCGTCGATTTCCTTGTAAAGGTCTTCGTTATGGCATACACGCGGCCAGAAATATCCAAGCAAACGCCTAAAAAGCTTCCCTCTCCGTGCAATCCAACCTTTCCATCTGCGTTTTCGGTGCTGCCCACGTCTCCGATCCGTACATCATGATAGGGCGAATAGCGGATAGGTAGACGCGCAACTTGACTTCTTCATGATGGTGGTAGACCACAAACACTTGGTTAGAGAATTGAATGCAGACGTAGCTTTCGCACATCGTTGTCGAATATCCGCTGCATAACTACCATCGTTCTTCAGCAACAGCCCAAATAACAGAAATCGTCCACCAGTTCGATACGTTGTCCGTCCACACAAACTCCAGTTGAAGGCCCTGAGAGACCCACATCTGCTTGCATTTGTCGGGACGAAGACGAAGTCCATAGGCTGCGGCATACTTCGAAACGAGGTTCACAATCCTTTGCAGCAGTTTTGCGTTGTTTTCAGCGAATAACACAATGTCGTCGGCGTACTCCAGGTCGACAAGGGAGCGTCCTGATGGTGTTAGGATCACATCCGCAGGAAACTGTTCTGCAATCCTACGCATGATGTCATCAACGGCGAAGTTGAAAAAAGAAAGGTCCTGCAACGGCTCTTTGCCTTACTCCTGTTTTCACCTCGAAAGCTGACGTAAATCCGACAGGTGTACGAACTGCTGCTGTTGTTCCTTTGTTCATGTCCTCGATTAACCGAACATACTTTTTCCGGGACTCCATCTGCTCGCAGAGCATTGAGCAATCGATCACGATGAGAGAGTCGAACGCGGCTTCAAAGTCCAAAAAGCAAGCTGTAATGGCTTCGAAAACCGCTGCCACGATTCAATTACTCTTCTCACGACGAACACTTGGTCGATGGTCGATCTTCCAGGTCGAAAACCGGCTTGCTCATCTCTGGTCGTTCCTTCACGATGTTTGATAAGTCGCTCGAGAATGATACGTTCTAAAACCTTGTACATGACACGAAGTAGAGAGATTCCTCTGTAGTTCTTAGGATCCGTGACGGATAGCTTCTTGTGAAGAGGTACGATGATCGCATGTCTCCAAGAATCGGGTATCCTTTCGCTCATCCATATGGCACGGATGGTGTTGGTCATTTCACGATTCCCAGACAGAGGAAGAGCTTTCAGCATTTCAGCAAAGATGTTGTCACCTCCACCCTGCCTTTCCATTCTTCATTTTCCGGACACAATCCAAAACTTCAGACTCAGTCGGCGGTTCCTCACTGACATCGTAATGTGCTCTCTGAACATGCGGGAGCTCAGGTACTGATGGCGCTGGACGATTCAGTAGTGAACTGAAGTAATCCTTCCATATTGGCAGCGTCGCATCACCAACTGCAACTCCATTGGTAGTGTTCAAGGCAGGAGAACATCTCTTCATCTTCCCGCTATTCTGTCGCAGCAACGTGTAGGCTTTCCTCGGATTCTTCTCCTCCCAAGCCTTCTCGAACTCCTTAGCTCTACACGTCCACTTTCGTTCGCGGTCACTTTGAAGCTGCCGACGCAACTTCCCCCTCAGACGCTTCTCTCCTCCACGAAGTTTCCTGCAGTTCGGAGAGCACATACTCTGTTGTAGGTAGATGTTGTTTCTCCTGAGACGTAGGCGAACTTCTTCTTAGGCTGTACACCCGGGAGTGACTCTTTCGAAGCGTCCTGATGCATTTGACAAAAGAATCCGCGTCGCAAAGTTTCTTCTTAGTCCGTACTCCGATGTGAATAGAAACGCGTTGTCGGAAATTCCTTCTGCACTCTTTCATCTCTGAGACTTGTCATGTCAATCCTCTGAGAGGCTGGAGCCTCGCCTCTTATGAATCCTCGCAGTGAAGTTCAACAGAACAGGACGGTGATCCGAATCGAATGCGACATCCCACACAGCTCTAGATCTTCGAATGTCCGATACTGGAATATTCCTCGTCAGACATAGTCAAGCTGTAGTTTCAAAGTTGTCATCTTCCGCTTCCGCTGCTCTTCTGAGATAGCCGGGTTGGTCCCTGCCACGTAAGCTGATGGCGGCGATGATTCCTCTTGAATGTCGATGCAATAATCAGACCACTGCGTTCACAAAGTCGACAAGGCGGTAGCCATTGTCCGATGTTTGCTCCACTGGGTAGAACCATTTACCGAGTACTTCGGATTCCTGATCAAGTCCCATCTTCGCATTTGCGTCAATCCCCACGACAACAGCATGTTGACAAGGTATCCTGGCCAGCAACGTATTGAGTTCCTCATGAACGCATCCTTCTGAATTGTCTTCGGCGGTTTCAGTGGGCGCATGAGCACTCACTATCCACAGATTGAATCCTCTGTGATCCCGCAGTCGTACGAATGCATTCCGACACGACGTTGAGCCGAACTCCTTGACCATACCATTGAAATCCTTCCTTACAGCTATTGCACAGCCTCCCACTCTCCTATCGTCAGCGTTACCGCAGTAGATGGTGTACTCTCCGACGCTGATGACGGGTCTATCCTGAGGCGGGTTTCCTGCAAAGCAGCAAACGGTGCATGGAAATAGCTCAGAAGTCTGGATAGCGCAGTTTTTGGATATCACTCGACAGCGATCGACAGTTCAGGGTGGCGAAATTGTGGCTTGTGGCCAAAGACTCCATGACTCCTAGGTACGGATCCTAAGGTGTTATGGACCAGAGGCCTTAGTGTGCCGGACAGCGACACCTTTATGCAATGTGTGGATACTTTCGCGATATAGTTGTGCACGCTATATCGCTCGAACGTTCCCTGTGTACACTCAAACGTCTGCTGGGTTCAGAAGCAGGGCACCAACGAGCAGGTACCAAACAGACTTGTATACACACCCCCATTATTATTATTATTATTATTATTATTATTATTATTATTATTATTATTATTATTATTCCAGTTGTGTGATGATGTTGTACTCGACACGAGGTTGATAGTAGTTATTTATAGCCATAAATAACTACTATGAACCTCGTGTCGAGTACAACATCATCACACAACTGGAATATCATTATGCCGAGGTTTATGGAGAGTCGCACTTGGAGATTATTATTATTATTATTATTATTATTATTATATCCTGAGAGAATTTTTATCAAAAAACACCCTGTACCGGCTCTACCTTGATTAGAGCTCATAGAGGTCTGTTCTTGTGTATACGTCGTGTGTCTGTGGCATTTCCTGTTGACAAACAGGAAAAACAAGTAGCTCGAATGACGCTCTTTTTGATGAATGGTTGAAATCAGCCGAACAAATAGGCATGGGCGTGCTGTCTCGAAATTCGCCATCACTTGAATGAATTCAAGCCTTCGTGTACGGCCTCGTTCCTCCGCTTCTTGTGAGTATTTTAGCTTTTGAGGCTATTTCAATAAAGGCATGGTAAATTTGCAAAGACGCTTCCCAACTTTCCGCATGCAACCTGAGCTTTGGACGCTGTGAGCGCTCTAGAATGACGCTATAATAAAAAACCTTCTAACCTCTAGCAGATCGGAACCGGAAGAACATCAATTCCTAAAGCGTTAGGGTCAAGAGCTAGTTCCGCTTTCGGAGCCAAAAATACATGGCTCTCTGCAGAAATATGCTAGCAAAACTTCTTGTTCAACCTCGTTCGATGTTTGGATGTCTCAGGTAAACTTATCTTATTTTAAGCTTCACCCAATTGAGCAACCTAATGTAAATTTGGATAACATTCTCAGCTGATTGTGGTTTGTCCCGCATCGCACCGCACAACATTCGCTCCAAATTCGAGTATGGGACTCCCATGTAAGCATTTTTTGGCAGCATTCACGATGATCACTTTCTTTGTAGTTTTTCACAAGAAAATGATAGGCGAAGAGGATCGCAGGCTCTTTCTGTCGAAAGAACGGCAGAAAAGGAACCCAGTGTTGCAAACGAAAGGCTGCGGACAAGCGTTTCGAAGTTTTCGCAACGATTTGTGGCTCTTTTCCGCCTACTCGAAGTGGAAAGATGAAACCAAGAGAGTGTGATAGAAGCAAATAATGCAATCAAGAAAAACTTATAGGTGATATAAAATCGCATTGATAGGTATCATCCTTCAACGTGATCAATTCTTCCATTCTCATAGGCCAACGTAGGTAAGATAGGGACTTTTTCAGCACGAAAACGTTCGTGTTTCTCCAAAGGCAGCGTACGCGCAGAAAAACCGTATCCACTTTGTAACGTCGGCATGGATCCGGACAAGACTTCGCGTTCACTGTCGAAGGTTGGCGCAAACTCGGTGCATATGCTATAACATAGGTGCACCGAGTTTGCTCCAACCTCCAATTGGGAACCCGAAGTCTCTTCCGGATTCACACCGATGTTAGCTATTTCGCACAGGTAGACCCGAGAAGTTGTGAGATTCAAACAAGCCACGCAAAACACTGAGATTTCAGAGAAAAACGTACCCAAATGTCCTGTTTAATTCAACTCCCTTTCTAACTCCTGGATCTTGGGGATATTATGCGTAATACACGAACGAAAAAAAAACTGAAAGAAAACATAAACGTCTGAAGCGATCTGACTCCATATTCTCTGTGGGTTAATTGATTCTTGTTCAGGGTTCAGCACGGCGTTGAGATGATGTCCGAAAGTTACCCCCATTCCGGACCTCTATATATCACCCCCTCTCCCTCCACATGTCGTGTCATAATTCATTCATCTAGGCTCATAAGAGGATTAACTGTAAAAATTTTGGTGGCTACTAGAATCTAATTACAAATGAATATTTCCCACTGATTTTCAACTTGAGATCCCAGTCTTAGAGCTGGAGCGTCAAAAACGACCCGTAATGCCGCTGCATCAAAGGCAAGTTTAGCCCCGCCCGTATTTTCACGCCCCTGTGTTTGCCATCCTCCTCCTACGCGAGGTTGCTGGGTCATCCTCACCATCGGTACTGTTGGTGGGCTGCCTAACAAGTGAACCATACACGTCACTGACGGCGAGGATGGTCCAGCAACCTTGCTTTGGAGCAGTAGGGCAAATACAGGGGGCGTGAAATTACGGGCGAGACCAAACTTTCTACTCATGTAGCTGCATTAAGGGTCGTTTTGACTCTTCAAAATGCGTAGTCATTGGGTTTTAAAGACAGTGTTTACGATAAGTTTCCCTTCCGATATCTCCACGGCTTAAAGGCAGCATACACGCTCAGAAACATGGTTGAGATAACAGCATAAATAGGACCGCCTGGCCCCTACCATGTCGTCAACGGCGTTTGAAGCGCTGAAAACCATCCAGGTTGACAGAATTCGAGCATTCCCGTCTCGAAAGCCTGTGGAACCCCACCCCTACGAATAACAGAATGTAGAATGAGGCATGTGGAAGCATTTGATAATCTAGAGTGATAGCACTATCAAATCAGAGTCTACGAGAGAAACAGCTTGATTTCCCTGATTATAACTTGTTTACATACCGATTAAGTTCCATCCACTTTCAAGGATGCCACCTTACTTTGGCTGGCTTATAAAATGGAGCATTTCATCAGCAAACAGACATGTTATATTCAGGTGAATCAAGCCGTTTCTCTAGTAGACTCCCATTTGATAGTGCTATCACTCTAAGGTATCTAATGCTTTCACATGCTCCACTCCTCATTCTGTTATTCGCAGGGGTGGGGTTCCACAGGCTTTCGAGACGGAAATGCTCGAATCCTGTCAACCTGGATGGTTTTCAGCGCTTCAAACGCCGTTGACGACATGGTAGGGGCCAGGCGGTCCTATTTATGCTGTTATCTCATCCATGTTTCTGAGCGTGTATGCTGCCTTTAAGGAAGGTCTGGTGCCCTATATAGCAAGGCATGCTCAAAAAGGACACGAAAGACGCATTTTTGAAGAAAAATTGGTCCTCTATCGTTTACGTTGATTTTTTTGGCGTGGAAGGATTGACCGCTAGAGGGATGATACCTATCAGCACAATGAAGCGATCAGCTCACTTATCAGCATTTCCTTCACTTGGTCATTCCTGTAATCTGAGTCTTCAATTGTTCATTACGAGGGTGCGGATCTGGGGTACCAGGCGTGTCTGGGGCAATAAAACGCTTGTTTGCAACCTTTATTTTGCAGCTCCTGGCTCGTTTTCTACCGTTCTTTCGACACTGGGAGCCACATAGGATCCTTCTTACCTATCTTACTGTCGAAAGTCAACGAGGATGATCATTGTGAACGCTGCCTTTAAGCCGTACGGTTCTATTCACGTTGTGATCTCGAACATGTTTACGAGCGTGTACGCTGCCTTTAAAGGCACAGTACAACCTCAGACATGAATTTTGGGATTTTTCATTGATTGTGTAGTAGACCCCTGCAGTATAACACGTGCCAAGTGAGAGATTTCAATTTCTCCATACAACACAGGCCCGACCTCCTTCGCTCATCACCACGGGCCACACCCTTACCACATTTTCGAAATCGATAGCGACTAGATGGCTGTACGAAATCCCAGCGAGTCTTCGTTCTTCAGTCCATTTCTAGACTGTCTTCTAATCCCGGCTCGCTCTCGCACAATGATGACGAATGAATGGAAATGCAGGCCTGAGACAACTCGTCTACCAATTTTCACCCTCAAAATATAGGCATCTTTATGAAGCCATAAGCTCTGTACATATGAGTTCCTGAACGATTCCAGAGATAGTCCCGTGATCAGCGTGTGACTCTGTCTAAGAGTAGCATAAAAACTGAGAATTTTTTTTCTGGGTGTTTTATGCTTCAACCCATTCACGTCCACGTGTCCTACCGATGGGACACGTTTTTCAAAAATCGATTATCCGCCGCAAGAATGAACTTACAAACCTGCATATAATCAAAGTTTTTACCTACCCTAGACTTGAATACAAACCTCGTAGTCCGCCGGTAGGCCAAACGCATCAACGGATCCTTTTCAGAAATACAGTTGGTTGAGATGGAAGAAAAAGCTCCTGTGCAGACATTCCAGCAGCACCTTATAATTTTTTTTGTTCTATTGCTACTTTAATGAGTAAAGACAGCGTTCGCGATGATCATTCTCGTTGACTTTCTACAGTGAAATGATAGGCGAAAAGAATCCTAGGCTCGCAGTGTCGAAAGAACCGTAGAAAACAAGCCAGGAGCGGCAAAATAACGGCTGCAAACAAGCGTTTTGGTGCCCCAGATCCGCCCCCTCGGAATGAACAAATGAAGGCTCAGATTAGAGGAATGATCAAGAAAAGAAAGTGCTGATAAGTGAGCTGATCGCTTCATTGTACTGATAGATATCAAGCATCTAGCGGTTGATTTCTCCACGCTCAAAAATCATCGTAAACAAGAGTGGGCCTATTTTGGCCCAAAAACGAGTCTTTTGTGTATTTTTTAGGCGTGAATTGCTATATAGGGGATATTGGAAGTGAAATTTATCGTTAACACTGCCTTTAAAAGGTGAAATGTATCGTTCGAACCGTTTGGTTCGAAACTTTTTTACTCTTCTCAAAACGTTGCGAATTAGTTGACCGTGTTGTGGTTTCGAGATATTGTTCTCTCAGGTAAAACTAGTTGTCCAGAATCGGACGAATAGTTGTCGAGAATCAGTCGACAAACAAGAAGTTGTTCAGAAAGTTGATAGAAGTTGTCGAGAATTCCGAGATTCGCAGTTTTTGTCGAGAATTGCGGCCGATTTGTTCACGAATTTGGAGAAAGCTGCCAAGAATTCGGGGAAACGGGTGTTTGCCGAGAGTTCGAACAGATTTCTTGACAACTCCTTCCAAAATTGAGATTATGTCTCGAATATGTCGAAAATTCCCCGATAATTGAAAACATCACTTCAGAACCATCTTTACACCTCAGTCTTCAAACGTTGCGACTGCTGTTTTTGCTCTCTTTGCTTTTCGTGTGGGTCCTCTGTGATTTTTTCCATTCTTCTAGCTCCTTATAAGTTATAATGTATTCCACCGTTTTCTTGAGTATCAAATTCGTTTTTCGACTTCTCATCTTCTGAAAATGGCGAACATGCCAAAACATGGGATTTTCAAGTTAGTGAATTTTTAAAGTTTTTGAGCTTCCAAGCACTAATCTTTTTTCGATGATCGGTAGTTGCAGCAGTCGGATTTTAAAATATATTATTCAAGAAGTTACCCAAGAAAGTTCAGAACAATGTTTGAAATCAAGAATGTTGAACAAATCTCGAGTGATTCAGTTCTGACCGAAGTATGCAACTCTAGACCTTGCAATGGTTATTAAGCTTTATCATGATGTACAATATTCTATACCAAGGCGAGCGATTTCTCCGCCGTTTCCTGGAGAGGTGTGACACGAACAGGCTTCGGAGCGTGGGTCCCCACAGGTCAGAGCTCCAGAGGGGTGGGAGGAAGGGTCTGGTCTTTGGAGGAAGACCGATTGGACCATCCTGTGTGTGAATGGAAACCGCCATAAGCAGTCTTTCACGTGGAATTTGAATATCAATCGCGATTTGGCCGCTGGCTGAAGGTGTGAACCCGCGGAAAGTCCAGATTTTGCGAAGTATGGGTCACGAGAGTAGATTATTTGAGTCGACCGGAGTCGATTCCTCCTTAAAGTCATGGTACACGATGAAGACCATAATTGGGTTTCTGACGTTTTTGTGTTGTTATATCCCTATAGTGACTAAAGAATGCGAAAAGTCGCCTCAAAGACGTCAAATTTCCAAGAAAAATTCAGGAAAGCTCGCAACAAATTTGAAGTTTTTGCCGACATCTACTTGGGATATTTTCGCGAAGAACACAAGTAACAGTGTTACGATTCGTTCCTTGGCGCAGCGTTGGAAGCAATTCATCGAGGACGCCATTCAGAGGAGCGATCATTTTTTCTTGAACGAAATGAAAAAGGATCACTAACCTGCTCCGTCCATTGCTGTCAGCTGCTTTCGATCGACGTCGAACGTGAAATCGAGTGGAGTGTGCATTGCGCCCTACAACGCGTCAACGCACGATCGCCGGCAGCGACCACGGAGTTTTTCTGCTTGTAACGACAGATCGACCCAAAGGCCGGCCCTTCAAACCCAGGAAGTCCTTTTGAGGTAAGCAAATGCTCATTCGGAGGCTATTTTGGAACCCCAGACTTCCTGAGTGACATTGTTATGACCCACTAGCCTGAATGAACGTAAAAGCTGGAATTCGGTTCTCATCGTGTACGATGCCTATAAGACAGACTTTCATCGCCTCAGATGGAAGTTGCACACTGCTACAGTATAATGGCTCACACCTTTCTCAGGTGTGGTCCCGCTGGAGGTCTATAATTTTGAAAACTAGGAGCCACGAGAGTAGGATATTCGAGTACAGCGTGGTCGATTTACTCTCTACTCGAACTTTCTTCGTATTAGAATAATTCCGAAGACCGCTACACTGATAACGCACTGTTGCTGGCCAAGGCTAATAGCAGCCCATGTTGAACGATTTTGTAGAGCCACAGCATTAACGATGCACATTTTGCCTGTAGCGAACGTCGATGAAACGAGCCAACTTAGGAATTCGGGAAGCAACGGTGTGAAACCATTGTGGGCTTCACCAACCGTTGTTATCAACGATTGAGCAGGAGCCCGAATTTTCGGGGCTATTACGAAACAGACAAAAGGTTCTGGAGAATCAAGCACATTAGAAAATTTTCCCAAATTTTGACTCCGATTTTGGCATATCTTAACCGCCATTTGAGCTGTCTTCTCACATCCTGGTGGGTTTAGAGCTTCAGCCGCTGATCGCTGGAGAAGAACGGTGTGTGAATGAGGACACACCGCTCTGCATCCCTCCTCGACCTTAACCCTTATCAAATGGGTAGTTCTGTCAACAGTTCTGTTTGCAATAATCTCCACGTTCGACTCTCGATAAACCTCGGCATCAGGATAATAGTTGATACTGGATAATAGTTCCGGTCAGGCCTTGATTGTAGCAGGCACGAGGTAGTATGGATTTATTGGAAGACTAACGTTTCGGCGGTCTCGCCCTATCCGGAGTCTTAAAAGGTCGAATCTATGTGTAAAATTACTCGGCCAAACGTAGTTTCTACCCCACAGAAATTCAAGACAAATTTTCAAAAACAAATGGCTGGGATGCATGGAACTGAGCGAAATACCTTTTCAAAGTCCGTGGAACATCAGGGTATTCGGTAGAGAAACGGCGGGGTACCGAGATATCAGGCGGCAGTACCCCGAATCAGAAGGCTAATCTGATGTAGGGCTGTAGTCCCCGCGTTATATTTATACCCTCGTCCTTCCGGTCAGGCCTTGCGTGTTGGGTAAGTGCGCCGGGATAAATAGAAGAAGTTGTGTGAGCACTGCACTGACAAACCAAGCGATTCGGTCCATGGGACCACCCACGCAGCTAATGATGGGCCGGACTTTAATGGCGAGCGGATCAATTTGTGCGAGGTCCTCCGTTGCCCCGGATTTATGGGTTTTGATAAGCAGGTACCATACGGGGCAAATTAGAGCCTCAATTTTAAGGCGCGTGATTATCGTCTGAGCTAGCAAAGCCGATTTTGCTTCCACAACTCAGGATCTGTTGAGCTTGCGGTGTTGCGACTTGAACTCTTTTTCGGAAGGTATCCGGTAGACTGACGTGTCCGAGAGGTGGATCTCGGTTATCGCCACGTCCATGTCGTGGGGAATAATCAAAAACTATCCTCCTTTGTCACTTACGGAAAGCCGTACGGTATTGGAAGCCACAAGCCCGCACACTTCTTTTAGGCCCAAAATTTGTGAGTGATTCAAGTTTTTGGGGATTTTCCCTGCCTGAAATCGCTTCAGAACCCTGAATATTCTGTCGGCAAAGATGCGGAAACTTATGTTGGCGCGTGTATTTGGTTCCTGTTGCTTGAAACACGTTGGGGGAAACGGTATGGTGAGAAACGCCCGAATCTGCCCTGCGCTTGCTGGCCCACAGTCTATTCTAACCCTAAGACGACGCCGATCCTGAAGTTCGTGGAGACCGCAGATGACCTTGCGCATTACATGAGTAGAAATGCGCTGAGACGGCGAAAAACTTGGACCAAGATGTAAAACTGCGAGTGCGTTTTCGGAAAGAGGGGTATTTCCTAACACGGTAACCCTTGAGTTTGCTGACAACGGTACGCTACTGACACCTTGATGAACTGAACTTTGATCCAATACAGCACTACGAACCCCATTTTCCCGTCCATTGGCTGTACACAAAATGCCGTTGAATTTTTTTTTGTAGAGATACCCTGACGTTAGACCGAATACGATCACAAATAGACTTTGACCCCTCCACTATTCTCCTCCAAAGACGCCCCTCCAAAAACTTTATACAATTTTGTTCTTTCGAACTACACTTATTCAACATAGCAAATAAATAGTCTTGCTTATCACGTAGTGCAATGCGAAGAAGTTGGAGCTCGATCTTACGAATTGTCGGGTTGTTCCTCGGCCTTCCGCATACGTCACGTAGCCTCTTCTTGGAGATGAAGTTGGGAATGACGTTGTTGGTCACGCACCGGCGGAGGAAGTGGACAGATTGCCTCGCCATGACGATCTTCTGTCGGAGAGATAATGCTTCTTGTACGAGTCGTTGGAACTGTGCTGGTACATCGCTCAATAATCTCCACGTTCGACTCTCGATAAACCTCGGCATCAGGATAATAGTTGATACTTTGACTGTAGAAGGCACGAGGTAGTATGGCTTTATTGGAAGACTAACGTTTCGGCAGTCTCGCCCTGTTCGGAGTCTGAAAAAGGTCGGATCTATGTGTAAAATTACTCGGCCGAACGTAGTTTCTACGCCACAGAAATTCAAGACAAAATTTCCCAAACAAATGGCTGGGATGCATGGAACTGTTTCTATATCTTTTATATATCTTTTCAAAGTACGAGGGTATAGATATAACGCGGGAACTACAGCCCTACATCAGATTAGCCTTCTGATTTGGGGTGCTGCCGCCTGATATCTCGGTACCCCGCCGTTTATCTACCGAATACCCTGATGTTCCACGGACTTCGAAAAGGTATGTCACTCAGTTCTGTGTATCCCAGCCATTTGTTTGGAAAAATTTGTCTTGAATTTCTATGGGGTAGAAACTACGTTTGGCTGAGTAATTTTACACATAGATTCGACCTTTTCCAGACTCCGAAGACGGCGAGACCGCCGAAGCGTTAGTCTTCCAATGAAGCCATACTACCTCGTGCCTGCTACAATCAAAGTATCAACTAGTTCTGTTTACAGTTGTCGCCGGGAGTTTTTGTCTGTTTCGCATTAGCAAATTTTTAGTAAGTACATACAGTTGTACGTGTGTATAACTGTGTATTTACTGTCGAGAATCGGCAAAGAAGTTGTCAGGAATTGGTCAAGAAGTTGTAGGGGATTGTCGAGGATGGGGCGCAAAGTTGTTCAGAATTCTTTAGAGTCTGCGAAAGTTGTCCTGCATTCGTGCGCCTGCGGGACAACTTTTTGTCCGATTCTCGACAACTAGTTTTACCTGAGCTTCGGAAACGAGAGGTTCTTGATAGCTCGAACTGATATAATGTTCCTTCAGAGTTACTAGCTACAATATGAAGAGAAAAGAGAAAAAGCAGTCACCAAGCTGGCTTGTCCCACCTGTGGGACACGGTATACGGGGACGCAATATTGCATAGAGTCGTGAATGGGTTAGATTCCACGGAGTAGTATCCGCAAGAACTTACGTGACGACCGTCTTCTAAGACTTTGTCCCTGTAGGCATCACAGATTCTGTCCGGTTGTAGTTGAATACTCTAATTCATTAGCGGTCAAACTGGTTTTAGCATATCCCTTTTTTTGAAAGAGAAACGCATTAAGAATTAGTGGGTGTTATATAGAACACCAATCGATTGGCTTCCGCCTGACGCGGTCATCCCGCATCTTCACCGAGGTGTGCCGTCCTAGTAATCTGCCGTGCCCACTTGTCACAGTCCTCAGCCACAAATTGAACACAATCCGTCCATTGGTCGCTATACCTTTTCCTGCGAAGCAAACTATCTCGCCTGAATTGCGGACGCAGTTAGAGAGTTCAAAATCCCTCAATGGTCTATTATTCAATCATCAACGCTCGAGATGAGCTGTGAGTTAGGGCATGGGAGCACAGATGGGTGTAACATAGGATCTTGATTTACTCCAAGGGTTATATGACCTCTCTTCCTCAATTGTAGTCTTGCGGATTAAGGCTTATCCGGCTCATCATGGCGAAATCTCAATATCACCGCTCTATTTTGTCATGACCGCTCAGCCGCCCGGTCCAGATGAGCGAGATGGGATTCATACCGCTTACGCACATGATTTAGTTCCAATACCCGCTAGCTTGTCACGGTTTTCAACTACGAAATGAGGTCAGTTAACTACAAGGCCAGCCAATATCCCGAGCATCTATCACTTGAAATCCTTCAAGTTCGTTCCTCGAGGTCTTTGCCAAAATTGCATCAACACGCTCTTCGCTTGGCATATGCGAGTATTTTCAGAAACACCCATGCACCTTTTCTATTTTCACATACCATGGATCATTGACGAAAAGGAGTACAACTGCAGTTTAAGAAGTTTTGACGACTGGAGAAGTCGAGGAACAGTTAACGAGATTCAAGGGGTTTACTTCTTAACCAGCGCGATCATATTTACGGTAATTAATTCAATAGTTGTCTTGAAAAGCTTGTCAAGGGGATAACTTTTGATTTAGGTTGTCTACTTGCTCTCTATCACTGCTATTATTCGCGGTGCGCTCACTGATATTCCGTGTTACCGCCTGATGGTATTCAACGGCTTCATTGACATACTGAATCTGATATCAGGTTCATTTTTTCCTGCATATTTCCACTTGGTGAGTTCTTTCTAGTGTCGAAATCCTTATGAGGGCAGGATCCCCATGGTCAAACGTAATTTATGTGAATCTGCGGCAAAGGCACCCATCTTACCACAGCCTTCGACAAGGACAACGCTCTCGCCACGGCAGGGGTGGACTCTAATTGTTATACCAAATGTTTGCTACCGCGACAGGTCAGGTCAACTGTCACGAGCCGTGTGGGGACCAGATTGACACGGCAAAAATCAGCTGTCGTACCTAATGCAGCACCTGCTGCGGTCTCTAGCTCGAAGAGGGATGCTATGCTGGAAACGTGCAAACCGGGCGGTATATGGCCGCTGTCAGAGACCCCGCCAAATCTAGTATCTTGCCGGGTGTTTCTTGCACCTGAGCTACAGCTACGGCTGGCCCTCAGCGACGGCGACGTTGTAGTGTACTGCGGCAGCAACAGGTATGTCTAGGAATATAACAATGGCCTTAAAGTCTTTGTTTTTGGAGCAACGCCATTACGAGTGGTGCCTACACCGCTAAATGTCTTCCTCTGGGCTGAGTGCTTTTCTACAGATCATGCAATGCGATGGCATAGTAGCCATGAGAGTCGATCGGGATCAGGGGTGTGCAAAAAACTCTTTTTGGTAATTTTTTTACCAAAATTTTGACCGAAATTGTTTTTCTGTAAGCACGATAAAAACGGGAAATTCGGTAAAAATTATGACATCTACCTTTTTGGTGCCTACTGTCGTTCTCTGAGCCGAAGTTCAGTCAGCAACTGCGGACTACGGCTACTGCATCACGCGACACGTGATAATCGTGGTGGGAGAACGGTGAATCGTGCCGGGACCGAGTGGTCCCAGCACGATTAACACGTGTCGCATGATGCAATCTCTGAGAAAATCTGTGGTGACGGCACCTCAATGCGGCCGTGTAGGTGCCTTATAGGCACCTACATGGGGTCATTGCGGTGCCTTCATTACAAATTGCCCTGCCTGCACGCAAATAGCGAAGTAGGCTCCGCAATCGCAGCTCGTTGAAGAGCCGAGTGCCGCGTCGGCTGAGCGTTGACACCGCGTAGGTGTTTAGTACTCGAACGATTTGGTATTTTAGCTTCTCAAACCCATACGTAATCCAAATAAAATTTCATGCTAATCAAACGCAAATTACAAACACCTAGCTTCGATACTTGAATGCAGAAGTCCTCACCCATTTCAATCGGGCAATAATTCAGTTTATGTAGTCTTCATGACAGCTGCGTTAAAAATTAGACAGAATCTTACGAGAACCGTTAACGCTATGCAAATGACTACAGATTTTAACCGTTATGGTTTTCGCTGCTATGTCAGAATTCGAGCCTCAGAATCGTTTTGTTCCAAGACGACTCAGCATTTAGAGAAGTGTTTGCCATTTACGGGTGCGATGCCAGGATGAAGTGCAATACCGCTAACATCATTTGCGTTTTGAGCACAAAAAGGAGTTTTTATGCTTCTTTTCAACACTCTGTTCAAAATAGACCATTCGTTGATATAAAGAGATATCTGAAATTAGCATCAAGAGCCCTTTTTAGGAGATACATTGCTTACTCTGGAACAAGATATTTTGGAAAAGTTAGCTTTATCACAATCAACACGGGAAACGCGCTTTCAATTTCGAAGCAGCTATGAGTGATGTGTCCATCGCCACGTCTACTCTGAAGTTTTCGATAATGTTACGAGCAGCTTAAAATGGTAAAATCATGTTTCGATGGGCCTTATGAGCGTGAAGAAACTTGCAGTTTAGTTATCGTTAGTTACAAAAAGCGCTAATCGGCAGGCAACCTAGTAGAAGTCGGAAGCGTGACAAATATTTGCAGTAACAACTAACTGAAAGGCTTCTGCAACCTTCTCCTTTATTGATCAATTTAATCGTTTCCCACTCTTCACTTTGCCCGTGCGTTACACGTCCTTTCTCAAATCTTTTTCTACTGCCAATCGAATATTCTGTTAAAAAACCCGTTATTGTTTACATCAATTTTGAAACGAGGAAGCAAGCGCGAGTAAAAAAAAATAAACAGCGTGTTCAGAAGCTAGGTATTGACCGCTTTGTGACATTTAGTCGACAGAAATCTCAAACTACTTCGATACTACATATCAGCAATACAGTCTTACTGGACCACCTCGTAGGACTTGTGGCCACAGTATCTGACATCCCGTTTATGCTTATTCTGTTCAAGTAAACGTGAAAAGTGAAAGAAACCTGAAACCCTGGAAAAAAAGTGAGATAACAAAATAAGAATTCCATCCGGAAGCTGAGTGAAGTACTTACTAGGGATTCTCGCATGATGATCCCCCGGATCAGAAAGCTGATGAATGTTTTCTAGTCAACTCTTGCACGCTCTCTTCGAATCTAAACTCGGATTTTGCTACAGACATCTGCGAAAAAAAGTTATAGCCTGTCAAAGTTCGTATTTCCTGTGGATGAGATGAACGTGACATTTGTGGCTCTCTGATGAATTTGGCTAAAAAGTTCGATGAACGGTTATTTGACGTACTGAGCTTGTATTCGAAGTCGGTTTCCTATTTTTCAAAAGAATAAGCTGGGGATCCATGAGTTACAAATGTGAAGAGGCTAGAAACCTCTAATTTTCTGTTAAGCGCCTTTTTTCTATCAAAAAACGCGCATAAGTGTTTGGAAAATCCGGAAACGAACTTCACAAATGTGTTCAGCTCCCAAAACTACCCCCCGTAGCAGAGTTTGGGAGAAGGCACATTTCCAAACGTTGCCGCGTTTCGGACTTGTACGGATTTTCGGTTGGGCGTTTATTTATACCAATTAGAGAACTCTAGAAGCGTTTAAGAAAAATGTTCCAGGTTATTTGGGGCGCTGATCACAAGTCTGGGGTTTATTTGTCGATTTTCCGAAGTTTTCGACTTGATTCGTTCAGAGCTTCCCTTTGGGGGGGGGGGTTGATGGCAAATTTTTGATCTTGACTCCGTATCGAAATTCGCATTTGAATAAAGAGTGTGGTAGCAGTGATCTGTCGATACTCTCCTTTTGGAAAGCCCAATCTGCCTTTGACGAAATAACATCATTTCATGAAATTTCTTTGTTTGTAATGACTTTGAAGCGCTCACTTCATTTGTTGCTGAGTAATACAAGCAATCCCTTATTTAGAACAATTATTTTTTACTTTATCAAACAACCGATTCCAAGTTTTTTTTAGATTTTTTGAGAACAAAATCAATACTCCGCAAAATAAATTTTGCTGATTAGTGGTTTGCTTGTTATTTTCAACTATCTAATTTGGCGTCACAAATTCATCGCACAAAGAAGAAGTTTTTTGAAATAAAATTTTATAAAAATAGCTAAAGTTGCTCTCATGAAGGAATCCCGTGAGTCCTTGTGAGGGTCATCACCTTGTGTTGATAGAAGCCGAATTTCCTTACATAAGAAGTAGATTAGGTGATTCAAAAGAAGACGAGTCTCGACAGATATAATTACTCACTACTTTCTATTCAAATGCAAACTTCTGAAAATAACAAGTTTTACGGGAAGCGATATAGAACCTGATCGAATGCTGTATTACGTCTTGCCAAAACAGCCTGAACAGAGTAGAAAACAACTTTTTTTTGTAAAAACCGCAGTTTTTTCTGCATCAAGGTAATAGTTGGGATCAACCTTTAAGAGTGTCACGGAACGGGTCCGAAAATGTTACGAACATGTTAGGCATGAGGCTGCGCAACTTACGACAATTGATTCCAGTAACTTACGGAAGACTTTCGTAAGTTTTTGAAATTGGTGTTCGCCACATTTTCCAAATCTTCAGAGTATATGCCCTGTTTGAGAGCAAGCCATGCGCCATTTTAGAAAAAAACACTCGACGTTATTTCCGAAAGCGTCTTTATATTCCCCAGCGAAGACCGAGAACGTAAGAAAGTGTGGTTTTCGAGTAATTCGACCACTCGACCGTCCAAAAAAGCACGGCTTTCGAAACAACAAAAAATGAAAACAAAGTCTGTAACTCGGATGAAGCGATTTTTTTGCGAGAAATCGTCAAAAAACAGCGTATTAGAATTGGGTTCGGATAATTTATCGAACGATAATCACATTATTCGTTTTATACGCGAGTACTCGAATATTCTATTCACCTGGGAACTGTAATTGTCGGATTTCCCGAGAATTCGATTGATTTATGAAATCCAAATATCTGCTGAAACCTTAAGGATTCATTTAGAAACATTTAAGTATTCGGTTGTCCAATTAATTCGATTATTGTAAAAAAAACTTAAAAAAAAACTTCGCTCATTTCGGGTCACGGGCTAATATTCTGCCATTGAAAACAATGTGCAGAAATATTCATCAAATATTTGAAAAATCGAATCAAATAGGCTGAGTGCCTTTCCGAATATGAATACCAAACGGATAGAGTAAGGTTTTCAGATTAGTTCACTCATTCGGAAATTTTGAAAAGTTTTAATTTGGAATTTTCATTCAATCGGGTAATTCAAAAAGAGATAATTGAATTATACTCCCTCCTTCATAACTTTCAAAACGGCGATGTTCTAAAGATTCGTTCATCTGAAAATTTCTGACAGTTTCCATTGAATTTTTCAATTTTTCGGGAGCAGTTGTTTTTTGAAAATGCAATATTCTTTCGTTTATTTAAAGGCAGTGGTCACGATGAAAAACGTTATCGAAAAAATTACAAAAATCAGCTTAGATCAAAAACAGCTGAAAAACTATGAAGGTAGCGCGGTGAAAAACGGTCTACAAATAGAGTTTCTAGGGCCCAAAGAAGCTAGTTCGTGCACACGTGCACAGCGATGACGAAACAGATCGCAGTCTCATGCCGAGCAGTCAAAAATCATCGACATTCAGAGGACGAAATAAATGCAAATTTAACGAATAAAAACAGTTTAATAATGAAAGCATCACTTCAGTCAATGTTTTTGACTAGATCTGTACATAAATTCGAAGGTTCATTGATTGACATTCAATTTCAAGCTAGCTGATGTTCTTGATATAAGAGGTCATCGATGCCGATGATGTGGAGAGGGCTCGTCCACCATCAAAAGACAAGAAAGTTCAGGTTTCAAATTCGGCCCAAAACAGTGGTTTTTTCGCGATTTTTTCTTATAGGTCCTACTACTCGAGACCCAGGAAAGGATTTGGAGAGAAAAAGACGACAAGCATATTTGATCGCGACCACTGCCTTTAAGAATGAGTGTCGAATGACCATGTCTACTCATCCCTCTACCTAAGGGATGAATGCCGAAATTCAGGTGGACTGCGAAAAACACCCAAAAATTCAGGAAATGTAACATACGGCATTGTTTCTTAGATCGTGGTTGCTGCAGTTTTGAAACCGAAATCTCGAAGAATACAAAAAGCGTAATACGCGGAGACACATGAGCACAAACAGGTGTTCAAGATTATATTAGTTAATGTCGCAACATAAAAAAGACTTAACGCTTGAGATGGAAATTCAGTATAAAGCCAATTTTACTACACCGGCAGTGAATGCTATGGTCAAAATGTGGATAACATAAAAAAACAACTTCGGAGAGCACCGGAATAGATATCGGCGAGTCTAGTTGGGAATTTGATCGATACTGCAGTATGACTGATGTGTGCCAGTTCGGAGGTGTTTCGAACGCGGAGCCGACGGGATACTGAAAGCGTGCACACTCATCGCGGTGCCGACGCTGTTTCACCGAGGAGCCGTGTTCTCTACGCTACCTCTTTATCGGACTGCGGAGCCGACATAAGGCTATCGCGGGGCGACTGCGTCACACACCACTTTTTCACGATCGCGGAGCCGCCAATCAACTGCCGATACCCCATCGCGATACCAGCGAGAATCTCGGGGCTATCGCGAAACCAGCGGTACCGATTTTCTCAGAGATAGCCGTAGTCCGCGAATGCGCACCGGAAATCGCCCCAAAGAACGACAGTGGCCCATACGATAGCACAAATCACTGATAATATTTATGTATCATTTTCAATAGTGAATGAGGATAGTGCGAATACTGAGCGAGTTTTACATATTAAACTGAGCTCAACGGCTAAACCTGATCAGCGGGACCTTGATTTTGGGAAAAAGTAACATCAAAATTTTCTGGTGTCAAGGCGTTTCTGTAGTCACTCAGCATCAGGCCAGCTGAGAAAAACACCCTTCCCGCCTCAACTGTGCCAGAAGGCGCGCAAAAGTACTTATTGGTCAGTGAGGAAAGGTGATGATTTCACAATGAAGTCGTTCCAGAACTGCAGTGGATTCAGTGTTGTGTCGGGGGCTTCGAAAAGAATTTTTCCAGTTTCTGAAATATCTGCTTCAGAACTCTGCTGTCTTGCAAATCTGTTTACATTTTTGAAAAAAATATGTATTTCTCGCAGTACTGTCTCGCTAAGAAAGAGCACACGGCACAGAAGGTGAAGAGATCGTTTGAACATTTGAAAAGTAAGCCAAAGGATTAAAAAAGAGTAACAAAAAGAAGGACGAAAAAGGAGATCGCGCAAAATGTATGCCTTAACAGTAGCAAACCCTTGAAATTCGAGTAGGCGAGGCGAAAAACACCCATTTGTTACGGTAAAAATTTCGGTTAATTTCGTGAAAAAACTCGGTAAATCGGTAAATCAAAATTTACCGAAAAACACCGGTAAATCCGGAAATCGGTAAATTGGGAAACGGAAAATGCACAGCCCTGATCGGGATCGCTTCGCGACGCTTTCGCAAAGGTGAAACGGAAGTTAAAAGCATGTCCTCCCAAGTGGTCGTACGGCTTTGATACAGTATAAAATTGAAAAAGCTGCTATAAAAGAATTTAAAATCCAAGAACAGAAACGGCTCTCGTACGCCAACCTTATTCTGGACGTAGAATCTGAAAAAACACAACGCCAAAATCGCTGAAGATCCAGTTTTCTCAGGAACGTCAATATTGTTCGTATGGTTATAAATCTCCCTATAGTATCCAAAGCGTGGTGCGATCTGCGCTGAAGTTGGTAAACAGGCCTGAGATAGTGACGGTTTGAGGGATGGAGCGCGATTGCTTGCTGCAGGTGAATTTTAAGAAGCAGAACTTTCCAAGGCTATTTCGCAGCTTACTCTAACTAAGGTATCATTCTTGAAAAACGTTAAAAAACTTGCGGCGCGGTTATGGCAGCTTTATAGTGTGAAAAGCGAAGGTTTTTTGGAGAAAGCGCAGTGGTAGCAATGAAGAAACTCTACTCCGCTTACAAGGTGGCAAGATAACAGCTGCGCCACGGCTTCCTACGGGTCCCACTTAAACATCGGAGTGCGTGATATTGATGTATGTACTTGAGTTAGATTTCAAGAATACGTTTGAGCATAATCTTATTTGCTGCTGCAGATAAATGAAGTTAGCAACAGGACTTTGATATGTAGATATGCAGTCTAATTGCAAGAACCCTTTTTTCTGTTGATATGAATATTGATTTCAGGTTGGCGCCGTGTACTGCACAACAACACCTGCTAATATTTTTGCAGGCCATCTCGCGTGGAGTCAGTTTCTAAAACTCTTAGTTCCTCACTCTGATCTTGAGTGTCACTCTTGATTGAATTTTTTTCTAGTTGGATAAATTCCAGGTACCTGGATGGGATCCACATTCAGCGTTATGGTTCTGGCTTTCAATCGCATTGTGGAGATGATTCCCTCAATGGGGCGTTTCCGTTTTCTTTTTCGGGGTCTGTTCCTTAATTAATTGTTTTTGTATGGGAAGCTGCGCAGCACAAGCCATATCATTATTGAACTTCTTGCGCATAACATATTTTGGCACGCTAACTTCATTCATATTGCGTGGTGCTTGAACAGCTCGCGAACACCATATATAACCTCTGCTCTTGAAATATTGTCCAGATCTATAATCCCGCTGGAAAGCAATCGATAATCCGATCAGATCCTTTTTCTACGTTGACTGAGAGTACGAAAATTTCAACCGTCACCTACTCATGCAACAATAAAAATCCGTAGAGCCTTTATTCGCGACACTTCTTCTTTAGCCACACATACGCTTGCGGCGATCATAGCTGGTTCCTAGCTATGAGCGATTCATTGGGACTGTGAATAGATTTTTAGACGTTACCCGGTCTGAAAATGACAGGGGCACGATAAGTATAGGCCAGAACCCACAAAAAACGAATAAACGGATACTCTTCGGATCCCGGGCCCTCTACCTGTGGTCTTTTGGCTGCTATGACTAATCCCTCGGTGCACTTTCTCGGCATCCGGAGCCGTTCTTGGAGGGTGCATCGAGTCGCTTCTGAAAGAGAACCCGACTGTCAACTTTCAGAGCTCATGGTTTGGAGAATAATTTCGACAGCTGGAGACGTCACACCCACACTGACGGCAATCCCGACCAGGGATGAGCGGAATAAAAATTCAAAATTTCGGAAATCGGTTTTCGGGTTTCGGAACAGAAATTTTTTTTCTCGGTTTTCGGAAATCGGGTGCGAAACGCCCAAAAATGCGCGGAACTTCGGTTTTCGGAACGCGAAACGCGGAAGTTATCTAAAAATCTCCTTAAACTACCCTTAAGTCTCAGAAGCACATTTGGTTCCAGGGAATAATTTTTAAAGAGTATCTGTCTTAATAAATTACCAACCATACATATAGAAATCGATCCCAAAACATGCACAGATATATGTACAGCACTTTATATTAGTCATTGGAGAAAGGAAACGTCCAAGAGTTGTCAGAACCAACGTATCAGTTTAAACAGTGGAGAATGTTTAATAGTTTAGCTCTCTCTGGCAAAAGTGATGGCTAGGTAATGCCATATTTACGAGAAATTAGAGGTAAAATGAGTCACAAAATGTCCTGGAATATTCATGGAAAATATTTGGCTCACAATAACCTAGCGTAAAGAAGAAACTGGGAAATGTAGTGAGATCATTACAAATGCGTTTTGGTGGTCGAACATGGACCAATTATCGATAAGTATAAATAGACGAGGGACCGGATTTTACAAGCTTTTCCATTGAACGTATCAAAGCAAAATAAAGCACAATTTGGATTGGAGCGCTGCGGTTTCCCAGCTTCACTAGTGTTGACTGCAATACAACAACCTGGAAAATGTTTTACTACATACAGTACCCGCTCTAAGTCTGGTAAAAATGGGTAGCATTTGCCAAACTTTTGCAAAAAAAAACGGACGATGCATGTAACTTTTTGAACGAAGACGTTTCAGACAACGCTATTATATTAACAGCTCGAATTTCTACCCAATCAAATGCTTTGTGAACCCATGTTCCCTGGAATCGCTTTGTTATTGAGTAAAACTGTCGCTTTTCAAAAACGTCGCGTGCGGCAGAGTGCGGCGTAACTTTGGGTAGTAATTCTACAAGTAATAGAAAAGCAATCCCTATGTTTTCTTTGTGGGTAAGAGGAAGATGAAGCAATCCCGAGATGTGTGCTGGTTGAATTCTCGAACTCCTTCATGTATCGGTATGGGGCTTTCGCAACAGAAGTCCGATTTTTCAGGAAGCTTTCGAGCAAGTTTAATAAAAGATTTCGAAAACTAAACTTGCAGAGATCTCGAGATTACCCCCTTTCATATAACTCACAAGGAATACCTGAAGATCGCTCTTCTATTACTTGTACAATTAGCACTCAAAGTTTCGCCGCACTTTGCCGCGCGCGACGCTTCTGAGAAACAATTGCAAAAAAGATTTCACTCGAAAACAATGCAATTTTAGTGAACTTCGGTCCACAATAAAAGTAATATGTAGGGATTCGAGCTGTGATAATGATAGCGTTTTCAAAATACAAAAACGTCTTCATTGAAAAAAGTTATGGGCATTCATAATGTAGGGCGCTGAACACGAATCTAGTGTCTGTTCGATAGTTTTCGACCTGCTACTAAGTTTTACATTGCTACGCAATGTTTATCATCAATATCGACAGAAAATTGATAAGCCTGATTTACAGTGTCGCCGTCGCTGGTCGCGGAAAGTACCATCACGGCCTAATTCATGCGATAATTTCGCTATTCGATTCGATTCAATCCTTGTGCCATACCTTTTTAAAACTGCCTACGGACAGCCATGTGGTGGAATGTGCCTTTAAAGGCACAGTCCAACCTCGGAATCGCTTTCGAATTTTACTACTTGTCTTGATCAGAATTTCGCGCTGATCACAACGGTCTTTCAAAAATCGCTCATAACCCACTGTGAGCAGAGTTATGGCCCTTCAAAAGTTGCGAAAAGGAAGTACGACAATTTCGTGGACGAGTAGTCTCGGGCTTGTTCTCCTTGTCATTCGCAACCGTCGCGCTGGAGCAGACTACATTATAAAGACATACCGATAACAACTGGAAGAACTAAGATTCTGATCAAAATGTATGACGTGTCTCGTCCTTACTGAGCTCGAAAGCTCTTTAGTGGGCTGAGCGAATGGGTGCTGATTTGGGAGACGGAGGGAACGGGTGCTCAATTTTTCTCGCTTATTCTGAAGAGTTGAGATTCCGCGTTTGGTATGGTTGCTACACACAGCGGCAGGAGCATTATATCAAATTTTACCCACTAGCTTGGACTGTGCCTTTAAAGGCACTGCTCACGATAAACTTCGTCCTTGAGTTTTCTTCGAAAAACAATGGTGGTCGCCCCCAGAAGCAAAGCAGTGTTGAAAAAACGGACTCGAAACCCTTCCTAGAGGTAAAAAACGGTTTTGAAGATTACCTCAGTGGGAAAGGCCGGCCTCCTTGGGTCTGGTTGCCGTCGTCAACACCGGCACGTCTCTATCATTGCCACGCTTTGACCTGCGGTCATCTGCAGTGGTTTTTTCTTAGAAGAGAGATTAGATTTGAGAATTTGTTGTCGAAACTAATCGCGAAATCTCCGTCAGGCAAAAATCTGTCCAATCCATTGCTTAGTTTAATAAAAGCCACTGCTGATGGTCGCAGGTCAAAGCGCGTCAGTGATAGAGATGTCTCGGTGTCGATGACAACAATTGAACCTGAGGAAGCCGGACTTGCCCACTAGAATTCTTTTTCAAAGCCGTTTTTTGCCTCTGAGAATGCATTCAGATCCGTTTTTTCCGCACTGATCTACTAAGGAAGGCTACTACAACTTTTTTTTCATTGAAAAATCAAGGACGAGGTTTATCGCGAACAGTGCCTTTAAAGTGAGGCCTGCGCTTGAGAAGGAACGCTTGAGAAGTAGAGTTTTGAAGGAGTTAGCAAGGCCTCTGAGGAGTTTCAACAATTATAATCTAAGTTGCTGTCTCGACAATCAGAATTTTTCGCATGATGACGGACCGGAGGCTTGCGGCCCTACCCGGCGCCCAAGACTGCGGCCCCCCTCTGCTAGCGTCACACCGTACGCCTGAGCCTGCGACTTTTGCTGAGAGATCAAAATTGAAAGAGGCGAAACCTCTCACAGCTTTTGCCTTCGGTGAGTCTTGGGGCGTAACACTGTCTCAAAAAAGGCACAATCCTTGGCGAAATCCCATCAGTAACGGTGCTGATTTTCATTAGTTTCCATTTTCACGGACGAGGGAACGTCGGGTGGCTCATAATAACATGTTTATATGTTTCTGAATGTCTTCGACCTCAATTTTTAAGTGCCGCTAAAATTGAGCTATCAGCTCCGAATTGGAATAGAAAATATGTAGCTGCACCCATTTCCAGCCCACTGTCGGAAAATCAGCTTCCTAGCTCATCGATAAGTGTTCTCACAAGATTGTGAACGCCATCTGAGAATAAAATAAGATTAACATAAAAATGGGTTGCGCAAGTGCGAGTTGTAGCCAAATCTGGTACACGCTTAGCGCACAACACAATTTACATACATGGAACGTAGAAAGAAATCACTAAACAGTAAAACAACAGAAAAATATTCGGAATATGGCACCCAGATCAGCTGTAATTTGGTAGTTTTGACCGGTCTTCAGGACCGGGAGATTTTCAATAAAGACGAAGTCGCGATATTTTGTTCCGCATTTTCCGCGTTCCGCAGCACATTCTGCGGTTTTCGGAACGCGAAACGCGGAATTCCGCTCATCCCTGATCCCGACCCAGACTATTTCAAGCTTTCTGTTGAGCTGCTAAAACTCTTGCAGCAGTAATATAAAAAAAACAAAATGTTTCCACAATAGCCGCAAGACCAGGGGGTACAATCGCTAACAGAACTGGTCATAGATAGATTCCCATCATGTGATTATCACTCCTTTTCATGAATATTCGAACACCCACGATTTTGAGATTTCAGAAAGCCGCAACAATTTCTGGGCTACAGAAATGTCACCACTGTTTTCCGTGACCCTGAAAACAGTAGCTTCGCTTGTAATTAGACTGATTAGTTAGCCTCCTTGCCCATATTTTGGACGATCCTGCAAAACATAACTATCCATCAAACAAGGAAAGACTGTTGTTTTTAGACAAGACATTGTATCTATGGATGGTTGTGTGTATATTGCTCATGCTCATACGCCCGTTTATTACCAGAACTCTAGCATTCAATAGCGCCGTCTCCGCTTATCTAGCGGCTCCGCTGATTTCTGATGACGTGGAATGGGTATGCTGTATTTCATCTTCATCTGTGTCAGGATCACAAAATCACTGAAGGAAATATGATTTTTGAATTTCATTCGAAATAGGCGCGTTTCCCAGAGAAAATTCAATGAGAGCAATCGTTATCGATCGGTACTCCTCCCTGCACATGTGACAGGTTATAACCTGTCAGATGTGCAGGGAGGAGTATGTGGGAGAAACCAGCACGCATCTTTGTGTAAGGATTAAAGAGCACTTGGGTGGCCTTAGGAACTCTAAGGTTTCTACACCATTGGGGGAACACCGGGTGCGCGTGCATGAAAACAGCCGTTTCGATGTAGGTGTCACGATCCTCGCACGGGAACCAGATATTGCTGCTCGCAGAACTCTGGAGGCCAATTGGATAAACTCCAGAAATCCACAAATTAACAGAAGGGACGAATATGTATGTGGCGATCACCCAAGAACTAGCCCCTTTTGTTGACCTTTGTGGGTTTTGATTTGCCAATGGGCTTGATCGGCCTTCTGAAGGCTAACAAGGTTTGTGGTCTGATGTGGTCCCGCTCATTCAACCGCCATCTGAGTTCAACTGATTGTGTCTGGCGACCTTGGTCTGTTTTCTGAAGGTTAGTACCCTTAAATTGCTTTACGACGTTGTGTTTCGCCTATTTTCTTGAAAACTTTCTCCTTTTGCTGTGAAATGGTGCTTGGTCGGCTAAATCCTTATGTGTCTTCCGCATTCCAGGCTCCGACGAAAGCGAAAACGCCGAAACGTTAGCCAAATAAAACTGTATCATCTCGGACAATCGCTCAATCAAGTGCTACTACAATACCATATCATGCCGAGATTTATTGAAAGTCGAACGTGGAATCTTTTTAGTGGACTTACCTACCCAAAAACACCGAAAACTATTATAATAAGGGCTTTTATCGTGAACACTGTCTTTCAAGAAGATGTTGTAGGTATAAGGCACTTAATAAATAGGCTGAGCTCAACTCGAAACAATTAAGAATCGTACTTTTCTCGCTTGGGAAGTCAGAGCTCTGTGAATAACTGTAGACTTCCTGTTTTTTACCCTTCAACATTTTCAGTTTCTGACATATTTTTCAGTCGCAGTTGTGAATTTTGAGTTAACAAGGTCGTTTTCTTCAGCACTTTGAGTTGCTCGCTTAGATTGATTTTATGCCCTCTGAGTAAAGATCAGAATGAGAAAATCGTCAATGCTATTGACGTTGAGACAGGTGAGGTCTGCTGGAATTCATTCTGAAACTTTAAAAAAAATGTTTTCGGCTCGGGCAGTGCTCATCGTCACTATAATCTTCGCGAAGATTTTTTTGCGTTCACGGTGATAACAGTGGCTGAGTTTGAAATGACATGCAAGTAGTGACCTTAGGTTCCATAGAACAAAAACAACAGAAATTGAGTCCGCGATGATTGAAATGGCTGGAAACGTGGAAACGAGAGTATTCAAGATCTCGTAATGCCTCCAGACCCAAGAAGGCTTCCTCGATGTGAACAATTAGACACTCGGTGATGTGATATCAACTAATAATCGTAAAAACTACTATCAAAAAAGCTATGCCTCTCGATTGCAAGGTTAGGTATCATTCCTTGTCAGAAATATATTTCTTCGTGCTCCAAATTCAACTGCAGCAAAGGTGTCCGTATTCTAGGGTAACTGACCTTCCGTCCGCTCCGAAAACCACTTTTAAATTTTACTTCTCAATCCAATGTTTGAACCAAATGGAGATAGTTGGCGAAGGTTGAAACCCCGATTTGCGTATTCATTACGCTAAGTGCTTGAGAAAACCGCTCCGTGGTCTGAATAAGCGTTTTCCCGGTTGATCATCTAACACGATGGAAAGAAGCGCAACGACAGGCTCCGACAAGTCGCGGAAATCCGAAATTCTAAACTTCTTATTCCGAGAGATCCTCGAATCAGGCTTGGGTCTTGAAAGCTTTTTTGAAATAATATTCGAGCAGAAAAGCGACAATAATTGTGGAATTTTGAAAAGTTAAGGTGGCTTATCCAATCCAGACGTTCAACTTTTCGACATTTGTGTATCACCCAAGACACACCGGGTAGACGTAAAAAACCTGAGCGCTCCGAGATTTTTGAGCGAGTTTTTCTATCGAGGGTTTTGGGTGGCCACTTTGCGATATATCACAACCTGGTAGGCCTATTTACACGAAAATGTGAAAAAAAGGATACGGTTTCTTGCGCGTACGCTGCCTTTGAATTTGGAGGCAAATTTCGCATTAAACCCTGCTTTTACCTTAGGCTTACAGCCACTAGCTCGTGTCCACTCATATCCTGCCACATGTGGCCACCTCTTAATGTTCAGTCTCGTCAATGATCTGGGTGCGAGCGTTCTCTTCCGTGTGCGTGGCTATGCTTTGTTAACATAACTATCGCGAAAGTGCGCGATGTCGCAAATTCCATTAGCATCCGGCTCATGGACCAATCAAAAAAGGTGGGGCTACTATATGTGTGTATGTGAAGTGAAGATATTTTTTTCAGGAGATGGCATATTACACATCGCTGGTGTTGCCGATTGATAACATAGCAACTATAGTAATTTTGACACCTCTGTATTCAGTGTTGTGTTATCATGTAGTCAAATTCAGTAGACTAGGTGGCAGGCAACTGGATAGAGTTCAAATTCAGGTAAGGTTGAGAGTAGGCCCCAGACTTCGGGTTAGACAGACGCACTACTTTCAGCTATTCATTCAAGCCTTCATTATCTGTTTGAGTACTGCTCTCACAGCCACGCTATACGTTTTTGTCGAATTTGTACCGGTTCCAAAGAGCGTTGTTGTTGCCGCGAACGTCATATGGCAGCTAAGTCACGGTGGGTTTGTTTTTCCCGCAGTAGTTCCCGAGTATTAGGGGGATATAATTGTTCTGAGCTTGGTCTCGGACCGGTCAATATAAGAATGTTGCAGGTGTGCACGGTCTCGTATATATCTGCTTGAACACCCGTATTCGCCACGAAGTGAGAAGAATTCTCGCATGCAGTAAGAGATCGAGGACGTTTATCACTCCAAACACCACTACAGCTCTCCACAGTTCGCCAAATCGAGACGAAAAAGGCTGAAGCCTGGATCGCAGCTGTTGTGGAGTCAATGCGTCCTAAAATGAGATAACTATTTCTCAGATCCTTGCATGATTTTCGTTGGGGAAAAATCGCAGACAGCAGTGGATTTGAACTGGAATAAATCGAGTTAAGCTCTCATGGATGTTTATCGGAGCATAATTAATGGTTTGATGCGAGTTATAGATGTAGCCTTCTGTTTCCGAAATAAGCGTAGCTACGAGAAACAAAGGAACAGAAGCGCTCTTCACTAGAATTCCGATAGGACGTATTCTGCTGTCGCTTGTTATAGGTAATTATGTTGTTCAGAATATGCTCAGCCATTGGTTACGTTCACCGTCACTTTGCAGTTACTATTTCCATTGACAAGTTCTTGGTATGCTAGAATGACCGTCTTATGACCACAATCATAAGCCGCGCCAGCTCAGAATGCAATGTTACATCGAAGTCACTTCTATATATAAATCAGTTCTGTGACTGATGACCACTCTAGACAAATTTCTCTGAATGCATTGCTGCAAGAAATTTGAGGAATGTATTACTGTTCTCCAGACTCTTATTTTGATTGGAACCGATGGGTCGCACCGAAGGGGATGTTTTTTTTTCAAAATTTCAATTGGATCACTTTAAAGCAAGTCACAGGCAAAAAGCGCTTTTGTTGCCAAGTTTGCCCGTTTCGCTCCTTTTCTGCCCTGGCGGCATTGTATACCTTCTCTATGAAAACATGAATCTCGGCAGTATGTCATATTCTTTCACAAGCTAATGTACCTACAAGGCGCCATTTTTTTACCCTCCAATTTATAGATTGAAAAATCCGCAAAATGGTATTTTAGAGAAAAATGAACCCTATTTCGTAGAGCGAACGATTTTCCTTCGAGTAGTTAACAACAAGCTGCCGAAATTTGCGGAATTTCAATTGAACTCTTCAATTGTGAGATAGACATGAATTTGATCTCCAACCCAATATATCCCGTCTTCTGGGCCCAGTGAAATAAGCATCTAAAGCCCGATTCGGATTTGCCGGTCACGTATTGAGGAAAACCAACGATACATGTACACGAAAATGGCCGAAAGAACTTCATTCCTGAGCTCTCGTTGTCGAGGGTGTATTCGTGTTAGATGAGCAGATGGTGTTGTCGATATTGATAAAAAGGTGCCACGGCAACAAGCACTTGCTTCCCGGCTCAGAGATCGTAATCGTATGGCCAGGCCAATCAGACCACCAGCATGGCTAGCGATCGCTGGATAGCGAGATGACTGCAAATTGCGGTGGGGCTCATAAAGTCGGTCCGAATGAGGCTGTCCGCCCACGCGGTCGGCGTGCGTTTCCAGCCGCCCACTCGTAAGTACCTTAGGATTTGTAAATCGAAAAGGAGGATCATCGATTAGTGAATGACATGAGTTAGTCCGAAAAGTGTGCTTTTGCGTGGATCGCTCGACACGCGCGCTGACCGCGTAGGCGGTCTCATTCGGACAGACTTTACATATATTCCGTGAAGATGAACTGTCTAAGTATCTAAATGAGTAAGTATTCTTAATTAGTAATCTTTTCATTTTTTATGACTGTGCAGGAGTTTTCTACTATGCTGAATCTTAATAGGGATAACAACAACGCCCGAAAATCGGTGCGTCTCAGGGATGCGGAAATTCTAGAGTAGACCTGATACGATGAAAAGTACTGCATTCTGCTTAAAGTAGTTTATATTGGTTTTGATCAAAAACTGAGTAAATAATCCAGATCATCTTTTTTGTAGATTTTTGACGTACATAGCTTTCTCACTTAAGAATTTTCTCACAAGTCATCCTAAGGCTTTCTCTCGCACATGACTTGTCCAAATTTCGTCGTTATGTCTGCCTAGTGTGATTTGTTGATTAATCAGTGGGAACGAGACGTTTGACATAGCAGATGCGGAATTGAAAAGAAATGGGGATTGCCAAACAGCTGTTTTGAGCGTCTTTAGATTGCGAGAACTTAGTCAGTATGTTCCCCGTCTCCCAATTCGTGTACCAGAGAAAATGATTCACCGATCACTTCTGAGCTCTTTTCACGAGAATGTGAATTTAGCCATCACAAAAGTAAATCAAATAAAAAAAACAGAAATTTGCAGAAAAACGTTCAAAAACAAGGCATTACTTCCAATAACTGGAGTCGGCCTGCTCCCTAATTACGAGATTTTCATTAATGCCTGGTTATCCGCCTTTTATTCTGCTGTTAAAATAGTCGGAGATCTTCAGAAACGCTCAGGAATCACATCAGAAGCAAAATAGCAGTTGACAAAGCAGGTATTTATGGAACTTTCGATAGTTGGGGGCGGGCGGACGCCAAGCAATGCCTTATACCTGAGCGTTTCTTCTACAACTTTCCACTTATTTTCATATTTTTAATCGCCAGGTCTACCTTCTCATGGAGGTAGCACAACAACCTTTTTATAGCGAACCCTGCCATCAACTGAGTGCATCAGTATCCTGAAGGACACCTGAATAACATCATCTGCTTAGCCCCTCGTTGCACTCAAAATCTTCCCTAGCCTACGTTCCTTAATGAATGTGTTGGTATGAGTAGTACGACAGGGGTCTTCTCTCCAGAAACACATAAGAAATTTGTAAGATCCAATGCATATCGACTATGCATTCAACTCTAGTGGCCACTCTTATCGAACACCTCTATTGCAGTGGTTCGTGCTCCAAACAGCAGCATGTGTCTCAAAATTCCATCGCAGGAGCGCGTGCTGGAAAATTCTACAGCAGGGGTACATACTGCAAGGTAGTCCAGTACAATGGCAGCAGCACACCGAAACGCGACGAGGCCGGGTCACCGACAAGCGACGTGACTAGCGCGCCAAGCTCCATCTGAGGACGACAGCGGTTTGGTGAGGCCTCCGCCGGATGGGTTGGGCCAGGTCCACGAAATTAGGTTATTATACTGGCGACACAGTGTATCGCCTCGAGAGTGCGCTGTATGCTTTTCTTTTTTTTTTGTAAAATCGTTTTATATTAGAGTTGAATGTGTATCATGCATGCATTGAACATCATATTTGCTGGGGAGCGTGCTGTAATTTGAAACACGATAGGGGTACGTGCTGCTCTAGCAACACGTTACCTTACGGTGCTCAAACCGCTTTGTCTTTAAGTTGAATGCATATTCGAGACGCATTGAATGCTGCGATTGTCTGAGACATTCACTGAGTGCCACTCATTCATATTCACTGAAGCGCTTTGGCATGGTCGCAATACCATACATGAAAATGGAAAGTTGGCAAGCGATTTTGTATCTATGTTTCGCAGTTTCTGCAACGATGCTGCCTAACACTGTGTCACTGCCATATTGTAGCAAGCAATACAAGCATTCCAACAATTAATCAAAGCAAGCGAAAACACAAACAAACGTTTATGACTGCAGTGGAAAACCGGGATAGACGTAAACAATAGAAATGCAAAAAATTGGAGTCATACATGACTGCTTTGTTCGCAGTGCAGCCTTAAAGGCACAGTACACCCTCAGATACGAATTTTGAGATTTTCGTGTAATTTTGTAGAAGACCTCTGGGATGGTAGTAAACTAGCCAGAACTGAGAGTTTGGAACCGTGACTATATCACGATAATGAGGAGAAATTCCTGTGCGAAACATCGATATTATCGCCCTCCTAAACGAGGGATGTCAAATAGTAATTGTTTGCAAAACTACCATCCCGTGGTATGCGATCTCGGAAAACTAGCATATCAACAGCGAGACAACACTCTGCACTAAAGGCAATACGCATGTCTTGCGAAGAATGGTTGACATTCTGAAGCATTGCACACGTGTGTGCAAACCTGAGTTCGCGCGAACTCGAACCACTGACCATGCTGACGAACGCTGCGCCACATGGCGCTGCGCTACTCACACACATGTGTGATAGCGATAACAACATAAATCATTGTTTTTGACAGTTCGTAATCTTCCTTCTCGTGTTCACGATGTGTTTTGTATGAACTGAGAGACACGTTTTCCCGTCAGAGATTATATCCGTGGTTTCGTTGACTCGCTCAGCAGTTAGCTCTTCCTCTAATTTTGCATTCTTTGCCTAACTCTCATGTCTTGTGTTCCCGATTTATTGGTTTGATGTACTGGCCTCTAACGAGAGCTGTGAGTTAGGGTAAAGCAGGTCGAGAAATTTGGCAGAGGTATGGCTAGGCTAGAATCTGTTAGAAACTGAAGTGTTCAGTCTTCACTTTTTTTTCAGAAACTTTAATTCGATTTTGATTTTTTCGTCCGTGTTTATGAGAATTTTAGAGTTGATTTTACTCGCGACACTGTAAATTTTATTTTCTCAGATATTTAGAAGGAAAAGGACGAGAAAACGCACACATATCCTACTTTCTAGAGTGAAATTTAGTGCTGTTGTTCGCCTACGAAAGCGCCCGTAGTTTTCCATTTTCAAAATTTGTCCGCAGAAATGTTTTCGAGAAAAAGAAACTGGTAGAGTGAAATTCCGCCGTTAAGCCCAATATGAACAATGAGCTCTTAGTAAACACAGTTGAGAGCACTGTTCCTTTCAGCTTTCACTGATCAGTAACATTAAATACATTAAATACGTAAAGACAAGAAGAGTACGTAATTACTAGTTAGGATAGAAAATTGTGATTTGAGTGAATTGAATATTCGGGATCTAGTATTGATTTTTTACAAATATTCGACTCAATCAAGAAAAGTCAGTAGGCCTTGTTCAAAATTGCTCATTAGTTCGGGTATCTAAAAAAGCTGTATTTAAAGAATGTCATTTATTCGGGAATTATCAAAAGAGATTATTCGAATTAGAACTCCCAAAGTAATTTTGAAGAACTCCCGAACGTATTATTCTTCCAGAGCAAAGCTCTTTTTGGAAATCTAAAAAGGTTGAACAGTCTCGTGTTAGGCCTAAATTTTTCGAATGATTACTCGAAAAATTGGAAGTGCTCGAAAACCTGTCCGCCACACAATTTGATTGAATATTCGGCAATTTCTCTCAAATATGCGCTGAAATTTCGAATAATTTCTCATTCCCATACTGTTAGATAACTTTTACTGCCGCCTGCTAAACAACCGAATCTCATGCTCAGAAGTTGACCGAATAGACGAATTTCGAATATTGCGACTTTAAGATTGGAACGATCACAAGGAAAACCGGGAGAATGAGATTGCCGAATCTGATGAACAGCGGAGTTAATTGAATTAATTTCCCGATTCAACCCAATACTGGAAAAAGCAGAAATTCCCGTTTGAATGGAATATTCGATTAATTCGGATATTGCTCGAATAATTACTCGATTCATTTCCAAGTCTAGTACCTATCATTTTTGCCTTCACGCACATAGTTACTGTTAGGAACTGCCAAAAACGAAAGTAACAGCATCTTTAAATGTGCTTATATGAGTTAATGAATAATAGTGACCTTCCCATCGAGGTTTTCTTCTTCCAGGTAGTTTTTTCTCTGATGAAACTAGTTTTCCACCAGGATACACTTTCTATGAACACAGACGGAAAAAAATTCAAAGTCGAAATAAAATCTGAAAAAAAAAATCCGGCCTAACTACTCATCCATACGACAAATTTCTCGCCCACATTGCTACCTAAATTCACTTGACGTTAAAATAAAGGATAGTAAGGAATTATGGAACACAAAACAAGAGAGTCTCATAGTGGAAGGACAATCATTGGAAAATCTACATATAAGACGTTGCTGAGAGGGCAAAGGAGGGTGCCTAAACCGAACACCAAAAAAAAGTGCCTGTTCTGTCGAATTTCAGGAAAAAATATTACACACTTTTCTTTTTGCCATATCTTCTTCTCCGCTTTTTGAGTCAAACACTTAAAAAATTCAAATTATTGATAGAGACGCAGGTAGTGTTCGCAATAATTCATAGTTGTTATCAAAGTTTGTTTTGATAAAAAAATAAACACATTTGTGTTACCTTGTAGCAAGTAAGGATTGATGTGGTGTCATGTTTCTTCGGTGCAACGTTCATTAATTAGGTCTAGTGCATACTTCCCGCAACGTGCGACCGCGACAGTGCATATCAGCACTATCGAATTTCGGTCGATATAGATGACAAACATTAAAGGCAGTGGTCGAGCTCAAGTATGCTCGCCTTCTTTCCCTCTCTAAACCCTTTTCTGTGTATAGAGTAGTAGAACCTATGAGAAAAAATCGCGAAAAAAACGCTGTTCTGGGCCAAATTCGAAGCCTGAACTTTCTTGTCTTTTGATGGTGAACGAGTCCACCCCACATCATCGGCATCGATGATCTCTAAAATCAAGAACATCACCGGGCTTGAACTTGAATTTCAATCAATGAACTTTCGCATTGCTGTGCACATCTAGTCTAAAACATTGGTTGAAATGCTTGCTTTCATTGTTCAACTGTTTTATTAGGTAAGCTGCATTTAATTCTTCCTCTGATTGTCGATGATTTTGGACTGCTTGGCATCAGACTGTGATCTTTCTGTGCACGTGTGCACGAACTGGAATTTTAGGGTCTAAATAACTCTAATTCTAGCCCGTTTTTCACCGCGCTACCTTCATGGTTTTTGAGCTGTTTTATATCTAAGCTGGTTTTTGTAGTTTTCTCAAGAACATTTTTCATCGTGACCACTGCCTTTAAGTCGCGTCGCTCGTCGCGGGAAGTATGCACTAGGCCTTACGCGGGTAGCTACCGATTCAAGGCAAAGATGCCAGCGCCAAGGAAAGCTATCACTCAAGTTCAGAAAAAGATTAGCGAACTGATGTTTAGCCCATTTTGAGCCGGTCGAAGCAAGGCTTATAAGGCTTATCATGTCAAAATCTCCTTATCACTATTATGTTTTGCCATGGCCGACCGCTCTGCGGCTTACTCCGCCCGGACTCATCCGAGCAGGCTAGGCTTTATTTCGACAATTTGAAAATACAGATAGCACAGTCAGTACCACAAATAGTCAATAGATTTTAATTCATGAGAATGTGACTTATGAAGAAAGCCAACTGTAAAAATTGAAGGCTGCAAGTTCCTATGAAAGAAGCGAATGACGGTGCCGTCCTCATTGAAAAGAACCCTGTACACGAAAACCCGAGTTTTATCTACCTTGAATGCCGTAATCTCTCATAGACTAGGCTTGCCGTGCGATATGGTGTTTGTCCGCAGATACACGGCACACACTGGAGTGGACGCGCACACAATATCAATAAAAAAAATGTATTTTATCACAGAGGAGAAAGGGCGGAGAAAATTATTGAAACTGGAGTGAATTGAGGAAGGTAGCGAAAGGAGACTTTCAATGTATCCATTATAGAAATATAATGTAAACAAACTAAGTTGGAGCGAGGGCTTTTTTTTGGACTTGATAAGGTTCATTCAAATGAGCTTAGTTGATTAAAAACATCACTAAACATGAGAACTAAGAGCATTGTTAGAGAGAAGAGATTCGGGCTAACACTATAATAGCAATAGGTTTAATATTGAATGTGACTTTAGGACCTTAAAACTCGTCCCGGTTTTGTCCCGGTTTTCGGGGTAAAACCGGGACGAGATTTAAGGTCCTTAAATCACATTAAAAATCGATCCTGTTGAAACTGTAATGTTTGCCAGGTTCTCATCTTTCTCACAATCTCTTTTGCTCTCTTGTGTAATGCTACATTTGATCAACTAGGTTCGTTTGAATGAACCTTGTCACGGCTAAATATTTACACTCGCTCTAACATTTCTAAAATGGGTACATACAGAGTAGACAATTTTCATAATCTTCCATTTACTTCAGTTTCAATCCTTTCGTCTTCCCCGTTCTGTAATAAAATACATTTTTATTAATATTGTGTGCGCGTCCACTCCCGTGCGCGCTGTGTAGCTGCGTACAGGCTATAAAACGGCAAAATTTACTAGGTTCCTACGCGTGCTGGTGCGGAGCGGAGGTTAAAGACAGTGAGAGAGCAGACGGAGGCAGAGGCGACGCGCGCGCCACTCGCGCCTCGACTGTTGTGAATTACGGCGTTTTATAGAGGGTACAAACACCGTATCGCATGGCAAGCCGACTCTCTAAGGGATTGCGGCATTCTAGGAGGCTATCATTCGGGTTTTTCATTCCCTACGTATCACATGAATCCTAACATTGTTCCACAACACAAAATTGTTCTGATTTTTACATTAGAACAATCAAACACAGGTTAACTAATCCTTAATAGGATTATGAAGACAGTCCACAGAAAAAACATTGATTATCGCAATAGTGGTGGTTCTGTTGTTTGTAAATGTTCAATTGTTTTGAAATGAAAATTGTTTTATCTCTTGTGATAACTTACCGTCTTACTAACAAATTTTCCTTATAGGATTGTTTTGAAGTTTAGAAATTACACTACCTTTTTTGTTGACATTTTCAGAATTTTCTATATTCAGCGCTTTTTTGTATTCTTGTTTATCAAAATCAGGAAGTCAAAATCATGGCTGTTGTGCTCAACTTTCCGGAAAACAGCCGATTTCGATTTCCTATAGGGGGGTGCCTAAAAATTACTGAGCTAAGGGGGGTGCATATTCAGAATTGCCATGCCGGGACGTGTGCCCAGCCCTGGTCGGGTAACGGAGAGAGGACTTTTCATCCCATCCCGCAACGTCGTCGTCGAGTCTTGAATAGGCGAACTGTCTCACCGTTGGTCTGTGGAGAGCGGCGATCAATTGGCGAACATTAATGTTCGCGATTGAAGGTTTCGAGAGGGGTAACATGAGTAGTTAAGGGGTAGTAACATCGATGATTATTTTCAAGATTTGTGTTGTGGCTTATATGGTCCTTGAACTTCGGTACTTCGATTTCAGCCAAACTTAAGAACCCCGTAGTTAACATCGATGTTAACAGTTTTTCACTACCACCCGTGCTGTATAACACGTACAGGCCATAAAACGGCCAAAGTCTCACCATCGACTGATTTCCACGCGCTGCGCGACCGCACGCGCG
Organism: Aplectana chamaeleonis; assembly: GCA_029168955.1. Taxonomy (NCBI): domain Eukaryota; kingdom Metazoa; phylum Nematoda; class Chromadorea; order Rhabditida; family Cosmocercidae; genus Aplectana; species Aplectana chamaeleonis. The sequence continues at coordinate 676,999 of JAPDOI010000190.1, forward strand.
TCGGAAGCAGACGAGTTTTGGCAGCCGCGCGACGAGTTCCGGCCGCCGTGCGAAGTTTCGGCCTCCGCGCGGCGGCCGAAACTCGTCGCGCCGCGGCCAAAACTCGTCTGCTTCCGACGCGCGTGCGGTCGCGCAGCGCGTGGTCCGCAGTCGACGGTGAGACTTTGGCCGTTTCATGGCCTGTACCAAACGCGAGATCTCATTTCCTCCGACTAAGCGAGATATAAGCGACCACCAAAGGCCCGGCCCTCTTCCTGATTTTCGATCTCAATAGCGGCTAGATGGGTGCATGATTTTCAACCAATTCGTCGTTCTTCACTCCCTTCCCGATCTATCTCCTCATCCTGTTTTGGTCTCGTGCCTCGACTGCGATACAAGAGAAATACAGGCCTGAGACCACTCGTCCATAAAATTTTTGCCCTCAAAATGCAGGCATTTTTGAGGAGCCATATCTCCGTTCGTGGGGGTCTTGGGCGATTTCAGAAATACCATTGTGATCAGAGTGGGACCCTCTCCAAGATGAGAATAAATCTACAAAAAAAATTTTCTGGGTGTCTTGTGCCTTCATGTGAACCAACTTAACAAGGAATGTCTTCACATGGTCGCTTGGCTCCACGTATAGGAGTATTCCCCGTGGCATAGTGAGGAATCGTGAGCTTAATTTGGATACTTTACAATGCAGACGCAAGAGAAATTATTAAATTTTGGTATATAACATTATAACTGGAAGACTGGGTCTTAAAGCTCATTCATTTTTCAAACTGTTCGAACCAAATACTAGGGGAGAAAGGTTCAAGCCTAAATTTCGTCAGCCGCGCACCTTTTTGTGGCGCAGCTTCTTCACCTTCAGAGTCGGCACGGAATACTTAAAGATGAGTCATACTGTTCAGATACCGATCAACTTCACTAAATTCAAAACACTTGTCGAAAATTACCTACATTGTTCTAGAAAGGATCTGTTCATCTTTTTTGTTTTTTCCTTTCGAAACTTGTCATTTTTTCAAATCCTCGATGTTATCGATGTTTTATCTGCCTATTCTATGTTTCTACACGTCTGCAAGGGCGTGGAATAAAGTTAAAGTTATGAGCGGAACTGGAATATCGCGACAAACGACTCTTGCCAGCGACAGCTGCGTCGTGTTACCGGACTAAGTTCAAGAAAACTATTGCTCTTCTGACCGATCTCTGAAAAAAGTGGATGCTATACTCAACTGTGTCCAATACAGGAGACTTTCTATCAACACCTAATTGGAGGAAATAAGATCGTAAGTTCTGTATAGCTAACTATATCAATAGGAAGGTGTGCAATATGTGGATACTGCAGCTGACGCCATTTACTCGCTCCCCATCCTTCCGACTGGGTTCAAGAGTCACAGGAGGAGTTACATGCAGAAAAACACAGGAGTAGCTACATGCAGAAAAAAAGCAGAACACTCTCAAAGGATGTGTTTACGACGGATTTCGCTCTCGATATCCCTTTAGTTTAGGGGAGGCGTGGTGTCCTATATAAAAATTCATGCTAAAAAACACGAATGCGGCGTTTTCGTGCTAAGTGGGCCCTCCATTTCCTACGTTGGGCACTGAGAGTTAGAGAAATGACCGTTCCAAAAGTTTACACCTCTCAATGCAATCAAGCGCTTTAGCTCTTTACAGTACTCCATTAACTTGTTTGTTAGCTGTTAACACAATTCCGAGTTTTCATTTGTACACGTCGAGGGGGGCGGGAATGAGGACCTGAGCGTTTCAGAGACTGCTAAACGCTTGTTCGCAGCAGTTGTTTTGTCATACCAGGCTCGTTTACTGCCGTTCTTTCGACACTGCGAGCCTAGGATCCTCCACGCCTATCATTTTACTGTGTGAAGTCATCGGTAATGGTCATCGTGAGCGCTGCGTTCAAAGGCACTGTTCGCGATAAAAATCGCTTTTCTGTTTTTTTTTTCTATCTTGAAACCGGTCCCATTCTGATTCCAATGATGCTTCTGAAATCGTACAAGGCCTTCTGGGAATGGAGTTATATGGTCCCTGAAAATTGAGCTAGGTAAAATGATGGACGAGTTGTCCGAGGCTTGTAACTTCCGTCTTTTGCAGCCAATGTATGCGAGCTGACCTGAGTAAAGAGAGAAGCTGAGAATAAAGGGAAGAACGGGGCTTTTGACCGGAAACCATTGCTCAACTCACGATTTCGAGTGTTCATTTGTTCACGTCGAGGGGCGGAAAGGGACCGGACTTGCACACAGCGGCGGTGTTCGCCCAATTTTCTAAGCCGTTTTGCGGCTACTGGGTGCTTTTCTTCCCGTTTTTTCGATTCGACGCTGTTCTGCTTCTGAGAGCCACGAGAAGCGTTTGCCATGAAAAATCCGAGGTTGAAGTCTATCGCGAACAGTGCCTTTAACCAATGAAGGATTCTTTCATTAGAGTTATCTATTGAACCCTTTTGACCGGCGGTGTCGCGAGCGCCACAAGGATTGCAGCGAAACGATCGCACTCCGTTCAGTTGCTAGGCCACAGTTCCTACACATACTTCACGCTCTTTTTCGAAAATGGGCGTTGTAGAACCTCCACATTTATTTCTGCCCGACCCTTGTTTTGATAAGTAAAAAGATTATCGTTTAGGGCTCGATAATAGTGGAACTGTGATAGGATGGTAACACATCGTCGTGATTCTATTCAATGAACATGGGTTGGGGAGCTTGGAAATTGGAGAAGGGCAAGAAGGCGTTCGTCCCTTTGTGCATTCGATAGGTCACCAACCACAACAAGTGTTCCGCTCAAAAAAGACGATCTGTATGTAAACATGGCCAAGTATCTGAATAGCGAGATCGTTTCCTGAAGAAAGTCTTTAAGGACTAAATCAAGCCATCTCTCGGAGCGAGACCGGTTTTCCCAATTATGACGTCATCGATCGGACAGCGGCCGAGAGGCGAACTTGCACCGCGGTCCATGTCCGGTTGGAATATCAGCCTCGGCGGCTCTTCGGTCGCTCTCAAGGCGACAGTGGTGCCATCGCCAGAGATAGGAAGACGCGGGAATGGTTGTTCTTTAAGTGATAACGTGCAGGCCATGCTATCACTCAAAGAACAACCAATCCTGCGGGTATAAAAGGCGGCTCGTCCTGTGTAGACGGGCAGTTGACCTTCCGAAACCACCATCGAGAGGTGATCTCGGGCCTCTTCACAGAAGGACAATTTTTGGCGACCGAGGGGGTCCCCGTGGACGGCGGGGAGGTAGGCTTCCTCACTGCGGACCATGCTGAGAGGGGATCATTGTTGCGGCCTGTGGCAGGATGAACCTCCTTGCCCATAGGCTGTAACAAGTACCCTATCCTCTTGAGAGGCTTCACCCTCTCCAGAAGAGGCGAAATTATGAAAAAATAGCTGTTGGTAAAATTTCGGAAATCGCCCGTACAGCGCCCGTAGTGCCAAATGCGACCGATTATCGCTCCGAGCGGGACTGCGCTCGCCCGGCGAGCGCCCGAGTAGATGGCTGATTTTCGCTCAGAGCGGAGAGACAGCGTTGCTTGAGTCGCGCTGCGGCCCTGCTCCGAGGAATGGTTTGTCTGAGGATCTAACATATTCACAAGCCTGCTCCGTAGACCACCTTTTCTAATACTATTCGACGTTGTAAAATGCATAAATTTTGAAGATGAATGTACGAGATAGTCACATCATTGAAAGGCTGGATCGGCGTAGAGTCTACATAATGTTGTTGCTGACCACTGATATCGCGCTCCTCCACAGTCGTACGTGGAGTCAGCGCGACCTCCTCGTCACTTTTTTGCTAGTGTCAATCTTTTATATGTATATCTAGGAGGTCCGACCCACAACAGTCCCAGAGTCTCTTAGCTCTGCAAGGACTTTTTCCGGAGAACGCTTAGACAACTTTGGAGAGGGTATGGCACCTGTTTTTTTTTTGAAAAGGGTATGACACCTGGATTTTTTGGCAGGTGCGGATTTTGTGACTATATATAGTTTGTCCGAGTGAGACTGTCCGCCCACGCGGTCGACGGGCGTGTGAAGCCAGCATCTCTAACGTGTTTTTTCGGACTAGTAAAGTGAATAGCAGGAATATTAGACGAATAATGGATCATATCCCAGTCAACTGTCTGCAGCCGTCTGAAAGTTCGTCCGAAAAAATTCTTTTGCAACGAACACTCGACACGCGTGCTAACCGCGTGTGCGTACAGTGTCTTTCGGATAAACTTTACATTGGTTGAAAACAGTGTGACTGCGACTATTGTAGAAGGATTACATGCTCGCAGGATACCACTAACTGTTTCCAGCCTCTAATCTCCTAGTCCAAGTAAGCCGCGCTTCAACGGCGGTGGTCGCAAAGAAAGGAATTGCTGAGAAAATCACAGAAAGCAGTTCGAATAAAAATGAGACGACTGTGAAGGCCCCTCCCCATAAAAAAGCGCTGTAGTTAAGGTGCGTCCGATTGAGAATGGCGGCCCATGCGGCCGGCGTGCTTTGCAGGCGGCCGTCGCGTTCGCCGCTCTCGGACGAGCATGCGAAAAGTCCCCACCGCCATCGACCACGAACGGGGCCGGCACCGGCTGGCAGCAAGCACTGCGCCGATCAATCGGTGGGAGAGGGGACGGCCGTCGTTGAAATCCAACACTCGTCCGAGGGCGACACATGCGACGGCCGCCTGCCAAGCACGCCGACCTCGTGGGCCGCCATTCTCATTCGGGCACACTTTAAAGGTATTCAGACCTCAATACGGGTCTGAATTCAGCACACAACACGGGAATATATTGGCCAAATTGAGGGAACGGAACTATTCCAACAGGCTGGAGTGATTGCTTCTTGTAACTGACTTAACCCCGATTTCGAGCCAGCTGATAATCCTAGCACGGTAAATCATGGAATTTGAGCATGTGGGCTTGTCCATCTTCGAAATTATTGCAAAGTTCAGGCGGTTAATTCCATCCAAAAGTGATTTTTCTTCAATTCTACATATGAGATCGACTTCTGAATCTAGAGAGTAGAGAAAAATTCACACTGTATTTTATTGCGACCACTTGGTATATCAACACTATTAAAGGCACAGGCCACCCAGAAAATTATTTTTCAGTTTTTAGGCTTATATTGGAGACGGTCACACGCTGATCACAGCGGTATCTTTGAAATCGTTCAAGACCCTCTACGAAAGGAATTATGGCTCCTCAAAAAGCCTGCTATTTGAGAGCCAAAAATTGGTGGACGAGTTGTCCTAGGCCTGTATCTCCTTTCACTCGCAATCGTTGAAAGAGAGCGAGTCAGGATTATGAGAAGGGCCGGTAACGGACTCAAGAACGTAGACTCGGTTGAAATTCATCCATCCATCAAGCCGATATTGAGGTCGAAAATCAGGAAGGTGGACGGGCCTGTGGTGGTGAGTGAAGGGGGTCGTGCGTGTGGTGGTCGTTTATATCTCGCTTATCTGGAGGAATTGAGATCTCGCACTTGGCAAGTGTTATACAGGAGGGGTCTACAACACAATTAAATGAAAATCACAAAATTCATGTCTGAGGGTGTACTGTGCCTTTAGGGCAGCAAACGGCAGCACATTACGACGCCTAGCTGACGACTGGAAAGTTTTTATGACGTCCTGCGCACTCCCACTGGGGTCCTGCGCAGTTTCATAACGTCCTGCACACACCCACTGCTGTACTGCACACTTTCTATGACGTCCCGCGCAGTAACACTGCGGACCTGCACACTCTCCCTGAAGCCCTGCACACTTTCCATGACGTCATGCACACTCATCAACCCCGAGATTCATTACGGCGTCGCGTAAAAAAACTACTGAAGATCTGTCGCTTTGATTAGAGCGTAGCCCTTTTAGGGGATGGCTCATAGAGGCTTTCATTACCCAGGACTAAAAGTGCGCCCCACGGAAAAATTCGATTTTCCCGAGGCGCGCAAGAGGAAACTCAGGCTGATTTTTTCGTAATCGATGCATGTCTCACCCACCCGTATGTTGGTGCCATTTCATACCTGTTTTGATCAGCCATTCCGAAGAACACTCACACATACACACATACAAATTGCTTTAAGTATAAGGATACTCAGTAGGGATGCGATTTCCCGGGATATACAGAAACTACACCCATGGACATTACTGTATGCTGAACATGTAATGGTAGGCGCTGAGACACGAGTGGAAACGCAGACGCGACTGCAGCAGTGGAAAGACCGTCGGCAACACTTCGGGCGTTGTCCAGACATCGCAAAAACGGAGTGCATGGAATGCAGACTTATGGGTAAGGAGAGAATACCTTGGATGGCGTCATCCTCAACAGTACGGAAAGTTCAAAGAATTTTGGCTTGGAGATCGCTTCTTCTGGCGGCGTTCTGAAACATGCTCACGGTCGCGCAAACACAGCTGGGATGAAGCGTAGAGCCTCAACGCGCGTCATGAGAGACGAGAAAATCTCAGTCCGTCTCACATAAATAATCTACAGAACGCTCCATCGCCCTCTACGCTACTGAGTGCTAGCCAGCTACAAAGGCTGGCGAACAAAGAGTGTTGGGGTCACTTTGCAAGACAGATTAAGGAACAACTTCGGACGCTTTACCTCTGAAGTCTTGTAGGTTTCTACGAAGATCGAGGAATCCCGACTATGGTGGTATTGACACGTACAGCGAAGAGACGAGGGATGGTTGGCCATGACAACACCGAACATGGAGGTGACAGGAGTGAGACCACGCGGTAGACCTAAAACTCGCTAGCTTAATCAAGTGAAAGCTAACATGACTAGAGCACGTATCTCTGTGAGGGTCTCAACCGACAGGAACAAACGGCTTACAGAACTTAAACAAACGGATCCTGCAGAATTGTGGGACAAACGCTAGGAAGAAGAAGGATCAGCACCGCTAGGAAACTATACTAAATGAAAGTAATATGGGTTGTTCATGGTGTTTTCTACATAGTCCATCCATGGAAAATCATTGTTGCTCCTTCTTGTGATGCGCCTTGCATTCAAAGTCCGTTCAGATAATTAGATATTCTCTGAGTTTGTGAAGAATCTGGGCAAAAGCTTGCCTAGTCATCTCGTGCTCAACACATTCATCTTATCCTCCCGAACGTAGTGCCTATGGCCAGGAGGTGGGAGGAGGGGGAAAGGCACTGTGACGACAGTGACGCCTCTTTCAGCTAGTCTACACGCTCTTCAAGAAATGTGACTACTGCACTGGCACTTCACCGCAGTAGGATGTAGTCATACACTAATTTGTCGCACAGGTGGACGGCAAATGAAAGTTATTGATAATCCTCTGCCATTACGTGAAGCAATCGATGAATGGTTCCGCTGCGAGAATGTTTAGAAACCTGGTTTTCTCCGATAGCTGCCAATTCTTGTTGTGGCTATTCCGCCGATTCCATCCAAAGTTGGAATGGAACCCAGTGATGCTTCCGTTCCCATCAAAGCTTGGCGCAAGCTATATGCACCTATGTTTTAGCATATGGCACCAGGCTTACGCTAATCTTCCATAGGGAACACAATATATCACTGGGATTCATGCCTACTGTATTTCCCCTCTATTTATTGCTTCTGAACAACTCGCTGTTCCTTGCAGTAGCTATACCTGTCGGAATCAAATTTGTTGGGTTCTCAGATTATCCTCAATGCAAGTTTTCTACTTGAACGTCCCTTGGATCATCGACGAAACAGAGTACAACTGTAGCTCGAGGAGTCTCGATGAGTGGAACAAACGAGGGGTGAAGAATCAGTTTGAGGGCGCTTACTTTTTATTCAGTGGAACCTTGCTAACGGTGAGTGCTAATATCTTAGAGAAATGCTTGTCTTTAACTGGGGCATGATACAGGCAATTTATGTACTCTCGCTCTTTGCTATGGCTCGCGGAAAACTCCTGCATATTCCGTGCTATCGTCTCATGTTCTTCAACGGCATCATAGACATAATGACTCTCGCAGTTGGATCATTCCTGGTTCCTTATATTGACTTCGTGAGTTTTCCTACTGTCGAATATGTTTTGATGTTCTCGCAAATTTTCGTTTCGTTTCAGAATGGGACTGTGTTCTGCAACAGTATTGCTTTCAGCCAGTTTACTGGTCATATTGGTTGGAGTAAGAATTTTTTCCACTTTCTCGACATCTTTCGAAAAAGGAGCACTATTTTCCCTTTCTGATCTGAATATCGCCAGTAAATGGACCGGAGCCTTGGTCCAATCTTAACTGCGGCTCCTCTAATTATTCAATCAACTTATAGTTACAGACATGTTCATTAGACACATCCGACTAGCAGGGGAATACACAGATCCAATCTTTATGCAAGCTTTTCTAATCGTTCGTGTATTAAGAGGTTGCAATAGGCACATCTTCTCTTCCCCAGTAATAATAAAAACAGTTGGGGACAGTTTCTAAAGTAGGCAAAGCTACAAAAATAATGGATAAGCTAGCTTTACGTGGAACGAAAGCTTCCTTTTTCGGGTTGTCTAAGGTGGCGAATTTTAAGCAGAGAGTCTCAGGGAAATATACAATATCTCGAACGAAGCTCCAAGGAATATATTGGGGAGGCTTCTCGTTCCGTTAACGGTTCACGATTATCTTCGATTTCGAGATTAATCACTAAATCTATCGTTTGCCCCCCGGGTAGAACTGAAATGACGAAGGAACCGAGAAAAACGCACCAAAAGGCACGAAATCCTGTAATATCATCCCGCTTTTTTACTCTCAGTTGAGCTGTTTGTTGTGACAACGAACTCGTTTGTGGACCCGTCTTTTGCAATTCTCTATTTTGTGTAGCTCCGTTCTTCCCTTCGGACGCTAACTAATACTGTTTTGCATAAAATATTCTTTTATTTTTGAAGTGCCCGGTTTTTCACTGGTGACAACCACCGTGAACACGTTCATCCAACCGGACAACTAGTCTAGGCCAGAGAATAATGTAACAGACATAAGAGATTTTATTGCGTTTTTTGATTTTTTTTCGTAATTTTGGTAAAACATGGTTGCCAACGCATTGTTTTGAGTGGAAAACTCGGGAGAGAAAATCATCGTGAACACTGCCTTCGAGTCTTTCTTCTACAGAGGTTGACAATAATTTCTTCTCATAGCATGACTATGATAGCAGTCGTGGGAGTCTTAAAAGATCACGGCGGGCTGCCTCAGTTACTGCACAGTGACGCTTTCGACCGTTACTCATCCTAGACTTCCAACTTAGCTCTAGTTCTTCACCCTGAATACTTCCTCCTGGCGATGTATGGGTGCAGATAAACATGATCAAGACTGGCGTGGGTAACTACGAAATCTGGCATACAAGATACTACTGAAAAAGGTACTTCCAAGACACTGCTAAACGAATGAGCCCATTCCCTAGGCGCGAATATAGAATAGTAACTGAAAAAACAATGTTAAAAAACACGAATCAGAACAGATATTCAATTTTATCCGGTGAAGCGTTGCCGATTGGCTTAACCTAATTGAGATCGCCTACAGTCTGATAGTGATCGGAGATTTTAGCGACTACAAACCGTTGACTATGGAATAGACTTTAGAAAAAGAATGAAGCATCTCTCTTTTCGTTTCGTTATGCCAGAGGTAGTCATGTTGTAGGACTCGGATGCAGTGAACTCATTCTACACATTAAGAATGAGCAGCCTTGCCTCCATTTGAGAGGATAGGTGGATAAATCTTCGAACGGCGAGGGAATGAAGAAAACTGCTCAAAATCAACTGATCCTGGTCGGAAGACTACACTAAATGTTTGCTCCGTATTTTTATTCATATCGTCAGTGAGAATATAGCGCAAGTTTAACTGTGAGAAAGCCTATTACTGGTTTCGTGCATGATAATGTAACAATTTTTTGAAAATATTTTTATTTACCAAAAACAATAACAATAGTTAATCAAAACATATATAAATGATCACTCGAGAGCATAGTCATCTTCCACTTCAAGAACTGCTTTCCATTTGCTTAGCAGTCGGTCGATTCCATGTGCGCAAAAGTCACGATTCTCGGAGGCAGTCCACGCTTTAGCATTAGCCACCAAGCCATCCAAGTCGTCGTATACTTTGTTTGTGAGCCGTGCGCCAGTTTTCCAAAGAGCGATTGACATGATAGTCCGTTGGTGCTTCTTTCGGTGATTACGGCGGATGTGGGATCATATCCCATTCTTTAGTGGCGATGGATTCGATAACACGGAGCTCAGCATGTTGGGGGGCGTTATCGTAAAGTGAAATGATGTGGTTTTCTTTTGCGCGGTCCTTTCGCCTCAATCGCAACGTTAAAGGCAGTGTTGACGATGATTATCGCACTCGAGTTCGACCCAAATATGGGATTGTTTGGTCGTGAGGTAACTAATAGTGAAGAAACAAGGAAGAAAAACGTCCAGAATAAGTCAAAATAACGGTTTCTAAATTCAGAGCGTGGACGAGAATCATGGGCCCTGCTGATTTCGGCAAGCGCGCGCTAATCGCGAAACCTGCGCGAATCGACAATGCTAACTGCGGCAGAGTTGCTTGGCAATTTGCCATCGAAACGTGTGCGGCGCCACAAGCTCGTCCGATTGGGGGGCGGACCGGGATATGTAGGCACACCGGGATAGCTTTCAAAGCCGTTTGTATTTATTTCTGGCCAGTTTTCGTTGCTTTCTTCGACCCTATCCTTCACAGCACCTGCCAACTTAGTGTTTCACCCCGAGACCTCGAGAACGAGATTTATCGTGAACACTGCCTTTAAGGTGATCAAGCTGAGCCAGATAGACGTCGCTGCTGATGTCGAATTGCCGCCTGCCATTTCTGTAAAGGATTCTCCATTGTTGCCTTACATCTGCGTCGTTAAAGGCAGTGTTCACGATAGTCATTGATTTTGAGATTAATCGCTTAATCCATTGTTCGGCCCCGGGTAGAAATAAAATGGCGAAGAAACCGAGAAAAACGCACTGTACTCTCAACCCGCTTCTTTACTCTCAGTGTAACTAACTGTTTGTTGTGACAAAGAAATCGTTTGTGGACCCGTCTTTTGCAACTCTCTATTTTGCTTGCTCCGTTCTCTTCTTTGGACCCTAACTAAAACTGTTTTGCCCAAAATATTCTTCCATTTCGGAGTATTCCCATTTTTTTTTCTGAGTTTATTGCGTTTCTCGCCGTTTCTTCGTAATTTTGGTAACACTTGGTAGCCAACGCATTGTTTTGAGTGGAAAACTAGGGAACGAGAATCATCATGAACACTGCCTTTGAACCAATATCAAATGCTATTTGAAATGATTTCCCAATGAATGATTCCGCTCCTGTCCCACCACACACACCACATAGCCCTCTAACGATGCACGTCTTTTAATACTCCTCCGGGGGAAACATGTGGCATAACGCAGATCTTCTTTCTTCCAACGTTTTTGAAGAGAAGCCCTGGAGAGACTGATCCCCAGTGACATTATTCTTCAAAAATGGTGTTTGTTCGTTTCGCTGCTGTAAATCGGTGAAAATTCGAACGCATTAAGCTTACTTGTTGTCGGAGAGCTCGTGGAACACCATCCAGCCAATTTCCGTACCTTTCCAAGCTTCTTCAAGCGTCGTACGATTGTTGATTGGTGGTTATTCGAATCGTCAACCAGCATTCGCGTTGTCAGGCTTTCGTCCCCTTGCACGGCTGTCAGGAGTGTTTGATCATCAAAATCCGATGACCGCAGTCTTCATTCTTCATCCTTCAAACTAGTAGTGTCCCCTGATTCAGAGCGAAAATTCTATCGTCGGCAGCCGCGTCGCGCGCTGCTCTCGCTGGCCTAGCCGCTCATCATCCAAGTAACTGTCCTTGCCATGAGAAATATCCGCCTCCCGCCAGTTATCTGTAATTTATTCTGAGAAGATGACAATCTCTAGTCGCTCAAAAGCCAACAAGAAATCTGGCTCCGTCAATCCCTCATCAACATCCTCGCAAGCAGCTCAATTATCGAGTCTTGAAGATGCAATGAAGGATCTGAACGATTCGACTGCAGTGCCGAACTGTGTGAAGATTGCATTTTCAAAGTTAACAGAGGAACAGGAGGTGGTTCGTCGCGAGCGAGATCAACTGCGTGAAGAAAACAGGATGGTACGTGAGAAATTTGACATTTCGCAAGATATTGATGTGTATTCTGACGCATTTGCGGACTTTATGGGTAAAGCAGTTATTGATTCTCGTGACCATTCTAGCCCTCCTCGTTGTGATTGTGAGGAATTTGAACGCCTTAGATCTATCGTTTTGAGTGGGGTTCGTGAATCTAGTTCTTTTGATGTCTGTGAGAAATTGAATCATGATCATGCCAGCGTTATGAGCGTTTTGGGCCATCTAAAAGTCGAATGTACTCCTTTGTCGGTATATAGGCTTGGTCGACCTGTCGAAGGGAGACCAAGGTTGCTAAAGGTAGTTCTTCCTGCGTCCCATTTCCAATGTTTCGCTGTTAGAAATGCTTCGAAGTTACGTTTTTCTATGAGAGAGGGATTTCCCTTTGGGAGTCTCTTACACGCTCGGAGAGGACAGAGAAAGGATTATCTGGCCCGCGAGTATCAATCTATTTGGTTTGTCAATTCTGTCGATGATTCTGCTTTAATCTGTTAGGCACTACTCGGACCCCTATCTGCGGCCTCAAGTGTTTTTATTGCAACGCGCGCTCTATTATGAAAAACATCTCCTATTCGAAATGTGCTATTGAGAAATTCAAATTGGGCGTAATAATGGTGACTGGTACATGGCTAAACAGTTCTAATGATCTAAGTGTAATTTTCGGAGAAATATTTCGTGATTTCCTTCTCGTAAGATGCGATAGAAGTGGTAGAAGGGTGGTAGCGTCCTTATTCTTATTAGAAAATTCATTTCCTTCGAGACCGTGTATGTTGAATCGATCAACGATGCTTATGAAATTGCCTGTTGTGATTTAAAACAAATCCAATCCAATGTAAGGCTTATTCTAGTTTGCAAAACTCCCAGCAGTGACCTGAAAAACACGATTTTGCCCACAAAGGTGATAGGTGACTCGATTTCTTGCGAAAATGAATGTGTGTTTTGTGGTAACTTCAAATTCCCTGACATTGTGTGGTCTAAAAATCCTTGGCAAGCTTCCACCTCCGCTTCAAAAATCTTTATTGACCTCTCCGCCTCATACAAGCTAGAGCGAAAAATTCTTTCTCCAACTCGTGGTGGGAACATATTGTTTCTGATTCTCTGCTGAACTCCGCCATTGCCGGTCCCAAGCCCGGATGAGAAAGGAGGAGGGTTGGCCCCCCATGCTACCGACGGGCTGGAAAACCTAAGGTGGTAACCATGGAGAGTCTCATAGGAATACGCGATACGGCTACCGCATCCGGGGCAGCCGATGCGCCAACACTGGGGACCCAGGGTGTTGGTGACAAGTATGCTACTGGCCAGAACAGTGGACGACTGGTAACGCCGAAGAAGGAGGTGCGGTTCGCGGCATGGAATGTGCGATCAGGGCATTACGTCGGGCAGAAAGAAATCATTGCCAGAGAACTGTTGAAGTCGAAGGTATCGGTTGCCGCCCTGTCTGAATTAAGGATCAGTGGAAGTGGAACAATGACTGTCCAGGTGCCAGATAGTCAAGAAAGGATGGTGCTGTACTACTCCGGTAGTGACGGACACCATCAGGGCGTTGGATTCATGCTGAACTGGAAAGCAGCTGGAAGCGTTGTGACATTCGAGCCTATCTCTAGCAGAATCGCTGTCCTCACGCTGAAAGGAACTATAAGGACACATATTGTGGCAGTTTATGCGCCCACAGAGCCTAGCCCGGATTCAGACAAGGACGCATTTTACGCTCAGCTTCAGGACGTTCTGAACACGATTTCAAAGAGAGACGTTGTTCTAGTCGCAGGTGATTTCAACGCACATGTTGGAAAAGACAGGATGGGCTGGGAAGCAGTATTGGGCCGATTTGGCGGTGGCGACATGAACGACAATGGTCTGCGCTTGCTCACGTTTGCAGCTTTCAATGGACTCATAATTGGAAACAGTCACTTCCAGCATCGCAGAAAGCATCAGTTGACGTGGAGAAATCCTTCCGGACGAGACGTAGCTTTGTTAGACTACGTGCTGATGAGCTCGCGTTTCAGGTCGTCGCTCAAGGATGTTCGTGCAATGAGAGGACCCGACTGTGGTTCAGATCATTACCTTCTACGTGCAGTAGTGAAGCTTCGTCTACAACGAGCTAGGATTGTGGAGCCATCTAAACGCCAATTCAACTGGGCACATTTGATGGTACCTGAGACGAAGGAGTTATTCCAAATGGCACTGTCGAATCGGTTTGCGCTGTTGGCAGACGATGCATCTGTGGATGAACAAGAACAGCAGCCACCATCGTGGAATGTGCAGAGCCACTTTGTCCTGCCCCTCGTAAGCGAATCCAGCCATGGATATCAGATGAATCCATACATCTCATAGAAGAAATGAAGAAAGCGAAATTGACCAATTTCGATCGATATCGTCAGCTCTGCAGAGAGCTTCGTTGCAGATTGAAAATGGAACGAGAGTCGTATTGGAATAAGGTAGCTGCTGATTTGGAGGAGTCTGTGAGCAGGCATGATTATCGAACTCTCTATCGGACACTCAAGCGGCTCGGAGGAAGGACGAAACCAACAAGCGATAGTATCAGGAATGCAGATGGGTCATTCGTGCGCTCTGTGGACGAGCGCCTCCGTCGATGGAGACAGTTCTTCAGTGAACTATACAGTCATGAAGCGCCGCAAGGACCGCTTGTCGAGCCACCGCTAGTTGAAGCGGCCGGAGATGCAGTTCTCGACGCAGAACCCACTGCAGATGAACTAACAGCAGCAATAAAGTCACTGAAAAACGGCAGAGCGTCAGGAGTGGACAAAATCACTGCGGAAGCCATCAAGGCTGGCGGAGACGTCTTGCTGCGCCAACTTCATCGGCTGATTACTCTTATATGGCAGTCTGAAAAAATACCAGCTACCTGGAAACGTGCCACAATCGTGCCCATACACAAGAAGGGTGATGCTAGAGACTGCAAAAATTACCGAGGGATCAGTCTGTTGTCTATCGTTGGCAAAGTCTTCATGAGGGTTATTCAGAACAGACTTCAGCGTCATCGTGAGCAAACAAGTCGTGAAGGACAGGCGGGGTTCCGGCCAGGAAGAAGCTGCAGTGATCAGATCTTCGCACTTCGACAGCTAATGGAAGAGAGAATTCGCTCTGGGAAGCGTGTCGTTATCGCATTTATAGACTTCAAATCTGCGTTCGATTGTATTCACTGGCCGGCGCTGTGGAGAGCACTTGAAAGCGAGCACATACCGAGGAAGATAGTCAAGCTCCTCCAGGAAACGTACGAAGGGTCTACCAGTTCCGTACGCATTGGGGATCAGTTGTCCGAGGAGTTTGCCGTTACCGCTGGAGTTCGCCAAGGCGATGTGGTCTCGCCTCTGCTCTTTAATACTGTTGTGGACGCTATTATGAGGAAGGTCTTCGAGAACAGAAGAGGCGTTCAATACGGAAGTAACGAGTACGTCACAGATTTGATGTTCGCGGATGACAGCGCAGTGTTTACGGACACTGATGCGGAGGCAACGTCCTTGATAAGCGATATGGCACTGATTGCAAGCTCCTACGGCTTAAGAATCAACCAGGAGAAGACCAAGGTCATGACATCCGATGGTTCGCCTGCATCTGTTCAGTTTGAAGGAGTTGAGCTTCAACAGGTCAAGGAATTCAAATACCTTGGGTCGGTAGTGCAGGAGCGAAAAGTTGCGGCTACGGCAGAGGTGTGCAGCAGAATCGGGCAGGCGTCTAGTGTGTTTGCGTCGCTTGGCTGGTGTTTGTGGAAGAAAAACAACATTTCACTGGAGACTAAAGTGCGAATGTTCCGAGCGCTGATAATACCCGTATTACTATACGGCTCGGAAACCTGGACTCTGCTGAAGTCAGACCTCGTCAAGCTAGAAGTCTTCCAGATGCGATATTTGCGCCAGATTCTTGGAATTACGATTCGTGATCATGTTTGCAACGACGATATACGGAAGAGCTGCATGAATCAACCGACGGTCGGAGAACAGCTGCAGACAAGAAGACTGCGATGGTTCGGACATGTATGTAGGATGGACCCGTCCCGTCTCCCGTACAGTATGCTGTGGCGTAAGCGCCCACCATCGTGGAGAATTCAACGAACGGCCTCGAAGAAGACATGGCTCAAACATATAGAGGAGGATCTGAAGACTCAACGGTGCAGTGTTCTTAACGCTAAACTTGTTGCTGCAAACCGTTTTGATTGGAAGCGTATCGTTCAGGCCGCACGAGCTCCTATGGCACCTACAGCAGTGTATTGGTTGAGAGGGCATCCCGCTCCACCAGACGCCAGCTAACGGGATGAGTGAGTGAGTGAGTGATTCTCTGCTGTCTGGGAAACATTGTCGAAAATGTTATTGTAAACTCTTCTATTTTCTTTGACTTATTCTGTGCAACAGAATCACCTACGTATTGCCTCCGGAGGTCATACAATACAGCCGATTATGACATTATTTATCAATATTTATACTCCGTACATTGGCGTATGCTCCTCGAACCGCGTATGCGTACCCAAGAAAAATACGAATTATTTCTATCGGTCCTTCATCATTGTATAGAAACATTTGTTCCAGTGGAGAAGCAACTCCTGAGCAGAGGTAAACTTCCACCAAATCTATCAAGACTTTTTGAACCCTAGGAAACGGTTTGGGCTGAAACTCAACTGAACCCTGGTCAAAGTAATCTAGAACGTTTTCAAAGGATTAAAGCCAGATCTGACCGTCCGCTCAAGAAATATTAAAGCTATAGGGAACGCAAACTTTTCTCAAATCCAAAGAAAAACACTCTACAAGCTTTTAAATTCTAGACTGAAAGGGTCCAAAACATTTCAACCGTAACTGACCAATCTGGAAGTTTTGCATCATCGAATTCTTCTAAAGCGTCCGTCTTTGCTAGATATTTCCAAACATCTTTCTCGGACGATTGTTCTGATTACTCTTTGCATTCAGGCCTTAGTTCCAATTCTACTGACAGTTCAGTTCGGTTTTACAAAGAAGATATCTATATGTTAAATTACCTTTATCCTAATCCGTGACACCTGATGAAGTGCCTCCGTACTTTCTCAGAAAGGTTGCTGTTGCTATTGCTGCTCCACTGGAACATATTTTCAATTACAGTTTCATGCATTGTGAAGTGCTCCATCGATGGAAGCATGCGTTCGCATCCCCAATTCCCAAAAAAAACCATAATCTAGTGTCCAATTGCCGAGTTATCAGCATAACCTCTGTTATGGCCCGAGTTTTTGAAAAATCTTGAAAGTTGCCCTCGTTAATCATCTCGATAAAAATATTGTCATTCCTGATAATCAACATGGCCTCAGGAAAGAAAAATCCACTGAAACATTAGTGTTGACCGTGCTTGACGCTTGGAGCAGAGCTTTAGATCAGAACGTCAACGTAGATGTTGTCTACTTTGACTGCAGTAAGGCATTCGATAGGGTACCTTTCAAAGAACTTGTCTTCAAGCTCCGGAATATTGGTGTTCACCCATGAATAATTTGATGGATCGAATGTTTTATCACTGGTAGATCCTTTCAAGTCAAAGTAAATATTCGCTTCTCTGATCTTTATCCAATAACTAGCGGTGGACCTCAAGAAGGTGTGCTTTCACCTATGTTCTTTATAATTCATACATTTGATATACCTGGTTCTATAGACGCTTACAACGTTTCTTGTAAAATGTTTGCGGATGACATGAAATTTATAAAAATATTCGATTTCTGAGGATAGTAAAGCTCTCCAATCAGCAATTATCGCTATCGCGGACTGGTCGGCCCACTGGAAGCTTTCCCTCTCAGCTCCAAAAACAAACCACTTTCATCTTGGAAATTCAGAAAATAGATTCTCTAATCACCTTGGTGCCGTTGAACTACAAAAGACTGGTAGTTTGCGTGACCTGGGGTTCACACTAGACAAACCTCACTTTTAGTGAGCTTTTCGAGGCATACTCAGAAAAAGAAAACAAGTTACTTGTAATATAAATGTATCTTGGATGTCTCAAGTAATTTACATTTATATTACATGTAACATACATTTATATTACATGTAAGTTACATTTATGTAACATGTAACTTACATTTACATATTCATAATGGGGGTGGTGGCCATCGTGTATCAACACTCCTGAGGAGGCGGGAGAAACGGGGGAGGAGCGAGGTTCCTGATTGGACGCAACACGGGCTAGCCCCGGCCCCCGGCTGTTGCGTCCAATCAGGAGCCTCGCTCCTCCCCCGTTTCTCCCGTCTCCTCAGCAGTGTTGATGGCCACCACCCTCATAATGGGTGGCCATCGCGCGATGCTGACCACACGCGTCGCAGAGAACGCTTTCGCAAGCACCCCAGACCACACATTAAGCGGAAACCGCTGTGTGTGGCCTTCACTGCTAGTGTGCGGTCAAGTTCCCCAAACTTGGGTAATAAACCAACATCAGCCCCTGTCCTAAGCCTGACCCCCGAGAGTCCGTCGTATACTCTCCAGGGAATTTCTCCTTGGCCGGTTTAAGTTACTTATCTTGTGTCATTTAAGTTACATGTAACATATCGGAGGCGCAGTGCACGCGGTGTTTCGGCGATATATTGCATGTAACTTAAATGTCCTCAGATAAGTAGCAAGTAACTTACATTGGCTTAGATATGTTACAAGTAACTTGTTTTCATTTTTCTGAGTAGGCGAAGAAAGCCGAAAGAATCATTTACAGAATATTCAGATCGTTATACACGAACTCAGCAAATCATCTGCTACTGGCGTATAAGTCGTATGTTCGCCCGATTCTCGAATACGGCACCACGAATTACAGGTAGTCGTCTCGTGGCCCCAGACTGTGAGGAGGGCGGGCAGATTACAGGGAAAGGCTGTCTCACCTATTGGTTGAGGCCACTTCTGCAATCATTAGCGCTGCCTAGCCCTTCCCACTGATCTGCCCCCCCCCCTTCTCACTGTCTGGCACCACGAGACGACCACACACGGTTCACAGTACCTGTTCCAAACCTGACATTCAAAGACTTGAGGCCGTGCCAAACAGTTTCATCAAGAAGTTATGGATCAGGCTTACACGGTTATGATTACGCCACCATCCCTTCCGCTCCTATTCGAAATAAAACTCTTTTCGTTGTCAATACGTAGAAAAAGAAGCGATCTTATCATGATTTTCAAAATGATGACCGGTTAAATTGATTTACCGCTCAACCAATTTTACTCAACTTTGCCATCTAGCACACGAGGAAGTCAGAACAAAATTCATTTCTCAAAAGCTAGGAGGAACACGCGTGCAAACTTTTTCACTCAAAGAACAGGCTCAGAATTCCTAAAATTTTCAAGAAAAATATGCGTTCCCCACTTCTATTCAGCAATTTAAGAGGCTCGTAGATAGATACTGCTCCGTATACTTGGGCACTTCCAATGTTCGAATAATCAAATAATTGAATCTTTCGCAGCAATCTCAGAATGTACTCTAACTTTTCCTGTTTCTTCGAGTTGGTCTAGGGTTACCGCTCCAAAAATTGATGACAGACCAGATTTCTGATCACTCATTAAATTCGAATTGACAGTTATTGGAAATTATTCGGATATTCGAATAATTTTGGACTAACCGACAGTTTTAGTTTCATTAGAGGGTATAATTCTATTTCTCATGAATTGAGGGAGCCTTGCTCACTGAAGTCATTCTGTTTTTCCTATCTAACCCCACATTTAACGATTTATGCCATATTGCTTTCTGGATGTTTGCTCCTACGTATTCTTGACAACCGTTGTTTTTTCGCGTGGTTTTCCCTCGTATTAATAAACAAATAAATAAATAAGCGTTTCCGTACAACTACCAGTAATTGTTCCTTCGCCAAAAAGTTTGTTGAGATCGCGAAATGACTGGACTGCGGTCCATCCTTTCTCGTAGTGGTAGAGCATAAAGCAACACCGCCATGGCCGGTCCCAAGCCCGGCTGAGAAAGGAGTAGGGTTGTCCCGTGCCGACGGATTGTAAAACTAGGCTTGTAACCATGGGAGACGATTTAAGGAACCAAACGTGTGCTACTGCATCCGGGGCAGCCGATGCGCCGGATCTGATGAACCGAAACCAGGGTTCCGGTGACAAATATGCGACTGGTTATAAGAATAGAATTTTTACGCCGAATCTAGAAGTTCAAGTCGCTGCATGGAACGTACGCTCAGGCCACCATGTTGAGCAGAAGGAAATGATCGCTTGCGATTTAGCACGATACAAGATCTCCATTGCGGCGCTCTCGGAGCTACGAATGACAGGGTCTGGACGAACGGTCGTGCAAATCCCTGATTCTGACGCTCAAATTACGCTGTTCTATTCTGGAGGAGATAAGCACTTGGAAGGTGTCGGCTTCGCTTTGGATGGCAGGGAGACTAAAAGCGTGCTGGCTTTTCAACAGATATCGCGCCATCTAGCCGTATTGACACTAGCGGCTACAGCAAGTGTGCACATAATTTCTGTCTACGCTCCCACGGAAGTCAGCTCAGACGATGCGAAGGATGAATTTTGCACCAGTCTACAGGACGCTATCGAAATAAAAATGGATTTCATAATTATCGCTGGCGATTTGAATGCTCATGTTGGAGCAGATAGGTCGGGCTGGGAAGGAACATTGGGCCGATACGGACTAGGTGAAGTCAATGAAAATGGTATGCGTCTACTGTCGTTGGCCGCAAGCAATGGACTATTATTTGGAAACAGCCATTACCAGCATCCTCGTAAGCATCAACTCACCTGGCGTGCACCGAATGGCAAAGACTCAGCTGTGCTAGACTACATTCTCGTCAACACGCGTTTCCGGTCATCATTGCAGGACGTGCGTGTGAAGAGTGGCGCCGACTAAGGATCTCGCCATCATCTTCTCTGTGCTAAGATCAGGCTCAACCTCCAACGGTTAAGTCTCAATCGACGTCACAGCCAAAACGGGATGTGTCTAAGTTTAAGGAGCCAGAGTATGTGCAGCGATTCCAGTTGGAGCTGTCAAACCGATTCTCTTCGTTAATGGTGCACGATGAAGTGATTGCAGAAGAAGAGCAGTTCTCTAGCGTAGTTTCAGTTGTGCTGAAAAGATATGTTCTCCCGTCAGGCAAAGAACGCAACCGTGGATCTCGAACAGATGTCTAGAACTCGTAGATCAACGAAAGAAGGCAAAGCTTGTCAACCACAATTCGTGCGTCCAGTTGAATCGTGAAGTTCGACGGCAGCTGAAATTGGAGCGCGAGGCGTACTGGAACACAGTTGCAGAAGAAATGGAGCAAGCATGATCAAGGCATGACCTTCGCACGCTGTTCTCGACTTCAAGACGACTCAGTGGCAAAACCAAGGTCACAAGCGACAATATCAGGAAGGCTGACGGCTCCTTCGTCCGATAGTCCACAGAACGTCCCGAGCGATGAAAGGAGTTTCTTGAAGGACTTCACCGGAGTGACGAGCCTCATACTACTGCTACGCCGACCCTTGCTGAACCTCATGTGATCGCATCGGACGCCCCATCATCCACGGAAGAAGTTGCTGTTGCTGTGAAGCTACTAGAGTCGGGCAAAGCTGCTGGTGTGGACATGGTAACTTCAGAATCTTTAAAAGCTGGTGGAGATATTTTGATGCGCCGTCTACTCTTACTACTGCAGCTAATATGGAGTACTGAGAAAATTCCTGCGTCGTGGAAACGAGCGATTATAGTACCTGTGCTGAAGTAAGGGAACAGCAGTCAATGCAAAAACTATAGCGGTACTAGCTTGCTCTCCATCACCGGCAAAGTGTTCACTAGGATTCTGCAGCTGCGTCTTCAAAAGCATCGGGAAATTGTAGCCAGAGAAGAGCAAGCAGGCTTCCGTCCTGGTCGTGAATGCTGTGATCAAATTTTCACCATCAGGCAGAATCTTGAGGAACGCATACGATGCGCCAAGCGCACAGTTGTTGCCTCTATCGAAAAAAAACGCGCGGCATTTGACAGCGTCTCGTGGCCGGCTTTGTGGCTGTCTTTACGCTCGTAAGGCGTGCCGGAAAAGATCGTGCGTCTTCCTCAAGAGACCTACACAGGCTCATGCACTTGCATTCGCGTACAGAAGGAACTTTCCGCCTCATTCCCAATTCGAAATGGTGTGCGACAAGGGTGAGTTGCGTTTCCTTTGCTGTTTAATGCAGTAGTTGACGCTATCATGCGGAAAGTTTTCAATGGCCGGCAAAGAGTCCAATTCGGTGATAATCGTTTTGTAGCCGACCTAATGTTTGCTGACGACAACGCTGTTCTTGCTAACAATGATGGCGAGGCTACCGACATTCTGCACCAGATCGCGACAACAGCTAACTCAGATGGTCCTACATACGATAAATGCCGACAAAACGAAGGTGATGACAAGTGATGGGTCACCAGCTGCAGTCTTCCTCCACGATGCCCAGATTGAGCAAGTCGATCGTTTCAAGTACCTTGGTCCCGCCATTCAACAAAGCAAGATCGCCCCAGCAGCTGAAGTTCTTAGCAGGATTGGTCAAGCTGCTCCTGCATTTGGAGCACTAGACTGGTGCTTATGGAGGCGTCCAAACGTAGCCATTGGAACGAAAATGAGGATCTACCGTTCGCTTGTCGTGCCAGTTTTGCTGTATGGAGCTGGGACGTGGACACTGCTGAAATCGGTCTTTCAGGAACTCGAAGTTTTTCAAATGCGATGTCTCCGACGGATCCTTCGCGTGTCTTTACGCGACCATGTCACGGAAGAGATTATCCGCTTACGTTGCGAGGACCAACCCTCGATTGAATGCAAAGTGAGAAAGCGTAGGTTGCGCTGGTTTGGTCATGTTAGCCGCATGCCAATAGAACGTCTACCTCACCAGTTGCTCTTCAGATAACGACCGGTGAAATGGAAAGTGCAGCGATCGGCGCTCAGAAAGACTTGGATTAAGCAAGTTGAAGATGATATGGCGAGGCGCAGCCTGTCTGTGGCTGATGCTAGACTAATGGCACTGGATCGCTCTGCGTGGAAGGCAGTTGTTCGTGATGCACATCTCCCCATGGCACCCACAGCGGCGTACCTCGGCAGGCCGTCAGCTTATGGGACGGTAAGGTAAGGTAAGGTAGAGCTTAGTATGGCGAATATGAGTGTGATTTTCGATACGCATTTTTCAACAGATTATTGAGGATTATCTCTATATTAATTTTGAGGACGAAGCTTCTATTTTTACAAAAAAACGCATTAATAAAAACGTTCAAGATTTACGCATCAACCCAATAGCCTTCTGGGCAATACCGCTAAAGTGCATTTTTACTTCTTAAGTTGTCTTGCCCTTTTCTTAAAAAATTTGATTCTCTCCCGCTTTAACAGAAAGCTGAGGTGGAAGATGAGCTAGAAATTTTTCTTTATCTAGAAATCCTTCTCGGCACCTTTGGCCTCGAATCATGATTGTAATCCGAATATACTGAACGGTTTTTGTAAAGTGAAATAGCCACTTCCTTATACGAGAGTAGAAAGCATGGCGATAAAGAAGCTTTCAGAGAATTAACGTTGTTTATACTGCTCTACTCGTTCCGGGGGGTGCTCATTGTTGTACTACGACCATATCTACATTTAGGCACTTGGGTTGGATCATCATTCAATTGCATAGTTTTGGCCTTCAATCGGATCGTAGAGATGATTCCTGCAATGCGGCCACTTCGTTTTCTGTTCAGAGGTAAGGCCATTCATCTGAAGTGAGAGAATCAGAGCGTCAGCAAATAAAAAAAAAACTCTGACTGCAACTGACAAACAGCTCATAATAAGTTCTTGGCAAAAAGTCCCACTTCGTCATTACCTCCTGAATTTCTCTCACAAACTCTTATTATTTTTATTGGTGCGACAGAGCTGATGCTATTAAAAGGAAGAATTGTTTTCAAGGGAAAACGCTTCATATGTGGATGGTGTTGTGCGTTGTACTCATGATCGCACGACCCTTCGTTACCAGACCAACACTCTTTAGCAGCTCAGCGGCAGCTTTCATGGCAGCTCCACTTATTTCGGATGATTTCGCCTGGGTGTGTCATTTTTGAAACTCTATAATGCCTTTAGCTTTCTAATTTTTCTATGACTTGCTGGAATAGTGACATCATCAACTTCAGGAGATAGAACACTACACTTCAGTACTGCTGCCTATTCACAACATCTCCGTTGTAGTCATACTAGCCTTGCAGTACCTAGTGTTATGTTGCTATGTTTTTACTGTCAGCCGTGCTACAAGTTATGGCATCGATAAAATTCAAATTCAGGTGAACTAGACGAGATAAGACCGTTAAGGGACAACTATGACCGGACAGAAGTTAGGGAAGGGATGAATGCTGAGCGTTGGCTCCGCTATCCGTTCCTCCCGGTTGTGTGAGACTGATAAATTATAGTCGATTGACTATAGCTCTACGGTTTCCCCAATCCATCACAACCAGCTTCATTCGAACTCTAACCGAGTTAAGAGGCCTTAATGTAGAATTGAAAATCGAATAACTTTGTCCATATGTCGGTGGACGGTTTTTTCCATTTTTAGCCGAATTTTGATATTTTTTACAGGAAACAGAAGAAAACTGTCAGAAATGGGCAAAACATAGAGAACAAAGGATTCCGTGCATCTCTTCTCCCTAGAGTTCGGCTATCACACCACTCCCATACGTACTATACATACTTTGGCTTGCCCCTGTCCTCAAGCAACTGTACGTGACGAGAAAAGACCAAAGAAACGTTCTTTTTGGAAGAACTTCACATTGTGCTGCTCACGATCGAATGATGAAGAGATGGGTCCACTGCCTTTGGGAATCAGGTTTCCCTTATGAACTAATTGGGAATTTTTTTAAATCCAAGGTCACACATTTTTTCTCCTAAGCCCCTCTCTAATCATTCATAGAGCGAATGAAAAAAACATAAGCCTTGAAAGGTTGGAAGCCAATCTGGGCCTGTAATCTTGCGGGGCAGTTCCAGTTCATAGAAAGGCGAACAAAGATATATATTTTTCACAACTACAACTACTCTACTGTAATTTAGTACTTTTAGCTGTTCACTCAAGCCCTGATCATTTGTTCGAGCATTGCTGTGGCGGCAACCCTCTACATCGTTTTAGTATTTGTTCCAGTTCCGAAGTATGTAATTATTGCAGCAAACGTCATATGGCAGCTGAGCCACGGTGTGTGCTAGAATACTCATAAAACCCTTTCCCTCACAAGCATTTGTTTTTTTAGGAATTCACGGTGTTGTTTATATTTGCGTTAACAAACACATCAGAGAAGAAGTTGTCGTTCTATTTGTTCGCAACGACACTAAAAAGAAGAAGATATCGACACCAGCAGCTACCGTTACAGCAGCTTAGTGATGCCCTAATCACTGTTATTGAGCCATAAGATTGTGTTTATCATGTTCCTTGCTTTGTTGTTCAGATTCTTGTGAGTGAAGTCGTATAGATTTGTGTTGTCGATCTGAATAAAGGGACGATCTACGATCAAACCTTTTGGAGATCTTTTTTTTCTGGAGGATCATTATCCTTGAAAAAAGATAATTTTTTAGCTGAGGTAGATATGTGGGTCTAGGAGTTTGCTCCATTACGTTGTAGTATGGATCTATAGGAATGACGCTTTTCGTCCAATTTCGGCTGGTATAGATTTCTCCCCTTCAGAAACCAAAACTTGAAACAAACAGCCAAAAATGCACACTCTTACGCCAAAACAGTAAATATTACCTCATTTGCAGTGTGACAGTTCGGAATGCTTTTTATCCAAGGGTTCACTGGTATACGTTGTCTTGTTCGGATCCGGTGCACTTAAAGGCACAGTACACCCTCAGATATGAATTTTGAGATTTTCATGTAATTGTGCAGAAGACCCCTTCTGTATAACACGCGCCAAATGCGAGATCTCAATATCTCGAAATAAGCGAGATACAAGCGACCACCACAGGCCCGGCCCCCTTCGCTCACCGCCACAGGCCCCACCCCCTAACAGATTTTCGGACTCGATAGCGGCTCGATGGATGGATGAGTTCTAATAAGTCGTCGTTCTTCAGTGCGTTGCTGGGCTATCTTCTTATCCTGGCCCGCTCACGCGCAACGACCGCGAATGAAGAGAAATACAGACCTGAGACAACTCGTCCACCAATTTTTCACCCTTAAAATCTAGGCATCTTTGAAGAGTCATAACTCTGTTCAGAGGGGGTCTTGGACGATTTCAGAGATACCGCTGTGATCAGCGTGTGACTCTCTCCGAGATAGGCATAAAATCTGGAAAATAATTTCCTGGGTGTCCTTTGCCTTTAAGTGGGCCAAATGTCCGCATAACCCCACCCCTCTCTCAAGATTTGAATTCCCTAATGAAAAGAGTATCCGAAAAAGCGAAAAATTGAATGTCTGATCAAATCGAATATTTCAATGAATTCAAAATTTAAAGTCCTG
This sequence comes from Aplectana chamaeleonis, assembly GCA_029168955.1. NCBI lineage: Eukaryota > Metazoa > Nematoda > Chromadorea > Rhabditida > Cosmocercidae > Aplectana > Aplectana chamaeleonis. The sequence continues at coordinate 703,399 of JAPDOI010000190.1, forward strand.
AATAAATCGAAATAAATCTATTATTCGATTAAACCCAAGGTTTAAATTCTCGAATCAATCGGATAATCGAATAAACCCCAGAAATTAAGTTTGTGGATGAATCAAAAGTTCCAGTAAACCCCCAAAGTTATTCCCAGTTCCAGTAAACCCCAAAAGTTAAAAGTTATTCGAATACTCGAACATTCGATGTCTTTGAATATTCTTGGGATATTTATTCGATTTAGTCCCAAGTCTATTATCTAGAGTTCCAAGGACACCCAACTTCCTGGTTAAGTTCTTTATTCATTGGTACCTAAATTATTATTTATCGACTCTTCGTTTTCCAAAAACAAAAAAATCATGAGAACCAAAATTGTGAAAGAAATGGTTGATAGCTGACAACATGAGTATAATTTGATGAGATGGTATCCATATTACTTGACTATCAAATTGGGTGCCGTAATGTACTTGTACAGGGTTCGGCGTGAGGTGTGATGTATCACAGAGGGGCGATCGGACCTGTCGACATCCGGTGGGATGGGGGATCGGACCTTCGGTCAACCAAATACCAAGATGGACTTCTATCAGGGCGGGGGGGGTTGAGAGCCATACCGTTACTACAAAAAATTACGGTAAACAGAGACGGCAAAACGAGATCAAAATAAGGGGTCAAAATGAAACTGGAGATCATACTGAGAGAGCAAAATGAGACAGGATATCAAAAAAGAAACTTAATAGTGAGAAACGACTGCGAAGATAACAAATGAGGCAAGATATGAATAGAGATAGTGAGAGTCTTGACCAGGTAAAGTGTTTTGACAAAGCGCTCCTGGATATGTCAGCAGCAGTGCTATTGAGTATACAATGTCATCGAGGTCATTCCAAGCGTACTATCCTGTCAACGAGATGACACAGATGTTCTGGAACTACGCAATCCAAGATGCATTTGTAGGCGATTTAGGATTCATAGGTTCGATACCACTAGAGGTAAAAAAATTCGCAATTCTGAGAAATAATGGATAGTTGACTGCTTGAGAAGAGCATTGTTTACTGTTATACAATACCCACCCTAATTCTTGTAAAAAAGACGCGGAAGACGCGGAAGCGCGTCTTTTTCGTCTTTTCGTCATAAATTCGTTGCTGGCGGACTAAAGTGTATAGAAAGTTATATCAATCGACTCAAGACGTCGAGACGAACACAATGATCTAATTTTCAATGTTCGAGTGATAAATTTGTCATCCTTCATTCGCTGAAGTACCTAAGGCGAGCCATAAACGGTCGAGTCTCCGCTAATTGCGCTGAGTTATTAACGAGCAGTGTACTGTATGGAGCCGCTTACGCACCAAAGCCAAGCATGATATATATCGGAATCTTACAATAATTCAAATAGAACCATCTCTAACTCAAAACGATTCTATAGAAACTCCATTCAGAGTACTTCAAAGCAATGGAATACTCGCCCTAATTTTCTCAGAGAAGTCACGAAAGTCGTATCTTTATGACTTCTAATTGATTGCAGTTTTTGGAGAATCTGAATCCGTTTTAAATTCTGAAAAATCTGAATTCGATTCAAGTTTATTTCTGATATTGAAATCTAGAGCATTTTCCAAATACCGAAAATTACAAAATTATTTCAATTTTTTAAAATTTCGAATTTATTGAAAAGCCTAACTCATTATGGAAATCTCTAATTTATGAAATAACGGAGAATTCTGAATCATTTCAATTTAAAAAAAAATCTGAATTTAATCCAAATTGTAAATAATCTGAAATCATTTCAAATTATTTCTGATATTGAACACCCGATTTTTTTTCAAGTTTTAGAAATTCGGAATTTATTTCAAATTCTGAATTTTCGAATTGTTGTTTCTGAGAATTTCTAATTTATTCCAACTCTTGAATAATATGAATTTAGTTACGATGATGAACAATCTGAATTTCACTCAAGTTGATTTCTGATTTTGGAATACCAAATTTTCATAAGTCATAAAAGAAATCCTAAGTTACTCCAAGTTTTAATTTTTTTATTTTATTTCAATCTTCGGAAAATCTAAACTTAGTTCAATTTTTGAAATTTTTTATCTGACTCGAATTTTTGAGTTTCACTCAAGTTTTGGACTCAATTAATATTTTGAAAGTTGAAAGTTTGCTGAGAATTTCAAGTATTTACTTTTCTTATTAAAATCAGGCATTCTGACGCAACACAGAGCCCGATTGACATGAACTGCAGACAGGGAGTGTCTACAGATCCGATAAGGTCAATTAGAGGTTTCCTGAGGCCTACTTCACACCTAGAAAACCACCCCATCAAGTATTAATTTGAATGCAGGTCAGTGTAGGAGGAACGCCGGAGTGCCTCTTTCACTAGAGCTTGCATTTAGCTTGGTCCGAACTGCTCGTTCTATACTCCCCGAAGTGTTGGTTACTATCACAACAATACGCATTCTCCCCATGGAATTGCTCCTGACCAATGCTTCTCCCAGATGCACTGATTTGATAATTCATTAGAGTTTTCATGTTTCCATGTACTTATGAAACCTTTTTCCTGACCAGCAATATAAATTTATATGTTCCTTTTTACAAAGGACAGTCAAAATGCAGGGTGGGTGTATCTTTTCTATCTTTCTATCTCAATTTCATGAAAGCGGAGATTTATGATGTTGATGCTTTTTGTGAAAAAAATCAAGAAAAAATGAATTCTTCATATTGGTTACACAAAGAAAAGAGTTTGAACTCAGTATTAGAAGATTCTGAATTTTATTCATTTTTTTCTGATTTGAAAAATCCTTTTTTTCCAATTTCAAATTGACTGAACTGGTTCAATTTTTGTTTTTTTTTTAATTTTATTCTACTTTATGGAAATTTTTAAGTTCTTTCATTTTAGAGAAAAACTTAATTCAAATTTGGGAATTATTAGTTTAATTACAATTTTCGAATTTCAATGAAATTTCAAAACTAATTCAAATTTTGATAATGGAGGCTTTGTCGATAAGCCTCAGTATTGGCCTTCTCTTTCCGAATAGAGGATTTTAACACAGTACAGGAATTCGGCCCACCACGCCTAGCGTCAGATCCTGGGCCCCTCAAATGTGGTGGAATTGGTGGCCGCGCTACTCCTCAGCTGGGGCACCTCGCCACCCACAGCACCAATCGATCGCCACAGAAACAACCTATTGCGAGGACCAAGTGATCACGTCCAATATGAATTCTTCATATTGGTTACACAAAGAAAAGAGTTTGAACTCAGTATAAGAAGATTCTGAATTTTATTCATTTTTTTCTGATTTGAAAAATCCTTTTTTTCCAATTTCAAATTGACTGAAGTGGTTCAATTTTTGTTTTTTTTATTTTATTCTACTTTATGGAAATTTTTAATTTCTTTCGTTTTAGAGAAAAACTTAATTCAAATTTGGGAATTATTCGTTTGATTACAATTTTCGAATTCCAATGAAATTTCAAAACTAATTCAAATTTTTGATAATGGAGGCTTTGTCGATAAGCCTCAGTACTGGCCTTCTCTTTCCGAATAGAGGATTTTGACACAGTACAGGAATTCGGCCCACCACGCCTAGCGTCAGATCCTGGGCCCCTCAAATGTGGTGAAATTGGTGGCCGCGCTACTCCTCAGCTGGGGCACCTCGCCACCCACAGCACCAATCGATCGCCACAGAGACCAACCAATGTCGAGGACCAAGTGATCACGTCCAATATGAATTCTTCATATTGGTTACACATAGAAAAGAGTTTGAACTCAGTATTAGAAGATTCTGAATTTTATTCATTTTTTTCTGATTTTAAAAATTCTTTTTTTCTCCAATTTCAAATTGACTGAAGTGGTTCAATTTTTGTTTTTTTTATCTTATTCTACTTTATGGAAATTTTTAATTTCTTTCATTTTAGAGAAAAACTTAATTCAAATTTGGGAATTATTAGTTTGATTACAATTTTCGAATTTCAATGAAATTTCAAAACTAATTCAAATTTTGATAATGGAGGCTTTGTCGATAAGCCTCAGTATTGGCCTTCTCTTTCCGAATAGAGGATTTTGACACAGTACAGGAATTCGGCCCACCACGCCTAGCGTCAGATCCTGGGCCCCTCAAATGTGGTGGAATTGGTGGCCGCGCTACTCCTCAGCTGGGGCACCTCACCACCCACAGCACCAATCGATCGCCACAGAGACCAACCAATGTCGAGGACCAAGTGATCACGTCCAATATGAATTCTTCATATTGGTTACACATAGAAAAGAGTTTGAACTCAGTATTAGAAGATTCTGAATTTTATCCATTTTTTTCTGATTTTAAAAATCCTTTTTTTTTCCAAATTCAAATTAACTGAAGTGGTTCAATTTCTTTATCTTATTCTACTTTATGAAAATTTTTAATTTCTTTTCATTTAGAGAAAAACTTAATTCAAATTTGGGAATTATTAGTTTGATTACAATTTTCGAATTTCAATGAAATTTCAAAACTAATTCAAATTTTGATAATGGAGGCTTTGTCGATAAGCCTCAGTATTGGCCTTCTTTCCGAATAGAGGATTTTGACACAGTACAGGAATTCGGCCCACCACGCCCAGCGTCAGATCCTGGGCCCTCAAATGTGGTGGAATTGTGGCCGCGCTACTCCTCAGCTGGGGCACCTCACCACCCACAGCACCAATCGATCGCCACAGAGACCAACCAATGTCGAGGACCAGTGATCACGTCCAATATGAATTCTTCATATTGGTTACACATAGAAAAGAGTTTGAACTCAGTATTAGAAGATTCTGAATTTTATCCATTTTTTCTGATTTTAAAAATCCTTTTTTTTTCCAAATTCAAATTAACTGAAGTGGTTCAATTTTTTATCTTATTCTACTTTATGAAAATTTTTAATTTCTTTTCATTTTAGAGAAAAACTTAATTCAAATTTGGGAATTATTAGTTTGATTACAATTTTCGAATTTCAATGAAATTTCAAAACTAATTCAAATTTTGATAATGGAGGCTTTGTCGATAAGCCTCAGTATTGGCCTTCTCTTCCGAATAGAGGATTTTAACACAGTACAGGAATTCGGCTCACCACGCCTAGCGTCAGATCCTGGGCCCTCAAATGTGTGGAATTGCGGCCGCGTTACTCTCGGCTGGGGCACCTCGCCACCCACAGCACCAATCGATCGCCACAGAGACCAACCAATGTCGAGGACCAGCGATCACGTCCAATTAGAATTCTTCATATTGGTTACACATAGAAAAGAGTTTGAACTCAGTATTAGAAGATTCTGAATTTTATCCATTTTTTTCTGATTTTAAAAATCCTTTTTTTTTCCAAATTCAAATTAACTGAAGTGGTTCAATTTTTTTATCTTATTCTACTTTATGAAAATTTTTAATTTCTTTCATTTTAGAGAAAAACTTAATTCAAATTTGGGAATTATTAGTTTGATTACAATTTTCGAATTTCAATGAAATTTCAAAACTAATTCAAATTTTGATAATGGAGGCTTTGTCGATAAGCCTCAGTATTGGCCTTCTCTTTCCGAATAGAGGATTTTAACACAGTACAGGAATTCGGCCCACCACGCCTAGCGTCAGATCCTGGGCCCCTCAAATGTGGTGGAATTGGTGGCCGCGCTACTCCTCAGCTGGGGCACCTCGCCACCCACAGCACCAATCGATCGCCACAGAGACCAACCAATGTCGAGGACCAAGTGATCACGTCCAATATGAATTCTTCATATTGGTTACACATAGAAAAGAGTTTGAACTCAGTATTAGAAGATTCTGAATTTTATTCATTTTTTTCTGATTTTAAAAATCCTATTTTTTCAATTTCTAATTTCAGTTCAAACTAAAGTGGTTTGATTGTTTGTTTTTTTTTAATTTCATTTTAATTTATGAAAATTTTCAATTTATTTCATTCTACAGAAAAACACCTAGCCACATACAGCACCAATCGATCGCCACAGAGACCAACCTAACTACAATGCTAAGGTTAGGGACTGCAAAAAAATCATTCCATCCAAACTTTTGAAATTGCTTTAAAAAATGAAGAGACCACTACAACTTTTTTTCTTTATTTTAAGTTTACGGGAACTCGTGTATGACTTTTCCGGAGCAAGAAAATAAAAAACCCTTGCAACAGCGCATTTTCAGGGTTTTTATGAGAAACAGCTGATTCTCGTGGAATTCCCATCTGACTGTTGGAGTTTTCGGGGGCTGTATGCAAGAACGCGCCGGATGGGGCAAGGGCACTGCAGTCGGACCATTTGAAGATCGCCGCTGCTCCCAAGACAGGACACGTCTATCGTGGGTGGGCACAAGGCAAGACCCGTATGTAGGGGCCCAGCAGTCTTTCTCACTGCCCCCAGTCGCTCTAATCTCCTAGCTGGGGCGGCTAGGGCACAGCGATGGGGCACGACATACGCGTTTCGACTTGTGACCAATTACGAGAAACATGTCCTGTCTTGTAAGCAACAGCGATCTTCAAAGGCGCCGACTGCACTGCCCCTGCCCCAGCCGGCGGGTTCTTGCATACGGCCCCAGGAGCAAAAAAATGTAGAATTCGAAAAAAATGACGAAGAATGTTTTTTTGGTCCGAGCTAAACGGAACTGACGCGTCTGAAGTTCTATGCAATTTCGTGAATAATTTTCAAAATTTTCATTCATTTTTTTTTAATTTTGAAGAAGAGTTTTTATCAAAAAGCGGCTGATTCTCGCCGAATTCCTATCTGAAAGTCGAGTTTTCGGGAAAAAATGTTGAAAAATTCGAAGAGATAAATGAAGAATTAAAATTAAAAAAAAATGGTTTTTTTAAATCAGAAAAAAATTAAATAAAATTAAGAATCTTCTAATACTCAGTTCTAACTCGTTTCTATGTGTAGCCAATATGAAGATTTCATATTGGACCATAGATAAAGGGTTGTTGCAAACTAGGCGTGCTCACTTGATCCTCGCAATAGGTTGTTTCTGTGGCGATCGATTGGTGCTGTGGGTGGCGAGGTGCCCCAGCTGAGGAGTAGCGCGGCCACCAATTTCACCACATTTGAGGGGCCCAGGATTTGACGCTAGGCGTGGTGGGCCGAATTCCTGTACTGTGTCAAAATCCTCTATTCGGAAAGAGAAGGCCAGTACTGAGGCTTATCGACAAAGCCTCCATTATCAAAATTTGAATTAGTTTTGAAATTTCATTGAAATTCGAAAATTGTAATCAAACTAATAATTCCCAAATTTGAATTAAGTTTTTCTCTAAAACGAAAGAAATTAAAAATTTCCATAAAGTAGAATAAAATAAAAAAAAAATTGAACCACTTCAGTCAATTTGAAATTGGAAAAAAAAGGATTTTTCAAATCAGAAAAAAATGAATAAAATTCAGAATCTTCTTATACTGAGTTCAAACTCTTTTCTTTGTGTAACCAATATGAAGAATTCATATTGGACGTGATCACTTGGTCCTCGCAATAGGTTGTTTCTGTGGCGATCGATTGGTGCTGTGGGTGGCGAGGTGCCCCAGCTGAGGAGTAGCGCGGCCACCAATTCCACCACATTTGAGGGGCCCAGGATCTGACGCTAGGCGTGGTGGGCCGAATTCCTGTACTGTGTTAAAATCCTCTATTCGGAAAGAGAAGGCCAATACTGAGGCTTATCGACAAAGCCTCCATTATCAAAATTTGAATTAGTTTTGAAATTTCATTGAAATTCGAAAATTGTAATCAAACTAATAATTCCCAAATTTGAATTAAGTTTTTCTCTAAAATGAAAGAAATTAAAAATTTCCATAAAGTAGAATAAAATTAAAAAAAAAAACAAAAATTGAACCACTTCAGTCAATTTGAAATTGGAGAAAAAGGATTTTTTCAAATCAGAAAAAATGAATAAAATTCAGAATCTTCTAATACTGAGTTCAAACTCGTTTCTTTGTGTAACCAATATGAAGAATTCATTTTTCTTGATTTTTTCACAAAGCATCAACATCATAAATCTCCGCTTTCATGAAATTGAGATAGAAAGATAGAAAAGATACACCCACCCTGCATTTTGACTGTCCTTTGTAAAAAGGAACATATAAATTTATATTGCTGGTCAGGAAAAAGGTTTCATAAGTACATGGAAACATGAAAACTCTAATGAATTATCAAATCAGTGCATCTGGGAGAAGCATTGGTCAGAAGCAATTCCATGGGGAGAATGCGTATTGTTGTGATAGTAACCAACACTTCGGGGAGTATAGAACGAGCAGTTCGGACCAAGCTAAATGCAAGCTCTAGTGAAAGAGGCACTCCGGCGTTCCTCCTACACTGACCTGCATTCAAATTAATACTTGATGGGGTGGTTTTCTAGGTGTGAAGTAGGCCTCAGGAAACCTCTAATTGACCTTATCGGAACTGTAGACACTCCCTGTCTGCAGTCCATGTCAATCGGGCTCTGTGTTGCGTCAGAATGCCTGATTTTAATAAGAAAAGTAAATACTTGAAATTCTCAGCAAACTTTCAAAATATTAATTGAGTCCAAAACTTGAGTGAAACTCAAAAATTCGAGTCAGATAAAAAATTTCAAAAATTGAACTAAGTTTAGATTTTCCGAAGATTGAAATAAAATAAAAAAATTAAAACTTGGAGTAACTTAGGATTTCTTTTATAACTTATGAAAATTTGGTATTCCAAAATCAGAAATCAACTTGAGTGAAATTCAGATTGTTCATCATCTGAACTAAATTCATATTATTCAAGAGTTGGAATAAATTAGAAATTCTCAGAAACAACAATTCGAAAATTCAGAATTTGAAATAAATTCCGAATTTCTAAAACTTGAAAAAAATCGGGTGTTCAATATCAGAAATAATTTGAAATGATTTCAGATTATTTACAATTTGGATTAAATTCAGATTTTTTTTAAATTGAAATGATTTAGAATTCTCCGTTATTTCATAAATTAGAGATTTCCATAATGAGTTAGGCTTTTCAATAAATTAGAAATTTTAAAAAATTGAAATAATTTTGAAATTTTCGGTATTTGGAAAATGCTCTAGATTTCAATATCAGAAATAAACTTGAGTCGGATTCAGATTTTTCAGAATTTAAAACGGATTCAGATTCTCCAAAAACTGCAATCAATTAGAAGTCGCAAAAGATACGACTTTCGTGACTTCTCTGAGAAAATTAGGGCGAGTATTCCATTGCTTTGAAGTACTCTGAATGGAGTTTCTATAGAATCGTTTTGAGTTAGAGATGGTTCTATTTGAATTATTGTAAGATTCCGATATATGTATATCATGCTTGGCTTTGGTGCGTAAGCGGCTCCATACAGTACACTGCTCGTTAATAACTCAGCGCAATTAGCGGAGACTCGACCGTTTATGGCTCGCCTTAGGTACTTCAGCGAGTGAAGGATGACAAATTTATCACTCGAACATTGAAAATTAGATCATTGTGTTCGTCTCGACGTCTTGAGTCGATTGATATAACTTTCTATACACTTTAGTCCGCCAGCAACGAAGTTATGACGAAAAGACGAAAAAGACGCGCTTCCGCGTCTTTTTTACAAAAATTAGGGTGGGTATTGTATCTCTTGCGCTTTACTCCACGAAACTGACTCGTGTAAAAGATGCGATACTGCCTGAAGCACAAGATTTTTATGCCCTGAGGGCACATACTCAGGCAGAAATGAGAACCCAACTGGGCAACGCCATAGTCACTCACCAATAGCATAGAAGCGCGCATCAGTGACGCCGAGGTGGGAGGGTGCTCAGACCAGTATTGACGTGTCAATGCGCCCGGTTCCGCCCCCTCCTCTACTTGGATGCGCTCTATCGATTGCCTAGAGTCTTCTTCGGGTCCATCACCCGGCAAGAGTGTGGGCCTCTCACAAAAATTGAGCTATAGATAGATATCCAGCGCGCATTCCTTCTATGCCCTATCGATTGACATAGGAACCCCTCGCTTTCATGATACAAGGACTTGAGCGAGTGCAAGTCCACTTGATCACTCCAGTCAGATTTTGCTCAAAACTTGTCTGTAGGGGTAATCTAGGGTGCTAAGAACCAAACTGGGGTCTGTTTGTCAAGATTCTGAGGTAACTGTAAGTTACGGTAGATAGTATGCCACTTAGGGGTCAAAACCTACCTTAAAGGCAGTGGTCGCTATAAATATTGCTTGTCTTCTTTTCCTCTATAAACCCTTTCCTGGGTTTTGAGTAGTAGGACCTATAGGAAAAAATCGCAGAAAAAACCGCTATTTTGGGTCAAATTTGAAACCAGAACTTTCTTGTCTTTTGATTGTGGACGATCCCACTCCAAATCATCGGCATCGATGATCTCTAATACAAAGAACATCAGCTGTCTTGAAATTGAATTTCAATCAATGAACATTGACTCGTCTAGTCAAAAACATTGACTGAAGAGTTGCTTTCATCGTTCAATTGTTTTTGCTAGACAAATTTGCATTTATTTTTTTCTCTGAATGCCGATGATTTTTGACTGCTCGGCGGCAGACTGCGATCTTTTTCTGCGGCGTTGTGCACGTGTGCACGGACTAGCATCTTTGGGCCCTAGAAACTCTACTTCTAGCCCGTTTTTCACCGCGCATTCCCCATAGTTTTTTTCAGCTGTTTTCGATGTAAACCGATTTTTGTTGTTTTCTTCGATAACGATTTTCATTGTGACCACTGTCTTTAATTGTTCGAAAATTGGCAAATGAACATCGAATCCGTATTCACCCCTTCTAATAACTCCCGCATATAAGTTTTGAGTCAAATCTGACCGTAATCTGTAGAAAATCGGCAAACGGGCCTCAGATTCGTGTTAGGCACATCAAATACCATCAGAGAATGATTTTGAGACACATCAATCGAAGAAATCCGAAATTCTCGAAAGTGGCGTTTTGCCCTCAACATTTTTCCCAAACTGCATACTTTAAGCAAATCAAGCCGAAAGCTTCGGAAAATCGACAAAGAAACGAAAAAGTAGCCTCAGATTCGTGATCAGCGCCCCGAGATGCACCTGGAAGAATTTTGACGCAAAACTGGTATACGGGGGTTATTCGGGGCGTTGAATACGAATTTAACACTAACGAGACCGCGCGTTCCACGGCCAATCACTTTAGTGAGTTTCCAAACCGATTTTTTGTTATAACTGCCTATGTTAAAAGGAGATATATGGCGCTTAATATCTTCATACTAGTTCTGGAAATAAGCATAGACATAAAAACAATAATTAGAAGGAATCCGTTTTTCCTTGAATTGAAACGAAAAAATCAAGTTTTTGGCGTGGGTGCGCAGTGTGGACACGCGGTCCATTAAGTGTTACCGCCCCTTTGTTGATTTTCAAAATACTAGGGTAAGGTTTGCCTCCTGAATCACATGTTATATACCGTAACCTACAGTAAACCTCAGAATCTTGACAAGCGAACTCTAGATTCCTGTTCACAACCCTAGATTACAATTGAAGGCAGGGTTCAAGATAAAAGCGGTCGTTGTGTTATTCTTATGAAGAGGTAGTTCTGGCCATCACAAAAGTGAAAATGTGTAAAAAAATTGGAGAAAAAATGCTCAAAAACAAGTTATCGCTTGGTGTCCTCCCGCCCCTCGATTATCTAGATTTCTATAAATGCCTAGTTTGTCAACTTTCATTTTGCTTCTAAAGTGAATTCTTAGCATTCCTGGAGACTAAAGACTACAATAACAGCAAAATAAAAGGCGGATAAGCAAGCACTTATAAAACTCGCGTTAATTAGGGGACCGGCCGACACCGGTAATTAGCTGTGATACCTTCTTTTTGAGCGTTTTCCCCTCAAATTTCCGGGTTTCTTCATTTATTTTTTCTTTTGTGATGACGAAATCTACATTCTCATGAAGAGAGCTCGAAAATGGTTTTTATCGCGAACCCTGTCTTTAGATACAAGTTTTGAGAAAAATCAGGGAAAATCTTTCTGAAACACCCAGAAAATGTTTGATGGGTACCTTTGCCTTTTCGCGACGCTTGGAAAACGCTTATAACTTCTTGGAACCTGCAGCTCGGGGCGGGGTACTGCACAGTTTAACTATTGAGCAACGAGAAATACCAAAAATCCAAGTCGCATTTGATGCATATACCACTAAAAACATTTCCCTTGTAAGTTTACTTTTGCATCTGAAGTTTTGAAGGTGTGTCTCAATGTTCTGCATCAATCGAATATGATAAGTCAATTCAGCAGCACCGACTACCCATTATAGTTTAACGTATTGGAGAAAAGATTCCTGATTTTTTTTCACGATATGCGATATCCATAGAAATCTAACGAGATGGATGACTGATTTATTACACTGCTGTCCATGGAGTTTTACATGAAGTTCCTAATTAGTATTCCTGTGTATGTCTGTTAGATGTCGCATATCGTAATAAAACAGGAACTTTTTTTGAACTTTCGAGGGTATCCTTGCATAGAGCAATAAGGGATTGTCCCTACAGGCGAATCGGTTTATCTGTCGCTTGATACAAAATATTAGGGCATGGCTCCGCCCAGGGACGGAGTCAGAGAGTTCCACACCTCCCACCTAAAAACGGGAAAGTGAAGAAACTCGATTATCTTCGGTCTCACTGAAGACTTTCCCGACTTAGTCAATTTTGGAGCTTTCAGTTTTTGACCTTCTGACAAAGTGTGATGAACTGTTTTGAAGCACACACAATTTTCTATCTCTTCATTCTCAAAGGAAAACCTGGCAGTTCCCAGGTCATATGCAGAGCTTGAGTGGAGACTTTCGAAACTGAGATCGTTGGGTGCGCGTACTTCCTTTCAATCAATACATCGAAGCTACTAGAGATGAAAGAATACTCAAACCTTTCGAAGGATATGTAAGTGATTCATAGAGTTTGCGGAATTCTCGATAGAACATGATTATGTATTTTTCAAAAAGAAAATCGTGAAAATTATTTGTCTTCGATTGATCGAATCGCGACAGAAACTGATGAACAAAAATAATTTGGCCAAGTGGTTCAAAATGTTAAAAATCCGCATACAACTTTGACAGCTTTGGTGCTCAGCTAGGAGGTATAGTAGGGAGTGCGCCTAGTCTGTACTTCGAGTTTTTTATCAAATTTCAACTTAAAAGCCACCGGGTTTGGCTGAGCGCTCAAAAAAAATTACACCGAAAAAAGGTCAGCTTTTCCAAACTGTAGTAGACGAATCAGAAGAAAAAACCAAACAAAGCAATATGAGAGTAACAGGAAACAGAAGATCAGGAGCAATGTGAGACTGTAGAAGTGACTGAAATCGAGAATATTCTGTGTTTCGAAAACGTCGCTGGCCGTCACTCAAATTGTACTTTAGGCGAATCAAACTTCTACCGTTATACATATCATTCTGAATTGATCGGCAAACTAGATTTCGAGTTGTTTTCCCTAGTGAATGAGCGCAAAGTTGGGTTACAGTTGTTTCGAAGTGAATTCTTAATTGATACTAGTCTCTGCAGTGTGTCGATCTTTAGTTGAAATAAACTGGTTTCAAGAAAGTTAATTTTTTCAAGTGGTTACTGGGAGTCAAGTAATTCAAAAAGTTCTGAGTGTGATGTATGACGAAATTTGATTTTCATGAAAACTTGGTTATAAGGTTGCTAGAGTTCGATTAGGCCTTTTTTTGCAATTCGGGGCTAGATGAATGGAATACTCAATTGATGTGTGTGTGCATCAATAGCTCAGGTGTTTTGCATAGCGCCTTTTGGACTCCACGAATAATTTTGCAGTCATAATCTTGCTCTAGACGATTTGGTTGATTTTGCACGCTTAGGAGGCAGATGTTAGGCTCTGTTCATAATCCTCAACCCCAATGCAGTTCTCGCGGGCGCGGCATTGGAATATGAACGGCCTGATGCCACGCCAGCGCGACACACGCGTGACGCCGGCTTCGCCACGGCGGCGACGGTCGTAAGAACTTTTTCTTCATATTCATTTTTTATCCATCACCAACTTTATTCTGTTTCGTGATGATAATTTGCACTACTATTCGCTGCTACTGTGATGGTGAAACCATGCTCAGACCCGCTGACGGTTGTTCAGCGGGGGAAAGGGGCTGATCGGTGCAACGGCGGGAGCAAAAATGGGGAACAGTCGTATTGTCGGTTGCACCGCAGATACAGAGAATTTCAAAACTTTGGGACGGTTATTTGGAGGTGGAAAACGGGTTGGCGATGCAACGGTGGGGTTCTGCTCTACCGTCAAATATATTGTACGCTCTGTAAACGAAGCTAGGAAAAAATTAAGTTTACAGCATGCTTTTCTACGCAGCTAAATTTATCGTTTTTTTTTGTTTTTTTTTCACCGCTCAGCCGAATATCCATGTTTCCTATTGATTATAGAAGTCCCATTCCGTTTCATACGCAAACTGTATTTGTGCGCTTTCCCCATTTTTTTCAGGGGAGGGGGTTATTACGACGCTGCTCACCCATTTCCCTCTCCCAAAATATTTTTTAGTGAGCTACTCCTGGTCACCCAGTACGTCACTTTATTGGTTTGAGTTGAAAATCATCCTGATTCTCTGAGAGTTTTGGCCGCGAAATAGCCGGGAAATAGCCCACAAGGCTCCGCAGTGGCTTCTGGTAGGCTACTTTCCGGCTATTCCGCGGCTATTTCTCGGCTTCTCATGGAACGGACCAGAGGTAGCCAAGAAATAGCCGAGATATAACTGAGAAATATTCAGAAGCAAACAAAATTAACTAAGAAGCAACCGTTGCCGGCTAGTGGTTGAACGAGGTCCACGTACCTCAAACTTGGGTAATTGTGCTGACATCTGAATTATGCCTCTGGGATGCTCCGTATATCTGCCTGGAGAGCATTATTTCTCGGCTATTTGGCGGCGACCGTAATTTAGCGGCTATTTCTCGGCTATATCACGGCGATTATTTGGCGGTTATTTAGCGGCTATTGCGCGGCAAGCAGGCACTTCGCGGCTATTTCTCGGTCAAAAACTCAGAGTTTTCCACGAATCCTCTCTGAAAATGTCCATACGGGTCGGCTTTTTCGACATTAGAGACCTCTTTTTCGCGAAAATCTCATTTTCCGATCGTGTAACAAGGGAGCTTTGTTTGTGTGAATATCTGCTCGATTGATAGTTGTTCCCAGTTTTCGAATATGCTCTGCTTTGAAAAATCAGATTTTCATTACCGATATGTATCCGCGTACAAAAACGGATATCGTAGGTGCGAGAAGATACGATTCTATGGCATCTCGTCCCCATAGCCGTTCACCCTCGACCCAGAAATTGAAGATTGACCTTTAAATGATGGGTCTTCGTTAATCTTAGTGTTTGATGGATTCTGTATACTAAACCTAAGCCTTGACAGGGGAGGAAACTCCTAACTGTGGCAAGCTAGGACTGAGGTGTGAAATCACGAGATGTCCGGAAACCACAAGATACTTCTGGGACGCAGCGAGTCGAAGAAAAGCATTTCATCATTAATTGTCGAGTAAGTAACCACTTCATTCGCTTCTGAGTCGCTTGACAGACTGTGTTGGTGACTTTCATGTAAAAGTTTGTGGGGGGGGGGAGGTGGGGGCACGCATCGGTTACCCGTTGTCGAGACGCGGCGGAAACCCACCACGCGATGAGCTCAGCCGCGAAAGACATATGCGGGCTCTATTACGTATTTCTGCTTCATTCGTTGCTGCAATCCTTAGCAAAAATATCTATCACAGATTTATACCACCTTATTGCCCGTGGAACTGCATTTTCAATCAGACAAATCTTCGTTTTGGACATGATGGCTCCGCCGCGCGCGACCTGCGGCGACCGCGACACAACCGTTCGCGGATTACTGACGCTATGAAGCCCTTTGTCGGTATATTCTCAAGTTAGCCTCTTTTTCAGTTTTACTCCAGAGCGAGCTCAACAGAAAACGCCTGGAAATGCAGCACATCCAGAGATTGAGGGCAGGACTGAGCAATGCCGAACCCGGAAGGATGGAGATAGATGCTCCTGAGGTCTCGGGTACGCTTCTTCTTCCGATTTGATGTATAGTATCTGTTTCCCCGCGGTAACTGAACCACAGACAATAATGGTTCGAACACTCGGACACACGAAGTGTTAAACTACCGTGGACTCTTGTTTACACTAATGTCTCCCTTAAAGTTCCACAGCATTTCTCCTGCGCGTCACCGGAAATCGACCGGTAGTTCACACGTAATTACGCTTTGACTTGAACGGTGTTGCCCTTTGGAGGAAATTCGATTATTTCTAGTAGGAAATGTGATTTTTCTATTTGCGTACAGTTTCACTTGTGAAGTATGAAGATTTACACTGGTTAAGCAATGTGAACTGAGGGCGAATGTCCTTGAATTCTCAAGACATTTGAGAACTTTTGAAAGCGTTGGTGAAATCACATGCTCGAAAGCTGGAGTACACCATCGGGTTTTTCTGGGAAAATTAGCTCAGTAGAGCGCGTTAGGATTCGCCAACGAAGCGTTGGTACCAGGTACCTGTCAGCCGCTGGTGAGATTTAAATCGCCGTGCCAGCCGCTGGTGAGATTTAAATCGCTGCGCCAGCCGCGGGTGAGATTTGAATGTTTTATCTTGAGGCCATGGACCTAACCCATAATTACCCCCCCAAACCTAACCCCCCCCCCAAACACAAAAACTATTTTTAAGCACGCAAGGTGGGGACGGTTCGGACATGATTATACGGATTCGAAAGGAGCTTGGTAAAGACTTCTGGTGGTTCAAAATAGGTGGTGAAGGAAGACAAAAGCCAATAATAAACATCATGAAGGAGGAACCTTGAGACCACCTGTGAATGATGACCGTCTTTCACTTCTGCCCAACGATAATGACGATGCTGGCCAATCGGGATTTGGGAACGAATCGGTTTTTGAGGAGCGCTGCTAGTGATTTTTCATCATTTTCCATCTGGTCATTCTATTGGTTGTTAGCTTAGCGGTCGAATACAAGATCCTGTACTACGCGTTGTATGTGAAGCACTACGGTCTTTCTTATGAGGAAATAGCGAGAATGGAGAGTCTTATAGAATTCCTCTATGAAGCTGCACCACTTGTCTCCGTAAGTAGCGAGTCTTGATCGGAATTTTGTGAAAAATTTAGATTTTTAGTTCCAAAGACAAGTACTACCTTTTGTGGAGAAGCTCCTTCAGCCGATGGACTATAGGACGCACTATTTTTGCAATTATTACGAAAACTTGATGGATGATAGTGGGAGCGTGTGCAAGAATAGAGAGTGCCCCCTATATCGGCGAGTAACAACAATGTTTTCAGTGCGCGAAATCATTCACGATTGCGCGAAATCATTCACGATAATTTCGAGGGTTTCCATTTAGAACAAATGTCACTAGAGCTAAAGTGCGCCCGAATGAGAATGGCGGCCCACGCGGCCGGTGTGCTTGGCAGGCGGCCGTCGCATGTGCCGCCCTCGGACGAGTGTTGAATTTCAACGACGGCTGTCCCCTCTCCCCTCCGTCTGCGGAGCGATTGATCGGCGCAGTGCTTGCTGCCAGCCGGTGCCGCCCCCATTCGTTGTTGATGGCGGTGGGGCGGCGAACGCGATGGTCGCCTGCCAAGCACGCCGGCCGCATGGGCCGCCATTCTCATCCGGACGCACCTCAAGTCCAGTCGGCAAATCGAAGCGCACGTACTGAATATTCGACCACAACTGGAAGACATTCTAGAAACTTTCTTGCCTCAGATAATATCGGCACATGCTGCTATCCACGAAACGGAGGTGATTGTGCACTTTTCGCTTCTCTGACGTATTTCGAGTGTGCCTTGTTGTAATTTTTTCCAGATCTAGGGTGCTGTGATATCAGCCCGTAGTGACATCAGATTGTATTCCGGCTTTACGTCTGGCATTGAATGCCAAAAAGAATTCCGGAATCGACGTCTGAAAATCTTGATGTCCTTTTCTGTAGACGGTTTACTCCCAAAAGGCTCACGCGGTAGGAACTCAAATTTGTACTATGTTTACACCTAAAAGCGCGAATAATAATTCAGATACGAAATGTGGCCAATATATCTGAGAGTAGACGATCTGCCGTGAGTAGAGGCTAACAATTATTTCAATTCAGTCTTATGCGGCGCACTCTACGCAAGGTCACATCCGGGAGAAAAGATTATAGAGACCCTTATAACGAGGCAGGCTATTATGCGCTTTTCAAATACAAATTCAAAGGATGAATTCTGGAAATCTCCAAATTAGAGACTTAAAATTGAGCTGGATTCGTTGAGAGAGGAGCCGATTTCTATTGAACTTGAAGGAAATGTTTGGGATGAGTCAGTTGAGCTGTATCGTGGTGTAGCTGATATGGCTGTAAGTGTTGGACATCTTTCACTGATATCGATGCTGAAGCGTTCTGAATCAGCTTCCTGATCATAGCTTTTAAGGCCCAACAGGTATTCTTTGGGATACCAAGGTGGTCCTCGGCGTTTGGTTATCCTAAATGCTACATGCTTGGGGCCAGACTAGAAGGACATCGAATTTGGCTGTGTAACTCGGATAACCTTCCACCATCAAGAACATCAATTTCGCTAGCGAGGGATGCTGAGGTGCATCAGTTTGGAGTACCCGGTGATTTCCTTTTTTATTAGCGGAATCGTAAACCATTGGGAAGGTGGCATACTCTTTCAGGGCCCACATGCGCCATGAGGATCCTGGATCCTACCAAATTCGCATCCGATGCACTACACGTGTGTGCAGAAGGTGAAACCGCTTAAGAGGTGACCACAAAGCCGTGTTTGCATGAAGAGTAGCGTGAAATGTTTGTGCTTTTCTTAGATCTATTCACATCTTCCTCAAAGTTCCCTCCATTGAGGGTTCAACGTGCGGTTGTGAAACGAATTAAGAAAAGCCTCTTGACGACTCTCTGCCATACATACAGCAATGCTATAGTGCTATCCCTGGTGTACCGCGTCTGAAATAGACCAGGTGAATATTTGAAGTTCAATTCATCGATACTGTTTTCTTCGAGCACACATCAGGACAGCATTTGTTACATTTCTCTTGACGGCCGCCGTGGGAGCAATTTCTCTGGCTGTTGCGGCGTCTTTCATTGTCGGGTATTGGCTCTGCCTTCAGTTCATCTCTGAATGCTCAGCTCTGACCAGAAGTCGGCTAATGGTGGCGCAAATCATCGCTACACCCACAAAGGAACTGTGGAGCTCGCTCGCGCCGAACACATTTACGATGAAAACTCATGTGAGTCACTGTGTCAAGAGCCTCCTGCATGTGCTCGACGCTCAGGGTAGTGGTATTTCTACAAAAAGCCCGCTGTCAACCATGTTTCTTGTTCGAGTGGTTTTTTGGTCATGGCATGCAGAAGGAGCTCTATGAGTTTGGGAGTATGTACCAATGGTCGTCGGCGGCTTTTGAATCGCTGCAACGCCAGCTTCGAATCAAAGGCAATCAAAGCACCACAAATACTACTGGGATGCTCGTGCGAGATAGAATAACTGCATATTTTGAAATTCCTCTCAGAGAAAAAAATCATCCACGTTTTAGTTATTTATTGCTTAAACGGGCAAGACTCCTCTTGATGCAGAGCTGCGACAGGGAGAAAGGAATGATGCTGAGCTTGTTAGACAAAGCTAACAACAACCATAAAAGATGGGACACAACACTATTTTTGCGATTGGCTCTTTTTCGTAGGTGCAGTTTTTGCAGGTTCCCGTGGGAAATGCAGGTTACTGATGACTTGTACATCCCGTGCAGCAGTCTGGTATCCAAGCTCCTTAGTGAACACCAGGTTCTCCTG
The DNA here is from genome assembly GCA_029168955.1 of Aplectana chamaeleonis. NCBI lineage: Eukaryota > Metazoa > Nematoda > Chromadorea > Rhabditida > Cosmocercidae > Aplectana > Aplectana chamaeleonis. The sequence goes on from JAPDOI010000190.1 coordinate 723,085, forward strand.
AGACTACGCTACGGAGCTGTTGCATAGTAGGTGTTTGAGGTGTTTCTAAGTTGAATTTAATGATTGATGTGAGCAATTTCAGTAGCAGAATTGTTGCTCAAGGGAAGGTGTACTCCTCTCGGAAGTACTGGAGATAACCGAAGAGATCACGTTAGGACTTGGTCTACCTGTGTGATTCGGACTCTTGGAGCCCCGGTCTCGTTCGGTTCTATTTTTTTGTTCATGTATAGTGCTACGAGTAAGACTCTGGACGTAATCCTGGAAGAATTCACTGTCCCGGACGTTTAGTTAATCATTGTGACCACCCAAGTAAACGAATTGCTCTAAGGCTCATGAGGCTAGTTGAAGCCCATAACTGTTTTTTTCAAAAAATTGCAGGGCACTTCATACATTAGAGTTCTGCCTGCTTCTCTGATTAAAGGGCCATGTTTTCTAACAACAATCGGATGAGCTACTTATGTTTCTATTCCATGATTCTCGTTCCATTTTCTGTTGCATGCTCAGTATTTCATAACTATTTATTATCTTTCCACATTTCCTTGCTTACACACTTCTTTGGCTTTCCGGGAAAGATATTCTCCAATCTCCCCTAGCCTCCCCTAGAAATGATTGCCCTCTCTGTAGATGATAAGCCTCCTGCGAAAATGATAAAAAAAGTTCTTTCTTGCGTGATTTACGTTTTAAGTCGATTGCACTGAAGATTGATCAGTGAGAATTCAATGGTATTGGCAGAATGAACGACTGAGGTACGGAATGAATCGCACAAAAATGAGAGTTCTTAACTTTTTTAGGGGGCGCTAAGGGAAGCTAGGGGAATTTAGGAGAGATTAGAGAATACCACTCCCGGTCAAGATGGGCTATAGCTTGAATACCGCACCTAGCAATCATCACTATTTGCACGAGTCGTAAAACAAAAGCGACTAGTTCATTGGTGTCATTCATTCGCATCTGCTACTTATGAGTCTCTTTCCATGTGTAGTTGCCAAGTTCAGTGATTCTATCAGAATAATTTTGCTTCTCACATTCCCTCGTAACATTTTGTTTGTGAATTATGGTTGTTCACTCCAACTATACCAATTACTCATTACTGTTCAAGGAATTCTGTGATTTCTTTGTAGACTGTATTTTGTTGATATTGCATGCAATTATAGGATAGCCGTAGGGAAAGATGAGCTATAGGTTGAACACTACTCCTAGCGTTATTATTCTGCACGAGTCGTGACAAAAACGTACCGACTGTCAAAACGTGAGTGCACAATTTGATAATTTGGTGGTAACACCTAAATAGGATCAGCCTCATTCAGGATTTCCAAGAGCGTCGAGTCGGTATATCTCCACGATCAAGATATCACGATTGGTGAACAGCAGAGCTGTTTTCATGGCACATCTATGGAAATAATTTCTAGCATTGATGCCATAGCTTACTACAAACCTTCTTCAGGTGATATTACTAGGACCCGGAGTGACTTGCTCCCTCAGGCCGAACATTTCGAGGTGGTTCCAGTACCGACAACGATGAAAGATTGCATTTCGGACGGAGACTTGGATCTGTCGAAACCTGCTATGCTTCTCGATGCCTTAAAAGCTCAGCAGCGATTCAGTGAATGAGCGCATCAGGTTATTGAAAGCTTTTCTAGACTTTCCGTTTGGTGTCGCGTTCATACTTAATTTGGCCCAGCAATGAAACGTTGAGTGGGGGTTGAAGTTCCCGAAAATTCTGGTCACCCAGGGGGGTCGTGGCTGAGGGAACATGTACTGTTGCATGCATACATTAATTCATTTAGGAATTCGTCCAATGGGTGGCAGGGACCCCCGCATCTTTTCAGCCTGATGTGTATCGATCGAGAACCCTTCTTCAAGAGAGGCGTTTTCTTTCCTGCCAGAAGGCTCACGAAAGTGCCGCGAGTAATGCCAGTTTCAGTGTTGCGCACTGTTTGAAAACATGGCTTTTGGAAGAACGCCCCCCATTCGTCGAGGTAAACACATCAATACTGGAGCATTGTGTGGGTTGACCAACTCTTTATAGATGGATTTCCTGGACGTTGTGGGCCAATGGATGCATCGCAAGCGCGACACCGTTCTCACCCACGCGGTCTCTCTCTCTATAGGTTCATTCTCATGAGGGTGAGTACTGCTTGGATCATACATATCCGTTGTGCATTGAAGTGTGTTGCAGATCACCTCCCCAGCTGTGAGAATACGTGAATACTCAATAAGGAAGAACGGCCAAAGTGCTAAAAGGAGAACCATCTGGACTTTCCGAACGATCTTCTAGTCAAGCTGATAGGTATATAAACATTAACTACTCTCGTAGTTAGAATATATTTCGAAAAAATATATATTATTTTATGAACAAAAAGAAATTGAATAAAAAATATTTGAAAATATATTATTTTTAGATTTCGTTGAGGATCTACTAGGCTACGGCCATGAGGAATTGAAGGCCGCGGTTTTGGTAAACGGTTCCTATTCAAGGTAAGTGAAAATACAAAACATAGTGGATGCAATGTCACAAATCTACTTATAGTCGGCATGGATCCTGAAGAGACTTTGCGTTCCCCATTGGAGGTTGGCGCAAACTCGGTGCACCTATGCTACAGCATGTGGCACCGAGTTTGCGCTAACCTTCAACAGTGAACGCGAAGTCTCTTCCGGATCCACGCCGACGTTATAATTCATTCCCTCGCTAGATGTATAAAGTATTTAGATTCTTCACATCGCTGGGACGAATGGACGACGAGCGGCTGACGGTGCTGCGGGAGCTTTCCGCAGAAGGCGACGTGTGGAGGAAGCATCTATTTGAAGCTCCTCAAAGAACGCTGTAAGTTCACTCATCTTGTCGTATTATCATACGTTCGCCTCATCACTACACACCACCGCACCAAAACAATTACAGGCATGATGTCTCCGCCAAATGGATCCCAGACAGAGTAGGATTTATATTTTCAGCATTTTGAGATGCACTGAATGTTAACAGTTATTCCAGCGTTTGGGAAAGCGACTTGCATCGCCCGAAATCGACGTTAGCCAGTGATTTTCAATGCTTTGTTCCCAAAATGTTCCCATTCGAAATTTCTGTCTCGGGAAAACCGTCATCTTCTTGAATTTTTCTGTTCGACTAGACTTTAGTTTTCAGTAGGAATAGACTGTTCATGAATATCTTGTTCATGGATCGTTTGTAACGAGTTGTTTTTCTGGGTTGTCAAACGAGTACTTTTGCAATGTTAGCGGTTCTCATCATTAGACGCCGATGTTACACATATAAAATTTCTGTGGTGTCTTGCCTGTGAAGGCGGAAAAACTGGAAGTTTTCTTGTCTTCTCGATGGTTGTCGGCGCTATCGTGGAGAACATGATGCGTCGTCAAAATCCTGTATGTGTGTGAAGCTCAATTCTTATGGTTTCTCAAAATCTAGTCGATACATGACAACTGTTCAATTTATTCTTCTGAGCTTACACTTTTTGCAACATTCTGGTGCAATTTCTTCCAGATTATCCGCTGTGTCGTAATGATTAGGTCAGGGTATCTGTTTTATTGCATAAGATCTACACTTCGCGCCTTTTACTCAAAACCTTGAGTTATTTCACATAGTCACGACGCAAGTGTGAGCAATTTAAAGATGAAAAATCACTCGTGTCATCAGTGAATAATCTCATGGAGACTACGAGTAGAAGCTTCCAAGTCAAGGGATCCCATACTAAACAATATTCCTGATTTAATCTCAACGATTCAGCGGGCGATTGGAAAGAAACTACGTTAGTTCAGTTGAGTACATGTGGGGTAACAGCTGTATGATTTTGACCAGAAGCTGAAAAACTACAGTTCACCTCCGTACTGCCGTTCAGTCCGCAAAGTGCACGCTGATTGCGAAAGCGTGATGCGGCGCGGTTGCGAGTATTCTCAGACAGGGATGTGGGATCACCCGGGCGGTTTTCGCCTTTGGTGCCCTGGTGATCCGACCGCCCGGGTGATCGCACATCCCTGTCTGAGGACACTCGCAACCGCGCCGCATCACGCTTTTGCAATCAGCGTGCACTTTGCGGACTGAACGGTAGTGCGGATGTGAACTGTACTTAGAATGACTTCTACTCAGCACATGCAGGTTTCCGGCAACGTGCCAAGCTCGTCGCGGCAAGCGAGGGACTTCAAAGAAAAACCTTCGAAGAGAAATGAGCAACTTTGAAAATCTGTAGTTCTTTATGTCGTAGATCGTGTGGGAGGCCTTTGTTATATTTGTCAAGTTGAAAATCTGTTCTTGTTAAGAAATTTCGCTTATTGGAAGCTTTTGTGTGTCAGCCATCTCTCATATCTGCCTTATGAGTATTGGAAAAAATCGTGTTTCTCATCTTCTGGACCACACCATAGTTGTTCTTTTATATCTTCGTGCTTCATCATTGAATGTCATGCATTGGAAGTTTATTTGTGAGCAAAATAAATCTGCTGTCCTTTTTTCGATTGTGGAAAAACAGTTTAAACTGCTCAGCATTGTGGCGATAATAGGTTATTTTGTGCGAGAGCACCCTCATAAGGAGCAGACCGCTTCTTATTGGGGTGCTTCATACTCCTTCTCTAACTGTTACCCACAATGCTGACTGTTTACACTCCACTGCAACGGAAAAAGGCGGTGGTGCGCTTGCATCCTTTCACGAAGCAAATTTTAGCCATGGCTTTGACTTGGATATAAGAATCGACCGTGTACTGCAAATAATTTTTCCCTTTTTATGGTTTCCTGTGCTTCTCTCATTTTTCTCTTGTGGATCGTGCGTATATCTATAACAAATGATTTAGTTGTGCCTATATTGTCTATTTGGAGGGAAAATCACATGGACAATTTCTGACAATTTAGCTTCCCGGCAAAAGTAACGATTTGGTAATGGTGAAAAAAAAAGTCAAAAATATCTTGAAATATCTTAAAAAGTGATTTGGCGTAAAGTAGCCTGGAAAAATAAAAAAGCTAGGAAATGAAGTGAAATAACCAAAAATGCGATTTGGTGGTTGATCATTACACAAGCTTCTCCGTTAAACTTATCAAAACGAAATCAAGCACGATATGGAATGGAGTTCACCTAGCTTGACTTATGCTGATTTCCTTATTACAGTTTTAAATAATGGCTTAATGTTTCCGTTGCGCGCTTGATTTCGTTTTGATAAGTTTAACGGAGAAGCTTGTGAAATGATCAACCACCAAATCACATTTTTGGTTATTTCACTTCATTTCCTAGCTTTTTTATTTTTCCAGGCTACTTTACGCCAAATCACTTTTTAAGATATTTCAAGATATTTTTGACTTTTTTTTCACCATTACCAAATCGTTACTTTTGCCGGGAAGCTAAATTGTCAGAAATTTCACATATTTTTCCCGAAGGTTCCCTTTCTGACTTCGAATGTGCTCAACGATTTCCATTTCGGAATGATGAAACATCAAACAGACGATATTGTCGTATGAGTACAATTTTTAAAACGTATGACCCAAAACCATAAAAAATACCGCTCATTCCCGCATTTTGTGCAACATGTGAGAACTTGATATTACTGATCATTGAAATTTGATCTTGCATGATGAGAAAATTTCCCAAACAAGTGAATAATAAAAAATTATTGCGGTATTTTGTGCAACAGGCGAAAAAATCAATATTATTGATCGGTATTTATCGATAATGACTGATGAGCAAAATTCTCCAACCAAGAAAACTGAACCCTTTAGCAATCACCTTTCCTGGCCGCATTTTGTGCAGAAAGCGCCAAAAGCGGTAATATTGATTATCGATCGATAACGTGTCATGAGCACGAATTCTGACAAGTTCAGTACTTACCTCCGACGACCTGTGTTGATTGGCTGCAGATTCACCCACACACCCCGGTGTCCACAGTCGTAGCAGAAAGAAGCAGTTTTCGTGCTCCACGGCTAATTTAGTATGTAAACCCACGATTTTGAGGTACCCTTCAAAGTTGAGGCATCAAGTTCAAAATGGAATGGGAGCGACCTGCATCCATTTCCAGCCTCCTGTCCAAAAATGAGCTCCCTAGCTCAATTTTAAGTGTACCCGCAAGGATCGTGAACGCCGTCTGAAAAAAAAAACGAGATTAACAACAAAAACGCGCGCTCTTTCATTTTTTACTCGAAAACCAGTAAACCATCTCAAACCGATTTTGGGTTATTGGACCAACTTTTTGCGCTCTTTTTAATGCATTTTAGAGCTAATTTCTTCGTTCACTCAGAATTGAGATTCCGAAAAACGGGTTGCGCGCGTGGCCAATTCAAAACCAAATCTGGTGCGCGCTTCGCGCGCACCACAATATGAACACAATCAAATCATGCACTATAGATGAATCAGGGAAAAACACAAAAAAAAGAGAAGCAAGAAGCCATAAACAAGGGAAAAGTTATCAGCACTACCCGATCGATTCTTAAAACCAAGTCAAAGCCATGGCTACAATTTGCTTGGTGAAATGATGCAAGCGCTCCAATGTCTTTTCTCCGTTGCCGTGAAGTAATCAGAATCGGTTGTACTGCAGAAAGAAATCGGTTGGCTGGCGGTGAATCAACGGTTAACGGCTGTGGTTGAGTGGTAGTGGAAGATCGCTTGTACGCTGAATAATAAAATAACCGTGGAGGGGCAACCGACGTTCCCCCGCTGAATAACCGCCAGCGGTTTTATGGCGGAATAGTATCGGTTGCACGAGGTATGACCCCGGCGGGGCGACCGACATTCCCCCGCCGAACAACCGCCCCCGTGTCTGAGCGGTTGTACGGCGGCGTAGTATCTGTTATACGCTGGGTGACCAGTGAGGGGCAACCGACATTGCCCCGCTGAACAACCGTCAGCGGGTCTGAGTGTATAGCATTTGCTCGCTTGGTAAAGTCAAGGTTCCTTTGTTCCTCCCCGACATGGCGTCGCCGCTGGTGTATTCAGTGTCCTCGTAAGCGCGTCACGCGCGTGGCGCGCGTAGAAAGTATATATACACTCGAACGCCACGCGTGTGCCGCGCGCTGACGTTAAGGAGTATGAGTACATAGAGCCTAAAACGTATTTACCGGGACGCTCGAAAATAATGCTTACAGCAATATCGATTTTCCTTCGATATGGTTGACAAACATTATGACACGGTAGCTAGTCACGGGAAGTATGCACTAGGTCTAAGGATACTAAAGTTTGTGAAATTCAGTTTTTTTTGTAAGATTCTGCCACGCAAATCATGTTTGTTTTTACTGTGAACGCTCTTAAATTGAGTGCGCAAGAAGGGTTTCGTAATATGTTTTCGAATTTAATCTCAGGCACCGGTTCGATTCGAGCGCCGTCAGAACGAGGTTGGACCGTTGAACCGCTCTGACTCGAAACCAAAAAAGGGGCGGGATCAACCCGAAACGTGACTCGTTCGTTTCGGGAATGATATCGGTCCACCTCTCAAAGCCGGGATTGCAGTCTCGATTATGACGTCACTATTTCGTGGATCGCGCATCGGCCCAACTTTCATAGCAGGGATTCTAATGAGATGATGCCGTCATCATGTTGCTACCATCGATTCCACGCGCTATACCCTTCTCAGGCAAACTCAAATGTCGACAGCATGTTGAAACACCTCTTTCTCGAGCAACCGTCGATAACAGGTTCTTTCGGGAGTAAAACATGGACCTGTTATCGACCTGCTATTGAACTGTCGATAGCAGGTTCACAGCAGGTTGACAAGGCAACACATCCTACCGCCGGTGAGCATTGGTCGTGCGAATCTCCGAATGCTTGGCGAAATATTCAGTCGGTTTCGCAATTGAGGACGCTGCTTTTCTTTTTTTACATTTTGGTTAGCACACCTGTTTTTGTGCAATAACGCCCAAATCAGGCCTGTTATTGAATGGAATTAATGCTCGAATAGTGTTCTAGGGATTTTCCAAGAATTCCACCATTTTGTTCACTTTTGGGATTTCAATATGCGGTTTTTTCAAGCACCAGATATATTTGGAATCTTGACACATCTTTTTTTTAACATTCGATTCCGTCACGATTTTTTACTTTCTTCTCTATTTATCGGAGGTTTCATATTTTCTGCCTCTCGAGTATTCCGTTTATTCGGGAATTTGAATAATTATTTGCTCTTGGTTAGGTTAAATGCCCGTTTGTTCGAATATTTGTCTCAATTCAGCTGACAACATAATTGCCCATCAAAAAAATTTCAATTGTACAGGTATATTTTTTGAGAACAATTTGAAATTCGAAATCGAGTAATTGCTTGAGCATTTGTACAAATTTTCACACGTAATACAATTGAATCGAGTCTAGGATTTATTTTTGAACAAATTCATTTATTAGAAAATTTTGTAAAGAACTCACTCCGAGTTTTCAATTCGTTGCGAGATTTTATGAAGGCCATGATCGATAAATTCTCATCCCTCATTAGTTCTTCTATTGATGCTGTAGTTACCGTCGGCATGGACCCTAGTGTTACATTGCGTTCCATTCAAGGTTGGCGCAGACTCGGTGCACCTATCTTAGAGCATAGGACACCGAGTTTGCACCAACCTTCATCAGAGAACACAAAGTATCACTAGGATTCATGCCAACTGCACGTAATAGACAGGGGCAATCGTCTCTAGGTTTTGAATAAATGGATATTCCAGATATCGCGTTTTTTAGAGCACCTCGGATGATTGGGTAATATGCATAGCCTTTATTGAAAAATTTCTCAAGAATATAATTTATCTTTATAACCACTTCAAAATTATCGAAAGTAAGAATAACTTCGAATGAGACATTTTTAAAATTTTCGGATGAATTGAATACTCAAATAATGCGTTTCTGAAATTCCGGAATGGGTGAATAGATTTTAGTGAGGCCTCTCTTTTTCTTGACTGTACGATTGAATTTTAAATCCTGCCTTTTATTCGAAGCGAATGCATACTTGGAAAACATATCCGAATACTCGGACGAAAATCCAGTTTTTCCAAAATATTTCCAAGTATTTAGATCGTAAACACTTTCAGCACATTTTTTTCAATAGCCGCAAATTTGTATGTAGTGACACAAAACTGGCCTTCCATTCAGAAAATCGAATATGCAAGCTCTATTAACAAACCGAATATTCCATAACCCAAAGGATTCAAATTTCAGAATGAATCGAAGGTTTGGAAAAGCAAAAATCAAAATTTTCGACTGAAACGAACATTTGAAAAAATCAGAAATTGGATTTTCCGGTTGAATCGAATATTCAACAACTCAAATCTACTAACTATTTGAATTTATATCACTCAGGCTCCTTGAGTCGGGTTCAGAAGTGCGTCGGCACGCTGCTTGAGCATCTTTCATAGTCCTGGCCGCACGCGCGGTGGGCTATGAAACTTTTCACCGCTCGGGACGTGCCTCGACGCGCTTGTCGCCCATCCAGGGGCGGTATGCATGAAAACACCGTGAAAGTAAGGGTAAATATTCGCGCGTGTGTGCAAAGATGAGCGGCGAGCGCGTAGACCCATACAAAGAGCCAAGAGCGCCTCCACCGTGGCGCCGTCCGAACCGCCATGTCGGTTTTACCACTTGTATCATTACACGGTGCTCAGTTTGAGTCTACTGCAACATAAACAACTCTACCGTTGTCCTACGCTACCGTGTGCGCAAATGCAGGCTAAGAATTCTCGTGCATGTCACAATCTTTCTCAACTTTACTCCGCACAGTCATTTCGGTAGTGCCGGGCATTTCATAGTTGCTTCCCGTCTTTTTTATTCTTACAGCGTGTCGCGCGGTTGAGAGTTTTGTAGTCCACCGCTCTTCCCGAGCGGCACGTGCATTTCGCGCTCGAGGTGAGGGCTACGAAAGCTACCCTACTTACGGAGAGTAGATCAGAAGGTTTTCCCTTATGTGTACCATCTGTGGAAAAGCATGATTCTGATCGTTAAGGGCGCGTGCGGCGCGCGCGATGCTGGTACTTTGCTGTCTCTAAGCGGTGTTGCTCGCAGCGACGAACAACACTAGGTGATTTGATATCGATTACATTCAGCGACGATGACGAGCGACGCGGCGTGAAGGGCGACTAGGAGGCACCGATACGGCACTAAATCACTGCCAGCGAGCGGCAACCGACGCCGCGACGATGATGTTTCGAAAAAATTTTGTCGCCGCGCAAAGCCTGACGCTTGGCGTCTACTCGCCGGTCTCTGCTACTCTGCAGACCCCTTAAAGGCAGTGTTCACGATGAATATCGTTTTTCTCTTTTCCCTCCTATCTTGAAAACCGCCCCATGCTGATTCCAATGATGTTTCTGAAATCGTAAAAAACCTTCTGGGAACGGAGTTATGATACACTAGAAATTGGGCTAAGGAAACGTGGTGGACGAGCTGTCCGAGGCTTGTAACTCCCGTATTTTGCAGCCGATGTGTGCGAGCTGTTCTGAGTAAAGAGAGAAGTTGAGAATGAAGGGAAGAGCGTGGCTAATTATTGGAAATCATCGCTCATCTCACGATCTCGAGCATTCATTTGTTCACGTCGGTGGGCGTGTGCTGCGCTTTTGAAGTTTTCCTTGCGCTCGAAGTGGAGACTACGGGCTCTTTTGGAGCTTTTCGCTCGTTTTCATGCGTCCTTTCGACGACAAAGTTACAGTGTGCCCCTCCACTACCCATTCCTAGTAGAAACTGAAACACATTTTTCATCGTGAACACTGCCTTTAAGGTCGGGATCACACTTGCAGTGACGAGCCACTCGGCGCAATGCTTACCATCAATATCGACCGGAAACCAATATGCCTGAAACGCATAGTCGCTGTCGCTGGCAGCGGTCTCGGCAGGTGTTATCCCGGCCTAACCTCCGCTCTGCACCAGCCCGCGCCGAAACCACAACAATTTCGCTGTTTTAGGGGGTTTTTAGAGTTCCATCGCCGATCGCTGCGATAGCATGCTTTGAATGAGAATTTACATGCGATGCAATAACGATGAATTCTCATGATTATCATGCTATAGCCCCACACGGCGATCGAAGTCTAAAACAGACCTTACAAGCTATAGGCATCTTTTCAGCAAATATAACACTCCCTCTACCTATTAGAGCTACCCGAAATCTCTACGTTTGTATTTTACATCGAAGTGTTGGGAGAGGTTCTAGGGACCGAAAATATTTTAGTACACCTCGCTCACTTCTTTCAACGCATCGACGCTGTTTAAGATCCTAGAACATTTGAACTACTTGAGGACTGATTCCCAGTACCAAATCGAGTTCGTGGAACTTTATCTCAATTTAGCGAATTTCGAATTTCTTGAATTGTTTACAAGCATTATGCGCAACGATTTATCCCACTGCATAGATTCATTTTGCCAAATCTCAAAGATTTTTCAGAGATTCGATTCATCTGGAGAGAAATAACCAAGATCGGAAAATAGTTATAATCAGATAAGGCAATGTGAATAATACCTACACCCATAAATGTGAGGTTTAGTGTGGAAAAATATTCGGATCATGAGGCTGTGCTGGGAGTTCCCGTTTTGAAAAAGTCCCGGGAACTGCGGATTTCGCTTTATTGGAGAAATTTCGTTAACCCGTTTCATTAATTACCATAATCCAGCCCTCACATAGTCAAGTTCTATAGAGTTATTTTTCTCAGGTCTCTCGGTTTTTATATCGTTACTACATATTTGTTGCTTAATGCTTCAAATGAAGCCTGTTAAGCCGAACCGATTCGAAAGTAAATTAAATAATATTTTTCATTTTTTCTCTTCTGCTAGCCACTGGAAGCTGCGAAATAGCTGAAATATTGAGCCAGTAAGAGTTGGACCTTGATAAGAAATAGAAAAACCGAAATGCCCATGTTTAGGCGCCATTCATGCTCCTCAACACCCTTGCGGCACTCGCGTGGCGCGCGGGCGTGGCGTTGGAGTCAAAATGGCCTACCCCTCGTCCGCGCGGCACGCGCGTGACGCCCGCTCCGCCATAACGGCAACGACTTTTACAACGTTTTCATCATTTTTATTATTAAACCACCATCAATTTCATTCCGTTCTATAATAATTAATCCTAGTATCATGATAGCGAAGCCGTGTACAGTATTCGCTTGCTGAACAAAGTTAAGGCCCATTCTGATCCGCTCCGCCACAGCGTCGCCGCTGGAATATTCGTAGCCTCCGCAAGCGCCTGACGCGCGTAGAAAGTATTTATACTATAGTTGTTCACGAAAAAAATTTTCGAAAGATTTTTCGAAATTTTTTTCCGTTCGTGCGAAAATTCGTCGAACGAAATTTTCTTAGATTCCGTTCGTTCAAAATTTCGTCAAACGAAATTTTTTCAAATTTCGTTTGTTCTAAATTTTTTCGAACAAAAAAGTTCGATTTTCGTTCGTTCGACATTTTTTTCGAAATTGTACAACTATAATTCATACCCCCAAACCCCGCCGCGGGAGACGTGTGCCGCGCTGGCGTTGAGGAGTGTGTTTACTGCCTTTATGTAAGTCGAGCATGGGGACGGCTACAATAACAGCTAGGGATAGCAATACTACAGCAATAGTTTTTGAATCCTGCGAAGTTCCAGCTCGTTTAGCTGCTCCGAATTTCGCAGTTGGCCACCCTACCAATAATAGCCCGGCGTTAGGATGTCTACAGCAAAATGAATAAATCCGGCGGTAGCAGGTCGACAGCTGAACCTTTCGGGGCTTCAGTTAGGCCATGCCACCGTCTGCGAATCCGGCGCTAGGAGGTCTACAGCTGGACCTTTCGGCGTGATACCAGGTTCTCTCGCGCCGAAATCACCATTTTTTTCGCGTCCTCAGCTGATGTGCTCTGTGATGACACCTCAGAAACCTGCTGTCGACATTTGAGTTTGCCTGAGTTCATAGTGGTCACCGTGATGACGTCATCCTTGATTTTCCTAGCATGGTGTCTATATGGCTATATCACCATGCTTCAAAAATCAAGGATGACGTTATCGTGGGGACCGCTATGAAGGGACTCCAAGAACGTTTTTAGAACAATTCTTTCAGTTTTCGGCCGCTTCATAATATATAATACTTCCACCTTGCATAAATAGCTATTAGTGCACTTTTCTGTTTTAACTGAACTTATGTTTGAATCGAAATTGAAGAAAACTCCCCTTTCCTCGACAGCTCCTGATATCTAGGACCAGGCAAACCACTCAGGAGCCAGTGGTAAGCTCCAAGCTTCAGACCATTCGTGTATTCTTCCAAGAGCGCTTTGCAGCTTTTGCACATCCAGAGATGTCTCGATTTTGTCAAAAATCTTTACATCATCAGTGAATTGCTCACAAGATACCCCTGTACTTTCCAAAAGCACGATAAGTTCAGCTGTGAAAATCATGAATGAAAGGGGCCACAGAACATCATCCTGAGATACTCCGCTCCTAACCGATCTGCTAGAAAAAAAGCTGGACCCGACTTTAATTTGAAATTTGTGATTTAGGTAATTTTTTATACATCTACATACTGGTGGATGAAGCTTCAATTTCTCGAACATCACCATGAGCCTACAGTGATTTACATTGTCAAAGGCTTTTGAAAAATAGATCATTTCACATGCTTTCTTATTGTCAGACTCCATAAATTCGCTCCAGTCGTGAATACACTCCGGAAATTCGGACTCAACCTATCTCCGTGATACAACCCCATGTTGATTTTCAGGAATTATTGAATTTTTCTCCAAGTGCTCTACAATGTGTTTTTTGGAAATCTTTTCAAAATTTCTGCAAAAAAGCGAGGTGGTACTCTTTGGCTTGTTGTTATACACCACCGTCAAAGGCTCATTATTCAAAAAAGGGTTCACAAAAGACTGCTTCCACCTTTGCGGCATTTCTGAACAACAGTGCGCCTGATTGAACAGATAAACCAGAGGGCCGGCGATTACGTGAGCAACATTCCACACGAAAACTGCCGGTATGAAATTTGGGGTAACGAGCCTAGAAGTAAGCAATTTTCGGAGAATGTCCCATATAACTACACTTTCAAATAGGGGAAAACTACTGTGTTTCTCTAGGCCGAGTTCCGGGCCGCCACTGCGTCTCGACACGCTTTGTGGCCGCACGCGTTTGAGTCTGTCGAGTTTCCAGCGCCATAGCCGACTCGATATGGTTTTCTATACAGTTTTCTCCAATGTTGTTTACTTTGCAGTTCCTAGAACCCACCTGTAGTCAAGAGATCGGCGGCTGCGGCGCTGGAAACTCTTCCGACTCGAAAGCGCGCGGCCGCAAAGCGTGTCGAGACGCAATTGCGGACCGGAATTTGGCCCAGAGAAGCACAGTATTCATTGGAAACTCGATTATCAGACAAAAAGTAAGGCGAGTGTCTCTGACCATTTGATAAACCTCAAAGAACTTGTTTGCAATCAAAATTATGCAGCTTGGTCTGAGCCCGTAAGAACGAAGCAATCATCCTTTTTCAGACAGGGGTGTTTGATTTACCAAGTTTCTTATTCAAAAATTCGTGAAAACCCTGCTGATAAGCACTAATGATGGCACTCTTTTTCAAGTTCCGATTTATTTAGAAAGACAAAGTTCAAATCGCGATGAAAAGCTGCTTAACTTCTCCCAATCCAGCTAAGTTTCATAATTAGACGCCAATCTGAATAGACCACCCCTGTGCTCCAACATATTCCGGAAATTCTTTGCTCCAACATATTCCAGAATAATCCAGAACATTTTCACAAATTCTTACGATTACTTTTCCAAACTTTGGTTTTGAGATGGAACTTTCACAATACCCACTTAAGAATTTAATTTTTTGGTTAAAATGTTAACGACACTCTCACTACTCGTTGAAAAATAAAAGATGTGAGCATGAATTTGACAATAATTGAGAAAAAGCAAAGAATGGAGTGTTTTCATCCAGCGACATCAATGAAGAGCAATGTTGGACACAGGGCAATTTGGCAACCCTTCCCGAATTTCGCAATGTTTCGTTTCGCCGTCGGTCCAATCCAGCGGATCAATCAGAACACGGTCAGCCCCCGAAGTCTCCCGTTTCTCTTGTGCAAAACGGGAAGGCGGAGCTTCGCCGAAATGTCTCTCGTTTGCCCCGACGCGGCAGAGAAAAACGGTTTGGCCATCCCCCGTCGAATCGAACTATTGCCTGAGATGTTGTGAGAGTCTGTAGTGAGCTTCTGTGAATGTACTTCGCGAATTTCTGTGCATTGCAATTTCATGTTAATGTATAGTATTCCAGAAAGCTCATTCCAAGCTGTATCGTGTTTTAGGATGAATATGGCATAAACAAACCATTTCGAAACGTGTACTCACGGTAATTGGGCAGGAAGGGAAATGGGGCTCATATGGGCCGGAATTATTAGCGTGTCAAACGCAATACGGGGTGGTGAGGGGCGGAAAATTTAGCGTTTGTAACCAAAACGGGAGCAGCGCCTATCCCGTGAACTGGGGTTTCAAACGCAATACTGGTAGCAGCATATGATGCCGTGGTTCCTCCCAGTTACGCCCAATTTTGCAGCATTTAGGGAACGGCCTTAGCCGAGAAACCCCCATTATTAGTCCTAGCTGGTCAGCGATTATGCGAGTAGGTGGTCTGCCGTTTTATCTTCTCTATTTCTTCTTGTCAAAGAGGCACAGTTGATAGAAGCGCAGACACAGTTGATCGCTCAGGCAGAAATCCGTGTTGACTGGGTGAGATAAGGTTATGCAGGGACAGTTGGGTAACAATCCGCTTAGAGATTATGCGCTCCATGCCTTTACTTATGGAACTTGTCGGGCAGATTCGGCTTCAGTTGGTAACTATATGTTTTGAACTTTTTTTAAAGACCGGACGAACAAGTCCTTTTCTCCAAAACTCAGGGGTTTTCCCTAGCAGCAGACATCGATTGAAAATGAGAGTTAAAGGAGCTGTCTAGCCAAGAGCCGCCCTTTTAGAGGCAGCTTTCACGATGATTTCCGTTCCCTAGTTTTCCGCCGAAAACAATGCGTTGGCTACCAACTGTTACCAAATTTACGAATAAACGGCGAGAAACGCGCTAATTCGACTGATTTCAGAGGTATTATTCTCTGGCCTGGACTAGTTGTCCGGTTGGCTGAACATGTTCACGGTGGTTGTCACCGGTGAAAATTGGGGCTTATCGAAAATGGAAGAATATTTTAGGCAGAACAGTGTTAGTTAGGCTACGAAGGAAAGAACGCAATAACACAAATTAGACGGGTCCACAAACGATTTCATTGTCACACCAAACAGTTCCACTGAGAGCAAAGAAGCGAGGTGATAGTAAAGGATTTCGTGCCCTTCTGGTGCGTTTTTCTCGGTTTCTTCGTCATTTAAGTTCTACTCGGGGGCCCGACAATCGATTTAGCAATTAATATCAAAATCAAAGATTATCGTGAGCACTGCTTTAAGGAAGATGTATGGAACCCCATCAGGAGACGTAGATCTCTTGTCGGGTAATTTTTGAAGGGTTTAGTGAAGAGCTGCGTTTTACATATCCACCCAGTCAAGGAAACCTGTTGTCACCGATACTTACTTACTTGATTCTTGATTGCCCGTTGTCAGCCGGCGATCGTCTCAGCGGCGGGCACACGTCTCTGATTCTTTCGAGGCACACGTTCGTTTTGGTTGTTTTGTGGAGCTGCCATCTTCCATCTCGTTCGATTTTGCGCGATCTGCAACCAGTTCGTATTAGGTGTGTTCAGATGTTTGAAGGCATCGCTCCATCTTGTTGGGGGACGACCAAGTGTTCGCTTGATGTCCCGCGGGTACCAGAGGGTTACACGATTTGTCCAGCGGTCATCGGTTCTTCTTATAACATGACCGGCCCATCGATGTTTTGCGGCTGCCATGTAAGTGACAGCGTCCCGAATCCCTGACTGTTGGCGGAGGTCGGTGCTGCGGGTGTGCTGGTTTCTTTGCTCTCGGCGGCTCGTCCCCAACAGCGTCCGTTCGAGGGCTCGTTGCGTTCGAGTCATCAGAATTGCAGAGGACTTGTTGGAAGCCCAGGTTTCAGCTCCGTAGCACATGGCGGGAGGACGGTGAAGTCAAACAGATGCGCGCGGATTTTTTTGTCGGAGACAAGGTGAGCTGCTTCCCTTATGTTCGACATCGCAGCCCATGCAGCGCTTCTTCTTCGACTGACTTCGGCCCTCAAATCGTTGTCCATGGTCACGAGGCGCCCGAGGTAGACGTACTTCTCCGTATCAGGAAGGGGAACTCCGTCCACTGTAATCGGTGCTGGGTCTGCCCATCTGTTCCTCATGACTTCTGTCTTGCTGCGATTCATCGTCAACCCGATTCTGCGGCCAGCTGCGTCCAGTTCATCCACCATCTGCTGAAGTTCTGTTTGACTGCTGCTAACCAAAACGATGTCATCGGCGAAGCGGAGGTTTGAGAGTTTCCTGCCGTCTATGGGAATTCCCCTGTTGTTCTAGTCTAGATCAATCATGGCGTGATGGAAAGCAGCAGTGAACAGCTTTGGTGAGATGGTGTCACCTTGGCGGACTCCTTTCCCAATCGGCACCGTCAGATCCTTGTGGAACATCTTGATCTTCGTAGATGTGCCCATGTTGCACTCCTCTAGCATGTTGATGTAGATCGGATCCACGCCGGCATGGAGCAGAGCGTTCCAAACTGCGTTCAGTTCGACACTGTCAAATGCTTTGACATAATCGATGAAGCACAGATGTCACCGATACGATATCAATTTTTGAAATTGTAGGTTTTTTAAAAACAGATTCAAAATAATCCGAAGACTGCAGCTTTAGCCGAATCGCCTATCAATATGTCAGAATCGCCGGCAGTTAAATTGGGAATGGTCTCATCTATATTCAGCTTCCTGCGGCAATAGCAGAAGAAGTGATCTGAATTTCGCGCTGCTGCCATTTTTTCTCCTTTTTTAACTTTAATTTGCTGAAGCTCTTTTGAGACTTTGAGCATATGCATTATATCTCTCGATACCTAAAGAATTTCGTTTTGTATGCTTAAAAGATTTTTTCGCGTTTAGAATTTGAATGAAATTTGGAAGGGGTTCTGAACCCTTTTCACTTCTCTGAAACGGTACATAAGACTTTCAAGCTCCTATAGAATCTTTCCATAGCATTCATTTATATATATGTTGAGTTATTGATGAATGTTACCCAGTCAGTTGAGGCGAGCTACTGATTAATGGCATCGTAATCACCTTTGCGGAAGTTTCGAGTTTTTTGTTTCGCTATTGGTAGGTTTCATAGTATGAACATCTTGCACCGAGAGAGAAGATGTATGGTGATCGGAAGTACTAAACGGGGGAAGTATGATGTCTAAGACAATCAAACCAAGGGTCGGCCGGCTAACGACTTGAGTGAGAGCAAATGAATGCGAAAAATCAAGGAAAAGAGGGGAGGAGGCTGAGGGCGAACTTCCACGATGGGTCATACTGTTGTAGTCTATAAGATGAAAATCAAGATCTTCCACTATCAGTAAATTTTCCTTCCAGTGCAAGCATAACTACCATAGAAAATCTTTAAGACTTGCGAAATCTGGTGTGGAGCAGGAAGGGCTTCTGTATATTGCTACAGCTAGAATTTCTCGACATCTCAGATAAATTTGCAGAGCTATGATTCGGCGGAATTCTGAGAAGTTTTTACTGGCTACAATAGTATACGGCAGCAGTCTGTGAACTAGTGCCAACACACCTCCTCCTGGTCTACTTCCTAACCTGTCACAACGATGAACTGCAAAAGTGGAGTTATAGCTAAGAATCGCGTCATGAGTTGAATCTGGCTTGCACCAACTTTCTGTTAAAAAAATACTGCATAGATTTTGAGCTAAGAGAAAGTTCAAATCTGGAAAATTTTTTGCTATGGAGCGTGCTTCAAATAATAGAAATGTGCTGGGGAAATTGTCTTCCGATGGGACTATCACTGATGGGATAGGTTGACTGTTTTGAGGCAAATTAAGCGTTTTTGGTAAATCGAGTCCCCAGCTATTGTGACTGGGTTGGAAGGTATACGGAGATGGCAAATCCACAGACTGCTGCTAAAGTGTACGGTATCCTTCCGAGCCGCTCAAGGCAGGACGCACCGGCAGCTCGCGAGGATGTCTCAGTTCATGAATGGCAAAATCTCTTACAAAATAAACCTGGTTAGGTCCGTGCTTTGTTTCTTCAAGAAAAAAGATTTAAATTCAAACCGCGGCTGTTTAAATCTCAGCGGCTGCTTGCTGGTTATAATCAGCCAGCCGGTGCGAGATTTGAACCGCCGCGCCAGCCGCGGTTTGAAATGCAATGCTTTTTTTGAGGAAGCAAGCCACAAACCTAACCATACTACAGTTTGCCCTCCTGATGATTCAGCAGACCTGCCTTTTTTCTCAAACTGATATCGTATTTGAGCTATCCCCGCGTATAATTCTTTCTGGCGTAGGAGTGTACGAACTCTTGCGTTAGGGACAGCCGGTCGTTGCGCACGTGGTGCAGCAGTTTGTCCCTAAGTCCTTAATTACTTAAATAAATCCTAATGATACGGAGACGATTGCCTTGATCACCTCTATTTTTAAGTCTAGGGAGCCTGTGAATTTCCACCTGGCCAGCGCTGAACTCCTTTCCCATGTCCTCGTCACCTGATCTCTCAATGACCTCTTTGACCGCCTAATTATCGACTCACACTCAGCCTCGAAAAAACTGCATTCTGAAATTCCTGCATTGTTAATACAAGTTCGAATATTCCGTCAAAGCGAGCGAAACATCCATCAAACCTCTCCAAAATGACATCGAGCCAACCTGGTGTCCTCTCCTATACTGGAGCGGCTGTGGTCTTCTTGGGCGGCATTGTGGTGACAAAAAAACAAAGCAACAGAAAACACAGCCGGTCGCGGCGGAATCAGAGTGAATGGGATACATGTTATTTTGAGGTAAATCAATCAATTTCTTTCGTACACTCGCTTTTGGTAGTGCTATCACTCTCGATTATTACCTGCTTTCTTAAAGGCAGTGTTCACGATAGAAATCGTTTTTCTGTTTTTCCGCCTAACTTGAAAACGGCCCTTTGCTGATTCCAATGATATCTCTGAAATCGCACAAGGCCTTCAGGGAACGGAGTTATGGTCCCTCAAATCTTGAGCTAAGGAAACATGGTGGACGAGTTGTCCGAGGCTTGTAACTTCCGTCTTTCGCAGCCGATGTATGCGAGCTGACCTGAGTAGAGAGAGAAGTTGAGAATGAAGGGAAGAACGGGACTATTGATCGGAAATGATCGCTCATCTCACAATCTCGAGCATTCAAATGTTCACGTCGGTGGGCGTGGAAAGTGCATCTGGGGGTGACGAGGTGATGGGTGTCCAACTTTGAGGTCGTAGGGGACCGTTCCGAGCTCATTTTTCTTAGTTTTTTCAACGTTAGGGTTCCGCTAGGCCCCGCAGCTGCCGATCTCCACCAAAAAATCAGACATGGTTTTTATCGTGGACACTGCCTTAGAGTGTCCACGATAAAAACCATGTCTGATTCGTACGCGCAAAAAAACCGTACGCGCAAGAAAACCGTATATTATTCTTTCATGTTTTTGTGTAGCTTGACCTCTCTAGTGAACGAAAATGTCGAAGGGTCCCACGAAAAACCTTTATTCGTGAAGCAAAGGCAATCGGAACAGATTGTAAATACGAATTTGAATTCCGCGCCAAAATAGTTTTTGAAGTTTTCCTGCTTCTGGAGGCCTCGTCACTGCCATTTTCGACGTTTTTCTGCATGCGGAGTTTAGGCTGTAACTGTTTCTCATGTTGTTTGACGGTTGCATCAACATTCTATGAAAAAATGCTAGATGACTGGTGAGAACTGGTGGCGGCTACTCATCTTTAACCCCTTCCAACCTCATAACACTACGTTTTTGACGCGCCAAAGTTTACCAGAGTGGTCTTCCGGGCCCATTCATGGAATTGAGCCTCAAAAATGGAAATTGGTTTTCAGTGCGAACGATGCCTTTAAGTATCAGCTCTGATTCTGCCATTCAAAGGGGTGGGAAAACACACGCGTACGAGACGGGAACCCTCGAATACTGTAATTAATCCTTCAGTGTTTTCAGCGCTTCAAACGTCGATGACGACATTGTTGGGCCGTACGAGCTTATTCATTCTGTTACCTCGACCGTGTTTGTGAGCGCCTATGCTGAAATCAACGCTTGCCTCTCTCAAGGTCTCACGAGGCATTTAGCGAATCGCCCACAAATTGTTGATTCACAGTCCTATTCCTGCTTCATTTATGGCACGGCTTCCAGAAATTTCCCCTCGAGTGCAAAAGAATCCCAGGTGAGGGTGCAAGGTGCAGTGATAAACGGCAATTGCCGTTTGCCGTTTGCCGGCCGTTTTCGGGCAATTTTATCGATTGTCGTTTGCCGTTTTCCGAATGCCCAATAGATAACAAACGCCGCGATTACGATGAGCATGATCAACCCGATAAGTCATGCAGCGACCGGCTAGAAAGAAGCGAAACAGGCTATACGTACTCTTTAACATCAAGCCAGCTGATGTGACCTACCGTGCGGTCACGCCAAAGCAATTGCCGGTATTGTAGTGTCATGCTCGTGTAGGTCCTCTTGTCTGGAATAGTACAGAATTCCCCAACCCCTCCTTGTTGAGGCTTGAGCAAATACGTAGGGCTCTCTGGGGCAAAAATCAGCACCCTGAGGGTGTACACGTCTTGAGAAACACCCGTTTTGATCAAACTCGCTAATTGACTATTATAAACCGGATTGGCTGCGTCGACGGTGATCAGTCCGGAATAAGCGGTGGCGTACAGTTTGGAAAGGAGGTGGTTTGACAACAGCGGTTTTTCAGGAGTCGTATTTTGGAAAGCTCGAAAAACTGCCCAGTTGCATGTATTTGAATTGTTAGCGCGCATTTGAGGAGAAATTGAAAAGGGTAGAGTTGCCGGAGATGGAGCCGTTGCTCAGGAACGCTCCCAAGACTGACCGAAAACGTGCGTTCTAGTTGTACTTGTCCACGCAATTATCCTTTATCTAAATTCCGCTCAAATACTAAACACACCGTGAGGCACGCCAACGAGTACGCCGCGATGAGAAAGTTTGCCGCGGATGTGCCAGGAAAGTAAGGCGACCTTCTGTGCCGCGATAGTTCCGCGGTAGTACCGCAGCGGCTCCACGATCATCGCTGTGTCGATACGACTCTGTTGCAGTGCCTTGAGCCTCGATAACGCCACGATATTGCATCGATAGCACCGCATCGGTTCCATGTTAGAACCGAACTGGCTCCGCGAGGATGCATCAGCGAGCACGCGTCGACTTATGCACTGTCCTGTGCGGTGTCGCCGGTGAAATCACCCAAGTTTTATTAAAGTGTGTCCGAATGAGAATGGCCGACCATGCTGCCGTCGTGCGGGGCAGGTGACCGTCGCATGAGCCGCTTTCTGACGAGTGTTCGAGCGGTTGCCCCTGGGCTGCGGAACTGATTGATTGCTTGCTGACAGCCGCTGCCGACCCCGCTCCTAGTGAATGTCTGCAGGGGAATGCTCGCTATCGTTTTGCGTGCTCGTCCGAGAGCGGCGCACGCAAAAGCCGTCTGCCACGTAAGACGGCCGCATGGTCGGCCAGTCTCTATCGGACACACCCTACCCACGTCCCGTATCTCCTTAACGGTGATACACTCTGTTCCCATGAGACAGAGGACCTAACAACCGTCGGCACGCATTTTGTTCGTAGGCCCGCCCAGTTGTACTATGACTCATGAATAATTTCATATGAGCTACTCTCAGTCGGTCCTAATTTTATGAAGGCGCAGCCACCAATCGCGGAGCCGCTGTGGTGCCTTTAGGAGCCGGTGTGGCTTTGTAGCGGATCCGCAGCTGCAACTTCTACCAGGGAAGCGACGTGCTGCCACGCTCGTAAGAAAATAGTCATCTAAATTAGAAGCACAGTGAGCTTCTCATCTCTTTGAATGAATTTCGAGTGCTTACCCTCTTAACTTGGATTGCGCGATACTTTGAATTCTGTCATTCGAGAACCCCGAAGAATTACTATTCTTTCACCCCGCCTTTTTATTACCAGTGTTCAATAGAATGCTCATTCCTCATTCAACTTCTTGCGGTATTATTGAAAAACCATTTTTTGTCTGGTTATTGAAATATGAAATAAGCATGAGAGCATAGTATTTTTACCGCTCTTTTTAGAACATTTGAAATGTTTTCGTACGAGTGTCTTATCTTGCCCTTTGTCGATTGCCGATTGCCGTTCGTCGTATATTTTTGGACAAATTTTGTCGATTTCCGTTTCCCCTTTTTCAAAATCGTTTGCCGCACATCCCTGGTACGCTGCCTCCTAAAAGCGGACAGTCATAAAGAGCTGTTCATTTCGAATTTCGTCAATATTGAGTAGTAATGCTTCACACATTCCAGCACTACGATGTAATGTAGTGCTGGGAGACTTGCGCATGTCGCAATGCAAAGCTCAGCGGGTCCTCCAGACTTTATTTACGAGATCTCCTCTCATTTATGGGAAACAATGACACATCCTGAGAGTTTTTTTTGTAATGTTTGTTTGCAATTATGACATTCTCACAAGAAAGCAGAAACAACATTAACATAAGGTAAAAGAGGGTTGTGTACCGACTCTGCATGATTAGCTTCTCTACCAGCGTGTGTGCTCGTCGACATTTCATGCCACTTATGAGCTGATAGTCCTGAGGATTCCTGTTATCCCAACCGACACCAAAATCTCTCTGACTTGCGCAACTTTTTTTGAACCTGATGTTGTTAATGATTAGATCTTAGTTCAAGATTCCGGGACATGTGGACCGTTTTCGTTTTCTTTTTAGTGCTTGTGGGACGCAGTTCAACTCCGAATTGCCGCGGTTGACTTTTCTCTCAAAAAGTTGCTTGCGGTCAGGTTTTCTGCTTGCGCGGGCTCCCGTTCTAACCCAGGAACTGGACAACTTTGTACACCTAGTCCGATTTGTTTCCTTACACAGTACTGAATATGCCGAATTGAGCGATGCCTAGGAACAGTAGGATAGGGTTGAATAATGCTAATTCACTGACATATTCTGTTTACATCCGTAAAACACAACAGATTTTGTCTGCTCTGTAGTGAGCGTTTTTTTATCTTCGTTCCAGAAGGATTGAAATGACTTGTTTCTTGTTTCTTTTTCTTTCATTGATCGAAACTGCTAAATTGATTTCCTTCTGCTGGTTTTCTGGTTTGATTACGTCTCTGGGAATGTTCTGATGTATAATAACTACGAAAATTCGTTCAGTTGTAAAACAATCCTGAAAATTCATGCGTCAATTGAAAGTTATACATATATATATTTTGCATTGTCTACTCTAAACTGAGTCTGCCTTCAGATTTTTGCTCCACAAAATCGGAGCGTATCGCCAACCGAAAAGCAAAGTGAAAAATGTTCTACTTATCAAGTTCAGCCTAGTGAATTGTTGCACGCGCAATCATTGAGGCGGTCCATTCAGCGTTTGCTGCAGCTCCGACAAACGGGGTCGAGAACGCACGCGGCGAATTACCTCTAAAACTTGCCCAGTCAATAGCGTAGCTTAGTTGGGTGGAGCCAGGTACTCCACCAACCTCCACCTTTGGGCAGATGTAGGGAGGAATCTGCATCATTGGGAAAACTAGTGACGACCGGGAAACGCCCTGAAACAAGAATGAAAGTGACCCGACATTTATGGAAGTCATTTTTAAGATAGAATGGGTGTCATTGCCGATTTTTCGTTCATAATTTTTTTGTGCTAAGAGATAGGCCTTTGGTGAAGGTAGTTTATGGAATCTTCTTAACATTCTGCATCGAATAGCGTTTTTGGCTTCAAACGATACGTTCTCACTCTTCCAGGCGAGTTCGGTTTATCAAGCGCTTTTTTGGGCCTGAAGTTATCGGATTTTTGTGATAATTTTTTTACGCTAAGAGATGGACCTTTGGTGAAAGTTGTTTTCGGAGTCCCCATAGAATTCTGAGTCGACTGGTGTTTCCAGATTGGGAAATATTTTCTCGATCCTTCAGCCTAATTCATTTTACGAAACACCATTTTTCGTCTAGAACTCTCTAACCTTTGAAGATAGGGTTTGATAAAGGCTGTTTGTGAAATACGCGTAAAATTTTTCGTCGAACGATATATCAGGTTCCTAACTTAACTTGCTCCATGAGCCAGCCAGGTCGGTGGAGCCAAGCTCCATAGTAATCTCCATAGGGTGCTCTCGCCTCTATGGTGTAAGTAGGAGGCGCAGCCTCACTGGAGCCAACAATTGATCTCGGCTCCACCGACCTGGCTAGCTGATGGGGCAAGCAAAGTTGAGAGCCCAATATATTGTTCGACGCTGAATTGCACGTCGAATTCAAAACAACCTTCGCCGAAACCCTACCTGTAACGATTAAAGAGTTATAGGCAAAAAACCGGTGTTTCGTAAATGAGTTAGGCTGATGGACCGAGAAAATATTTTTTTGAACTGGAAACACTAGTCGACACAGAATTCTATCGAGATTCCGAAAACAACCTTTACCAAAGGTCTATCTCTAAGCACAAAAGAGTTAGCGATGTACCCAATCTTGAAAATGACTTGCATGAGTTTTGGGTCACTCGCATTCTTTTTCGGGGCGTCTCACCTGTTGTCACCGGTTTTCCCAAATGTGATGGTTCCCCTTCACCTGCCCAGAGGTGAAGGTTGGTGGAGTACATGGCTTCACCCAAGGAAGCTATGCTCGGGATGGGAGAGGACGGCTTAGGATCACTTAGGAGTACGGCGCAGTCCGGCTTTCGACTGACAATGACGGGGGCAGTAAAAATAATGTTCATTCTTCAAATTGGGATGAGAAGACAACCTTTTCATTTTTGTCCGTCAACCCATCTAACAACATTCAACTCTCGAACCGCTGTCTCCACCCTAACTAAGCGATGTTCCCTAGACTAGATTGTACAGGGAGACTCTACCACTGGTTCAGCCATTTATCGCACAGCGTCTGGGACCGACGTTTCAATGCACTTTCGTCGTGTGCTCTCCGATTACCAGGCAGCTGCACGTCACCTCCCTAGTAGTGTTGCCCGAATATCCGTTTAATTCGACAAGATCGCACCCCATTTTGCAATGATTCCCAGAGTTGGCCAACAGACTTGGCCACGCCCACTTTCCCGCTCCGTAATCACTCTCCTGATTTTGGTAGGGAAAGAGAATCCAGGGATAGTGCCCAAATTGCGCGGCGGCGCGGAAAAATGGGCGTGGTTAGAAAGGGCAAGGAGAATTGCGAACTCGTGGGAGTAACTACCATTTGAACTACTCGAAATCCGTTTATTCTTCAGATGCAGTTATTTTATGTCAGTCTCCCATGGTTAATCGATCCAAAGGATTATAACTGTAGTGGTCGGTCGTATCTAGAGTGGAAACAAAGAGGATCAGTGAATGAAGTACAAGGAATCTACTTTGCGACGTCGGGAGTAATGTTCGTTGTGAGTTATCTTACTAATTTGCAGAGGGTCGAAGGGTTGCTTTTGCGTAGTGCTTGTCCAACTGTTTGTCCTTGCCGAATACAGCCCCCTTCATTTTTGTAAGGTCACCCACAGACGAGCCCTATCGTTTTTCCGTGAATTTCTCCAAGACGCTACATATGAAGGGTTTGATAACTCGATCAGCAGAAGGAGGACTTTGCTCTTGACTTCAGACCATGGCATACCCCACTGACTTACAGAAAGCTGTGCGACGGTTCAGCTCTGGTAAGATCATGACGAAGAATTTGTCTCAAGCGGGAAATAATCCCCCATTTCATGCTAAAACATTTTCCATATAAGTTCACGGGTTAAATAAGTTTTGAAAGCAGCGTTCGCGCTGGTAATCAATTTTCATTTTTCTGACCCGATTCCATAGAGCCAAATCTCTTCCAACGTGTAGCCTTCCACGAAAACCGGAGATGCACAGGTTTTGGAGGCATCTAGTCTAACTTCGTCGCGAGTGATTACGTAAGCTACGGGAACTTTAGCTCCATTACCCGCATAATTCACTTAAATTGTCGTTACAGCACTCGCTCGATCAGATCATTGTCCGTACTAGGAAGAAGATTCCAGCTGCGATCGAACACATCGCAGTTTCCTCCCCACCTCCTGCAGCGACCCAGCGGTCAAAATTATCATCAACCAGGTCTTCTGGAGAGCGGCGCGAGGTCACCCTCCACGTCCAGCCCAATGTCAGGCACAGCGTTGGTTCAGGTCGTCCGGAACAGCGAACTGCCTGAGAGGGATATTTTTCGGTTGAAAAAACGACTCCCTCTGGAATTGTTTAACTTTTAGATTGTTTCTTCTTCAATTCTTTGGGCCTCACCATCACCAGGCGCAGCCAACTCTTAAAAGTTCCAGCCAGGTAGAAAGCCGAAAAGCACTTAAGAAACCAGTAAAATCTTTTCTCTCTGTTTTTGGCCCCGAAGGTCCGGTGGAGGATTTGGGCAATCGTGTGACCAACGCACCCTTGACCGGTAGTGCATGAAGGCTAGAAGTTGAAGTCTAGTTCGAAATACTTTTTGCGAGGGCTAAAAGATTTACCGTGGAGTGATCCCCTGCAGGCAGCGTCCACGCAGAAAACCGTGCCATTCTCATAAATTAGCGCAGACCGAAATTTGAAAAAAGACAATTTTGTTGCATGCATGCTGTCATTTATTTAATCTAAGCAACTGATTCTGTCTCATGTCTGATATATGGAATGGTGAAAAAATTGCAACCGACTGATGTGTGTATCTTCCTATTCAGTAGAAACACTCCCTACATTTTCCAGCGATACAGATGAAATTCCTTATCCAGTACTAATTGCAGCAGATAATTTCATCTCGGAGATTGAGTTCTCAGTGATGCGGACACCATTTCAGAAAAGTCAAAAAACTACCCCTTTCCCAAATTTTCCGGCTCCCACCAAAACAACGACGACCCCCTGGTCTCACGATGGTCCGCGGAGCAATGCGAGCTTGACCCTGGACCAGCCACAAAGTGTTGAGTAATCACTCCATGAGATGGCTGGGCCAGCTCTGTTCGAACGGCATCCCTGCTTTCCCTGTGGCCAGGGCGTGTTTCAGAATGCACTTCAACACAGGCTGTTGCTAAAACAGTGAATTCTCGCTACAAAAAAATTTATCGAGAACATGCGGTTTTACGGCGGTGAGATCACTGTATCGGAATTGGCCTGTCTTTTTTCGCGGGCCTTTGTGGGCCTCAGCTATCGTAGCTGAAATCCCGTGAATTCTCGCTGTATGGAGGCATGGGATAAATCTTACTAAAAACGTGAAACTATTGCCTAACATTGTAAGGCACCTTCAGATGTGACATTTCAGGCAATCTATGTGGTGTGTATGATTGGGATGCTCCGCGGCCATCTTCTGCGCACCCCTTGCTATCGTCTGATGTTTTTCAATGGAATCGTCGACATTATGGATCTTGCTGTTGGCTCCTTTATCAGCGCTTATTTCCATTTTGTAAGTGTTGTTTAAGAATATGATAAAATTCTAAAAGAAACCTCATTTATCTGGTGTTCGAAAGGATATGATTTATATGGCGATTGACGTAGTCGCTCCGTCTCACAAAAGACTTGATGCTTACCCGTTTCACAAAACCTAGTGTTTTCTTCCTCATAAAGCTCATTGTTGTGTGGAAGCAGAGATAATGTCGATCACTGGCTAAAAGTTAGGGGCGACGAACACTCGTGGCACGCAGGCAAGCGAGGAGGAAATGGTGGTCATGAACATCGATCAAGTGATGCCACGTTAGATCCTCCCATCCAGAGATCGACGATACTAAGCCATCTAAAGATACGGTTTCCGTTTTCGATTAAATCTGACGCATTGGCCAGGCGGCTGGCCGTGCGGGGTTTACGACCTGACTGGAGAATGGGGTTTCGATTCGCGCAGGGTGATCCACCGTCGTAGCCCATTCATCACACTAAAATTATTGCGCGAACTCTAGATGTCGCGGGATATTAGGGGCACCACCACCTTCCTTCACAGTTTCTGGCACAATACATGTCCTCTGAAAACGTCGTAAATCTCACGACCCATGAGCGGCGCAAGCGATTCTGCTCCCTGGGTCTTTCATGCACTCTCTCACTGTCTCTAGCCGCTACTTCTCACCAGCACGCGTAGAAGCCATGGTTTTATGGCCTTTAGATGATGGCGTTCGTAGAAAAAATCTGCATATCAGGATGGGCTGGCATTGGAGTCCTTGGTTCCGATTATCTTCAGCAGCGAGCGGTGGTTTTTTCCTTGAAACATCTCACTGGTGTAGCGGCATCGTGGGTCGTATTCTACGCTTCGAAACGAGTGGGCGTTGTGTTCTGTGCCATACCATTCTATGTCCGCAGTTATCTCAACCACGTTTACGAGCGTAAATGCTGTCTTTGAAGCGACTTAAGTACAAAACTCCGAAGAGATGACAATAAAACTTTAGAATTGTGATCCGCTAAATTCCTAGAGAAATTTCAAAGGCATGGTTTGCGTAGATTTGAAGCTGCCGGGTTATTGACTTAAAACACTAAGTTGGATGCTTACTGTTGCTGCTATCACAGAAAAATCGCGAAAAACTTCTAATTCTTCTATTTATCATCCAACTAAATTTGACCGTCTTCTGGGAGTGTGCTCCTCCATTTCGAGCTGGTGGACAAGTGCATCCACCCATATGGATTGACGTGATTTCTATCTGAATCAATGCCATCAACTGGGTGGCGTTGGTGGAGGAGAACCATCGCTAACAATTCTACTCGTCCTTAGAATTCCTAACTCCCTTATCGGTCGGCATATCATTGAAGTTTTACCTGGCACGCTATGAACTGGCTAACTATTTCATTACGTATTTTCATTTAAACGATTTCCCCATTTTGGAGGTTGGCATTCGTCCTTTCCACCTGCCCAGTTCAAAATTTCAAAGCTTTCTTGTGTGGTTCATGCGATTCCGGGAAAATGTAGTGAGTGCAGTAGTACAGCTTTATTTATTGCCCTTGATTATTGCCAAATATCAAAGGAGCCAATTCATAAGATTTTTGGAAAAATACTTCTCTGCATTCTGTATAAACCAAGTAATCCTCAATAATTATATTACAGATACACGCACAATAAATGTCGCTTCAGATGCTTCCAAATTATTCCAGATTTTTCATTTTCTAATTTTTCAAGATTTTTACTTTTTCATTGGTTCACTCCCTATTTGACTATGAAATAGATGGCTGATACTTGAATGAATAGCCTAAATTGTTACAGGAATAACACTATTGGGGAATACAAATCAAAGGAGATTAGGTAGAAGCGAAGTTCGCAGAGTTGGCAAACAAAACCGCCTAAAGCTTGATCACACAACAAGCTACAATACCCTCGCCAAGTTTTGTGAAAGGGGGAGCATCTTGCAAGCTTGACTAAATAAACGTCTTATTCATGTAACATTCTTGAATGAAGACTTTTTGGAATTTTGAAAACGCTATCATATTCACAGATCAAATTGCTACTGAACTACGTGAATTGTGGGCCAAAGTTCTCTAAAATCGCTCTGTTTTCGAAGGAAATAGTCTTTGCAATCGTTTATCAAAACCTTCGCGCGCGGCGTAGTACGGCCAAACTTTGAGCAGTATTTGCTTAAAGGCAGTGTTCGCGATGATTTTCGATCCCGAGTTTTCCACTCAAACAATGCGTTGGCTACCAAGTGTTACCAAAATTACGAAGAAACGGCTTGAAACGCACTAAAATGTCTTATTTCAGTGACATTATTCTCTGGCCTGGACTAGTTGTCCGACTGTATGAACATGTTCACGGTGGTTGTCATAGGTGAAAGATGGGGCTAATTAAAAATGCAAGAATATTTCAGGCAAAACAGTATTACTTACGATGCGAAGTAAACGACAGAGCAGTAGAGAGTAGAGAATCGCAAGGGTTGGGTCCACAAAAGATTACACTGTCACAACGAACAGTTCCAGTGAGAGTAAAAAAGTGGTTTGAGAGTTAAGAATTTGGTGCCTTTCTAGGGCGTTTTTCTCGATTTCTTCGTCATTTCAGTTCTACCCGGAGGCCAAACAATCGATTTAGCGATTAATCTCAATATCGAAGATTATCGTGAACATTGCCTTCAAGTAATGGAAAAGCAATCTAAATGCTTTCTTCATGAATTAGGTGCAGGTTAGAAAATCTCAAGGTACTCAGACATTTTCGACGACCATCCCGTTTATGAATCCGTTCGCGATGGGGTGCTCACACAGCCGGACCATCAACGATCGAGTGAACGGGCTGGTCGCCCCACGGGGAGCGGGATGGACAGTATAGTTGTACAATTTCGAAAAAAAATGTCAAACGAACGAAAATCGAAAAATTTTCGTTCGAAAAATTGTCGAACGAACAAAATGAACGAAAAAAATTTTAAAAACCTTTTGAAAATTTTTCAAAAACTTCGTTTGTGTACAACTATAATGGGCAGCCTTCCGTATAACGCCAGCACTAACGCTGAGGGAAACGGGATGCTGGAGGACTGATGACGTCACCACCTCAAAATGGTGCGGATCTTCACAATATCGTTTAATTTATTCCTTCGGTACACTACATTTTAGCGTTGATAAGGTGCATGATACACTTTGTCGAAAGTCCAGTTCTCTCCAGACTATCAGAATTAATTTGAGGTGTCCTTTGATCCTATCATTACGGTAGGAGAAACGCCCATAGTTGCGCTGATAGGGTGGTATTCCATCCTCGAACAAAACTGAAGCTATCAATTAATTATGAGAACTTCAAACACTTGACAGGTTCAGTATTATTCAAGGGAAGGATTCTACTCTTTCAACAGTTTCGAAAACTTTCCCTAGCATCACTTTCAGAACGTAGCATGGTCCAAACAGATTCTGGCAACCTGGAGACAAAAAAATTATTCAATTTTACAGATCATTCGTATGACAAATTATTCCATAGATTTTAGCCATACAAGTCCTATATACATGCTTTATCTTAAGAGGAAAAGGCAGATAAGATGGTTACAAATACTAAAACAAAAAACGTCGTTAATAGAGAAGAACGAGTTTTTCTAAAAGAACATATAATGGAAAACAAGCTAGACAACATTTCCAATCGTATTGAAAGGCCGTCTCCTCTTATCAAAGGTACAAAAAAGTTCTTCAAAGGCACACCAACTAATTCACATCAGGTCAAGTTTAAGCATTAATGAAGAAGAAACCGCCGTGTGTCAAGAACTCCTATATCACCCGAGTTCTCGCCACAGTGATATAGAGCTAGTAACCAAAACTTCTCCTTTTTTTCACTTCAACACGTTCGCGAGTTGATGAACAGGTGTTAGTGCGTGATGGCGCAATCGTAGAAAAGAATATACTGCCTGAAAATAATATTGTGCAAGCGAATCTGAAAACAATATTAAAGGGAGCATTGAAAAATTTCTCGGAAACCAATAGGTTCCTTGTTCTGAACAGGAGATCTGCTCTCTCAGAGGGATTCCCAATCCTTGTTTTGCATCACAGCCCCTTAGCTCTGCAATTTTCGGGCACCTCCCTATGGGAAATCGAAATCGGCTGTTTTCCGAAAAGTCGAACACAACAGCCGTGATCTTGACCTCTTAATTTTGATAAACCAGAGTATCAAAAAAGCACTGAATAAAGAAAATTTCGAAAGTGCCAACAAAAAAGGTAGTGTAATTTTTAAACTTCCAAACAATCCTATGAAAAAAAATTTCAATAAGAAGGTAGGTTATGACAAAAGATAAAACAATTTCTTGTTCATTACCGCTCAGCAATTTTAAACAACAACAGAGCTACTTTTACTGCAGTAATTAATGTTTTCAATCGAATGTTTTCATGAACCTATGTATGAAGGATTAATCCGTGTTTGATCGTTCTAATGAAGAAAATTTCAAAATTACTTTGTGTTGTGGAACCATTTAGGGATTGATGAGATGCGTAGGGAGTGGAAAACCCGATTTTCACCCACGTAGAATACCGTAATTCCTTAGGCCATTGGTATACCTCTCTGTCGCTGCAGCGACAGGTTTGGACAACTATCACTCATCGTGTCGGGACCAGCACCGGCGCTATGGCAGGGTCGGCCGCGGGATCAGTTTGCGTGCGACCGTCGCCGAGACAGGTCGCTGAGGGGTGTTATAGTTTTCAGCGACGTAACCCTGGTATACTCCGTCGACGCAGCGACAGCCCGTCGCTGTGCTGCGCACAGCGACGGGCTGTCGCTGGCTCTCCTGGACTCCACAGATTCATCTATTTCACGCTGTTTCATATGAGTTTTGGCATATCATGGACAATATAGTGACATCAAAAGACATGATAGTTTTGTAGGTTTCGGTTTAGCTGTTTAATTGCAGTTTTTTTCAATTGAGTGTTTATGTGTTGTCATTATATCATTCGATTAATTATAAATTGTCCTTTTTATTTATACATTTTTTTCTGGGCTGTCGGTGCATGGATTATATCCCAAGACCACGTGTTTTGCCTCTTCTATGACAACTTCTAGATTTTCCGCTTCCCCAACTACCAACTAAAACCAGGGATAAATAAAACGACTAGAATGATGATCATATCGAGACAGAAAATGAAAACATTTGGAAATATCACGGAATCCCACATAGGCTGTGATGACATGACCATAATCGATTTTTTTGTTTGCTGTGCAGATGCGCGTGTGCGGAAATATCAGTACGCAAAAGCGCGTGGAATTCAATGCGGCGACGACGACTCCGTCGCCGTGTCCGTCGCCGGCGACCGATTGTCGCTGAAGTATACCAATGGCCTTAGAGACTCGGCTCGCCGTGCGACATGATGAGCGCACACAGCTACACAGAGCACACGGGAGTGGACGCGCACACATTATTAATAAAAAATGTATTTTATTACAGAACAGGGGAGAGAAAACGATTGAAACCGAAGGAAATGGAGGATGATAAAAATTGTCAATTTTGGATGTACCCATTTTAAAAATGTAATGTAAACAAAGTTGGAGCAGGGGTAAGTATTTAGCCGTGACAAGTTTAATTCAAACGAACCTAGTTGATCAAAAGTAGCATTAAACATGCGAGCAAAGGATATTGTGGGGAAGAGGAGAATCTAGCAAACAGTTTAGCTTCAACAAGATCGTTTTTAAAGGTGATTTAAGGACCTTAAATCTCGTCCCGGTTTTACCCTGAAAACCGGGAAAAAACCGAGTGTTAACGTCCTTAAATCACATTGAATATCAAAGCTTCCGTTACTAAAATATTCGCTAGATTCTCCTCTTTCTCACAATGCTTTCAGTCCCCATGGTTAATGATGTTTCTAATCAAGAAAGTTCATTTGAATGAACTTTGTCAAGTCCGAAAATCTCACCCTGCTCCAATTTAGTTTAATTACATTAAATTTCTGAGATGGTTACATTGGAAGCATCCTATTTCTGCCTTTTTCCATTTACTCCACTTTCGATTCTTTTCTCTTCCCCGTCCACTCTAGTGTGCGCTGTGTAGCTGCGGACAAACATCATATCGCACGGCGAGCCCAGTCTCTAAGGAATTGCGGCATTCAAGCTGGACAAAATTCGGGTTTTTATGTACAGGGTACTTCTCAAGTAGGAAGATACGATTATTTTCTTCTTTCACTGGAATTTGCGATCTTTAATTTTTACAGTCGGCTCTCTTCATAAGTCATTCTCATAGACGAAATTCCGTTGGCTAGTTTTTATACTGACCGTGATATCTGTATTTTTAGTCTGCCATAGGACAGCAGTCCGCTAATTCTTTTCTGAACGTGAAAGATAGCGCGTCTAAACGATGTCTTTGTATCTTCGCTTTTATTTCGGCTATTTTACCAAAGAAACATTACATCACATCAATCCTTACTTGCTACTAGATAACAGTGTCTATTCCTTCATCAAAACCATCAAACACATTATATATTATCTTTATTTCATAGAGTTGTTGATGAGAAGCTTCGACAGCAACTATGAATTATTGCGAACACAAACTGCATATCTATCAATATTTTTAATTCTGTAAGTGTTTGTCTTAAAAAGCGGAGAAGAAGATATGACAAACCAGAAAAGAATCGTGTATTATTTTGCTCATGAAATTCGACAGAACATGCACTTCGTTTTTTTTGTGTCCGGTTTAGGCACCCCCTTTGCCCTCTCTGCAACGTCCAACATGCTTCCCCTAAGGTTAACCGGGACGCGTGCCCAGCCATGTCCCCACCGCGGGTGTGGCTAAGGAGCAGTTCGGCTAGCACGCGCGACGGAAAAACGCTGTGCACTCATCGTCGTTGGGGCGCGTTAACCGAGGACCCTCAAAAAAGTAGTCGTCCCATATTAGCCGTCCCCCTTTATCTTTTTTTGCCTTTTATTCATGTTTTTTCTGTTGATAATGTGCTTTTTCAGACGCAGTGCTTCTCATACCATCGTTTCAATGAAATTCGCCCTTTTTTGACAAGTTTTTCAAGAGTTATTCTTGCTTGCTTCTTGAACCTGACACAAGAACAACGTGAAGAAAATGCGAAAAACGATAAAGGGAACGGCTAAAATGGAACAACAACTACTTTTTTGAGTGCCCTCGGTTAACGAGCCCCAAGGAAGAAGAGCGCGCACAGCATTTCTCCGTCGCGCGCGTCGTGTGTACCAGCCGAACTGCTTCTTAGCCACATCCGCGGTGTGGATTCGATCCACATGCCCACGTACACCATTCCTTGTGTTTCACCATCAACTTACCCCTCATTGCACCCAATGCACTCAAACTTTTACGTGGTCTTGAACACATTTCTGTCTGATTATTTGTTGAGTGAGTTTCCGAAAATTTTCATTAAGCGCGCTTGAGATCCACCTGAGAAGTCGGAGTTTTTTTTTTGCGAAATCTCGGACTCTTGAATGAAGGATTTCGAAATAATACCTACACAAACCATCAGATTCTCTCACCTGCAGCTAATTTATGAAGAAAGCATAGAGATTGCTCTTCCACTACTTGCACAAATACCAATGAAAGTCTCGCCGCACTTCGCCGCGCGCGACGTTTTTGTGAAACGACCGCGAAAAACCATTTCCTTCAAAAACCGAGCGATTTCGGGGAACTTTGGTTCACAAGTCACATACAGTTCAGCTCCGCACTGCCGTTCAGTCCGCAAAGTGCACGCTGATTGCGAAATCGTGCTGCGGCGCGGTTGCGAGTATCCTCAGACAGGGATGTGGGTTCACCCGGGCGGTTTTTGCCTTTGGTGCCCGGGTGATCCCATCGCCCGGGTGATCCTACATCTCTGTCTGAGGATACTTGCAACCGCGCCGCACCACGATTTCGCAATCAGCGTGCACTTTGCGGACTGAACGGCAGTGCGGAGGTGAACTGTAATTCAGCAGCAATTCGACCTGTGAATATAACAGTGTTTTCAGAATTCAAAAAGGTCTTCATTAAAAAATTACATGCATCGGACGTTTTTTTTGCCAAGTTTGCCAGATGCTCCACGTTTGTACAAAACTTAGGGCGGGAATGGTACATATTTCCCCCGTGACTTTTCGGTCGGAAAATCTGTGAAGGCCGATGAGAACAGTTAGAAAGCGCAAATAAACTTATGTTAGAGTAATCGAGTTGAGAACGTCCTCGGAGGGTAAAGACAGGGTTCTCCAAAAAATCGGTTGTTTTGTTTTTTGTTATCGTCATGGAATGTTCGATCTGGCCATCACAAAAGTGAAAATAAGTGAAAAAATTGGGAAAAACGCTCAGGAACTCGGTGTCCACCTGCCCCCCCCCCGAGATTTCTATAAATGCCAGTTTTTCAGCTTTTATTTTGCTTTCAAAACAGTTTCTGAGCATTTCTGAACACTACTGATTCCTTTAAGAGCAAAACAAAAGTCGAATAAACAAGCACTAATGAAAATCTCGTCAATTAGGGGACCGGCGGACACCTGTAATTAGCCGCTATAACTTGCTTTTGAGCGTTTTCCCCGCAAATTTCCGGGTTTTTTCACTTATTTTCAATTTTTTGATGACCAAAACCACATTCTCATGAAGAGTCTCAAAAGTTGTTTCTTATCGCGAACCCTGCCTTTAACCTCTCCTATTCATCCCATGCTTATCATTCGTCTTAAGCGAAAAAAATCGTTCTACTGGAAGTCTCCTCACATCGGGGCTTAATTCAGCACTGGCCAAGGATCCGTCAACATCAGATAGCCCTTCCTGGAATGCTCCTCAGTAATTTTCCACATTTTCCACAGCTGCAGATCCACACCTCGCACTGGGAATTGCACCCCTTTTCTATCGTGATCAGTTTTCGAACCACGAGCTAATATACTGAGGTGAGGCAAAAGTTGCGAAATTCATAATGCGGTAGTAGGGCTTCTTTCACAACCCTATAGTATATTGAATTAATCTTCCACTGAGCGAAGACTGAGAAGGGGAATATAATTTCTACAGTGATTCTGGAAGCCTATACAGTCGCGATAGCAGCGGTGACACTGGAAAAAGCAGAGTAAACTTGAAATCCCGAACTAAGCATCATTGCCGTAGGGCACAACATGATGTTATCAGTTGCCTTTTCCACTAGAAAGGGGTATGACCCCTCTAAAACAGCCTGATATTGAGTGGAGCAAGCATGTTGCACACGTTGTACAAGGCCTGTGATCTAGAACGTACACCACGGGTTTACGGGGCGAGCCAAACAAAAGATATAGAGGCTCAGGATTGAGGGAGAAGCGAGAGTTTTGATCAAACATCAGCGTGCATCCAGCCACTGTGGAGCTCCAAAGGTCTTCAAAGAGGGTGTGGAAAAGTGACTTTTTCAGCAGAAAAATTTCTGGCGGTTTACAGCTGATTTACGGGAGAATTACCGCTACCTAGTGGTAAATGCTGCTTTTTTACCACAGAATTACGTCTAGATAGCGATCTGACAGAAATTCGGCCAGAATTCCAATAAATTACCAGAAATTGTATCAGAATTTTCTCGAATTTCAACGTAATCCGCCCGAAAAAAAGGCGATTTCTGGTAGTGTGATTTTTACAAGCGACTAGTGTTCAAGTTCCCGTAAATTTGAAGTTCGTCTAGAACGAGCTGCATAAAACTCACATGTAGTGTGTATTGGCCGGCCCAATAATCGAGAAACAATCAAGAAACATTCGAGAAATAATACATCAAGAACCGCTGTGGAGCCTGGTGGGCTATTTCTCGCCTAAAACTCTCAGAGTGAGCGCCTTCAATGATGATCTACCTGTCATTCTCAGGCAAACCATCGCTCCGAGCGGTGCCGGAGAGCTACTCGAGCGGCGCTGCCTCTCCGCTCCGAGCGAAAATTAGCCATCTACTCGGGCCACAGCAGCCGCTCTCCGGGCCACAGCAGTATCGCTCGGAGCGATCTTCGGTCCCAACTGGCACTGCGGTCTCTGTTCGGGCGATTTTCAAAAATTTCCTAATTGCTATTTTTTCTTTATTTCCGCCTCTTCTGGAGAGGATTAAGCCTTTAAGAGGATAAGGTACCTGTTACAGCCTGCGGGCCAGGAGGTTAATCCTGCCACAGGCCGCAACAAGGATACCATCCCAGCATGGTCCGCAATGAGGAAGCCTTCCCCACCGCGGGCCATGAGGGATCCCCTCGGCCGCCAAAAATTGTCATCCTGAGAGTGATCCGAGGTCACCTCTCAAGAGTGGCCTCGAAAGGCCAACTACCCGTCTACACGAGGCGAGCCGCCTTTTATACCCGCAGGATTGGTTGTTCTTTGAGTGATAACGTGGCTCGCACATTATCACTCAAAGAACAACCAATCCCGCGTCTCTCAATCTCTGGCGATGGCACCGCTGTGGCTCCGAGAGCGACCGAGGGCGAACTGGCACCGGACAGGGACCGCGGTGCCAGTTGGCCCCTCGGCCGCTGTCCGGGCGATGACGTCATAATTGGGAGGAGCCGGTCCCGCTCGGAGCGATGGTTTGCCTGAGTTGACGTGCCATCGCTACTATCAATGTCTTATTAGTTGTTTGTCCAGTCTCGTAGATATTGTATTACATGTAAAGCAGAGATGTTCGGAATTACATTCTTTTCTCTTGAAAAAAAGGTAAAATGCAATGAGTATTTTATCAGAAAATTTGCAAAATGAATGCATCTCGCCTCTAGGAAACATTATTGAAAGCGTTTAATAAAATGTCGCCAAGTTTACAACTAGCTTCTTTCGAAAAGAAAAGTTTCTGTCCATTTCACAAGTTTTCAATGATTTGAACGCAAGATTGGATCCGTGATTTTGTTGATT
This sequence comes from Aplectana chamaeleonis, assembly GCA_029168955.1. NCBI lineage: Eukaryota > Metazoa > Nematoda > Chromadorea > Rhabditida > Cosmocercidae > Aplectana > Aplectana chamaeleonis. Next base: position 762,159 of record JAPDOI010000190.1, read on the forward strand.
CAGACTTAGGTTTTATGAACAGATTGTGTTTGTAGTATGTTTTATTTTTATTTTTCGAAGTTTTTAGAGGCGAAAAGCGATTTCTGGAAAGACGATTGATAAATGACTCAAAGGTAGGGTTTACAATTAAATGGCTTTTGTGCTGTCCTCGAGTAAATTTAGATCCAGCCATCACAAAAGCAAAAGAGGAAAAGTTGGAGAAAAAACGATCAGGAACAAATTTTTGCTTGGTATCCGCCCGCCCCCAATTATCGGTATTTCTTCCATTTCGCTTCTAAAGTAATTGCTGGGCACTCTAAGAGACTACTGACAACTGTAAGAGCAAAATCCTTCGACTGCGGTGTGACACATCTTCCGAGTGGGTGTACGGTGCCGCAACCTCAACACAGCGCACTGCTCGAAATGATTTATCTAGTAATAATAAAAAGATTGAAGGTGATGCGCCACAAAAAATTGGAACAAAGAAAAAATTAGCGAACAGTGCACCAATATAGATACATTCTTCAAGATAAACTGATTAAGTCACAAGCAAAAGGAATTCGGCACGTTTGAAATGAAACTGAGAGTTTCTCAAGATATCTAAACCCATGTTTTTCTGAAGTGTCATCAACGCATTCATTCCACCAAAGTTTCCATATTTGGGTCCATAATTGATCAGATAAGGGTTCGGACTGATGGCAAAAATTTATGAATGGTATTTAGATGCTTTTAGTTCAAAATAATATGACGAAACACATGGAACACGAAAAGAATGAACGGGGAAAGGGAGTAGCAAGTCAATGAATGACAGAAAATCAGCTGGCGACATAGCCCTGCACTTGCAACCAGGTAAGAAATGCGCCGCGCTAAGCGCAGCCGCGTAAGCAGGGGTATCGTCGGATTTGATTGTAGGGACAAGCCGCCCTGGAAGTGGGTCGAGCGCAGCACTGGGTTGACCGAAACACTCGAATTTCACCAATTTCCCGCCGGCTCTCCTTCACTACTGTGAATGGATGGACCCAATGGACAGGATTAAGCAAAAAACCCGGAAACGTTGTAATCGCGAACACTGCCTTTAAGACAAACCCGGAACGTATTTCTGGAGCGCTTCGAAACCCCTACTTGATATAAGTAACCGCTCAAACAAAAATCCGTACAAGTAACAGCTCAACCGAAAATCCGTCCAAGTCCAAAACGCTATCAGTCTGCAAAAAGTTCGGAAAACGTGCTCTCACCCAATATTTGCTCAGGGGGTTGTTTCAGGTGAGGTCGGTTTCCAGATATTCGGGAAATTCCTGAGCGTTTTGGGAGGCACAAAAATCACAAAAAACTACCATTTTGGGCTCATACCTTCTCGGAAGGGGGAATTTTCAGGCAATTAAAAAAAATTTCACTATGGATGCCCGAGAAATACTACCTGTACAATTTGTTTCCGCAGATCTCACATACGCTTTGCGTACTTCCCTCGTGAGTCCGCTCTAGGGTGAACAGTCCGGCTAGGAATTTGAAGTTTGAAACGCAGTCTTATTTAAGCTTTCCGCCTAGTAGAGCTAGTTGAAGACACGTTGAAGTTTGCACTCGACCTAGATGCGAACAACGGCTCTGCTTGCTTCACCAGAACTGAGGCGTGGGATAAATTGTATCAGCGTCAACACGAACTTATAAAACTTCTGAAGACCTTTATCGTTGTTGAGTGGTTGAGATGATACGCGGGGGACACTTACCTCCTTACTTCTGTCTTTATCTCTTCTTCTGTGTATCTCCGAGTCTCTGCCTTTCTGTCCCGTATTCTCTCTCTAATTATATTTCAGTTCCTCATTTTCTAAAATTCTCCCTGGCTCTGTGACAATCCGTCTTCGAAGCGCCCCTGATCAATGGTAGTGTTCAGCGCTTCTACACCTAGAGTTATAGTTTTGAGTTCGTCTGCATTTCACCCATGACTATATGCTCTATATTACCAGACTGGGGCGGTATTCTGCTCTTCGATCGCACTCAATTGGTTTGCTGGTCACTTTTCTTGGAGTGAGTACTGATTCCATTCTATTTCGGTTACCAAATTGTAGATTCAAGAAAGGAAAGGTATGCACATGTAGTTTACTACATTAGGTGCTTGGTGTGGAGCGACGTTCAACTGCGTAGTGTTAGCTCTTAACCGAATTGTTGAAATGGTACCATCAGCTGAGCGATTCCGGTTTTTGTTTCGAGGTTCGTTCTTTACTTTTCACTATTGGCCTGCTGACAGCCGTTCAGCGACTCTAAATATTCTCTAGCAGTCGAAAATCTGCTTATTTATATAGATGACGGAAGCAAATAAAAATTTGTGCCAGTCACTGGAGACTTGGGTATGACAATTAACGCTCTCATAAAGTGCGACGCATATGTATCGTCAATTACTGTATCAGGGGTAGTCGTAACCAGGGCTGTGCGTAATTACAAATTACGATTTACGATTTACGAATTACGGGTGTTTTCGGCAATTTTGTTACGATTTACGATTTACGAAATTTCGGCCCAAAATCGTAACAAATCGTAAAAAATCGTAACAAATCGTCAAAATGCGGTTGAAGGAACAATATAAGTGCTTCTTTCACATTCCTAAGATTTGAATATTCTTTCCAATCTCTATTTTCGAATAAATCTTGTTATTCCCAGCCGAGCGTAGACAACATGACATGGCGTAATATAATAGTTGATAACGAGATTCAGGTATGACCGACCTCTCTGCTTCCCACACTGACCAACCTGAAAGTATTGAAGGGTTCCAACCTTCACTTGTTGCATATGCGAGCCGGGTCAGCGGAGCCGAGCTCCACAGTTGTTTGTCTTCATGGAATGCTCTAGCCCGCCACCCTGAACATGAGAGACGCAGACATATTGTAGAGCTACCGCCTATGTCGGAGCGAAATTCCGGTCCGGAGGTGCAGACAACCGCTGTTGCAACACTTATTGCAAACAGGGGCATGCTGGGACTACGAGGTTCTGGCACGATTAGTCTCCGTCCCAGCTCGTTTATCGTCGAACTGCAGCCTGCAAAAGCGATCGTCTGCAACTGCGGACTAGAGCTCCATCCCGCTGTAGAAATCAAATATGGTGTTCGGCTCTGAAGGCCTAGCTGGCTTATGGAGCAAATAAAGTTTGGAACCCACAACCTTCACCGCGATTGTTCAGTGTTCCAAAAGTTACGGGCGAAAACTGTTATTTCGTGAATTTAAACCTGCTGAAGGATCTGGAAAATAGTTTTCTAACCTGAACCGGTATTCGGCGAGGAATTTTACGGGGATCCCTGACTAAGATTCGATAGATATTTATGCCCAGAGGCAAGTCAGCTGCGAGGGAAAGAGTGATAATTTCCCGATTTGATGAGGAAAGTTTCAAGAAAAGTTATGACTGCTGTCTATCGTCTTCTCAAAAAGGTTATTTTATGTTTTTGAAGTTGGAAACTCAAGCAAATTCGAAGCAAATGCAAAGAAAAAAGAAGAGTGAAAATTTTGTCATTTTTTAATCAGAGATTTGGAGGGAACCTTCACCTCTTTGCGATTCAGATTCCTACTCAAACATCGCGAACCGCTAAATCCACCGCAAAAAAAAACTTATGGGAAGTTTATGGGAAGGAACGCTAATAAATATATTTGGAGTAACGCTTCACAAATGTAGAGGGCAGCCTCGAATGGTTCAGAAAGTGGTTTTGGAAAGGCACATACGTATATCCCCTTTAAGATAACCACCGTGTCCATGTGTCTTTCCCATGATTGATCGTGTCTGAAACTATCAGACCGCGATGTTTTTCCTCATCACAGTGTTAACCTCCTTAGCTTGGATTGAACCTTGTTTTTTGAAGCGATGATTCTTCATGTTTTTGTGCTTCTCTAGGTTTCAAAGCTTGAGCAGACGTGGCACAGGTTTGGTACTTGAATACGCGTGGAGTTTCAGTTTTTCTATTTCATTGGTATTTATCCCGCTTATGTATACTGGGAATTCTTTCGAGTACTGCTTGAAACAGTTTCATTTTGAACCTCAACCTCAAATCTTCTTCTATACAGAAACACTTCATCACTGAACTTTCGAGACGTTCCTACATCGCGTGAGGTTCGGGCTATGTGTGGGACTACTACTCATTATCAGTTACGAACTACGAATTACGATTTACAAATTACGCGAAATTTTGAAAATTACGATTTACGAATTACGAAATTACAAAATTCATTTACGCACAGCCCTGGCCGTAACGCTGCTTGGCCGGAAAAATCGCGCGCGGAAGACCGAAGGATGCCTATTGATCAAATGGTTTCGCGCCCGGTTGCTTAGTGCGGGTTCCTACCGGGGAAACATTGATGATATAAGAACACCCTAAAATAGGCATATCATATACTATACATATATGGTTACCGTTTTCGTTTTAGTCTGACGCATGGACCTGGCGGTTGGCCGTGCGGAGATGGCAATATTTCGTCCTTAGATATAGTATAGTTTTACATACCACTTTCATGTGTGTGTATAAAATAACGTCCGCTTGGATCCTGGTGATACTTTGCGTTCCCCGTTGAAGGTTGGCGCAAACTCGGCGCGCCTAGGTTATTGCACATGGCACCTAGTTTGCGCCAACCTTCAATAGGAAACGCATAGTATCACTATGTAGTATCCAAAACAACTGTAGAAATGGTTCAACTCTATGCTATTTTGGACTTTACTAGTTAACTTAACCTGTCTCCTGACGAGAAATACTGCGATAGCTCTTTCCATGATGTTGGACTTGGATTTCGATGAATTCCCAGTCAACTAGGACGACCAACCGAATCCAGTCCCACGTCCGTTCGTGCTGGTTCCTGATTCCATCAAGCCTTAAAGTCGCTCAGACGTCCCATGGAGCCTGAGAAACAATACCAGCGAGACGTTACAAACACGACGAGTTCCCTGTGACGTGGTGTCGGCTCGACGACTCGCGACGTCAGGGCCGACACCACTTCACTGGGAACTGAGTTTCTAGGCAGACACCATTCCCTACTCCATCAACCAGCATGACAACATAGCTGGCTCAAAAAAGAAGCAACCTCATCGCCTGGATTTTTTGAACGTTGCTAGACTCGGGCCTGCATGATCAAACATGGACACAAACAAAGGGAAATTGAATGTTCTTACAAGGGAGGATGGCACACAAGATGGAGTTTCGAGATGCCATTTTCATATGGTCTAGGGGGATGACAGTGTTCCAATATTCCATACTGAGAATCAACCAAATGCGTCAGAGATTCACAGGAAATTTCCAAAAGTGGGCATTTCCATAGCTTTGAAAATAGAAAGGGCGTACACGAATGGCAATTTTTAGGGCGTTCAAAATATTGTCTTGGATTGAGCCTAAAACTTGTTTCTAGGTGCTGTTTTGGGTGCTTATTACGAATCCAAGGCACATTTGTCAATATTTGAGAAATTCCATCTTATTTGGTCCGAATCTTCAAAATGGAGCAAATTTTGCTGCTCAAACGCGACCTTTGACGATTTTGAGAATCCTACGATCAAATCGCCTTGAAACTTGTACATAGGGGCTATTCGGGCTACCTAACACGAATCTGCGACCCGTTTATTGATTTTCGATAAGAAAAACGGTAAGTTACAGTGGGTATACGGTAGCTCGGTCAAAGTCTCAGATTTGACTCAAAATTTCACTGTGGGCGTTAATTGGGACGCTGAACACCGCCACTTAAAAGGCATTATGCCTACCGTGACCTACAGTAACCCCTTGCCTGGCAAGGATTAGACCCCAGACTCGGGTTTAGAGCCCTAAATGACTCTCAGTTGAAAATTTTGAGCCGAATCAGAAAATATTTTCTGGGGTGCAATTCAAGAACGTTCCCACGACGCCGTTTGAGAACGAACAACTTTCTCATGAACAAATTTGCGAATTATGACTGAAAATTGCTCCCACGTGGCCGTGACTACGTTTCCATGAACGCGATTTGGCATGGGAATGTTTTTGGAACGCACCCCAGAACACCCTGAAAATTCCTTGATGGGTACCCCTACCTTTTTTGAAGCATTAAAAATACCGTTTCTGGAACCCCTGCAGCCATTTAGCGAATTTCAAGCATGGGTCATTTATATACTCTCACAGACCTACAACAACGACAATATGATTTTACAAATGAACCGGTAGGTAACAAGACCTCCTTGTTGGTAGCAATTGGCCGCCTATCAAAGCATGCATAAGACTCTCTTCGACGATACTTATTTCGATTCGAACAGATGTTTCGGCAAAAATTGTCAATGGAGAGATTTTACGGACGGGTTTTTCTATATCGGCTGTCTGAATTGTAGGCAGCGCTTATGTCCATGCTTCTACGTGCGATTTCAAGTCAGGAAATTTCATAAAGATGTACCAAGCGATTACATTACATCATTTCTCACCAAAATGTCGTGATGAGACGTCGGAGGCTGACACCATGCCCCTGGGAAGTCGTCAAGTAATGTCTCCCTGACATTGGTCCTCCAGCTTTATAGAGACTTTGGATGATCATGGGCGTAAAGTCGCCAAGGGTCCAACATAAACTTGAAACTACATGCAGCTGGCCATCTTATGTAGCTGTCTGGAATTTCGTCGAAATCAATGTTCAGCTTTATGGTTGCAAGTATAAGGAGTATCAAGGAGGCAAGTAACCTGAGCTGAATCGTCAGAAGGGAGGAGAGGTCTCCCGGGAAAGTGAGCGAACAGATTCACCTTCGAACAACCCAATAAGAGCGAACACATGAGATTGGTTCATTTTAGCAAGCATCGTGATACATTTCCATGTCACTCAAGTGTTATAATGCTTACTCGTCTTGCGAAATACAAACTTTTTTTGTAACTGAAGGCAAAATGGGGAACTTGGAGTCATACTAAGTGAACCATCGTATTGTTTGCAGCAGAAAACATAGACACTCTTCATGATATCCAGAACCTCGATCCAACATTCCGATGTTGTGGTTATACTGATGTGCCGCACTGTATGGTTCCCGTTTTCGTTCTAGTCTGACGAATTGACCAGGCGGATGGCCGTGCGGGGTTGGCGGACTCACTGAAGAATGGGGTTTCGATCCGCCCGGGGTGATCTACCGTCGCAGCCCCATCCCTTCCTCAGACTAAAATGATTGCGTGAACTCTACATACACGAGAAAGTTGTCCGAACTTCGAAAACCGCTCCAGACTGTATGGAAACAGAAAGTGTTACTTTCAGAAAGGTTTTTATATATGTGGATGGCGCTTTCTGTACTATATATGGTGGTTCGGCCATTTGTCACGCGACCAATCCCATACAACACTGTGGTGTCTGCCTTCATAGGCGCCCCAATGATTTCTGACGACACCGAGTGGGTATGTCTTGCCCCAATGCAATGTGTATTTTTTGTCTTTGACCGATAGTCACTTCTTTTACAATCATGACCACATATGAGTAGATGGTACAGAAGCTGCACTCTAGGAAATTTCGTACTACTCTCCGATTTTTCTTCCAATCCACAATCTGACAATAGTAGCTTTACTTGTTCTTCTGTACTTGATCCTCTGCTTCTATATCGTCAGAGTAAGCCGCATCGCGAAAGGCGGCATTGATAAAACTCAAATACAGGTCAGTCTATAGGAATAATACTGCAATCGCGTGGAATGAATAAAATAGTTAATTCCTCAGCTTTTCACCCAAGCATTATTCATTTGTTCAACGACTGCGATCACAGCGGTACTTTATATCTATGTGGAATTCGTTCCTGTATCACGAGGAGTAGTTATTTTTGCCAATGTTGTATGGCAGATGAGCCATGGTGAGCCTTTAAATCGTTATACGCGAGGTCACGATTTTCGACAAGAAACAATCGCAGTTCGCCCCGGTTTCCGTGTGTGCGGCAGAGCGGGGAATGGCGGGGTGAATGGAAAGCGTGTCTGCTGCAGATAAGGGCTAGTAAACACTGTTCGATATGACCGTTTGCAAAGGTGCCTATCCCAATTGATATAGCTGTTGCTGAATCAATATTTTCGAATCTTGTTTCTGCTGGTTGAGACACGGCTGTATTTATCGAGCAGGTCAGGTGCACTTGCACCTTTCTCTGACTGCAACCCTAAGAGCTTTGTTCTCCTTGTATGAAATTTTCTAATAAGATGAAGGATGAAAGTGATTCACTGACGGAAACTCGATGGAGTAAAACTCTTTTGTATCACTGTTCGGAAAAGTCTTTAGCGACTGCATACTCGATTTAGAAGAGTTTATGGCACATATCTAGTTTATCTAGTTGCAAACGGTCAGATCGACTGAAGGTGCTCCCTTGACGAAACTAGAAGTAGTCACAAAAGCTCTCGAAGTAAGATATTCATCGAATAGCAGACTATCTAGGAGAAGTGAGCGTGGGTCGCGACCGCAAGCAGCCGGTAGGGCTTGATCGCGTAGCTCACTACGGCAGTTTCAGAGTTTACTTCCACGGTCTGTTGACATTTTTTAGTATACCGATATTGTGGCCTTGATCGTTTTTGACAAGTCTGTCTACCTCATCCATTCGGTGAAAACCTAGGTAGCCCGGAAATGCGCGACAAAAGTTAGGGCGAGAAGATCCCCTCAAAATAAAGGAATGCTGGCGACTGTTACTCTAATAGTTACAGCGACAAAATTGGGACAAGTGAGTGGCAGCTCTATTACACTACATATATCGGAGCGAGGTTCACTTTGCGTACTGCAACGGCAGGAGAAATTGCGGTACCTGCGAAAATCTTGCCCAGTTATGGTTTCCGTTTTCATTTTAGTCTGACGCATGCAACAGGCGGCTGGTCGTGCGGGGTTTGCGGTCTGACTGGAGAATGCGGTTTCAATTTGTGCGGGTTGATCTATCGTCGCAGCCCCGTCCATTCATCAGACTAAAATGATGTATTGCATTGTGAGAACAACCGTCTATTTTGTTCCCCTCAAACTCTACAACAACGAAAAAAGCAGTGCGATCACAACCAGAACAATCCTCCTTCCATCTCGAATTTCTTCTCTAAGGTTTTTCCTATTTGAAATTTTAAAATCTACAAAATCTAACTCGATTGAAAAAAACCAATTTTCATACAAAATAAGAGTTGAGATAAGACTCGTTCCCGCAGATATTTGTACGAATGCTCTATCAGCGAAAGATCAGTTGACGCTTTAGCAAGCTGCTGGTAGTGGGAGGGCTGTTTAATAGACCTGCAATGTATCTTGTGAAACACGCTTTGAAAGGAACTGTGATTGGCTTGATCTCCCCCACCCCCTATTTTAGGAACTGAACACGTTCATCTTGTAGATCAAAAACTTTTCAGGATTGCACGGCATTGTGTACTTGTCCTTCAATCGAAATATACGGAAAGAAGTGTTATTATTTCTCAAACTCACTAAGCTACGACATGTGAATCCTGTGGCGACCACCACCAACAATAATATAACTGTTGTTGGCTAATAGCATGAATCAGAATCATTCTTCGTCTGTGCTTCTTTTATATACAATATATTATCTTTTATATTCATATCATCTTTGAATAATTGTGGCTATTCTCCTTAAGAAATTTCACTGCTTGCGTTTCAAACTGTGAGCCTCAGGCCAGCTGAAAACGGAACGATTTGAAACGTAAAGTCCACAACAGCGAGCGACAGGGTACCAACCGGGCCCCTTCCCAAATGGGCGACAGCTTAGAAGTTGACGTGCTGGTAAGAGCGCTGGAGTAGAATGTAAAGCGGAAAGCTCACTCCTCTGTGTGCGAGTGATGAAGAAGGAAATGAGATAAGGGGAAAGGAGGGGTTTTACTGCGAACTACCGACGTGATTATTTGATTTGTGGCAACATTTTGAGAAGTTGCATGCAGGCTTCCTCGAATGCTTATCAGCCTCTATGCAGCTCTCATTCCTTCTTTCGAGTTAATTTGTGGCTTCTCTAGATGTCTAACGCCTTCTTTAGTTTTTGCCCCCTTAGGTCGGGTATGGTTAGCTTAGCAATAATAATGACGAGGAGTGCTGGGGGTTGTTCATGGGTATGCCGAATGGCTCGATGTTGCAAACATGGGTCGTCTTCATACTAGCTTCGTGACTGATGCAGGACTTGTATGTGTACACTATTTTGCAGCGAAAGGTCCTAGCAGATTTTCCCATGTAGAATTCATGCTACCTAGAACGCTCCACTTCATTCGCGACACCGCTTAAGTGACACACCTGCTTGTCAGTAGTGCGGTTGATGCAGTTAGTTATATCGAGCATATTTTGCAGAGAGGAGGGTGGTCTGAACATCAAGATTGCTGGGAGACCTGACCGCTCAGCGGCGCGGCTAACGTTCACTGCAAATAAATCGTTCATAAACGGAATAATCAGAAGACTTCCAGCAGTTTTTTGTAGTCTCCAGCACCAATGCTGCTCTTCTTCTTAGCCGTTTGCCTCGAAATTTCACAAACTTTATTTCCAACATACTGCGCTTCAAGGCATGTGAGAACAGTAGGTTTGGGGATCATAATACGAATCACATCTGTCTTCATGTAGGAGGGGTGGCAACTCTTCAAATGAAATTAGATGTTCTTGGAGGCCTGCTTTCCAAGTTACATACAACTGACTTGGCCATACACGATCTTCATTTTGCAGAGTAACGGTAGAGAACCGCCTTGACATGGTTCTTTCGGAGTTCATTGTTGGAAGTGACGAGTTCTGTAGTGCTAGTGCTTTTGTAATTGTGGATCTTGATTTCTCGAAAATAAAGACGTCATCTATGTATCTCCGCATTTCCACCAAACTGGAATGACGCGACTGCGACTTTAACATTTGATCCACCCGGGCAGAAATGACGCTTCAGAGAAGAAGAGACGTAGGGTGTTTGTTGTCACAGCATACGTGACCGCAAACGCTTAAAGGCAGTGTTCACGATAAAAAATGTGTTTCAATTTCCATTAGGATTGGGTAGTGGAGGGGCACACTGTAGCGTTGACGTCGAAAGAACGCATGAAAACGAGCCAGAAAAAAAGCTCCAAAAGAGCCCTAAGCTGCCACTTCGAGCACAAGGCAAACCTCAAAAGCGCAGCACACGCCCACCGACGTGAACAAATGAATGCTCGAAATCGTGAGATAAGCGATGGTTTCCAATCGTTAGCCACGTTCTTCCCTTCATTCTCAACTTCTCCCTTTTCTCAGGTCAGCTCGCATACATCGGCTGCAAAAGACGGAATTTGCAAGCCACGAACAACTCATCCACCATGTTACTTTAGCTCAATTTCCGAGGGACCATAACGCCGTTCTCTGAGCGTCTTGTGCGATTTCAGAGACATTATTTGAATCAGCATGGGGCCGTTTTCAAGATAGACAGGAAAAAAGAAAAACGATTTCTATCGTGAACACTGCTTTTAAAGAAGATTTCCATATGTTCTCAATAGCCATTTATTGATGAGAACAAACTCAACCTGAGGGAGCTGGCTCTGCTCAGTGGAATAATCTCCAGAACTGCTTTTTTGCCTATGTAGGGTGTTGTGGAACCGTTTTCCTATGAAGCTATCGTCAATCACTAGATGAGGAATCGCCGCGGCGTTGCTTGTCGGGAAAAATTGCGCGCGAGAAACCGAAGGTAGAGTGGCTATTGATCGACTCAGGCACCGCTTCGATTCGAGCGCCGTCAGAACGAGGTTGGACCGTTGAACCGCTCTGGCTCGAAACGAAAACAGGGGCGGGGTCAACCCGAAACGTGGCTCGTTCGTTTCGGGAATGACATCGGTCCACCTCTCAAAGCTGGGATTGCAGTCTCGATGACTTCGTAACTACTCCGTGGATCGTGTCTCGGTCCACCTGTCATAGCCGGGACTGCAGTCTCGATGATGACGTCACTACTTCGTGGATCACGCTTCGGTCCACCTTTCATAGCAGGGATTCTAATGACATGATGACGTCATCATCTTGTTACCATTGTTTCTACGGACATACCCTTCATAGCTGATATCGCGATGACGTCATCCTTGATTTTCGGAGCATGTGGTTATATGGCTTTGCCACCATGCTCGAAAAATCAAGGATGACGTCGTCGCGGAGACCGCAATGCAGGGTGTAGGGCGTAGAATCGATGCTAACAAGATGCTGACGTCATCATCCAGGTTTTGACCGTTAAAATCCCACGCCTCAACAAATGCAACAAATACAATACTTTATTAATACTCAACAATCAGTTTTCTAGTGATTGGTTTACACTGATTTATAGTTCAGAGATTTTGTTCATTCGTGCCCTGTTTTTGTGGTCATACTGTCGTTTTCGGAGCTAAATTCCGCTCTGCAAGTGCGGATTACCGCTCTTGCATCATGCAACACGATATTCGTGCTGGAAGAAAGGTAAATCGTATTCACGTATTCTTCAAGGCCTGGCGGCAAGGTAGGGGAAGGCCCCACGAAATTTTATGGTGTTCTAAAAAAAATCGCATTCGGCTCAAAGCTTATATACAGGGGTAGTCTAGGGTGCTGAACACGAATCTGGAGTCCGCTTGTCAAAATTCTGTAGCTTATTGTAGGTTATGGTAGGTACCATACCATTTTGGCTGCCAAACCTGTCTTACTGTTTTGAAAATCGACAATATGGACACTAAATCCGCATCCATCACCCCGAATAACCCTCGCATACAAATTTCGAGTCAAACCTGAGACTTTGACCGAACTACCGCACACCCACACATGATCTACCATAATCTGCCAAAAATCAACGCTAGTTTTACGATGGTCAACATTTTCCAATTTTTTTTTGGTTAAAACGGTACATTCGTTGAAGTTCCTAGATCTAAGTTCCTCTACATATTCCATGCAACCAAAATAATCTTCAAAGAACCACCATGCAAGGACGAGCGTGGTGGTCGGCAACAGTCGGCATGGATCCTAGTGATACAATACCGCGCAAATTTTTTGGAAAAAAAAACGTTTTGCGGCATTTTTCGCGCTCACAAAGCGCCACATCGCCATAACTAGCTTCAAAGTATTCCGATTTCAAATTGGAAGTCATTTCTGAATTGCTGTCGTTGAGTGCTACACGAAAGTGTTACAAAATGGTAAATTCAACTCCAGAAGTTCATAGAAAATTACATAATTGCACTACAAAATATATCACTATAAACTGATCACACGGTGATGATTGCAGACATCTGTCATGTTTTGACCTGTGGTAAACGTGAATTTTAGAAAAAAAAACGCATTTTTCAACAAAATACCGAAGTCCAAAAGACTTTATACACATATCGCTGCATTTGTCTGACCGAGAGGAACACGAAAAGTCCCTGGAAATCTAATTTCGTCAAATTTCAAGTGAGTTATGGCAATGCGGCGCTTTGTGAGCACCAAAAACGTCGCAAAACGCCGTTTTTGCGAAAAAAAAAACGTGCGCGGTTCTGTACGTTGCGTTCACTACTGAAGGTTGGTGCAAACTCGGCGCCATATGCTACCACATACTGTGCTTCTCTTAGCCAAATTCCGGTCCGCAATTGCGTCTCGACACGATTTGCGGCCGCACGCTCTCGAGTCGGTCGAGTTTCCAGCGCCAAAGATGACTCGATGTGGGTTTTTTATACATTTTCTCTATTTTTGTTTAGTTTCCAGTTTCCAAAACTCACCTAGAGTCAACAGATCGGCGGATGCTGCGCTGTAAACTTTTCCGACTCGAATGCGCGTGGCTGCAAAGCGTGTCGAGACCGGAATTAGGCCCAGAGAAGCACAGTAAGTGCACCGAATTCGCCCCAACCTTCAATAGGGAATGCAAAGTATTACCAGTGTATGCGCCAACAAACCTCTTAATGACTGACTCCTAACAATGAAATGTCAATTCAGTACAAGAAATGACGTCCCGCAATGCTATATTCTCAATGGTCCGTTGGATTTGAGACGGGGTACGCTGTGGAAAGTTTCATGTTCGCCGGATAGAGGACCACTCTGATTAATCTTCTTGACAACACTATTGGGAAAAATCAGCAAGAAACTGGTGAGAAAAATATGAAAAGTCCCAATTTTGAGAGTGATAGAGCTTACAGCTATTTCAAAACACGCTCTCTCTTTTCCACCCCATACCTACCATTTGAAGTGCAAGTAGAACTCACGAAAACTTGCCATTTGGTCGTGGAGCTACAGTTTAGAAAGGTGAAATGCCAGAATTAACAAGACGTTTCGATATGTTTTCACGCTTTTGCAGCAAGCCTGTCCAAATTTTCGCTACATTAAGGATCAGATCTAGATCTTCCTTCAGAAAAATCTCAGGATTTTTTTATCGCGGTCCTGCGTTGCAGGCACAGTACACCCTCTGATAATAATTATGCGATTTTCTTGTAAATGTAAAGAAGAACCCTCCTGTATGACACGTGCCAAATGCAAGAGCTCAATTTCTCCAAACAAACGAGATATAAGGGACCACCACAGGCGCGACCTCCTTCGTTCAGCTGAGCACCACGGGCCACATCCCTTGCCCGTGGTGGTGAGCGAAGGAGGTCGGGCCTGTGGTGGTCGCTTAACTCGATAGCGACTACATGGATGGATGAATTCTCAACAAGTTGTTGTTTTTCAGTCTATCGCCGGTCTATCTCCTCATCCTGTTTTTCTCTCGTGCAGCGATGGCGAATGAAGAGAAATACAGGCCTGAGACAACTCGTCCACCAAATTTTTGCCCTCAGAAAGCAGGCATTGAAAAGGAGCCATATCTACGTTCGTAGGGTTCTGGACGATTTCAGAGATACCATTGTAATCAGAGAGTGGCTCTCTCCAAGTTAGGTATGAAATCTAGAAAAAAATTTTGAGTAGACTTTTTGGCTGGAATGGATTAAAATTTCGGTAAATTTCGAGATTAAAGGCACAGGATACCCAAGAAATTAATTTTCGGATTTTATGCTTATCTTGGAGAGAGTCACTCGCTGATCACAGTGGTATCTCTGAAATCGTCCAAGACCACCTTTGAACAGAGTTATGGCTCTTCAAAGATGCCTAGATTTTCAGGGTGAAAAATTGGTGGACGAATTGTCTCAGGCCTGTATTTCTCTTCATTCGCAATCGTTGCGCGAGAGCGAGCCAAGATAGGGAGACAGCCCAGCAATGGACTGAAGAACGACGAGTTATTGGAATTCATCCATCCATCGAGCCGCTATCGAGTCCGAAAATCTGTTAGGGGGTCGGGCCTGTGGTGGTGAGCGAAGGGGGTCGGTCCTGTGGCGGTCGCTTATATCTCGCTTATTTGAAGGAATTGAGATCTCGCATTTGGTACTTGTTATAAAGGAGGGGTCTTCTACACAATTACATGAAAATCTCAGAATTCATATCTGAGGGTGTACTGTGCCTTTAAGTCGGTAAATCGGGAAATCAAATTTCACCGGAAACTCCCAAACCGGGTGATTCGGTAAACGGTGAGTGCACACCCCTGGTGGGGAATCCGAGCGAAATTGCCATGTTTCACATCTCGTAGACCTGCACCCTGGTGTTCGATTAATTTCCGCTTATTTCGCGATTTCTTACATCGAGAAGCAACAGAAGTTGACGAATATATTTCAAGACGTTTGTATATTCACCAAACGGATTCATTTTTTTTACTTTTAGCGAAAAATCAAAAAGAGATAAATATCGGCCGATTTAATGAGGCTGGCTGGCTAACGGTAGAGAAAGAAAACAGTGAATAAACTTTTTTTTTTGAAGGATTTGAGTACATTCCGTATCGTAGGGGACAAGAGAAGCCAATGACAGCTGCATCTGTTCAAAATGTGTTGGCTACCATTCCCGAATTTCGCAATGTTCCGTTTCGCCGTCGGTCCAATCGAGCCGATTGACTAGTACGGCGCCAACCCCCGACGTCTCCCGTTTCTCTCGTGGAAAACGGGAAGGCGGAGCTTTGCCGAAACGTCTCTCGTTCGCCCCGACGTGGCAGAAAAAAGCGGTTCGGCCATCGGTCGAATCGAACTGGTGCCTGAGGAACGATTTCGCGCCTAGCTACTGAGCGCTACTATCTCCCTGTTAGACACCAACGATATTTTTATTCTAAGGACCACGACAGTTGTCTCTTATTGGAAACTAGAGAAAACATTTCATCTTCCAGAAGTTCTATGTTTTGCAAACGAAACTAATTGCGAAATTGGCAGTACATGCTCTATTTCAAAAGCCTTTTTTTCCCCAGAAGATCACAACTTATATTGTTAATGGTAGCACGATAAAGGACCTCGTAAATTTGTTGAGACTCCTTTGCGATTTTAAGGTGACATCAATGAGTTATTTGGTGGTTTTCGTAACCATTCATCAGAGCAATTACAGGCTGAGTCTTACAATTATCGAGGCGATAAGCGGACGCAGCCATACTACGCGGCTGGCTATGTGATAGTTTCAAATGTTTCATTTGATGCGTCGACTCACTAAGATGACTTGATTGGCTGGCTTTCGCCCGACGCGAACAATTGGCGTCCACTTGTCATTTTCCCCAGCCACAAATTTAACACAGTCCATCCACATATCGCTAATTCATTTTCTTCAAAGCTAAACATTGCGCACGATTCGCATTTACAGGCCATAAAACGGCCAAAGTCTCACCGTCGACTGCGTACCACGCGCTGCGCAACCGCACGCGCGTCGGAAGCAGACGAGTTTTGCCGCCACGCGACGAGTTCCGGCCGCCGCGCGACGTTTCGGCCTCCGCGCGGCGGCCGAAACTCGTCGCGCGGCGGCCAAAACTCGTCTGCTTCCGACGCGCGTGCGGCCGCGCAGCGCGTGGTACGCAGTCGACGGTGAGACTTTGGCCGTTTTATGGCCTGTAGATGCCGAGTTATTTTAAATCCTCTTTTTACCACTTTCGCTAAAACTTTCGCCTACGTACAGGCGGCGGTTTCTAGACAGGACTCCGAAGCATTCTAAAAGCGTGTTGAGAAAAACGATTAGGCTGTCTAAGAATATGTCCAATCAGCCGAAGCCGACCTTCTGCAGCCGCTTGAGATGATCTTGGGAGATGTTGGCACCTTCCTCCCGTCAAGCGTTGATCCAAAGTGTCATTGTGGCACATCCGCGGCTAGAAATATTCGAGCAAACGTCTGAACAGCTTCTTCTCCGTGCAATACAACTCTTCCGTCGGCGTCTGCGGTGCTGCCCACGTCTCCGATCCGTACATAATGATAAAATGAATAGTGGATTAGCGCACGCTCATGCGTACTTCTTCTTTCGAGAGGAAGTAGGCCATAAGCACAAGGTTAGACATAAAATGCAGATGTGTGTTTCGCACATCCTTGTTGAATATCCGCTGCATACCTACCATCGTTTCTCAGCAAACAACCCAAATAACAGAAGCCATCCACATATTCAATACGTAGTCCGTCCACGCAATCTTCCGTAGAAGGCCTCTGAGAAACACACATCTGCTTGCGTTTTCCGGGACGAAGACGAAATCGCTCCAGCCGCCAAGCGGCTGGAGAGGTTTGGTTCTGCCGGAGACTTGTGATCGCTTAGAATTCTGTAAAGTAGTCAACAGAACCTGTTAAACAAATTCTCCAGATTTCCATCGGGAAGTAGGTTAGGGCGTCCAGGAGACACGTGCTGACAAAATTTGAGCCAAATCGGTTCAAATTTTATAAAGTTAGATCGGCGAATCCTTAGCAAACATTCTTGTTGTGCGTGTAACGCGTTGCTGCTTCCTGCTTCGTGCTTCCTCGTGCGTTACGCACCCATAGTAGTGGCCACTGCCAATGGTCGCAGGCGATCAGTTGGGCAGGCAGGTAAGTTGGTATATGGACAGATAAGCAGGCTGGTGAGTAGGTAGACAATGAGTACTTACTATTTAACATTAACTACTTCACTTATTACTGCTTATCATATCAAGTTATATTATCAATTATTTGACAAAA
The DNA here is from genome assembly GCA_029168955.1 of Aplectana chamaeleonis. Classification (NCBI taxonomy): domain Eukaryota; kingdom Metazoa; phylum Nematoda; class Chromadorea; order Rhabditida; family Cosmocercidae; genus Aplectana; species Aplectana chamaeleonis. Next base: position 779,953 of record JAPDOI010000190.1, read on the forward strand.
TCGCTAAAACGCGTTGTAGGCTATATTTTTCGATGGGAAGGAACAGGGAAAGTGATTAACAAGTTTGTTACTTACTGTTCACCATTGATTTCTTTACTTTACTTTTTACTGCTTATCATATCAAGTGATATTATCAGTTGGTAGATCAAATCGTTAAAACACGTTGTTGGCTGAACTTTTCGTAGAGAAGGGGGAGGAGAAGTGGCTATCAAGTTTGTTGCCTACTGTTTACCATTGATTCCTTTGCTTTACTTTTTACTGTTCATCATATCAAGTGATATTATCAGCTGGTAGATCAAATCGCTAAAACACGTTGCAGGCTGTACTCTTTCGTAGGAAGGGGACAAGGGAAGTGACTAACAAGCTTGTTACTTACTGTTTACCATTGATTTTTTTTAGTGCTTATCATATCAAGTGATATAATCAGTTGGTGGATCAAATCGCTAAAACACGTTGTAGGCTGTACTTTTTCGTATGGAAGGGACATGGGAAGTGACTAACAAGTTTGTTACTTACTGTTTACCATTAATTTCTTTACTTAACTTTTCACTGCCTATCATATCAAGTGATATTGCCAGTTGGTAGATCAAATCGCTGAAACACGTTGTAGGATGTACTTTTTCGTAGGGAAGGGACAGGGGAATAGACTAACAAGCTTTACTTTTTACTGCTCATCATATCAAAGTATCCCGCACATTGCATAAAGGTGTCGCCGTCCGGCACACTAAGGCCTCTGGTCCATAACACCTTAGGATCCGTACCTAGGGAGTCATGGAGTCTTTGGCCACAAGCCACAATTTCGCCACCCTGAACTGTCGATCGCTGTCGAGTGATATCCAAAAAACTGCGCTATCCAGACTTCTGAGCTATTTCCATGCACCGTTTGCTGCTTTGCAGGAAACCCGCCTCAAGGATAGACCCGTCATCAGCGTTGGAGAGTACACCATCTACTGCGGTAACGCTGACGATAGGAGAGTGGGAGGCTGTGCAATAGCTGTAAGGAAGGATTTCAGTGGTATGGTCAAGGAGTTCGGCTCAACGTCGTGTCGGAATGCATTCGTACGACTGCGGGATCACAGAGGATTCAATCTGTGGATAGTGAGTGCTCATGCGCCCACTGAAACCGCCGAAGACAATTCGAAGGATGCGTTTTATGAGGAACTCAATACGTTGCTGGCCAGGATACCTTGTCAACATGCTGTTGTCGTGGGGATTGACGCAAATGCGAAGATGGGACTTGATCAGGAATCCGAAGTACTCGGTAAATGGTTCTATCCAGTGGAGCAAACATCGGACAATGGCTACCGCCTTGTCGACTTTTGTGAACGCAGTGGTCTGATTATTGCATCGACATTCAAGAGGAATCATCGCCGCCATCAGCTTACGTGGCAGGGACCAACCCAGCTCTCTCCAGAAGAGCAGCGGAAGCGGAAGATGACAACTTTGAAACTACAGCTTGACTATGTCCTGACGAGGAATATTCCAGTATCGGACATTCGGAGATCTAGAGCTGTGTGGGATGTCGCATTCGATTCGGATCACCGTCCTGTTCTGTTGAACTTCACTGCGAGGATTCATAAGAGGAAGCGAGGGGCTCAGCCTCTCCAGAGGATTGACATGACAAGTCTCAGAGATGAAGAGTGCAGAAGGAATTTCCGACAACGCGTTTCTATCCACATCGGAGTACGGACTAAGAAGAAACTTTGCGACGCGGATTCTTTTGTCAAGTGCATCCAGGACGCTTCGAAAGAGGCACTCCCGGTTGTACAGCCTAAGAAGAAGTTCGCCTACGTCTCAGAAGAAACAACATCTACCTACAACAGAGTATGTGCTCTCCGAACTGCAGGAAACTTCGTGGAGGAGAAGCGTCTGAGGAGGAAGTTGCGTCGGCAGCTTCAAAGTGACCGCGAACGAGAGTGGACGTGTAGAGCTAAGGAGTTCGAGAAGGCTTGGGAGGAGAAGAATCCGAAGAAAGCCTACACGTTGCTGCGACAGTATAGCGGGAAGATGAAGAGATGTTCTCCTGTCTTGAGCACTACCAATGGAGTTGCAGTTGGTGATGCGACGCTGCCAATATGGAAGGATTACTTCAGTTCACTACTGAATCGTCCAGCGCCATCAGTACCTGAGCTCCCGCATGTTCAGAGAGCACATTACGATGTCAGTGAGGAACCGCCGACTGAGTCTGAAGTTTTGGATTGTGTCCGGAAAATGAAGAATGGAAAGACAGGTGGAGATGACAACATCACTGCTGAAATGCTGAAAGCTCTTCCTCCGTCTGGGATTCGTGAAATGACCAACACCATCCGTGCCATATGGATGAGCGAAAGGATACCCGATTCGTGGAGACATGCGATCATCGTACCTCTTCACAAGAAGCTATCCGTCACGGATCCTAAGAACTACAGAGGAATCTCTCTACTTCGTGTCATGTACAAGGTTTTAGAACGTATCATTCTCGAGCGACTTATCAAACATCGTGAAGGAACGACCAGAGATGAGCAAGCCGGTTTTCGACCTGGAAGATCGACCATCGACCAAGTGTTCGTCGTGAGAAGAGTAATTGAATCGTGGCAGCGGTTTTCGAAGACATTACAGCTTGCTTTTTTGGACTTTGAAGCCGCGTTCGACTCTCCTCATCGTGATCGATTGCTCAATGCTCTGCGAGCAGATGGAGTCCCGGAAAAGTATGTTCGGTTAATCGAGGACATGAACAAAGGAACAACAGCAGCAGTTCGTACACCTGTCGGATTTACGTCAGCTTTCGAGGTGAAAACAGGAGTAAGGCAAGGAGCCGTTGCAGGACCTTTTCTTTTCAACTTCGCCGTTGATGACATCATGTGTAGAGAGTTGCAGAACAGTTTCCTGCGGATGTGATCCTAACACCATCAGGACGCTCCCTTGTCGACCTGGAGTACGCCGACGACATTGTGTTATTCGCTGAAAACAACGCAAAACTGCAAAGGATTGTGAACCTCGTTTCGAAGTATGCCGCAGCCTATGGACTTCGTCTTCGTCCCGACAAATGCAAGCAGATGTGGGTCTCTCAGAGGCCTTCAACTGGAGTTTGTGTGGACGGAGAACGTATCGAACTGGTGGGCGATTTCTGTTATTTGGGCTGTTTGCTGAAGAACGATGGTAGTTATGCAGCGGATATTCGACAACGATGTGCGAAAGCTACGTCTGCATTCAATTCTCTAACCAAGTGTTTGTGGTCTACCACCATCGCGAAGGAAGTCAAGTTGCGCGTCTACCTATCCGCTATTCGCCCTATCATGATGTACGGATCGGAGACGTGGGCAGCACCGAAAACGCAGATGGAAAGGTTGGATTGCACGGAGAGGAAGCTTTTTAGGCGTTTGCTTGGATATGTCTGGCCGCGTGTATGCCATAACGAAGACCTTTACAAGGAAATCGACGCAGTACATCAACGCTTGACACGAGGGAGGTGCCAGCATCTCCTAACGCCATCTCAAGCAGCAATGGAAAGTCGACTTCGACTGCTCGGGCATATACTAAGAAGAACGCCGGATCGTCTCGTACAACACGCTTTAAAAATGCTTCCAAATCCTGTCTGGAAACGGCCACCTGGGCGTAGGCGAAAGTTCTGGACGGATGTGGTTAAAGAGGATTTAAAGTCACTCGGCATCGAAAGACAGTTCAGGCGCGATGTTTCGTTTCGTAGGAAATGGAATAGTGACAGCTGGATGGAATGTGTTCAAATTGTGGCTGAAGACCGTGAAAAATGGACACGGCTGACTACTAGGACGGCACACCTCGGTGAAGATGCGGAATGACTGCGTCAGGCGAAAGCCAACCGATTAAGTCAGTAAGTCAAGTCATATCAAGTGATATTATCAGTTGGTAGATCAAATCGCTAAAACACGTTGTTAGCAGTACTTTTTTGTAAGGAAGGGATAGGGGAAGAGACTAACAAAATTGTTACTTACTGTTTACTATTAATTCCTTTACTTAAGTTTTTACTTCCTATAATATCAAGTGATATTATCAGTTGGTAGATCAAATCGCTAGAACACGCTGTAGGCTGCACTTTTTCAAAGAGAAGGGACAGGGGAAATGACTAACAAGTTTGTCACTTTCTGATGACGTCATCAGGACGTCGTGCCAAGGTCGTGTCAAGTGCATAGGGCATCTGGTGACGTCATCCGGACGTTGTGCCAAGGTCGTGCCGAAAGCATGGGGCATCTGATGACGTCATCAGGACGTCGTGCCAAGGTCGTGCAAAGTACATAGGGCATCTGGTGACGTCATCCGTACGTCGTGCCAAGGTCGTGCCACGTGCATAGGGCATCTGATGACGTCATCAGGACGTCGTGCCAAGTACATAGGGCATCTTATGAAGTCATCAGAACATCGTGCCAAGAGTTCGCTCCTCGGCCGCTGTTCGGTCGCTCTTGGGGCGACAGCGGTGCCGTCCCCAGAGATAGTGATAAACTGTGGGACCTCAGTGGCAGTGCGCCGGACGCCGCATAAAGTGTTCGGGAACCCATTGACAATGCGCCGGACGCCGTATAAAGTGTGCGTGCCCCCACGAACAGTGCGCCAGACCTCGGACAAAGTATACGGGACCCACATGGCGTTGCATCGGACGCCGTAAAACGTATGCGGGACCCAAGAGAGAGTGCGTCAGACGCCATAAAATTTGTGCGGGACCCAAATGGGAATACGTCATACGCCATAAAACGTATGCGGGACCCAAGAGGGAGTGCGTCACACGCCATAAAAAATGTGCGAGACCCAAATGGGATTACGTTAGACGCCATAAAACGTATGCGGGACTCAAGAGGGAAAGCGTTAAAAAATTTGCGGGACCCAAATGGGAAAACATCAGACGCCGAAGGAAAAGTGTGCAGGATGTCATGTAGTGTTTGTAGGCCAAGCCGAGCCGTCACGGCGCCCCTTGCACAATCGGTTTCCGTTTTTTCCTTGTCTTTTCGCTTTCTGTGACTACTCAGGCAGGCGTGTCGGATCACCTGGCGAATTTCTGTCTTCTTTCGCCTTCCCGAATACAGCCACTGTGAATTCCCCAAGCTTAAGTCCGTTACCCATAATCCGAGGGACCCATCATCCGAGTTGCAGAGTGCGTGGTGCAGTGGCAGACATGAAAGAACATGGTAAAGCGAAATATCACGTCCTACTCAGACTTTCAAGCGCGTCTCGCCTTGGAGGGCGGGGCCTATTTTGCACGTTTTTTCGTCGGCGCGACATTGTTCCTACAAACGCGCCGACCGGGGCTGAACGGACATGTAGAGCGACTGTAGTGTCTTTGACGTGTATTTGTCGCGTACGGGATGGGCCTCGGCGCGTTTGACGCCCTACATCGCACTCACAGGTTTTCACAAGGCCGAATCGATTTTCCATGGATCGGCGTCGTGTCATTCATTCAATTTTTCATTTTGTCAGTTGTTCATGCTCATCCTTTCTCGTTATTTGTTCATTTGTATTTTGACGCGTTTGGGTGCTATCGCAGCAGGGAGGGGGCGCCCATTTTACTGTGCTGCAACGTCTCCCCTTATTTCGAAAGGGAAGGAAAATCTCGGGTTAATGTTCAACTAGCGCAGCGGCGCAGAAAAATGGGCGTGACCAGGTGCGATGACCAAGCCCCCCCCCCTCGCTGCGATAGCGCTCGTGTTTGTTGATGTATTACTATACATTCCATCCGATTATTTTCGGATAACAACAAAAACGCTTCCTCTCTTCTAATCTAGTTTCATTTACCAAGAAAAAAAATTTGTTCCAATCAAGAATCATTGTACAATACGTAGCATACCAATTTTGCTGCCAAAACACTGTTCAGTGCTCGGCGATGTCAATTTATCCGATTGTCCGGTCCGAAATTTAAATTTGCGCTGTTATTCAAAATTACTCACAGACAAAGCTTCAGTTAAATTTGTGACGCAGGATCTGCTGATGTTTCTATTCTGAGGCATTAGAAAATATTCTCGTTAGTTGTTAATTACATATAGGCTTAAAATCAGCCAAATAAGTGAGTAAAAATTGCTATTTCGATTTTATCCAAAAATTTTCGGATGGAATCTATAGTCTACAGCAATGGAAGCAGGACCTGGTGAGGCTGCGGACTCGTCCTAACCCACGGTAAGGTGGCATCTAGAGTTCTGCGCGCTGCGAGTTGCTCTCAGTGCCAGAGGTTGGGGGCGTGGCCCTGAAACTCTCGCATGTAGCTTGCAGAGTCTGCGAGTTGCGGGCAGTGCGCGAACCTGAATCAGGGTTGCGCATGAGTCATTGCGTCATATTGAATCAGGGAACGAGTGGCATTGGAGCGCGGTATTGTAATCATAGGGGCGCTGGTTCACAGGGATCATTTCCACCAAACATTCCAGCAATTCAATAATCAAGTCTTCATCATCCATTAAGGCATACTTTTCTGAATCAAAAAAATGTGTAGTCTAGTCAATAATGTTACTAAAAAGCGTAGTTGTACACGATACCAGTCAGTGTCAAAAAAACGATAGGCAACATTCTGACAGGAAACTCTCGCAGGAATGATCGTAGCTTAAGACCACGAGGAAATTCTTGTGTTTCCAGTGTTTTTGTTTGGAAACTTTTGCAGGGTGAAGCCGTTGCTGTCCTGCTGGGCGATGAAGTGAGCGTAAAAAAATTCAAACAGAGGGAAATTTGGATGGAGATGGGGCCAAAGGATACTGGAGCGAGAAATAAAAATCTGGGAAATTTTCGTTTAGTAGCAATGCATAGAAGTTAAAATGAAAGTCTTCGAGCCTATTGAGTAATGGGCGTCGTTTAAAATTACAACAAAATACAAGAAAATTTGAGCTCTGAAAATTTCAAATTTCATTTTATCGTAATAGGGTCACCCAGGATATGACGTAAATTTTTCTCCATGTTTTTTCTTGAGAATTTTGACCGCCAGAAAGATGGGCGGGACAAAAAGGCTTGACCCTGCTGTTTTGACGACAAAAGAAAAAAAGCTTTAAATGCTTTTACTTTCTTTGATACGCATCACTTTCTGCACAAATTTTATGTGTTGAAACTCCAAAAAAACCATCATTGAAAAGCAAAACTGGAAAAAATCACCAATAGAAACTAAAGGAAAACCTTCACAGGAAAGCAAAGAGGAAACAATCATGAGTAAAGACCAAGAAAAACCATCACAGAATGTTTGTTGGCAAAACTCATGACGATTCAGGAAGTACTCGCAGTGCGAGCTACCACAAAAATAGTCAGGAGTATTCTTCTCGCAGCTCGCAATGCGTGCGTGAAAGTGGTCGCAGTGTCCTCGCAGTGCGAGAGAACTATGAAAGCCCTCTGCGAGAATTTTGTCGTCGGGCGCTCGCACTGCGAGTTGCGTCCTCGCAATGCGGCGAGAACTATGAAAGCCCCCCCCTAACCATTTCGTCGCAAGACAGCTTGCATGCGAGGACGATGCGAGCACGTAGCTATATGCCATACGTGTCGCAACTCGCAGCTCGCAGAACTCTAGATGCCACCTAAATTGTTAGTGGTATCACTCATTTTTCCGAAACAGCTATAATAGATGGGTGAGCTTGTGTTTTCACCGATATGACTACATCTGTGGAGGCAATGAAAACAGGTGAAAATGTGGGAATGGAATCACAAACTCACCGGCCAATCTCAGTTATTTCGAAGAAATGAGTGATAACACAATCAGACTACAGTATGTTAGGAAGAGTCCGCAACCTCATCAGGTCCTACTTCCATTGCTTTAGACTATATATAATGGAGTCCACAAAGAGTGTCTCATTTACTTATCAATAAGAAGCGGTCGGCGGGGATCAATGTGCAGGAATCCCATACCAGCACGCTCGATACCGATTGAGCGAGAGCGGTTGTGCTACAACGAGTTTCATGTTCATTGATCTCCAATCGGCCGCTTCTCATTGATAAGTAAATGAGACACTCTTGGTGGACTCCACTATATCTTTTACAATGCCTCTTCACGCAGGTTGATCGTGTAATAAGAAATTGCGATTCTGGCTTCAAAGGATTTGAATCCATCGGCTGCTGGCGATCCGCGGGGTCACAAAAGGGGTGATCCCGTGGGAAACTATAGCGTCGGCGTCGTCCATTCCCCGCCGCGGCCTCAGACAAAAAGTGATTTGCGACCCCGTAGAAGTTTGGGTGCATTTGGTGCAACGATGGGTCGGAGGGCCGCTGGTTTCCCGATTCGGTGGGCGTGGCCTTGTTTCGGCGACGGCGGTAGTCACAAATCCGACGCCAAAGGAGGTGTGTGTTGCGCAGTTGCACGGGACAGAAAATTACACGCGAACTTTCCGCGTCACTTCTCCTTCGCGAGTATCCCTTCTTTCCTCCTTTTTTTCTCTATATTTCTCCTTCACTATTATTTTCGTTACTTTGTAGTCTAGTAGTATTCTTAGTAGGGTTAATTATTAGCTGTTTTTCTTCGCGTTTTCCCTAATTGACGACTGAATATCATGCATAAATTATTTTTCTAAGAGTGTGTCCTCTATTATTCCATCTATCTGCGATAGTTGTGGTGTTTCCTGTTTCAGGCGTCCAGCTCAGAAGAATACTTTAAGTATTTGTAGTGTTTATATATCCTGTTTTTGATTTAATTCTTAGCAGGCTCTTTTTTTCAGACTGAGGATCAGCGCCGTTTATTACGACGTCTTGTACAATATAAGAGCTCCCGCTAATTATAACAAGTTGAGTTCGTCTTTGAAATTCATTACTCGCGCATTACTGAATTCTTTTCAAAATTTACTATAATTTCAGCATCTTCGCTGTGTTTATTTGGATCGCCGACGAAGCCGTCTCAAATTTTGGAGGTAGACCTTGTGATCTGCGTATTTTCTATGGATTCGCCCATTCGCTTGAATTCGATGTTTAGTGCTTGACACTCACACATTGTATTTTTTCATTACATGACTGACTTGAAAATTTTGTTTTTCCATCTTTGGTGTTCACTCCGCAACGAAACTTCAGTCTTCCTCTATGTCTTGCAGTCTATTTTTCAACTTTTGGATTTTGCCTCTGAGTGATGTGGTTTCTTATATTCAACAATTCCATGTGTTACTATTTTTTTACGTTTTCCATTGTAGGTCTCCTGGAGGTTTACCCCAGGTGAAATTATTTAGCCTGTTGGAAATGAATGAAGTAAGCTCAGATGCAACGCTCACGACGAGAAAAATTACGGGATTTTTGAAGAAAACTGAAGAGTACTTTGTGACTGAAGCTTAATAGAAAAGAAATTCATCGTGAATGTTGCTCTAGAGTTAGCTTCAGATGTAAATACTATTAGTGCTCTCTGTCGTGTGTGCAAACGGATTCTTCTATACTGCATCGGCATATGGTTTTCTTTTTTACACTTGATGTTGTTTGCATGTTTTTACACTTCTTGAAGTAGTGTACAGCTCGAATTACATTGTATGGGATAGATGTCATTTACAACAGAAATATTGTCCTAGGAAATTTATATTTCCCGGTATTTGTGCAGTTATATTAATTCAGCACTTCCGCAGAATACCTGTTAGGTAGCAATTTTCCGTTGGGATTTTTGCTCCCCCCCCTCTCTTGAGGTGTCAACACTGTGGGGAAAATCGGAGACGATTTCGGTGTGAATGCAGGACAATTTCCGATTTCCACTGGGGTTTAAAACTGCGGGCTAAATTTTAACCTAAAATAGCTAACCGGCAGATGCTCTGCGAAAGTGCTTTAAGTTTCATCGCAAAGCAGCAGTAATCAAGAAAGGGATTGCTGGTATATTCAGGTTTCGCGTTTGATTGGGAGGGACGCCCCTTGTGCACGATGACGTCCTTTGCGCGTCTCATCACGGGTCACGGCGGTTGCCGCGTAGGTGACGACGCCGTTGTGACTGCGGGTGTTCCCCACAGGGGTGCTTAAAGGCACAGTCCAACCTAACAATCGTTTTTCTGTTTTTCCGCCTCTCTTGAGAACGGTGTCATTCTGATTCCAATGATGTCTCTGGAATCGTACAAGACCCCCCTAGGAACGAAGTTATGGCCCCTCAAAAGTTGTGCTGCGGAAAACCCGATGCAAGCGAACCGACCTCAATAAAGAGAGAGGCTGAGATGCAAGGTAAGAACGGGGCTACTGGTCGGAAACCATCGTTCATCTTGCCGCTGTTGAGCTCGAAAGATCGTAAAAGGGGCGTGCCAAAGTGGCTTCCGGGGGTGGGCGCCCCAGGGTGGCTTCCCCCTATATCTCGCTTATTCGGAGGAATTGAGATCTGGCGTTTGGCAGGAGCTATATAGGGTGGGTCTACCTAACAATTATGTGGAGATCTCAGATTTCGTCCCTGAGCTTGGACTGTGCCTTTAACGCCATGACTACCGAAAATTGACTGAGGTGTTGTTCTCGTCGTTTGGAATAAGGTATTCTCCTTTACTGATATTTCTAACTAGCGAGACCAAGCGAAGTTTTCGCTCAGGAACACTTCTTGAGGCAGAATAGCTTGTCGAATAGATTTAAACTGACTTTCGTCTATCCGAAAGTTGCTCACCAAATTGACCTTTTTAAGCAGAGAAAATTTCCGCTGGCTGCCGGAATTTCGGGAAGGGATATGAAATTTGGAATCAAACAGCGAAAAATAAGAAGCCAGCGGTTGATTGTCGGTTGCTACCATCGGGTTTACGATTCCTTTCATCCCTTCTGGACAAAACATTAGGTTAGAGACTTGAAATGCAAGGATTGCATAAGTACTGTGCTTCTCTGGGTCAAATTCCGGTCCGCAATTGCGTCCCGACACGCTTTGCGACCGCACGCGCTCGAGTCAGTCGAGTTTCCAGCGCCAAAGCCGCCTCGATATGGCTTTTTATGCCGTTTTCTCCAAATCTGTCTAGTTCCCAGTTTCTAAAACCCACCTAGTATTAACAGATCGGCGGCTGCGGCGTTGGAAACTCTTCTGGCTCAAAAGCGCACGGCCGCAGAGCGTGTCGAGAAGCAATTTCGGACCGGAATTCGGCTCAAGGAAGTACAGTATATATCATAGAAGAGCTAATAGTACTCATTCTAGCAGCAAGAAGCCTTGGAGGCCTTGTGGTCCCAAGCTGTTGGGGGCAGCAAACCGCAAGTTAGAGCTCAGCTACTGTAGCGGGAACTCTCACAAGGTACTACCCCGGTTCACAATTGGTGCTTCAAAAATGGTTTATCGAGGGTTGTAGGGGAGATAAAAAGCAACAATTTCAGATTCCAAAAGTTCACTTAGTGCTATTGTGTAGATCAAAACCGGCGAAAAAGTCACTTTTTCGAACCTCGGAAGATGAAACGTTCTAGCTCAAAGCTTGTCAGGGGTTTTTTGAGGTGCTGAACTCAAACATGAGATCTGTATTTGGTTTTTAAGACGACTAAGAGTAGATTACGATAGATAATCGAGGTTTAATCTTTGTAGCCTACTCTTAGTCGTCTTAAAAACCAAATAAAGAGCTCATGTTTGAGTTTAGGACCTCAAAAAACCCCTAAACAAGCATTGAGCTAGAACGTTTCATCTTCTGAGGTTCGAAAAACTGGCTTTTTCGCCGGTTTTGATCTACACAATAGCAATAAGTGAAATTTCGGAACCTGAAATTGTTGCTTTTTATCTCCCCTACAACCCTCAATAAACCATTTTCAGAAGCACCAGTTTGAAATCAGGGTGGTACCCAGTTAGTATCGATGGTTAGATGCCTTATTGAGCAACGGCTTTGAACAATAGGTAACCGGTAGCCCTAAACCCACCATTGACGTACCCAAGTTACGTTCATCTAAGGAGCCAGTAAGGTTCGAATACTGGTGACACTACAAAGACACTACATTGACCCTATTTCGCACTACAAAGATACTACGTAGGGTCTTTGTCGCGCCAAATTTACGAGTGGAGTGGGATCAATGTCGCCCGACAGAGACACTATCTCGCACTACAAAGACCCTACGTAGTGTGTTTGGCGCGCCGAAATTACACTACAAATACACGTGTACGTGCGCGACTCGCGTCTTTGTGCAAGGCGAGACGCGCTTGAATGTCTGAGTAATGGGTTTATCACATGCACAGCCGGTACAAAAGGTGCCTCATCTCACTTGAGTCCTCTTTCGACATCCTGATGCCGGCCCTCAAAGGCGACTTGGAATCCCTCTCTGGAGGCCAGCATATTTTTGACCGCTGAGGGATAGGGGATCCCACAGCTGGGCGGTGGAGCGGTTTTCGCCGCGGTCCGCAGGGAGGGTGGTTCCTCACCGCAGACCTCGGCGAAGGTTATGCTCTTGATGCGGACCGAGGCGGTGATTTCTCTGCCGTGGACCGCGACATTCACGCACCTCTCAAAAGGAGGCGGATATAAGGAAAAACTAGGGAGAAATTTCGAAAATCGCCCGGACAGCCACCGCAGTGCCAAATGCGACTGAATATCGCTCCGAGCGGGATTGCGGTCGCCCGGAAAGCGGCTGCTGTGGCCCGAGTAGATGGCTAATTTTCGCTCGGAGCGGAGAGACAGCGTCGCTCGAGCCGCTCTCCGGTCCCTCTCCGAGCGATGATTTGCCTGAGAAGTTAACTACTTACTGATTGTCATATCAATCCATGCTATTTGGAAAAAATTTAAGACTTTAGGAAATATTACCTCGTAATATCTAGAAGAAGTGAACAATTATATTAAAAACGGGTCTCCCAAGCGAAAGAGGTTTGGTTGGCGTCAGAAACGTTCCCAGAAAAAGGAAGCAATAGGCAAGTAGGATGAGGAGAGTCTGCAAAAATTGAACAATACTTTCTGAGATTGATTTTCTTGGCCGATACTTCTTAACAGCGAAAACAAACCGTTATGGCATTTCACGAGGAAGAGTTCAGTGGTTTCCAGAAGTGGACTTCTATTCGTTGACGAGATTATAAGAAAATACTCTCATTTGACGCTGCACTTTGGGTTCGCTTCTCGTAGCAGCTGGAGCTAGCCGTCTGTGTAGGTGAAGTTTACATAATTTTCTCTTCTAATGATAACTAATAGGTGCATATAAATATACATTTTTATCGTTACTTGCATAATCGAAGTCCATTTGGAACCACAAAGTGCTTCCGTGTGAAATACCGCAACGGTATATTTTTGCTGTTAAAAAGTATCGACCAAGAAAATCATTCTCAGAAGGTATTGTTCAATTTTTGCAGACTCTCCTCATCCGCCCATTGCCTATTGTTCCCTTTTTCTTAGAGCGTTTCTTACATGCGGTGTGGTCTATAGGATCTCGCGCCATCTGTGCTACGAGCAATATTTTGGTGAGACTTTGCGGCCGCTGTGGGTTAGAATCAAAGAGCACTTAGACGGCAAGGATAAGCTGCGGGTATTAACAATTCTGGGGGCGATAATTACCGCGTCGAGGTCGAGACCATTGCGCGGGGAACCGATACCCCTGACAGAAAAGCCCTTGAGGCATTTTGAATATATAGCAAAAAAAGACCTGAAAATCAACCGGAAGTGGAAGTGGTGCAATCTCTCTCTCTCTACCAGTTGGGCAGACCACACAATTGGGATTTGTGCAAATACTTCCATGTAGACGCTTTCCAATGAGGCGGTTTTTGAGCTTATTTGGAGGGATGTCAGCAACGGCGACGTAGGTATCCCTCTGAGAGTTTTGTATATAGCTTGAGAACTCACGCCCTACATCAGACTCGCATTCTAACGACGAGAAAAGGCGGTTTCGATCTGTGCTCCGCCATCCGAAAAACGTTCTATGCTGCTGGTTCTCTAGCGAGTTTCCTGGCAAGGTGCGGTAACTTCATAGTTTCTCTGTTACTGACCACGCTTTGAGAGAATCTCTCTCGAATTTTAGTAAGGTTTAGTCGAAATTTGGCTGAATAAGCACATTTCTGAATTGTTCCTTTCAGGATCTGAAGACGGCGATCCCGCCGAAACCTGCGTTAGCCAATGAAGCATCTACCAACTTCGTGGTCCAGTTGAACAAAACACCTGCTACTTGTATTACTTCAAGATTCCCTTTTTGAATTCAACGGTGTAGACCTTTATGACAGCATCGTTGATGTCTACCGCCCAACATCAACCAGTCACATTCAAAATCAACACTTACGATAGACTTTGAAACATTATAGTACAGATGCTTCAAGCAAAGTGGCAGGTAGCGCTCACCGTTCTCAAAAGTCAGCTGAGAGCAAAGCTTCTACACTGCTCACACCGCAAACTTTATTGAGTTAGTAGCTTCGATTTACCGATTGGGAAGGGATCTTGCCGCTATTTTAGCGGGGGCACTATGGTGCGATAAACTTGGCCTTCAGCGTGCCGCACTGAATTTGAGCACCTACATGGGGTTTCCCTTCCCTGCCAGAATCGGAAGAGTCTTTGCGGCAAGACAAAATGGGCGCGGCCAAGTGCGACACCATAGTACCCCCCGTAATAGCACCAACTTTTCTGTTGTCACCACATAACAGTCGACTGAAACAAAACAAAACACAGTCCCGGTAGTAGGCAGGGGGCCCTTTGAGGCACGTAAACGCCGAAAAAGGCCGAAAAAGCCCTAATTTATGTTCATGGCGTATTTATATCAGAGACGCTCCGAGTGGAATACACTATGAGTTTTCTTGTATGTTGATTTCTAAGGGAGGTAATGGGCGATGTGGGAAGATCGCGTCGCGGGGTCTCTGAGAGTTTTGGCCGAGAAGTAGCCGCGAAATAACCGCGAAATGCCTGCTTGCCGCGTAATAGCCGCTAAATATCTGTCAAATAATGCTCGCCGCGAAATAGCCGAGAAATAATGCTCTCCCGGCAGATATACGGAGCATTCCAGAGGCATGATTCAGATGTCAGCACCTCCGTCGGTTCAATTACCCAAGTTTGAGGTACTTGGACCTCGTTCAGCCTCTGGAAGCCCCGCCCAAGCGCTGGCGGCCCCAGATGGTGACTCGTCGAGCTGGCGACGATTGCGTCTTGGTTAATTTTGTTTACTCCTGAGCATTTCTCGGTTATATCGGCTACTTCTCGGCTACTTCTTGTCCGTTCTGTGAAAAGCCGAGAAACAGCCGCGAAATATCCGGGAAATAGCCTACCAGGAGCCGCTGCGGAGCCTGGTGGGCTATATCCCGGCTATTTAGCGGCCAACACACTCAGAGGTGGTGGCCATCGTGTATCAACACCCCTGAGGAGGCGGGAGAAACGGAGGAACGAGGTTCCTGATCCTCGGACAGAAGATAAGCTTGACCGCGCGCAAGTTTTCGCCCTTAGTACCGACCGCGCGCAGGAACCGTTTCGACCGCGCGCGAAAAACAGAATAGGGCTGACCGCGCGCAAAGAACGCGGTCAGTACGATCTTGAGCGTTCCGACAGCTTTAGCCCTTTTCACGGATCTCACCTCTTTCCGTTCGGACCGCGCGCAACTTTGCAAAGCGGGCAGAAACCGCGCAGCTTTAGGACCAACCGCGCGCAGACGTGAAAGAAAGTCTGTGTTGTGCAGCGGCGAGGACACATTCAACTTCACGCCTGAGTCGTCGATTATTTCTGCTGCAGTTTCCCTGTCATCTTGCTTTTTTAATGATTTTCTTTATTTTCTTTCTTTCCACTGCATGGTTCTGTGTTCCACTTGTGTCTCCTTTGTGTACACCCCCTTTTTATGACTGCCTGCGTTGTTTACGTTAGGTTATTAGCAAGAATAACAATATTACTTATTGAAAACAGGTGTTGAACGTCGGTTGATGAAGGCATGTGCAGAATGTTGTGGAAGGTGTGTAGGGATTCAGTTGGGTGGGTAGCTTTGAGGGAAACAATTAGGAAGTTTTAAAGGCGTCAAAGGAAAGGGATGGGAAGTGGGCGTGGCTTCGACAGGAGTGAGCACAGCGTCCAAAAAATACTTTGAAAAAGTTCGAAAAAAGCTTGGGGAATCAGGCTTGAAGTCTGTGAGGGCTTCGAGGACAGGTTTTCTATGTTCCGGAATGTGGGCGGGGCTTCGAAAGGAGTGCGCACAGCGGCAAAAAAAGTGCTTTGAAATTCGAAAAAGTGTGGGAAATCAGGCTGGAAGTCTGTGAGGGCTTCGAGGGCAAGTTTTCAATTTTTCGGAATGTGGGCGGGGCTTCGACAGGAGTGCGCACAGCGGCAAAAAAGTGCTTTAAAATTAGAAGTACGGGAATTCAGGCTGGAAGTCTGTAAGGGCTTCGAGAGCAAGTTTTGAATGTTCCGGAATG
This sequence comes from Aplectana chamaeleonis, assembly GCA_029168955.1. Lineage (NCBI taxonomy): Eukaryota > Metazoa > Nematoda > Chromadorea > Rhabditida > Cosmocercidae > Aplectana > Aplectana chamaeleonis. The sequence continues at coordinate 796,097 of JAPDOI010000190.1, forward strand.
TGGGCGGGGCTTCCGCAGGAGAGCGCACAGCGGCAAAAAAGTGCTTTGAGATTCGAAAAAGTGTGGGGAATCAGGCTGGAAGTCTGTGAGGGCTTCGAGGGCAAGTTTTCAATGGTCCGGAAAGTGGGCGGGGCTTCGACAGGAGTGCGCACAGCGGCAAAAATGTGCTTTGAAATTCGAAAAAGTGTGGAGAATCAGGCTGGAAGTCTGTGAGGGCTTCGAGGGCAAGTTCTCCATTTTCCGGAAGGTGGGCGGGGCTTCGGCAGGAGTGTGCACAACGGCAAGAAAATGCTTTGAAATTCGAAAAAGTATGGACAATCAGACTGGAGGTGTTGAAGGCTTCGGAGGCACGTTTCGAATTTACCGAAAGTGGGCGGGGCTTCAGGGAGAAGGCGCACAAGGGGAAAAAGTGGGTAGAAGTTTGAAATAAGGTGTGCATTGTCGTTGGATGTGTGTAAGGGTTCTAAAGGAGTGTTTTCAATGTTTCGAAAAGTGGGAGGAGCTTATCCGTGAGTACGCAGAACAGCATAAAAGTGCTTTGGGATTCAGGAAAAATTTGGAGCAACGTTGTAGGTGTGCATAGTTTCGAAGAGGTGTTTAAGATGCGCCGGAAAAGTGAGCGGGGCTTTAGAAGGAATGCGCGCAAGGGCAAAATGAGTGCTTGGAAATTGTATACTAAATAAGTATTATCGATGTTTCTCAAAATGGCCTTGACTCCTGGAGTATTTCAATAAATTGCAAAAAGTGCGTAGGTGGCAAAAGGTTTTGACGAGGCATATGGGAAAATTTTAGAATTTTGGGTCTGATTTGAAATGTTCCGTGTAGAGAAAAAAACGCAGAGCTTGCGAGATCAAACTAAATATGATCAAGGCAATGCACTACCTGGGCCAAGTTGATGATATTGTTTCGACTGCATCTTCGACTAGTGCGCGGGCTTCACCTATTAGCGAGTAGGGACCATCAGTTATTTTTTTCGCTGTATCAAGAAAAGTGTTTTGAAGGCAGCAGATACGCTCGAAAATGGTATCAATTTTATGACCTTAATCAAATGTTTGGAGCAGGTAGTAATGGGAGCTAACGAAAACAAACAAACGAAAACTGTATGCGAATATAGGAATAGCGGTTGCTTCTGATATCGGGTGAAAATGGACGAGTTACACTGCGCACGGTTGAAGCAGTGAACATTAGCGACGAAGCCCCGGGTAGAATACAAATGACAGAGTAATCGAGAAAAACGCACCAGAGGATCATGAAATCTTTTACTCTAACCCCTTCTTTTTACTCTAACAGGAACTCTTCGTTTTGACAATGAAATCATTTGTGGGCCCGTCCTTTACAATTATTTGATTTCTGTTGCTCCGTTCTTTTCTTCGGACATTAACTAGTACTATTTTGCCTGGAATAATCTTCCATTTTTGACTGATCCCATTTTCCAACGGTGACAACCACTGTGAGCATGTTCATACAACTGGACAACTAGTCCAGGCCAGGGATTAATGTCACTGAAATTAGACGTTTTATTGCGTTTCTCGCCTTTTCTTCGTAATTTATGTAACACTCAGTGGCCAACGCTTTGTTTTCAGTGGGAAACTCTGAACGAAAATCATCGTGAACACTGCCTTTGAATAGGTTCTATTTTCCAGAAATTTTTGAGAGATTTCGCATGGGAAGGCTCGAAGCGACGACGCGGAAAACCAGATGGAACAGATCGAAACCTACAATGCGAGGTATGCGTTTTGTGTTACAGTTCAGCAGTTGAAGCCAGAAGATTATTGTTCTGGGAAATGCTGCACCACAGTACGATGATCCCGTTGAGTTTCTGCGCACTACATTTGGAGAGGCCGTCGTAGCAGAGCTATGTCTGTAACACTTTCCGGTACTAACTCTAGATTTTTCCCGACTAGATTTTTTTCAGAACTTCGTTGTGACAGTTGTATATACAATACCCGCGCTAAGTTTTGTAAAAACGGGGAGCATTTGGCAAAATTGGCAAAAAAGCGTTCGATGCATATAACTTTTCTGAATGAAGACTTTTTGAATTCTGAAAACGCTTTCATATTCACAGATCAAATTGCTACCTAATTATGTGTGTTGTAGGCCGAAGTTCCCTAAATTCGCTTCGTTTGTTGAAGGAAATAGTTTTTGCCATCGTTTTTCAAAGACGTCGCGCTCGGCTAAGTGCTGCGAAATTTTGAGCAGTATTTGTACAAGTAATGAAAGAGCATTCTGCATGCTTTCTTTATAAATTAGGTGCAGGTGAGAGAATCTCAATGTTTATGCCGGTTGAATTTTCGAAATCCTTTATTTTAGAGCCCGCAAAACTCCGACTTTTCCTCTGTTTTCAGGCGTGTTTAATGAAGGATTTCAAAATTGAACCATAACAAACCGTGAGATTCTGTCAACTGCACTTTATTTATGAAGAGAGCATACAGATTGCTCTCTCATTACTTGTACAAATACTGCTCAAAGTTTCGCCGCACTTCGCCTCTCGCGACATCTTTGAAAAACGACGGCAAAAACTGTTTCCTTCAAAAACAAAGCGATTTTAGGGAACTTTGGCCTACAACTTACATCATTAGGTAGCAATTTGATCTGTGAATATGATGGGATTTCGAAAATTCAAGAAAGTCTTCGAAAAATTTACACGCATCGGACGCTTTTTTGCCAAGTTTGCCAAGTGCGCCCGTTTTTACAAAACTTAGTGCGGGTATTGTTGATGCCAACTTAGTTTCACATGGGAAGCTCTTTGTAAGTTCTACTAGCCTTACATGCCCTACTACCATTATCTCGTTTAATGATATCGATTTCGCTTCCTTGCTGTAGGGAATCTCGAATGTGCATTCAGTCTCATAGTTAGCTCTATTGTTTTTAAGTCAGTGTTCACGATAAAAAATGTGTTTCAGTTTCTACTAGGAATGGGTAATGGAGGGGCACACTGTAACGTTGACGTCGAAAGAACGCATGAAAACGAGTCTGGAAACACTCCAAAAGAGCGCGAAGTTGCCACTTCGAGCGCAAGGCAAACCCCAAAGGCGCAACACACGCCCACCGACGTGAACAAATGAATGCTCGAGATCGTGAGATGAACGATGATTTCCAATCACTAGCCCCGTTCTACCCTCCATTCTCAACTTCTCTCTTTACTCAGGTCAGCTCGCATACATCGGCTGCAAAAGACGGAAGTCACAAGCCTAGACAACTCGTCCACCATTGTTCCTTAGCTCAATTTTTGAGGGACCATAACTCCGTTTCCAGAAGGTCTTATAATACTTAAGAGATATCATTGGAATCAGCATTAAGCCGCTTTCAAGATAGGCGGGAAAACAGAGAAACGATTTCTATCGAGAACACTGCCTTTAAACGCGGTCTGGGTATCTGTGACCTTGGAAAACAACGATCCGTTACCTTTTCGGTTCTCAGTCAAAACGGTCTCAGTTGATATTCTTTGATGTAGAGTTGGAAGCTCGATTTTTTTTATTGTCGGTGAGCTTTCGGCTCATAAAGCCGTCGTCAGACCTTAAACATTTCTTTACAAAACGTGGTTGGCAAACAAACACAATACAATGACAATACGAACCAGGGTTCCCTTCGCGTTTGGTAGTGGTTGGCTGCAAAACTCCAAGGGCGCTAAAGGAGATGCTGATGTATGTTCTAGCGAGGGAAACTTCGTAACCGCTCACCCCACTCAGTTAAATGCACGTATAAAATAAGGGTGACTGTGGATGCGCAGAAGGGATCGCGATAGGGCCTCATTGGATAAGCCTAAGAAGATCATGCAGCTCCTCTCTGGCATTGATTTCCGGTTGCAGTCGCCGTATTTCCCGCGCTTCCATCACTTTTCGCTCCAAGGGTTTCAGCAGATATCGATGGAGAACCGCTACATCGAAGTGAGGTGCGGCTTCGTTACTGTGTCTCACATTGCGGTGTCTAGCGAAGCTGCTGTTTGGATAGGCAGCAGGATTTGCTAGGGCTCTTCTATGTTCGTCCAAGCGGAACTTCAACGGCCTCATCGTCTCACCCACGTACTTCTCTCCGCATGCCCGACAGGTGATCATGTATACCGTCCCACGTAAATCACAGATTTTCTTTGAGGTGCAGTAGCGACACGATTGTTCTTGACACAGGCTTTCATATGGCCTGGACGAGGTGAGGAGATCGCGTAGGGTCGGCGGTGGGCGAAAAACTAGTCGTATTGGCAGCATGGAGCGCTTGACAACATTGTCGACTTCTCTTGCTACCTTCTCGTTGACGTAAGGCAGAGCCAATGTGATTCCATCTGCGGCTCTATGGGGGGTCCACGTTCTCAGGCTGTTTGTAGAATACCCGTTTTGATCCAGGATCATCCTTATCTTGGCCTCCACTATAGGGTCTGAGAAGGTCCCGAGCTTCTCTTTCGTTTTCAGAAGGTTGCGTATGAGGTTGGCCTTCATGAATATAGGGTGAGCACTTCTGGAGTGCAAAAGTATGTTAGAAGAAGCTTCTTTTTTTTGTACCATAGGTGTTCTTTTTGTCCTCCTACCATTCGCACCTTCACGCTAAGAAATGGCAAGAAACCACTCTCATCGGGAGTTTCTGAGGTGAAGTTTACGTTAGGATCTTGCGAATTCAATGCTTCCAACGTGCAGCTCAACTCCCTTTCACTTGTTCCGATTACAAAAACGTCATCTATGTAGCGCTTAAAGAAAATAATTCCAGTTGTTAGAGATGACTTTTCGATATGGTCCAGGAAAATAATCGCCAGCAGAGGCGCTATGCGATTTCCCATTACTAGGCCACGCTTTTGCTTGTAGATTTTGTTATCGAAGCAAAATATATTGCATTCGAGTGCTGCTTCAAGGAGAATCCTTATCTCCATATCAGAAAATCCCATCATCGACACGTCGCTACGATGTTCATTCAAAAGCGTCAGAACAGCATTCACTGCTCCTGTATTGTTGACGTTTGTATATAAAGAAGTAACATCGAAACTTGCGTAAACTGCAGACGATGGTACGGGACAGCTACGTAAGGTCTCAGTTGACTTCACTTTTGTGCGCTGCAAAAGTTTTAATTTTCGGGTTCACAGTTTTTGACAGATGATTTGAAATAATTGGAAATGGTGTTGTTCAAAACATAATTTTTCATGTAACAGCGTGGAAGCAAAATAAATAAATGCGGTTCAAGGTTTTACAGTATATATTCAAAATATGAATAACTTGACTGGATGTGACACAAAAAGGGAATTCGCAATTCGAGTGTATAATTTTTCAGTTACTAAAAATTTTTTTCACTTGTTTTTTCGAATATTTGACATTTAAAATTACACTAACGTGCACTATTTTCAGATTCTGACATCGAAATTGGCCTATATTTCCAATGCGTTTTTTTTTGTTCAAGTATTTGAAGTCATTTTTTGGAAACTTGTGAACTTGACCATGTGTTGTATTTCGTTGCATATTTTTGTGTATAACCGTTAGTCATTATTGTGAACAAACGCAATTTGTTTCACAATTATCGTTTCATTACTCAATGATGTACCATCAAGTGATTAATTTGGTAACAAAATTTGTGTTTTATCATTTTCGTGTTAAGTTGGTATGCAATACGCTAGCCTGCAGTCCCCCAATCGTAATATCCAGGATTGGCTGTTTTATACTGTAACAGCCAGTAGTGGGCACCATGATTGTAGGATCCCCTGCTGGCGTATTGCGCTGTTCTGGACCTCTCCCATCGGAAGGGCGCCGTGATATCATATTTGCCCGCGGTCCGAACGCAAAGTGCCGTGATGCAGATTTGCGTTTGGAACGCGCACACTTTCGTACTGACCGCGGCGGGATATCGTTCGGAACGCTCGCAATGGTGCGGTCGGAACGTCGCCGATCCCGCGGTCGGTCCTATCGTTGCGCGCGGTCAGCCCTATTTCCTGTCCGAGATGAACGCAACAGCCGGGGGCCGGGGCTAGCCCGTGTTGCGTCCAATCAGGAACCTCGCTCCTCCTCCGCTTCTCCCGCCTCCTAATGGGTGTTGATACACGATGGCCACCACCCCGCGTCTCGTTATTGAATTTTTTCAAGCGTGCCCTAATCACACATTTCTGCGCGAGTCTTGCAGTTTGTATTCGGTCGGTCCTGACACGATTACACGCTACAGTACCGGGGAATTTCAGCGTTGGACACGCAGTGGCTAAGCCACTCAGGTCGGACCCCTAGTGGCTGGGTGAAGATTGGCTTCTAACGTGTTAGGTACTTTGTACTCTGAGAGAGGTTACACACATCATATTGATCTGGTGTTTCGTTATGTACGAGTTTACAGACAAGTGACGGTTTTGATCCGCAGGTCACGACCTCATTCAGCACTATCGAAAGCCCATGTGCGTTTGTGTTATAATGCGTTTTAGTCATGAACCAAGGGCGTCGATGTCGGCTATGGTGTATTTTTGATGGATTACTTTGGTAAGTATTGTGAGCTTCTGCCTAATGAATACATCTCCATTTCATATCCTTTCTCATTTGTTTCGCGTAGTTATTTCGCCTACTCTCCAGTTTCTTTAATGATTCTCAGTTCCATCTTCAGTATAATTTTGATCTCATGTTGTGATCTTGTTTTGCCGTCTCACTTTGCCGTCATTTTTTATAATGACAGTTTTGCCCTAAAATCCCCCCGCTCTGATAGAAGTCCATATCGGTTCTTGGTTGGCCGAAGTTCCGACCACCTCCCCACAGACCGTCGACGGATCTGACCCCCCTCTGTGATACATCGCACCTCACGCTGGACCCTGGTTGGAAAGCGCTAGATGTCGTGAGACGTGTAGAACTCTACACTAAGAGTGGGTGAGACATCGTTTAGTGGATTCTGTACTCTAGTGTGGGTGAGCGAGAAAATATAGTCCGTTGTCCACCATCATCTGTTATACTGACAGTAGTGCTCATATACATGCTAATGAATTACAGACAGGAAACAGGTGAAAAAGGTGTCTGTGGCGTGATTTCTGACTGAAGGTTTCAAATTCATTGTGTCTCACATGAGTGAGCAAAACATGCTTTTGAGTTGAACTTATTCGCTCACTTTTCAACTTGCTCGAGTGACGAATGGGTTTGAACAGACCGGGTACGGATCAAAGTAATGGAGGGACCGCGACTTCAAAATTCTTTTTCAAATTTTTAGCAAAAGTGCATTTTAATTGAATTGAACGGGTTTGTGAGCAAACGATTTGGAGAAGGGGATCTTGAAAGAGTTGATCAGGGGTAAGGAGCTGTATCTTCAGAAAAAAACGTGGAAAAAATGACTCAAAGGCCTGTGTTTGAGTCGTGACAGCGCAGTTTCGGAGAGAAATATTAAGGTCGGTTCGGAAATAGGCGTATTTTTCTCAAGAATACCCTTAAGGCAGCGCGAAAACCTACAATTTGGTTCGGTTGATTTGTTTCAATTAGTAATATTTTATTCGGTGGTTTCCGTCGAATAAGGCGCTCCCCGTAAGGGGCGCTCCTAAGCACGTCGCGAAAAGGAGTGGAAGTACACTACTTCCGTGGTCAATCTTGACACCGAAATCGATGACGTTCACACTAAAGAAGGTACATATAGTCTCCTCCGAGAAGTTTTATCATGGCTCGATCTTGGTTGCTTACGCACCAATATCGAATCATGAATTCGATGAGATTACAGCATTCTACTTGGAACTGAAGAAGTTCTTTAGAGAAGGCCGTACATTCTTCGAAGTCTTAGCTCGACGATTTCCGGCAATGAATTGTTGGAGAAATTCGCCTGAAGAGCATTATCTAGGGACACACAGACTCTAATGAAACGATCAGGGCGAAGGACTATCTGACTTAATCATGTCGGTCAAGGCAATCCATGTGACCTCTCAGATCCAGGAGCCCCTCCCACAACGTTGGACTTGGAAGGGTTTTGGTGGGCGGGACCACAATAAAATTGATCACACCATTTTCACCTGTGGACCTACCCTAACCGATATTCCTGTTGTTCCGAAATATTGGACTGGGGTTTTGTCCGCTCCAGGTTTTTCCTTACGCAAAAGGTGGAGCGAGCCGCGCAGTTTAAAAACAGAAGACCCGGAACCACCTTTAGATGATCTTTTTTCACCGCAATGGCTAGCTTTTGGAATGATTTTGAAATGGACAGCATCGATGAAGAGTACTATCGATTCGTTTAGCACCTTTACGATAGTACAAGCAGAGTAGAAAGCTTGGTGACGATCAAAAAAAGCTTATCTTCGGCAGTTCTTGGGCTGACCCTCCAACGTGAACTCGCAAGAGCAACAGGCAACAATCAACTAACGTGTACATTTGCAAGGCAGTACAAGGAAGCAGACGATTCAAAGGCAGCATACACGCTCGTAAACGTGATTGGGATAACAATGCGAATCGAACCTTATGACTTATAGCATAATGCCTACGCATTTTGAGGTGTCAAAAACGACCCACAATGCCACTACATGAGTTAGAAGTTAGCCCCGCCCTGATTTTCACGCCCCCTGCATTTGCCCTTTTTCTCCGACGCACGGTTGTTGGGCCATCTTCGCCGTCATTGACGTGTGCGGTTCACTTATTGGGCAACCTACCAACAGAACCCACGGTGAATATGACCCAGCAACCTTGCGTTGAAGGAAAAGGGCAAATACAGGGGGTGAGAAAATACAGGGCGTGGCCGACTTCTAACTCATGTAGCGGCATTTTGGGTCGTTTTTGACACTTCAAAAGGCTCAGGCGTTGTAATCTGGGCCATACCATTCTATTTCCGTAGTTATCTCAATTACGTTTACGAGCGTGTATGCTGCTTTCAAAGGAGAAAAGAGCAGTAGACATGGAGGCAGAAGCGATTTCTGTAGCAGTGGAAATCGGGGGTGTTCCTAATCAGAAGGTGGTGTTGAGGATACTCCGTGAGCTGTACAGCAGCTTCACATCCACCAATCCACCATTCTACAGGGGGTTTATCATCGTCGATGTGGATGTGAAAAGAGGGGGTTCGTCAAGGTGATCCTTATTTGCCGAAACTCTTTTATGTCTTTCTTGAACACGCCATGCGCGAGTTAGAATGACAATACATGGAAGAGCAAGGCCAGGGTCGGTAGCTGAATCATCTTCCCTATGCTGATTGTGAGTCCCGAACCAATGCTGACCTACTTGGACAACGGGTGTTGAAATGTCAGTCTCCAGTTGAGTTGGACGAAAAACGATGTTGATCAAAGACGGATACATCACCCGTATCCGTCGTTCATTCTCAACTGAATGAACGTCTCTGAATGCTTATGCTATCGTCAGTCACTGGATGAGGGATCGCCGCGACGCTGCTTGGCGGGAAAAATTGCGCACGGATAAACGGAGGGAGAGTTGCTATTGATCAAACGATTTCGCGCCCAACTGCTGAGCGCGGCTATCTCCCTGTGAGAGACCAACGATACGTAAATTTAGGTCGCGAGGTCAATGTGGAGAACGATCTAGCGTCGGAGTTCAGTAGGAGAGAAGGATTAGCTTGGAGTGTTCTAGAAGCCAACGAGGAAGCCGTGATGAAGAACAAGAAACTCCGGCTCCGTGCTCACCTGATCGATTTCACATCTCTTCTAGCTCTGACGCGCGCTTGTAGAACAAGAAATAACAGTTGAACAAGAGCTGTAACAGATTGGATGCTGCGGAAACTCAAGCGCAGTAGTGGCCGTCCTTCAGAACGATTTTCGAACTTCTCAATCGAGAGCTTTAACAAAAGGAATGAGAGTCTTCGTGTTTATAGAGTCTGATTTCTTGGCCAACCATGGCTTGCCTTATTGACGAAGGGAGGCGTAATTACAAAACATATGAACAATGTTATCAAGAACCGCAAAACTCAGGTTTTCATGTACGATCAAGTAGACGCTTTTAAGCTTTTTCATGTTATCGTTGTTTTTCGAAGTCACTGTTCACGATAATCTTCAAAATTAAGGTTTCCTTATAGGACGATTGTTTGGACACCGTATAGAGCTTGAATGACGAGAAAATTTTCAAAATCGCACTAGAATTCGCCGAAATTCTGCACTCTCTCGGCTCCCTTGCTCTCAATGTGCTGTTTGTTGCGACAACGAATTTTCGTGGACCCGTTCTTAGAAATTCTCTTCGCTGTTACTAGCTTCTTCCTATAGAAAACTAACTAATACTGTTTGGCCCCTTCATAGTTGGCCAAAAGCCGGCCTTCTTAGTCCAACGCGGTCTTAGTACAAAAGTCGTCCTCAAATAATGAAAATTGCCTTGTGATCTGATGAAAATTGACCTCAGCTAAAAAAACCGTCCCAAATGATGAAACCACCTGACTCAGGCTTAGGACGGCATACAGAAGGTTGAATTTTCTAGATGAATGTGCTTTTTTCTCAGTAATGGCATTAAACATAGCGCTTTGCCGTGTTTTTTGCCGCTTTTTTGTAATTTGGTAACACTAGACCAACTCGATCTTTAAGGTGAGAAACTCGGGAACGAAAATCGACGTGAACACTTAAGCCGTGAATCTGTTCGAGAATTTTAAACTCTGATCCCTATCGTATTTTGAGATTTTATATAGGTGGCGGTGTGCTTCGAATAGAGGTATACTTCTGATGGACGAAATACGGTGTTTGTAGTGAGAAAATATTGATGAAAGTCTTATTTTTTTATCATTCGCTCGAGTAGACTTCTGAATGCTACAAAAATCGAAGTAGGTGAGTCACACGTAATCAACTCAAAGTACAATTTGAAGCTGCTACGAATCTTTTCCTCAAATGTCCGGTGAGCACAACCCACCCTCATCCAATCTTCCACCTTCTTTTGTCTCGCCATATAAATGGCCAACAAACTCCCTAACATAGGCTATTACGTATAAGTAGGCGTACACTTATCACGCACCATCAGTTAAATAAGTATAATACATTCAATTTCCTCTGAGTTAGACTCAGTTCCGACTCTGTACAGCTGTGTTACCTTCATCCACTTTTCTTGTTGTTAAGGTCAATTTTGGACACGTTTGTTTCTTTGAGTGACCACAAAGTTGTTGATCACTTAGGAGTATCGTTGAGAGTCTGCTTTTGATGATAAGGCAGCGTCCATACGTGGCGAGAGAGGGCGTTCCCGCTGTTGTGCGCCTCTCGACGCTCCTCAACGCTGGAGCAGCCCAAGCCCGAAAATTAACACAGGCGAACACCCTCTACCTCGTGTTAATTCGATTGAAAACGTTTGACCGGGTGATCACTGGCTCGCGTCGGCGCAACGGCTGATGAATCCCCACGGTTTTCGACTTCCCTCAGATACTCGCGGTTTGGTAAGCAGCACGAGGGGATAACTAACGCAGTTAATCGTCGAGGTGTTAGCTCCTTTTCTTCCCCCAACTGTTGCCCAGGGCAGCACGTTGTGTCCGCTTGCTCCGCTCAATGCCCCAACTGCTGCTCGTATAGTGGCCCCACGTGCTGCTACACTTGCCCCAACTGCTCCTGTCGTCTCCCCAACTGCTGCTCCTGCTTGTGGCCCGAACTGCTGCTCTTCTCTCACCAACTGCTGCTTTTTATTCTCGCCAAAACTGCTGCTCCTCATTTATGATCTTTTCTTTTTTCTTGTGATCTTTCTTTGGCAGGGAATGTGTCGAGGTCAGCAGCAGCGCTGTAGCGACTTATCGAAGGTAAAGACCCCAGTGAGGCTCACTGACATCCTTAACAGATGATTCCTCCTTGATTACATCCATTGATCTTCGCCACCGATCGTGGAAATGATGTTCGCATCGCCGACTCTCTCATGCCCCCTAAGACTGCCTCGTATCTGGCACGAGTTTGCGAGGGCCGTTCAACACATGCCTCGGTGCTAGTGAATATGAGTGACTCAAAAACATTCCTCAACAGAGAATTTCTCTATTCCTTAAACAGGAATCTATTTTCACTTGGTTTTGTGGCTGTAAAAATGTGAATTAGGCGCGATAACATGTTTTTGTCGATTTCAAAGACGAATTATGGCTTTCTTTGGGAAAAAAAGTTTTATCCGCATTATCCAAAGATGAAAGTTTTCCCAAAATATTCTTTCATCGCTGGAATTCACACTAGTTAGAGGAATATTTAGGGCGAACGGAATCGCAAATATATCCATCATATAGCGACCTCTCTATGAGTTGTGATTTCTTCCCTTCGAAAAAGCAATGATTCAATAAAGAAGTTTTCTTCTTTCGAAATTATTTTCGTGAACTTTCTCAGGATGGTTTGAAATTTTTGAATTAATTGCAAAGTAAATTTTGAGAACTGTCTGCTTTGAATTTTGTGAGCATTGTGTTTTTCGTGAAAAAAAAGGTACAATACCGCCGCTGATGCGACTGTTTATCCATACGTGTTCCATCATTTTGTTTTGCCAGTCGCTGCTGTCTTTTAGGATGATCTTGTAATAACATTATCAAATTCATAACTACCTGCATCTTAAAAAAGCGTTTTCATAGAAAAATTCCAATTTCATCCCAAATAGTTAGATAGATTGTGGCACGATGGACATGTTGGTTCTTTCAAAATTGAAAACGGAGCACTTTGAGGCGAGTTGTGGTCGAAACGCTTGAAGGCTGTGGTCACGATGAAAAACGTTATAGAAAAAACTACAAAAATCAGCTTAGATCAAAAAAAGCTGAAAAACTATGAAGGTAGGGCGGTGAAAAACGGGCTAGAATTAGAGTTTCTAGGGCCCAAAGAAGCTGTTTCGTGCACACGTGCACAGCGATGACGAAAAAGATCGTGGTCTCATGCCGAGCAGTCAAAAATCATCGACATTCAGAGGACGAAATAAATGCAAATTTGACGAATAAAAACAGTTGAACAATGAAAGCATCACTTCAGTCAATGTTTTTAACTAGATGTGTACATAAATCCAAAGCTTCATTGATTGAAATTCAATTTCAAGCCACCTAATGTTCTTGATATAAGGGGTCACCGATGCCGATGATGTGAAGTGGGCTCGTCCACCATCAAAATACAAGAAAGTTCAGGTTTCAAATTTGGCCCGAAACAGTGGTTTTTTCGCGATTTTTTCTTATAGGTCCTACTACTCGAGACCCAAAAAAGGGTTTAGAGAGAAAGAGACGACAAGCATATTTGATCGCGACCACTGCCTTTAGTTGCCCACTGACCATTTCGCCCATTTTTTTCCCTTGGATAGCGGCGGTATTGTATTGGTCATCTCGTTCCCTTTTCGGCACTCCATTGCCGCTCAACATTTGAAAAATACAAGTCCTCGTCCAAAATCAAAAAAAAATTATGTTTCACTGGAAAATGCGAGTAGAGTTCGAAGTCATGAAAACACATTTCAAAGTAAGAACGTGATTTTAAACACATAAAACCCAGATTTGAAAAAAAATCCAAATTGTTGTTGAATCTCGTAGAACACACTGAATAAACTATTTTGAATAAGATGAACATCTCTCAAATTCACGGTCGATTCCACACGACTATCATCCTACGAGAATGACGACTCATGATCTTTTTTTCAGTTTAATTCATTCATCAGCCTTCAACCGATCTGAACCATTCACATCGCTCGCAAGGAAATACTTTACTCGAATGTACCATCTCAAACCTAACGAGAATTCTTTTTTTTTCTAGATGGCGTTTGATTTTATGATGAAAAAACCAGATTTTTTTGGAAGACTTGATGCAACGAAAATGTGAATTTTGCATAAGATGCCCACGTTTGAGGTGGCCGCGCAGGCGAACAGGTAAATCGCTTACGCTCGGAAATGGAAAGTGTACGGGCAAGACCCCAGACTCTTACCATGCCAAAAACTCCGCGTGTCCGCCTCCCGCCGAGCTCATGTTGCGGCGCCCCACCCTGCTTATCCAATCCGAAAGCTAACCTGAATGCATTCTTCCTCGATTTCGATGAAAATGATCAAAAATCACCAAAAACATGTTTGGTAATATACAGTTCTCCTAGTTTATTACAGACTTAATGTTTTATATTCTCTCTATTTTTAGTCTAATGTGAACAACCTAATCAGGATTTCTACTATCACAAATAGCGGAATACTGAGGCATGGAGAAATATGAATGTGCATCTCCTGTTCAATGATCTGGTTACTGATTAAAAAGGCAGTTGCACACAAATTTCTTCCGATGGCAAGCTGTCTCATGAAAAAGGACGTTTTTGGATGGATCTTAGAATAGATTTCCAGCAGAGTATTGGTGTTTAATTTTCAGCGAAAAGGAGTAGGCACGCTTCCCCCAAAATCTACATACGCATGCGATACTTATGAAGTAGTCCTCACACATTCTTTGCTTACATAACTATTCCCCAATTTGATATCCGTTCTGTCTCTTTCTGGAAGATGGCTGCAGAGATACTCGAATTCATCCGTGGTTTGCTTTTCCTTCATACAGACTTCTGGCGAGCTCTCCCATATGCGACAGTGCACTTCATACAAATTCGACATGGATAATTCGTAGTGCGTCGTCTCAGAAAACGCTGTGAGAACACCTGACCCCCCCACACACCCCCCACTAAACAAGCGGTTATGTACCTTGAAGGCACAGTACACCCTCAGACATGAAGTTTGTGATTCTTATTAGATTGTGTAGTAGGCCCCTCGACCCCTCCTTTATAAGACGTGAGAAGTGCGAGATCTCAATTCCTCCAAATAAGCGAGATATAGGCGACCACCTCAGGCCCGACCTCCTCCGCCCACCACAACAACCGCACCCCCTACCAGAGTTACAAACTGTGCAGCGGCTAGATGAATGGCTGAATTCTCAACAAGTCGTCGTTCTTCAGACCATAGCGGGACTGTCTTCGTATCCTGGCTCGCTCTCGGGCAACGATTGCGAATGAAGGAAAATACAGACCTGAGACAACTCATCCGCCAATTTTTCACTCTCAAAATATAGGCATCTTTAATAGGCCATGACTCTGTTCATACAGGGTTTGGGACGATTCCAGAGATACCTTGTGATCGGAGTGTGACCCCCTGTAAGATCAGTATAAAGACTAAAAAATTATCTTCTGGGTGTTCTGTGCCTTTAAAGGTAGCGTCCGCGCATTTGGGATTTTATTCTCACTCCAATGTTTGAACCAAGTGGAGATAACGAAACTTGAGACCTCAATTCATTATGCTATAAGCTCGTGAAAACAGCTCCGTGGTCTGAAAAGCCGTCATCTAACACGAGGAACAGAAGCGCCACGACAGGCTCCGACAGGCCGCAAAACTCCAAAAGTCTATTTTATTTATTCCGAGAGATCCTCGTTCAATTGTGTGTATTTAGAACTTCTTATTCTAGAGAATTTTCGACAACAGAGAGGCGAAAAGAATCGCGGAACCTAAAAAGTTAAGGACTCAATCAATTCAGACGTTTGAAATTTCGACATTGGTGTATTTCACAATACGCACCGGACAGATGAAAAATTAAGCTGAATGCTACTGGATTTTCAAACGAGTTTTTCTCAAAATCTTGCGTGTTTTGAGTGGCCTCTTCGCGATATATCACAACCTGGTAGGCCTACCTGCCCAAAATTTTAAAAAAGAGTACGTTCTCTGCGCGTACGCTGCCTTCGAGGTACTCCTTGTGATATGGCTGGAGATGGATTGGTTGTGTTAACTCTAACTTTAAGTTGTACGGGAGTAGAGCATATGCACGCTCAGAAGCGAAGAACTCTTCATGCTGATTATGAATGTGCTTGTAGCTACCCGAGTGGACCACCTTGAGAAATGTTACCACACGGTGCTGGCCACAACAGAGCAGCAGCTGAGGAGACGAATGGAGAACGAGGGCAGCACGTGCTCCTCAAGCAGGAGCTCTTCCACGTGTGCTGCCGTCGTGGAGCTGAGTGCCATTTGTGCCCCATTACAACCCCACCATCGTTTAAGATGAAGAACGATTATTTTGCTTAGACTCTATACGCATTGTTTAGGAGAAAAAGAGAAGATGTCAATTGATAAGGTGTGTCCGAATGAGAATGGCGGCTCATGCGGTCGGCGTGCTTGGCAGGCGGCCGTCGTGTTCGCCGCTCTCGGACGAGCATGCGAAACTTCCCCACCGCCATGGACTACGAACGGGGCCAGCACCGACTGGCAGCAAGCACTGCGCCGATCAATCAGCCCTGCAGACGGGGGAGATGGGTGTCTGTCGTTGAAATCCAACACTCGTCCGAGAGCGGCACATGCGACATCCGCCTGCCAAGCACGCCGGCAGCGTGGGCCGCCATTCTCATTCGGGCACACTTTATATAGGTGCCCAGAAGTCTAAATGTACATGCTCAAAAAAAAAACTCTCCAAGCTGATCATGAATGTCCTTGTAGCTGTCCAAATGAACCGCTTTGAGAAAAGTCCTCACACTGCACTGGCCGAAACGGAGAGCAGCAGCTGAGGCGACGAATGGAGGACGAGAGCAGCACGTGCTGCTGAGGGCAGCTTAAAAGCAGAACGTACTGCTCGAGCAACAGCTCTTCCCCTCGTGCTGCCCTCGCTATCCTCGTACAGGTGGAAGGCTATTGTGCTCCGACCCTGCGATCCTCTGAGCCGTGGTGGAATTATGGAAAACAAGGGCAGTAGTTTTGCTACAGGTTTAATGCCACCTGCTTTAGTGATGAAGCAGTCAGCTTGAAACTTGCTTCTTGCTTCGTGGTGCTGGCGTAAGCGAGCGAGAGCGAGCGGGCGAGGGTGCGCGAGAAAGAGCGCCTGTGAGCGGCTAGCAAATCGCATGTCCACGATGGGCATCGATTTGGCGTAATCGCACGCTCTCGCCACGTATGGACGGAGCCTAAGGCATGGTTATTCTGGCACTAAAGCTAACAAACTCTCGAAGTCATGAACCCTATCATCATTCTGAACTAGCGCATAGAGAGTAAGATGACATAAAGTGAAATAATTGGAGAGTGAAACTGAGATTCCTCCACTTCAGTTAGCGGTCCTGAAGATTCTCTGATTTTGCGAAGACTTTTTCTCAGAGAAAAGTTAGTTTTTCATATGTGGTGCCATTTGTATAGTTACCACAAAAAAAGCTAAATGGATTTCGCGCAGGAGAAAGAAGTCAGTCGGACTGTGTCTGTACGCCTTCCGTGTGTATCAGACAGGCTATGTATATTGGAACGAAATCATCATAGTTGCTTCGCGTGCATGTACGTAGCAGGGTAGGAAAAAGCACTCAGGCAAACTGGAGCGTCGACAACAGGTTGATAAGTTGTCATCTCATAGAGCGCTCTCTGTTGACAATCCAAATTTCACGCATTGTCACCCGGAGACCTGCATGTTGTCCAGCAAAGTGTCCCAATGCCGAGCTGTTGGCATTCCGGTTTGTGACGTTTAGCGGTTTATTTAGCTGCAGTTCACATTCTGCTTTCATCTAGCTTAGAGACTACTTTACACCGACACGCGTCGCGGTCGGCACACCGACATGCATCGCGGCTATGTCGCCCGCCCTGCACTGGGTTCACCACTGGATCGGCAGGGACTCTGGATGCTGGGCGGGGCTCATGTGAAAACTTCGGTAATTGAATTGGCCGAACTCTTGTAATTTGAGGCATGCCTGAATAATGCGTCTTACCTTTTGCTTTGAGCGCGGAAACGCTAGCTGTGCAAAAGCTCGACATTGACCAGACCATAACTAGCGACCACGGCCCCGCCGAATATATAGCAGAGATTTATAGCATACGCACGCACAGTAAGTGAATAAGATTTCGTTTCTTACAGGGCGTTTATGCATACATATAGCTCCTTGTTAGGACGACTTAGGTTCAAGAATAAACACTATCTCGTCGGTGAGTCGGATGTTGATTCAGTTCGAGAAAAAAAAACGTCCGCGGCGGCAAAGACTAAAAGATATTGCAGAGTTGCAGTTCAGCGAGTCTGCTCCAGCTAGGCATTGTTCGAGAATTGAAGGCGCCACTATGCTTGTTATCCGAAGGTAATTTTCCGGATGGTTCGATTCAGATAATCCCGATTTTAAATTTTCCGGATATTGGTGCGATTCATCAGGTAATGCGTTTTTCAAATTTCGGATATTGAATCGTCCGAATCTCGGATATCCGGCCGGTTATCCGAAAGGAAATGATTCGAATACCAAGAATGGAAGCCACGCAACAGGCGAGGAAGGCGACGTGCCAAGCGAAAGGGGCGATGAGATGACATCGAAGAGTGCTTCCGCCGCCAAGATAGCAGCGATTTCCGGAGCGACGCAATCATCCAGCAACGGAGCGACACGCATTGGTTAAGATCGTCTTTTGCCACGGCGGGAACTGTACGATTCACGCTTCTCTCTTTACTTACTTGTGAATTCAATCTTCTGAAGGCACTTTTCTCATTTTAGCTCGGAATGAGAGAAATCGATTGGAAAAAACTTAGAGGCAGTGGTCGCGACTAAATATGCTTGTCCTTTTTTCTCTCTAAACCCTAAAAAGGGTTTTGAGTAGCAAGACCCATAAGCAAAATCGCGAAAAAACCGCTGTTTCAGGCCAAATTCGGAGCCTGAACTTCCTTGTCTTTTGATGGTGGACGAGCCCACTCCGCATCATCGGCATCGACGATCTCTAATATAAAGAGCATCAGCTGGCTCGAAATTGAATTTCAGTCAATGAGCATTGACTTATCTAGGAAAAAACATTGACAGAAGTGCTTGCTTTCATTGTCCAAATGTTTTTATTAGGTAAATTTGTATTTGATTCTTCCTCTGAATGTCGATGATTTTCGACTGCTCGGCATGAGACTGCGATCTTTTCGGGCGGCCCTGTGCACGTGTGCACGAACTGGCATCTTTGCGCCCTAGAAACTCTAATTCTAGCCCTTTCTTTCACCGCGCTACCTTCATAGTTTTTCAGCTGTTTTCAAACTAACTATAAGCTGATTTTGACAGTTTTTTCGATAACGTTATTCATCGTGACCACTGCCTTTAAAGCGGAAAAATTTCTTGATTGATCCTGGCCATGTTTTTTTTTTGATTTCCAGGTTGATTACGGTTTTTTGCTTCAACGCGACTTTGCAGTGATATATGGAACTACCGTGAATGAATCAACTACCGTATTTCCTTGAGTAGAAGTACCATAGTTGAAGTACACCTCTCATAGAGGTACACCTAAATGGTAAGACTGAGCATTTGAAGTACTCCCTATCAGAAGTCCATATTAAATAGAGGCCTGATTATTGGAAGTAGACACTTCATTTGAAGTACTTCTACTTTCTAGGTTCACCTCTTTTCGGAATGGACCTCCTGTATTCGGGTGTTTGGCAACCCCAATGTGACATTGCAGAGAGACCACTTTGCACGAGATGCTTTTTTTCACTACTGCGAGGTTTAAAGGCAGCATACACGCTCGTAAACGTAATTGAGATAACTACGGGATCAGAATGGTATGGCACCGAACACAACGCCCACGCATTTTGAAGCGGTAAAAATGATCCACAATGACGCTACACGAGTAAGAGATTGGCCCCGCCCCTGTATCTGCCCGCCCCCTGTTTTGCGTCCTCCTCCAAAACAGGGATGCTGGTCCATTTCCCCCGTCGACGATGTGTGTGGTTTATCTATTGTACCTATTTCACCACCCACAAACGTCGCCGACGGTGAGAATGGCCCAGTACCCCTGTCATGGAAAAGGACGCGAATACAGGGGCGGGGCCAACTTGTCACTCGTGTAGCGTCATTGTGGGGCGCTTCTGACGCTTCAAAATGCGGGGGCGTTGTGTTCTGTGCCATACCATTTTAATTTCCTAGTTATCTCAATCACGTTTACGAGCGTGTATGCTGCCTTTAAGTATTCGCAAAAAAAACTATCGGTCTCCCCTTTCTCGGTCAACGATTGCTTATATGGCGCAATTTTGAATGAAACCTCAGCTAACTTCAGAAAAAATGTTTTTGAATATTTAATGCCTTTTGATGGCAGGGTATATAATCACAAGATATCACAAGGTTGCTGATTCGAATACAGAACTTAGGTGTCAGGCAGGATTCGAACCCGCCATTCATCGCTTTGCGGGTGAGAGTGTTAACATTACACTACCGACACCCCGGTCTGCATTCCTCAGCTTATAGCTTATAGATGAGGAATGCAGAGCGGGGTGTCGGGAGTGTAATCGTAACACTCTCGCCCGGTAAGCGATGCAATGCGGGTTTGATTCATGCCTGAAACCTGAGTTTTGTATTCAAAACAACAACCTTGTGAAAAAAGAAGAAAAAAAGGAAAGAAATAATGCAGGGCTGAAACTTGATACTGTTGTTATTCACGACTCACGGAGTTCATTTGAGTACTTTTGAGAATTTTTATTTGATTGGGTTTTGATCACTCAAACTCGACTTGTTCTGCCCTCTCCCCTTGCAAAGCCAAGATTTTCATCGTTACGAAGATTGAAGCATTCATGTAGGGGGATCATTTATACGACGAAGAAATCAGGAACGGCCAATGGTAGGCTTCACCTACAGTGGATTGTGTACGCAAAGAGCTCGCCTCTGGAAGATCTGTTGTCAAGTCGTTCAAGAACCGAATTTTCAATCGCTCTGGACGGCTCGAGAGGCGATCACTTATATTGTTTTTAGGCCTCACGGGTCGATTCCCATAGTTCTCTCTCTCTCTCTCTCTCTCCTCGTCAAAAAGCAATTGTCAGCGAAAGCGATACCGATCTCATACAATTTTAGGCAGAAGTCGACTTGGGGAGAGGGAGGAAGGCTCGTTCTTTGAATCGGAGATAGGAACCAGGTGGGATGTTGATAAGTTTCTCCACACAGCATTCCACTTCTGAAGTACATTCCAAAAGGGATGTTTAGCGGTGAAAATCGCGAGATAGCTTCATATTTTCAAAGTGTTCCTATACCAATCCAACAAACAGAAACTGGAGTCTGTAGCTTTGTTGAAAATTTAAGCGAGGAGTGATGGTAATATGATATGACCCATCGTTTTTGGCGTAGCAGATTACATAGAAACTGATACCTACTCGAAAGCTATTTTCAATTTTGAATTACTCGATTCTGGGGATTTTGGTATACTTATGTAACGCACTGTTGCCTATATCCTCTGTTTTCTAGTGAAATTTATTTCCGTTCACCGCGTACGTCTGCGCGTATTCTGCGTCTCCTTCTTCCCACACTTTCTCGCTGTCTCCACCCTCGATCCTCACAAGCGCGCAAGGGAACAGAGTGAATTTGGCTAGGAACCAGAAGATACTCTGGGGGCTGGATTACATCGGGGAAACGCGGCTGAAATTCAGACAGTGAGACGTATGTATTCTCCTCGGGAACAGCATTCAATTGTATTTTTGATATTTTTGAAACCAATGAGAGCTCACATTCGCGAGATGTTCTATATACTGATTTAGACGTTCTAGGTGGGACTGTGAATTTTCCCATGGTATGATTCAAACTACCCAAGTTTTCCTTCGTCAGAGCTTCAGTTCCAAGAAGAACTCTGGATTCCTAGGATTGTTATGATGAGGGTTATATTTTTTCTTATTGTTGCCACCCTCTGTTCGAAAATCATGCCTTCGTGGGACCAGCCACACTACCTACATAGAACGTGCTAGAAGTCACTCCTTATATTTTTTGTATTTTGTTTGGCACTGAACACACTACCAATTTCTACATTTAAAAAGGATCATTCGACCATGATTTCTTTTAACAACGATCATATTCTATTCGATGTAAGCTCTGGTACATCCCTAGTGACCTGTTGATTTCGATTATAACCAGCAGCGGATCGGTGGGCCTCAGTGAAATATACTCAGACAGTAGCAGGCCCGGAGCGCAACCGGTTCCGCCTCTCCCCGCCCACTGCAACTAAAACGCAGAGCAATTGATATTCGAATTTGCGTTGTGTTTCGCTCGTTAATGCTACGTGCAGTGCGTTCAGGTTGCCTTCCGGGCCGCATGTGTTGATTGACGCGCGCATTTTGAAACTCATAGACGACGCCCAGTCATCAAACTCCAGCGTTTTGGACATTTATCGATGTCGACACACCTACTTCATTTCCTTTTGAATGGCTCTTTGGCAAATCTTTCTATCATTTAAATAATGAGATTTCTTTTTTCTTATCCTTACCAACGTAAATATCAATCCTGTGGTGGACAGATTAGGGTATGGCTATATGTAGTTTATGCAATAAAAGATGGTTTCTGAGAACACCCTCCTTGCAGGTTATCGATTCTGGCGGTAGTTTGAGACTTAAGAATAGGGCAGTAGAACAGTAAAGAGGAATTAGGTGGTATATTTTTTCTGGGTTATGTTTTTCTGTTTATTTGATTTTTCCGTAACCTTTCCCTTTGTCTGCCTAGTAAAGACTGTAGGGTTTCACCATGGACCTATTTATATTGTTACCAAATTATTCGAGTGATTTTTCAAGTTTCGCATGATCCGGATTTCTAAATTTCTGCTTTGGAATAATAATCAAAAATCGAGTGCTCTGAAAACAGCAGTTTCGAGTAGTATTCGAAATTTGAATAAATCAAAAATAGGCCTTTGAATTCTATTCAAAATTGAAATAAAGCAGAAATAGGTCTCCGAATATGATTCGAAATTCGAATATTTCGGAGGCAGACTTTCGATTAGTGTTCCAAGTTCGAATACTTCAGCGTCAACGCATTCGAATTATTTCAAACTTCAAATAATCAAAATACTCAACTGCAAACTCATTTTACTGAACTCCGGAATCGTCAACCAGTCTCGGCTTCACGTTTCATGCACACCTTGGGACTTTTCTCATTTATGATGTGGGTTAGAACCTTGTTATTTTTCTTACTCAGGTACATATGTATGAATGTCAAACGCGTCTTTCCCGCGAAAGTTCTCTATGTAGCTCAGACAGTCAAGCGGTAGAATGCCGGCAAAACAGAGATTGAACCCGAAAAAGGTTAGCAAGACCCTTGCCGTAAGTGCTGCTAATAGCAGGAGCTGTTGCCAATTAGCAGCATATCCTGCTGATTAACCACTCTGTTTATCACGAGTTTGCCTCAGCAATGTTGGGTGTGATCCTGAAAAGGATCACACCCAACATTGCTGATAATCTCAGTTCTTTCTCCGTTCACAGAACAGGCTGCCGATAACGGTTGACACCGCATGCGTTGGCAATATGCTGCTGTTAGCAGTAGCTGCCGCTCACAACAAGTACTTGTATCCGATGTTTGCCCTGGGAATACGTTTCCCAACTCTCAGCCGATTTCACTTTATGAAAGAACGTTTCTTCCACCAGGAACAAACAGTTTTTTGTCCATTACTATTTTACCCTATAAGATAGCTCTTTGGTAAAGATTGTTTTCGGAATCCCAATAAAATTCTGCATCGAATAGAGTTCTCAGTTTCAAAAAATACGTTCTACCAGCCTCTTTCATGTCATAAAGTGCATTTTTTCGCCTGAATTTATCGGTTCTGTAGTCGGAATTTCGATGGAACTCAGCTTCGACCAGTATTTCCAGTTTAGCTCTTTAACCGTTAAAGATAGGGTTCTGGTGAAGGTTGTTTTTAATAGTCACGTAAATTATTTTTCACTGAGGCCCACCGATCCGCTGCTGGTTATAGTCGAAATCAACAGGTCACTAGGGATGTATCAGAGCTTACATCGAATAGAATATGATCGTTGTTAAAAGAAATCATGGTCGAATGATCCTTTTTAAATGTAGAAATTGGTAGTGTGTTCAGTGCCAAACAAAATACAAAAAAATATAAGGAGTGACTTCTAGCACGTCCTATGTATGTAGTGTGGCTGGTCCCACGGAGGCATGGTTTTCGAACAGAGGGTGGCAACAATAAGAAAAAATATAACCCTCATCATAACAATCCTAGGAATCCAGAGTTCTTCTTGGAACTGAAGCTCTGACGAAAGAAAACTTGGGTTCTTGGAATCATACCATGGGAAAATTCACAGTCCCACCTAGAACGTCTAAATCAGTATATAGAACATCTCGCGAATGTGAGCTCTCATTGGTTTCAAAAATATCAAAAATACAATTGAATGCTGTTCCCGAGGAGAATACATACGTCTCACTGTCTGAATTTCAGCCGCGTTTCCCCGATGTAATCCAGCCCCCAGGGTATCTTCTGGTTCCTAGCCAAATTCACTCTGTTCCCTTGCGCGCTTGTGAGGATCGAGGGTAGAGACAGCGAGAAAGTGTGGGAAGAAGGAGACGCAGAATACGCGCAGACGTACGCGGTGAACGGAAATAACTTTCACTAGAAAACAGAGGATATATGCAACAGTGCGTTACATAAGTATCTTGAGAAAAAAACTGCCCGAAGTCGCGGCAGGGCGAAGCAGAAATATTATTTTACCACCACTGCTCCGGTGATATTAAGTTAAAAGAATTTCTTTGAATGCGACTCAGAAACCTGATATCAATTTTTGAACTTTGATTTGGTCATGTTGGGTAAAAAAGGTTTAAATTAAGGAAAACCCATGTTTCAGGGTCATGGTACGTGTAGTCATGGTAGTGGCACGACTCCAAGTGAACAGAACGTGATTTCAACTCAGGTTCCGTGCTGATAAAGCTAAGAAATCATTGAAGAAGGAAAGAAAACTCACAGTGTGTTCAAAAAATGTTTTCGCAACGAATTTTCTCGTACTGAGCCCCAGCTAATTTCCTAAAAGTGCTATAGCGGAGCTGCTGACGAACCACGGCTTCCCATAGTCGAGTGAAGGATAGGCTACTACATTGCACATGAGAAAGTATGGAATTTTGCCGTTGTGTAGAAAAATCGATTTTGAAAAGCATGCCCCACCGGTGAGACACGTGGTCGTGAATGGGATGAAAAACCAACCTTTCTTTTACGGCATATATTGCTCAACGAGTTCTGCTATTCACTGACCGAGCGTAAACCAATCACTTAGCTTAGCTAACAGGCCACCATGCAGACAGATTACAATCACCTCAGATTATTGCAGGCACTGATCTCAGGGACGACGTGAATGAAGGCTTCCAGAGCGAAGCTGACTTCAAAAGTAAGGTTCGTGGTGAGAATGGTGGACTGAGACTTTGGTAGTCCACATCGGTCTAGAGTATGGACCTTTCTACAGGCATGGTGGTAACTTGTAACGTGGAATCAGGCATTCCGCGCTCTATAACTTAACGGACGATATCTCGGAACTTTTTGAATTGCTTGATTAACAGCAATCTCTAACAAAATCAACTTTAATTCGACTAATTTAGCTTGAAACCAGTTCATTTCAACTAAGGATCGACTTCCGCCATAGACTATCAACTATGAATTGACTTCAAAGCAACTGTATCCCCACATTGCGCTCATCGACGAGGGAAAACAACTCGAAAACCACTTTGCCGACCGATTAGATATGATATAACGGTAGAAACAAGCTTTGGTTCACTTAAAGCACAATTCGAATGCCGGTTTCGAAACACGGAAGATTTTCGATGCCAATCAGGGCTGTGCGTAATTACGATTTACGGTTTACGATTTACGAATTGCGGACTTTTTTGGCAAAATTTTTACGATTTACGATTTACGAAATTTGGGCTCAAAATCGTAACGAATCGTAACAAATTGTAATAAAACGTGAAAACGCGGTTAAATGAACAATGCAAATCTGCGGTCCAGTACAAATATGAATTTAACACTTTTAATACAACACAACTTCAACAATTTTTGAAATCAACACTCTCCTAATATTTAATTACTCTTCAAAATTTCAATTTTCGGTGTACCCGTACCCTTGCATGCCCGGCCGGTCGAAGTCAGCAGTAGGTCAGTCATTGAGAACTATAATTGTTGATAACAAGGTTCAGGTATGACCAATCGCTCCCCTTCTCACTCTGACGGACCCAAACTTATTACCTGGTTCCAACCTTTCCTTGCCCAAGCCGAGCTAGGTCGGTTGCTTTACAACTATTTACTTCCATGGAATGCTCTTGACATATGATGAACACCAGAGACGCAGACCTTTGGTTGAGCTGCAGTCTATATCGGACCAAGATTTCGATCCGCAGTTGCAGACAACCGTTGTCGCAACACGTACTGCAAACAGAATCATGCTGTGAACGCGAGGTCCTGACATGATTGATATTCGTCCCAGCACCACTATCTTCTAGCTCTCTGTAAACTTCTGAAGCATGATCAACGAGTACCTGATTGATTTGAAAAGCTATTTCGATAACAAGATGCTTAGGGTCTCACCCGCCAAGTTTTCAGTATCAGTTTTCACAACGGACCCCAAAAAGCACAGCGCCTATCCCGATGTCAGCTAGGGTGGAGATCGCCTGCCTGCTGCTCGCTTCGTCAAACTACCCGGCCTTATACTCGATCCGTCGCTGACGTTTCAAAAGAACACCGTGCAAAAGCAAGTGATTGTAAAAGCTAAGCTCAATGTTCTAAAGGCGCTGGGAGGTACATCATGGGGCAGCAGTAAGGAAACTATTCTGACCACGTATAAGGCTATACTGCAGCCCGCCCTGGAGTATGCGGCACCGGTTTGGCAGCACTTAGTGTCGGACTCATCCTGGACTAAGATAACGCGTGTACAAAACGCTGCTCTTCGGATCGCCACCGGGTGTGCTACGAGTTCACCGATCGAGCATTTACAAGCCGAGACACGGGTGCTACCAGTAAAGGAGCCCTGTCAGCTCAAGGCCCAGCAGCTGTATATTAACATCGTCAAGCAGCCCAACCACCCATCTTGGAGAGTACTTGAGCCTGTAAGAGAGAGAGAGGCATCAGAAAACCTTTTGCTGATGCTCCAGATAAAGTCAACCTGCTGAGATTGTACGATTCACAAAAAGAACGCCTTCGTCTGTTGCGCGAGGAGCACCCCAGTTCGTCCGAGGGTATCTGGAGAGAGCTGCAGTTTATACTATTCTGTTTTTTTTTCTCAAGTTTCTGAGTCTGAGTCTCAGCTTAGTAGACGTGCCAGATGCACTCTAGCCTCGGTGCGCTGTGGGCAATCAACGTTCCTGAAGTCCTACGTGAACAGGATCGACAGCAGCACTCCCGACGTTTGCCCGGACCACTGTGGTGGACGCGGCCACAATACCCTACACTTATTCAACTGTCCAAAAAACCCCACAACACTGACTAAAATAGACCTTCAGACGAATACAAAGCTGGTCGCCCAGTTTCTGTGCCTATAGCGATTACTCTCTTCGCGGCCCTGAAAACATTATTCGACGAAGATTTCTACGGGGAATCCCCAAAATAAGCTTTGATGTCCATCTCCAGAGGCTACGAGAGGAGAGGTGGTAATTTCAAAATTTGGTTTGAAACATTTTTAAGAAATTATGGCTGCAGAGTCTCTCGAATGTTTTAATAATATGGAGGAAATTATGAACGTAAAAGAAAAGAAGATTAAGAACCTAATTTTTGAAAGCACAGATCTTGAGGGAGCCATCACCATTTTGCATTTCAGAATCCTAATCAACCTTCACCACTCAGACCGCCGTCTCCACCCCAACAAACATACACTTATGTGGAGGAACGCTTATAACTCCTTTCAGAGCAACGCTTACAAATATAGAGAGCAGACTCATTTTTTTTTGCGTCAAAAATAGGTTTTGTTGATGTATATCCCCTTTGGAATGGCCACCTTATCCAAGCATCCTTCCTTGAAAGGTTAAGGCTAAAACTATCCAACCGTAATTTTTTTCTCATTACAGTGTTGCCCTCCTTGGCTTCAACTGAACTGTGTTTGGTAGAGCAATGATTCAATATGCTTTGTTATTCGAAAGTTGGGCGAAACCTGGCACAGGTGTGGTACTTAAATAAACTTAGAGTTTCCATTTTGTCTATTAAAGTCGCTCCGATTCCACGTATGTGTACTCAATATTTATTCAAGTGCTGCTCAAAAAATGTCACTTTAAAACCCAACCTCCAACCTTCTTCGATATGGAAACACCTCAACACTGTCTCACACAATCGACGCATTCAATGCGTGTCTCTTATGTATTCAACTCGAAGACGAAACGGTTTCGAGCACAATGACGGGACGTGCTGCTAGGAGAGCACGTGCTCCTAACGCGTGTCAAATTACAGCATCTGCCCCATCAAATAAGTCGTTAAATGCGTGCATAACACACATTCAGCTCGGTAACAAAACGATTTTGCAAAAAAAGGAAAGCATACGACGCACTATTGAAGAGGGACTGCGATGCCGCTAGCGTCGCCGGTTTAATTACCCAAGTTGGGGGTACTTGGTACAACCAGCCGCTGGAAACCTCGTCCAACCGCTGGCAGCCCTAGATGGTGCTCAGCGAGTTGGCCGCGTCGCATGTGGGTGTTCCGGCTGCGTCGAGTTACGGTGTGCTGCTACTATAGCGCTGGGCTCTCCTGCAGCATGTGCTCCTGCTATAAACTGTTGCAGCACGTGCTCTTGCGGTGAAATTTCGCAGCACGTGCCGCTTTCTGGAGCACGTGCGCCTGCGAAAGAGCCTTTCGATGGCTGTGGTCACTCGAGTTGAATGCATATTCGACATGCATTGGATGCGGCGGTTATCTGAGGTAATGCTACGGTGTCTCGACATCGAATGAGGTTTGAGTCATGTGTGGGCTTATTACTCATTATCAGTTACGATTTACGATTTACGATTTACGAATTACGAGGAATTTCAAAAATTACGATTTACGATTTACGAAATTACAAAATTCAGCTACGACCAGCCCTGATGCCAATCACTTCTACACACTCACTTTGCTCCTGATCTTCTGTTTCCTCTTATTTTCGTGTTGCTTAGTTTGGGTTTCTCTTCTGATTCTACTATTGCGGTTTGGGAGTGCTGATTTTTTTCTGTGTAACCTTATTTTGATGTCTCAGCGAAACCTGGTGGCTTTGAAGCCGAAATTTGATGAAAAATCCAAAGTACAGACTAGGCGCATCCCCTCCTATTCCTTCTAACTGAACAACAAAGCTGTCAAAGTTGTATGAGCATTTGGAACATTTTGAACCATTCGATCGAATCAACTTTTTTTCATCAGTTTTCTTCGCAATCCGATCAATCACAGACAGAATAATTTTTTTGAGCAGAAACTTGTGAATATTAAATAACTGCAATACTTAAATTCCACGGTTTTTTTTTCTATAAATAGAAATCGATGATCACGTTCTATCGAGAATTCTGCGAACGCTATGTATTACCTACATACCCCTCGAAAGGTTTGCGTGTACTGTCATCTTTAGCAGCTTCGATGGATTGATTGGAAGGAAGTATATGCACCCAACGATCTCAGTTTAGAAAATTCCCGCCCGAACTAAGCATATAACTCAGGAACTGCCAGGTTTCCCTCTGAGAATGAAGAGATAGGAAAATGTCAAACATTTCTCAACGTTGAAGTCTCTTTACCTTTGAAACTTCATGAAATTTGTGCAGCAGCTTCCTGTCTCCTGTATTGATTGGGAAAAGTATTGAAGTATATTGAAAGTTTGGCTCAGAAATGAGCTTGAGTGCACTTTTTATTATCCCTTCTCTCTCACTATGTTCTCCGATTTCGTTCTAATTTTTGTGCTTTTTCGCAATCCTTGAATGATACTCTCGTAGGTTGCGCACCAGGGATGTGCGTAATTACGACTAACGACTAACGAATTTAACGACTAACGGGCTTTTTCCTTGTTACGACTAACGACTAAAGACTAACGAAATTTTAAATATTTTCGTAGGCAATCCCAAAATTTGTTAGAAAATCAATATATATTCGTTCACATCACGCTCCAACCCAAGGATTACACCAGGGGCCGGATGCATCAAACGCGAATGTCAGGGTTTGGGCAGGCGCGAGGCACGCAGGGCAGCGAAACCGGCATGCTAAGCTGCCAGGGCAGGGGCTAGGGCAGTTAGGGGCACTGCCCCTGACTGCCCCGGCTCGGAAGCTGGGGCAGCGGCTGCCCCGGCTGGGGCAAGAATGCGGCGACGCCGCATGAATCGACTTTTTTCTATCTCTCAGACATTATTCTTTTATTTTCACTTCTTGTTTACAGTTATCGGCTTGAAGCTCTCGCTTATAGTAGAAATGATTTTCTTATTGACAACTTCTTTTCATAAATCCTGCTTTTGAGGCTTTTTCTTGAATTTTTCATTGAATAAATTCCATAATACTGCGCTGACCTACGTCCTTCATAATGCTTCCTCAATCCTTGCGCAATCAATTCGTGTGCTACAGCTTCATTACAATGGAGACTTTCGAAAAAGGTAGTTTCAGAACATTTTGTTCACAAATTTTTCTATAATTTTTCTTGGGAGGAGTGGTTCTCGACACACGTAAGGCCGAGTGTTTCGAGAAACCATTCGTATTACCAGCCAAATTTCGTTATTTTTGTCCATTTTTGTCCGGCAAATCGTTTGAAATTTTGAAAGAAATGAGTGGCGAATTTGATGTTTTATGTGTTGGTTCGAAAAAAAAAAGTTTGGGCGAGAATATATGTTCGCATCCGGCAATGCTTCAATTGAATAGAGGACATTTTTTTTAAATCTTAGAAAAAACGTGATCGCCAGAGCTGCTGTTGTTTGTACATTTGAATTAAATATCGATAGAAAATTTATTAATGTATGATTTTTGTGAAAAAATAGATACGTGACGAATGCCTTCCTCATGATCATGCGTTTTACTCATGGTGTGACATTTTCAGTACGCATGGGTACAATTCTGCTAACTGACAATTTCTGCTCGTAAGCCAAAATCTCGAGCACAAGGACAATCAGACTAGCATTACCTTCCACCCTCCATTGTGCGTAGTCGCACTGCTGTCGTAAGAGACTCAGCTGCATCTGAGCAGGACTGGTTTGACATATTGAATTGTTTCGTAATTCTTCACCATTGGTGTTCCCATCACTCGATTACAAGTTCCGAAGATAACTGTTTTGCCACCGCCAAAAATATTAGTGTTTAGTCACATTCGCACCACACTCAAAAACTTCGGAAACTTGACTCCGATTTTTTCATATCATGACCACCCGTGGAACTCTTTTCCCATTTTCTAGTCCTTGCAGAACTTAAGACGCTGACCTCTGAAAATTGACGCTGCGTGAATGAAGACACACCGCTTTTCATTTTTTTTATACCCTACCCCTTTACACAAATTGGACACAGTCAATTTTGTCTACGAGGGCGAATGGAGTAGTGGACTGTATCACATAACTCTTCACCGTGGCAGCAAAACACTAAGGCGCTATTCATACTTCTCAACGCAAGCGCGGCACGCGCGTGACTCACGTGCGTGGCGTTCGAATAAGAATGGGCTGTCGCCAAGCCCGCGCGACACGCGCGTGACGCCCGCTCCGCCATGGCGGCGACGGCCGTATCGGCTTTTTGATCATTTTCATTATTAATCCATGATTAATTTCAAGAAGGACAGTCTACAAAAGAAGACAGAGAAAAAGAAACAAAATGGAAAGCACGCCGACGCAGGAAGAATTCTCAGCTGCGCTCGGCTAATCGATCGCGGGTTTCAGCCGTAAAATGGCGCGCGCCGTACGTAATTGCGTACCCTGCGCTGGGGCTAGCTGCCCCGACGCCATCGAGCGCATGTGCATACGGGGCAGGGCACTGACTCTCGGGGCACATGCCCTGCCCCTACCCTTGCCCCGCCGTGTGCGTTGATGCATCCGGCCCAAGGATTGAAACATATTGCACTGTTAGTTGTTCTAGGTGAATGGTACACAATAACTATAGCCTTCAGTATTTATTAATTCTACTCACACAGCTGCGCAGTTTTGAAACTCCTCCCCACATTTTGACCTCAACCCAACCTTGCGCAAGGTCTGGAGCTCCGCTTCTGCGACTTCGCGTCGGTCGCGCACGACTCTATGGTAGGCTCGCTGAGCCAGTCCCGAAATATTACCGGCTTCAGTGGATTTAATTTTCTACACAGGGCACTATCAGAGGTGATAATTTGAAGCGGTGCCTGCAGGCCACAACTGCCCAACGACGGTACCTGTATCCGATGATTGGATTTTAAAGGGTGCCGTCTTTCGATTTTCAGTCATAAATTAGAGATATGGGGCTTTTATAAAGTAGTGCTGGGACCTCTCAGTGGGTGAAATTTTCACTAGGGTGCTGATTTCTTCCGACCTCTCCCCATTAAGGGAACAAGCTCCAAACCACGCAAGCGCTCGGATCGCTACCCTGAGCAAAGAACAATTAGTGCAAAGTCGGTGCGATTCTCCGTGTTGTCGCCATCTGGTAGATTTCGAATATCATCTTATAGAACAACAAATTTCGCACTGAAAAAAAAACAAAAAGTTCAAGGTTTTCTCGGTTTCCCATATTGTTCTTTTTCTTATCGAAAAAAATTACAAAAATCGATGAACACATAAGTACTCTCAAGTATTAGGCTTTCGTGCGTATTCTCAATTATGTATAGTAAGGTTTGCAGTTTGAACTAGGTTCTTTAACAAGGAGTGATTTGTGTCTTCAATGACAATGAATGTTTGGAAAACATACATCTCTTCATCTCCTTTTTTCTATTCACAAGGGCTTTTTTCTGTCTCAGCTGGGCTTGTTTTCAAAGCCTAGATTTTTAACGACTAACGATTAACAACTAACGACTAACGAGGGTTTTGGCCGGTTGAACGACTAACGAATTACAAAATTTCTATTACGCACATCCCTGTTGCGCCCTAGTCATTCACGTGACCCTCTCTAGATTTATATGTAGCCCGTCTTTATGCATGCGTTGTTGGGATAAACACATGCGTGATATTTTTAAGGTTAATTCCTTACGGTGAGGATGTCTATGAAACCCTCGGCCAATAGAACCGTGATTTCTAGGAGCTGCATACCATTTCTAACAAGGAAACTACTCTTAGCCAAACTGGCCATTTCGAAGGAAATATACTTTTCTAGAAATGTTTCTTGACAAAGAGTCCGAATATGCCCTTCGCAGCTGTCTAGAGTCTGTCTGAATAAAGTTTCAGTTATTGCAAAGTACATCCTCTTTCTGAATTACATATCTGTTAGGAGCACATTTGAAGGGCAGGCCTGAAAAAAGAGAGATTACTTGACTATGCTTCTCCAGGGGAAAATACGGATTTAGTGAAGACGTCGAATATGGCGATCTCTGAAATTAGTTTTGTGTCACACTTTCACACATTCTGTTTTGCCAACTGTGTTTTTATGCAAAGGAGCTACAAAAAGGAAAGTAGCAAAACAAGTGAGGTAGGATGTACGAATCTATGTATTCCCGAAATGAACGTTTGGGTAAACGACGGTGATAGAGATACAATTCCACCCTACAAATTCTGCAACCAGAGTCTACATTGTTTTCAGAACTTCAAGCAGCTTCTCCCTCCATCAAGTTGGAGTTCGGCTCAGCAGTTACGGACAACCATTGCTGCAACAAGCAACACAATGATAATAATGCTGTAACAAGGGGACAATCGTGCAGAAACCCGAATTTTGTTACAATAAGGTCACTATATAGCAAGGGAACTATTTTTCTGGATGAAATTTACTCTTCTTGAACCATTTGTAACGTAGAATCCCATCACGGTCTTCGCAGCTAGAAGAAACCGCTCTGAAAAAAGTTTCGGAGATCTGTCAATGGACATTGAGTTTCACCCCGCATTCACCTATTCACCACCCCGAATAGCAATCGCATACAAGTTTTTGAGTCAAATCTGAGGCCACCCACCGTAATTTACCGTAATATACCTAAATCGATAAACTGGCATCACAAGGGGAGTATACAAAGCGTATGTCGGATCTGCGGAAACGAATTGTATTGGTAGTATCTCTTGGACATCTATAGTAAAACTGCGCAGTACCCCATCTTGAGCCGCAGGTTCCGATAATTTACAAGCCCGGAATGGTCGTTTTTTGTGCTTTTTGTACTTTCCCCATATTACAAACTTTGCCCAGACTGATAGCATTTTGGACTTGTACGGGTTTTAGGTTGAGCGGTTCCTTCTATCAATCAAGGGTTCTGAAAGCGCTTCAGAAAATGTTCCAGATTTGAATGAAAGTTCTAGGGAGGTTTTTTGAGGCGCTGATCACTAATCTAAAGTTTAGTTTTTGGCCTAATTCGCTCAAACCATCACAACGGGGGGAAAACTTGAGGGCAAAACGCCACATTCGGGATTTCCGGATTTCTTCGATAGATGTGCCTCAAAATGATTCACTGGGGGTAAATTGAAGTGCTTAACACGAATATGCGATTCGTTTGCCAATTTTCCACAGATTACGGTAGATTACGGTACGTATACGGTACTTCGATCAAAGGTCTCAGATTTGACTCAAAATTTGTATCCCGCTGATTATTCGGGGTGGTGAGAACGATTTTGATGTCCATTCGTCGATTTTCGAAAATTTCGCTCCAGCTGCGAAGCGGCTGTAGAGGTTTGGTCTTGCCCAGGCCTTGTGATCATTTAAATTTTTATAAAGTAGTTTATTTTAAGGTAGGTACCTACCGCAACCTACAGTAAACCTCAGAATCTCGGCAAACAGACCCCAGATTCGTTTTCAGCACCCCAGAATACCCCTACATACAAGTTTTTTCGAAACACCCCAGAAACTTTTGAGGGGTACCCTTTTCTTTTCGCGAAACTTCAAAAACGCTCATAACTTTTTGAAACCAACTGCTCTGGGCGGGGTACTGCAAAGTTACACTATAGATGCACAAAAGATACTGACTACTCGTTTCCGCAGATCAGACATGCGCTTTGTATACACACATACAATACCCGCACTAGTTTACTCAAGAAAAGTCGCGAGTTCGCGATTTTTCGTCATAACAGCTCCGAGAGCTCTTCGTTTTCAGCACACACATTTCTTGAAATGCAAACAAGACATATAGGGTTGAAAGAAAAATCGAGTGAACGGAAACACCACCGACGTCCCATTCTCAGCTCAAATGGGACCAATCGACCTGGGACTTGGCCTAAAAGTTTACTTTCTGGTCCTCTTTCAAATAAGCACTGCTGCAGACTAACGTCGATTTTTCATCTCCTTCACATGTGCCAAGTTAATTCTCGCTTTAAACGGGACCAGGTTAAGAGATTTCTGTGCTCAAAATGAAGAGCTCTCGATGCTGATTCCAAATATGCCCCTAGCTCCCCGAACTAGTTATTTTGAGCCGTGTTATGACGAAAAGTCGCAGAAGTGGCGTTTTCGCGACTTTTCCGGCTTTTTTGAAAAAAATTAGTGCGGGTATTGTACTTCCCTTGCCAGACTAGTAACGAGCACTCCAAATAACCCCCAGAGCAGCAGTAGCCATATCTATCGCAGCGTTACAGAAAAAGTCGCGATTTGCCATCAGATTTACCCTGATGGGAAGCTTCGAACGTATCAAGTCGAAAACTTGAGTGAATTGACAAATAGACCCCAGATTCGTGATCAGGGCATCAAATAACTCATCTGGGAGGTTTTTATGTCAAATCTGGAACATTTTTGAACGCTTTCAGAGCCCCTCAATTGACATGAATAAAAACTCAAACGAAAATTCGTTCAAGTCCAAAACGTCATCAGTCTGTGCAAAATTTGGAAAATGTGGGCTGTAGTAAACCCCCTTAAAATGAAGTTAAGATGATCTTAAACGATCGTATGAAGAAATGGTTGGAATGATCTGTAAGATTGTCTTGATGATATGGTGGAGGATAAAGATCTCATCTGTAAGCGCAACATTCAGATGATTAACATTTTTAAGATGATGCTAATTTCATCAGGTTAGCTGAACTTCTACAGATCATCTGGACAGAGGAAAGCGAGAGAGCACGCACTCCCGCAGAAGCTCGTCTTATCTTTAAAGGCAGTGGTCACGATGAAAAACGTTATAGAAAAAACTACAAAAATCAGCTTAGATAAAAAACAGCTGAAAAACTATAAAGGTAGAGCGGTGAAAAACGGGCTAGAATTAGAGTTTCTAAGGCCCAAATCAGCCAGTTCGTGCACACGTGCACAGCGATGACGAATTAGATCGCAGTCTCATGCCGAGCAGTCAAAAATCATCGACATTCAGAGGACGAAATAAATGCAAATTTACCTAATAAAAACAGTTGAGCAATGAAAGAAAGTCTTCCAGTCAATGTTTTGACTAGATGTATACATGAATCCGAAGCTGCATTGATTGAAATTCAATTTCAAGCCAGCTCATGTTCTTGATATAAGAGGTCATTGATGCCGATGATATGGAGTGAGCTCGTCCACCGTCAAAAGACAAGAAAGTTCAGGCTTCAAATTTTGGCCAAAGCAATGGTTTTTTCGCGATTTTTTCTTATAGGTCCTACTACTCGAGACCCGATAAAGGGTTTAGAGAGAAAAAGACGACAAGCATATTTGATCGCGACCACTGCCTTTAAGAGTAACCCCGGAGCGTCTCTTATTCTTCAGATGAAATACCAGTTATCATTATCAGCTATCACAAAACAACAAACATCTCATTTCATTCATTGAGAAAGAAAGCATGGAGCTGGTCGATTAGAGAATGACCACTTGCAGAATGAGGGCCGGCTTTTCTTATTCTCGCACGTATAATCATGCGTTATCATATCATGAATATACGAGGACGACCGCTTTAGGGCGAATCATCGCTAATGGAATGAATACGGGCCTAAGTTCAGCGACCAGTTGTCACTGATAGCGATAATTATCAATCAATACGGAATTAAGATCATCTGAAAATTGTATGGAAGAATATCGGATCATCTTATCGAATAAATATCAGATCATCTGATAGGGGGGTTTACTACAGCCCTGTGTCTTCACCAAAATTTTCCCTGCGGGTGGCTTCGAGCGGTAAACACGACTATGAGGTCCATTTACAAAACTTTTAAAAACTAATGCGCGTTTTAGAAGGTACAATAGGTACGGAAATCTGGCGAAAAAAAAAACAATGAGCTGTTTCAAAGTGGTTTTAGGCAGCTGCGAAGACCATAACCGGAATCTACGCCCAGAAGAAAGAAAAGAAAAGTGCATTTCGTCCGGAATGGCTAGGCTGACTAAAAGTGGTTCGCTTGTGGGTAGCGTCTAACTTGTTATCCACCATTCGTCATTCCCAGAAAACCAGTGGCGCTTTAGGGTGTGCTTGGAAACGAGATCACACCTTCCGTCCGTTGTGAGCACATGCCGGAGCTAGTCGTCGTTATTGTAGTAAAAAAAGATGAACCAAGCACGGGCCAGCTAGCAGCTGCATCTGGTGTTCATTCTTATTGTGTGGCACCCACACTCCATATTTCCGAAACTTGCCTAGAACATGTAGCGCCTGGTGAGTCGCATGTAAGTGTTGAGAAGCTTTGCCAGATACCTTGTTGCCTGTCGTGAATCTTTTTGAATAGCGCAAAAGCGTCAAAGAGGAGGGACCATAGTCGGCCTGTGTGTATCTAATGGGAGAGCCTGCAGGCACCTTAACAAAAACGGCCGAGCAATCTGGAAACTGTGACATGGGAACGCCTAGCGCATGGTGAGCCTTCGAAATTTGCGTGCGGCTGTTTCCTGGCGGGACTCGTAGAGGACGGTGGCTGGGAGAACCTTGTGGAAAAGGTCGATCTCATGCTGAGTAGTTGACATTAGAGCTGATTGAAGCAGCATAAGCAACACAGCCCTATCTTTTTACACTTCCTTCAGGCGAGTCTCCAAAACATTCCTGGGAAAAAACTGAGAAAACCAACAAAATTTGTGTTTTGGGAATTTCCGGACAACATATTAATTAAGGGAATAAACCTTGCTGCTGGGGAGCGCTCGTCTGTTTGCGATTACCATTGCCTCTCTGCGCTCTGCAAGCTGTGTAAGTGTTGCCGTAGATGGACGCGCGCGGTTATTTCATTCGACAGAAATGAGTTAAAGGAACATGATCTCTAAGCACTTCTAAAAAAACTCTCGACTTCGATTGTTAACAGCAGCCACCTGGGCCTTGTTGCAAAATAACTAGTGACAAGGATGCTTCAGTAAAATAAACGTCTCTGTGCTCGATAGTCGCTATTCCCACACACGACACGCTCGCGAGCTTTTCTCTTTCGATTCGAGCCGCGCCGGGTGTGGAGCCAGACCGGCTTTCATGACTTTTGACATGATAACTGTCCGTAATGAGACCTAGACATGGCCGACCTCGTCGCCACTCGCTCGTACCGGGTCCAAATGTCGGAAAGTGGCTATATCCTACTGGGTTACTGCAAAAAGTTGCAGCCCTCCTGCTCCAATCAGGATTTTGGTTGTTCTCGTGAGTAGTTGCAAAATTTATCGCCAAAAGCAAAACACTCCGCCACAATAGCCACTATAATTTGGTCTTAACAGCAAAACACTCTATCGCAATCGCATAATCATCGCTATAATCTAGAACAATAGGGTAAAAAGAAAGAATTCGATTGTAGTTGGATTAGGAGATTTCCATCTTATGAGTGGTGGGAAGCAAAAACATTCACACCTCTCATAAGTACTGTGGAATAGAGACGACCGCTGTTGAGTTCCTTCGAGAGCCACTTGTAATAGATCATCATTCTCGAAATTTTTTTTCATCTAATGTATTTCTCCACGACGCTTATTGTATTCTGGAGTAGAGCTCGCAAACCCCTCTCATCAAGTAAAGAGTCTCCCTGAACAAAAAAACTACACTGCAATGCTTGAAGTTAACGGTGCTTACCTAGACCTCCTCAGCCAGGCTCATTCAAAAAACTCGTTCCAATAGTACTTACGTAAATCTGAATAAACGACAGGTTTTATTATGAAGGGTAGCATTTAGATTTTATTTGCCGTGGATAAGATTTAATTGGAAGACAGGGGAGATTGCTGTGAACTTCCATTCGGCTCTGCTTAATCCCAAGAACAAAAAAAGTTATGGAGCGGCTGCTTCTGAAAAGGCTCGTCTTCGATGTCTTTCGGTAAATTTTGATTTACCGATTCACCGAGTTTTTCTCGATATTTACCGAAATTTTTCCCGAAAAAATTGGGTGTTTTTTTTTGCCTAATCGTCCTGCTTCTTACTCCTATTTCACGGGTTCGCTACTGTTAGGGCATTCAATTGGCGCGATATCCTTTTTCATCCTTCTTTTTGTTCATCTTTTTTACTCTTTGGTCTACTTTTTGAATGTTCAAACGATCTCTTCACCCTTTGTGTCACGTGCTTTTTCCTAGCAAGATACTACTCCGAGAAACACGTTTTTTCCAAAAATGTCAACAGATTTCCAAGGCAGCAGAGTTCTGAAGCAGATATTTCAGTAACTTGAAAAATTCTTTTCGAAGACCCCGACACAACACTGCAGTTCTGGAACAACTTAATTGTGAAATCATCGTACCCGCACCTTTCCTCACTGACCAATAAGTACTTTTGCGCACCTCCTGGCACAGATGAGGAGGGAAGGATGTTTTCCTCATTTGACCTGATTTTGAGTAACTAGAGAAAGACCTTGACACCAGAAAATTTTAAAATGTTACTTTTTCTGAAAATCAAGGTCCTGCTGATCAGGTTCAGCCGTTGAGCTCAGTTTAATATGTAAAACTCACTCATTATTTGCACTATCCTCATGGGCTATTGAAAATTATATGTACATAGATATTATCGGTCATTTCTGCTATCGTATGGGATACTGCCGTTCTCTGGGCGTAAATCCGGTCTGCATTTGCGGACTACGACTATTGCATCATACGACACGTGTTAATCGTGCTGGGACCACTTGGTCCCGGCACGACTCACCCTTCTTCCAGCACGATTATCACGCGTTGCATGATGCGACAGCCGTAGTACGCAGTTGCGGACCGGATTTCGGCTCAGAGAACGACAGTAGCCACCAAAAAACCATAGTCAGAATTTTTACCGAATTTTCCGTTTTTACCGTATTTACCGAAAGAATAATTCGGTAGAAAGTTTCGGTAAAAAATTTACCGAAAAAAATTTTCCGCACACCCCTGGTGTCGAGCGATTGCGCGAACTCGGTTTTACACTTGGCTCGTCACTAAATTTCCAAACGCACTGTCTAAGTGAATCAAAAGAGGAAGACAGTGGTGCTCACAATTTTTTCAAATTGTTCACTACAAATTTAGTCAACCATCTACTTCTTGCATATGAGGTCTATGTGCGTCCCATTTTTTAACATGAAACTACGGTGTTTAATCCTTCATTTATACGTAGCCATATCAGACTTGAGCCTGTGCAAAACAGCTTTTCAAGAAAATTGTTGGCACGTACACATGGATATGACTGCGCCACCTGCCACATTCCTTCAGCTTCTACTCTCAGCAATATTTTCGAATTCACGCCACTTAAGCCGGTCAGAAAAAAGTAAACTCTGTGCTGATCTTACAAAATGATTGCGGGTGAAATTATTCTTCCAATCGGCCAAAATTACGCCGTTTTCGCATCTAATACCACGGGTGGCGCAAGCCGAATTGGTTTCGCCAGGGCAAAAACACGTCTGCCTACCTTGTCTTATACGCATAGGGCTGAATCTGTTTTTTTTTTATCCTAAGAGCCTACTTTGCCGAACTGTC
Source organism: Aplectana chamaeleonis (assembly GCA_029168955.1). Taxonomy (NCBI): domain Eukaryota; kingdom Metazoa; phylum Nematoda; class Chromadorea; order Rhabditida; family Cosmocercidae; genus Aplectana; species Aplectana chamaeleonis. Next base: position 836,357 of record JAPDOI010000190.1, read on the forward strand.
GGGCCAATACCGAGAACATGTCGATAGACATCATAAAAACTGAGTTTGACCAGTTTTGCTCTGTTCTTTTTCAGTGCCATAACTGTTTTACTTCTACTGCTTACATTACTACTTCTGCGTTTTGTGTTTGTGATACGTCAATTTTTGTCACGTATAAATAAATGAATAAGTAGGCGTGATTTAGCCTTGCATTTCCCCTTATATTGTCCACTGACTGAAGTTCACGCTAGATCCACAGTCTCCGGAAACGTTGGATTAACATGACCTCGCTGGAGCACGATCACTTCACTGATTAACGCAGCCTTTGCAATAGTGGCCTTTGACCCCCCCCCATAATTTGTGTTTTTAGTTTCGTTGCAACGCGTTTAGCCTTATGGTGGTGACGTTTTTTTTGCCCGTCTTTACCGTTATGCAGCGCTTAGTTTGTTTCAAATTTTCGGTGTTTATCTTTGAGGCAAGTATTAAGACAAAAAATCAACAGTTTGATTGCAAAAAATCCTGACGGTTTTTATCACCTTAGCTCTTCCGCGCATTGTTATCCCTTTCTCAGAGGATCGCGGGGTCGTAATGGAGCACAATAGATATTCACCTCAACGAGGATAGCGAGGACAGCACGAGGAGAAGAGCTGCTGCTCGAGCAGCACGTGCTGCCCTCGTCCTCCATTTGTCGCCTCAGCTGCTACTCTTTTTTGTGGAAATCGTATTTTGGTAACATTGCTCAAAGGGGTTCATTTTAACAGCTACGATCATATTTACAATCAGCATGGAGAGCTCTTTGTTAAGAACTTGCAGATACAAACTTCTGGATAGCTTTATTTCAATTCACCTTTTCTCTTTTTTCTCCCCAAACAAGGCGTACATAATTAGAGCAATCAAACGGTCTGCATCTCAGACGATCGCGGGTTGTAATGGAGCACAACTAGCTCTCATTTCCACAAGAATAGCGAGAGCAGCACAAGGGGTCGAGCTGCTTCTCGAGGAGCACGTTTTGCCCTCATCCTCCAGTCGTCGCCTCAGCTGCTGATCTGTGTTATGGCCAGCGCAGTGTGGTAACACGGCTCAAAGTGGCCCCCTAGCTAACTGAGACCACTCATGATCAACATGAAGAGTTCTTTTCTTTCAAGAACATGAACATGCCTACTCCCTGAGAAGTTGTATAGAGCACAAAACTTCAGAAATTCTCTTTTGGGCACTTCATCTTGGAGTGCTCTTGACAAGTATGGAGTAGGCTTCTACGAGGAAGCTTCCTATACTCACTGGTTGTTGGAGTCTTCCCATTCGCAGATGCCAGTAACGGATAGTGGCTCGCCTGCCCAAAGCCAGCGTCGCACGCAGCGCGAGTTTTGGAAAAATTCTCAACACAGCTTTCTCTGCTCAGCAGTCGGTCATTGGCTTCACTCTAGTGGGTGGTGCAATGATGGCATCAAAAAGGGAATCGATGAGTGAGTGTTTGATGATCCCCAGGAATAGCCGAGTGCCCGCTGACACTCCGCGGTATGACGAGAAAGCCTCTCTCTCCGCGGGAAGTGAGGCGCTATGCCACGCCTACGAAATTGGGGCCGCGCGATGTCGGCTAGCCCGACTTGGCCGGCTGGAAGTGGGCTGTTCTTTTCTGAGACGAAATACCGTGAAGGCAGTGTCCACGATCAAAAGAAAAACGGCTAATAACGATTAAAAAAATAGTCCTATACGGCCATAAACTTGAATGTCCGCTCACGCCACTCCCACTTCCTCAACGGCTACCGATAAAAGTGTCTAACTGAGAACCCGAGCATAAGAAGGTAACCGATCTTCAAATAGGGCAAGTTTTGTTGAGCGGAGTGATTCGTAACCTCCTGACTGTTTGTTGTTACCCATATGGCCGGGTTTTCAGTAATTCACGGATAGGTGAAAGGAGTGGGGGTGGCGTGAGCGGAACACTCAGGTTTAGTGCCGCACAGGTCTTTTTGTGCTCGTTCGTAGCCGTTTTTGTCGACATTGCTGGTGTTTTCAAACTTACGGATCAGTGAGTGCATCTGAATGGTTTCTGCACACCTTCTCCGCTGTACACTTCTTCGACAGTCCTGTTACCAGGTCGACTGTACCAATATCTGTTGCTCGCAAAAAACAATAGAGGGAGTTGAAGTCAAACGACTCCTTACCGTGAATCTGCTGCAAGTTTGTCATTTTAATACCAGTTTGTCTTGAGTTTGTCTTCGAGTTAAAGACCAAGTGCCGCCCGGTCGTCGTCGACCAAGACACGCTGCCATCCAATCGCCAAATCGCCGCGAGCTGACGCTACTAACTGCCAACTGCTGGAAGCCTTTTTCAACACATCCAGGTCATCTCCAACTGGTCGCCCCTCTATGACTTTATCGCTGGCTAAACGTGCGGTAGCGGCCAACCCATTGCGCGGAGAGCTCACTTTTATCAGCTCGCTACCCCTTCAAACGTGGTACTTTTGTGCGAGATCCACATATTCTCTAGAAGAGTAATTCCTCGCGAGCAAATTGAACAGTTCAGCTCGGCTAAAAACTGATGAGTTATTTTGGAAAGGGGGATGATTCGTCATTCTCATCGGATTGTGGTTGTGTGAAACCGGCCAGAAATTCCAGAGGTGTTCGACTCTCCTAAAATGATTTATTTAGCGTGCTCTTCCAGACTTGCAAAATTTTGCCTTCTTTTAATTCTGGAAGGTGTAAGTCGGACATTTTGAAAAATTACCTTATCACTCTGAAATGCGTTCCCATGAACTTAAACTTTACTCTCATTTTCCATAGAAAAACCAATTGTTTTAGTTTTGGACGAAGAGTTGGATTTTTCAAATGCTGAGCGGCGACAGTTTGCCAAAAATTAAGCGAAATGGGGAATATGTATGCACCTTTTCTTCACGAAAAGCACAATGCTCACAGAATTTGAAGCCGACAGTTCTCAAAATGAGACTAATAATTTGAACCTTTCTAAAAAATGTTCACGACAATAATTTAGAAAGAGGAAAAAATTCAAGAAATTCTAAAATCGTTGTTTCTTGAAAGAAAAGAAATCACCATTCACAGGGAGATCAATAAATGATGAATAATCTGATATTTGAATTCCGTTAATCCCTGGACATTCCTCTAAACAGTGTGAATGTCAGCGACTCAAGAATATTTTGAGGAGAACTTCATTCTTGGAGTATGTGGATATAACTTTTTGTACAAAGAAAGTCATAATTCCTTTTTCGAAACGAGAGAAACAGATTATCACGCCTAATTCACATCTCTACAGTCACGAAACCGAGTGAAAATCAATTCTTGTTCAAGGTATAGAGAAAATCTGTGACAAGAAATGTTTTTGGAGACTCACAATCACTGCTGACCGATGCCTGTGTTGAACGGCCCTCGCAAACTCGTGCCAGATACGAGCCCGCCTAGGGTGAGCATGAGACTGCCCGTAATGCCCGCAATATTTCCTTCAACTGTAGCGAAGATCAATATACAGAATGAATCAGCCGTTGTAGATATGAACGAGCCTCGATGAGGGCTCTATTTTTGATAGGTCGAACCAGCGCTGCTGCTGAGCTCGACGTATCCCCTGGGGGGAAGGGTTACGAGAAAGAAAGGAAAGATCATAAATGAAGAGCAGCAATTGGGGCCACGATGAGCAGCAATTGGGGAAAGAACAGCGGCAGTTGGGGCGGCAATGAGGAGCAGCACTTGGGGCCACAGTGAGGAGCAGCAGTTGTGGAGACTGGAGCAGTTGGAGCGACTGTAGCAGCACGTGGGGCCACTATACGAGCAGCAGTTGGGGCAGTGAGCGGAGCAAGAGGACATAACGTGCTGCCCTGGGCAGCAGATGGGGGAACGAAAGGGGCTTACACCTCGACGAGTAACTGCGTTAGTAATCCACTCCTTACTAAGTCGCGAGTATCTGAGAATATAGAGCATCTCAATATGTTAAAGGCTGCGCTGCCTACGTGAACAGATCGGCTTGAAAAATTGGAGAAATAGTTGGCTATAAATTCAGGCGGGGTTGGCAGGTTAGGCTTTCATATTATATTTAGTTTGACACAATAAACAGGCGGATGTCCGATCGCTGTTGGCGGCATAACCGTCTAACGGAATTCCAATTACGCCCGGCGATCTATCGTCGCGGCCCGTTCATTCACCAGACTGAATTGATTACGTGAACTCTAAGTAGGAAGATAGATATGTGTGTAGGTGGGCAGATAAGTAGTCAGGTAGGCAATGAATATGATCAATTTCGAGATCAAGCCGCTAATGTTTGTTGTAGGCCGTGCTTCTGTGGATGGGGTGGGAAAGGAAAACTGAGTGACCAGTTGGTTACTAATTGTTTATCGAATCACCTTCTAGACTGAGCTTTTTTCGGACTCAGCAAACTATAATGCAATCTCCGACTTGAAAGTCGTATAAATCGAGAAGCTCTGGGTGATATTTTATTCGAAACCTTTAGATTAAAAACCAACCATTTTTGCCATGTTTTTTTTTCATGTTAAATGCCGAGGTGCAGTTGAACGCTAACGTATGAAAGCATTCTCCGGGGATTCGCTTCGACATATTCATAAATTTCGAATGCAGTGCGTTGCAGAACTATACGGCATACCCCAAACTTTGTGGTTCTGACCATCGTGTGATATTAGCGAACAAACTGCAAATGCCAATCGACGCAGCAACCTCGGAATCCTCTTTGTACGATTTAGCAGGAAACTGGATCAGCTGTCAAGAGACGTACTCTGAAATCTGTCGAAAATGGCCGTTGCACAACTATACTAAATCCCTGACGTCCTCGTAGAAATTTCAATTCCACATCTTCTGTATGAACCACCACATCAAGTCAGTAGTCCGCAGAAATTTCTTAGACCTAGTACCACGTCGAAAAGCTTGTTTAACATGTAGAAAAACTGAATTTTTCAAGAATCTGAACAATCTTAACCCATTCACTCAGGACGGTTTGTTCAGAAAGAGCAACGGGCTTGTAATGTTCTTGATAAGCGTAGGCACAAAGGCCGATGATATCTCTTGAGTTTTTCATCGGTTCGAGACCCAGAGAACAGGCGGACAATCCAAATTGACATGACTGTCTTGAAATCGAGCCTACGTCGTCCTGCTGACGAAAAGAGAAGACGAATACGCTTCGGAAAGAACAAGAGATGGGTAATCGACACTTCCTGGTAGTCTGTGGAGTCTGTCTTCCACGTAAAAAACATAGTCCTTCTTGCCATATCGCCTAAATTAAATTCAACACATGAAGGTTTCTCTTCTAAAGTTCCCATTCAGGAATAAGGGCATGTCTTTATATAGATCTTTTCATTACTCAACGTATCCAACAGATCCGTTTGGATTCGACTTCTCCTCTACTAAAATAGGTACCGTAAATGATCCATACGAGAATGAGCACTTTTCGGGTATATAGAGCTACAAGAAACCTTTGGAATAGAAAGCTTTATGACTAGCTTCCTCTCCCAAGGTGATAACGAATACAGCTGTGAAGATGGGCCCAAGCAAGTGTTAGCGGCACGTAGTATAAACTCAGCAGATTATTGGAAAGTGTTTGGACGTCACCTTCTGTCCTTCCTGAGGCGTATACGTTGTCTGTTTCCGTCAGCAGAGCGACGCAGGCTTGGTTTCATTTCAATCATGTCAGTTTTTATGAATTGCCTGTCTGTTCTTTGAGCTTCGAACCGATGGAAAACTAGCGATGGCCTAGTGTCTACACTTATCAAAAGCAATACGAGCCCATTGCTCAGCCTAGACAAACCGTTCTTAGTGAATGGGTTCGGGTTGTTCAGATTCTTCAAAAAGTTGGTTTTTCAACATGCCAAACGGACTTTTCGGGGCCGGATGCTAGACTAGGTCAATTCTGTAGACTATATACTGTGCTTGTCTGGGCCTAATTCCGGTCCGCAATTGCGTCTCGACACGCTTTGCGGCCGCAAGCGCTCGAGTCAGTTGTGTTTCCAGAGCCAGAGCCGACTCAATTTGGTTTTTTTTTACAAACTTCTCCAAATTTTCTTCGTTTCCAGTTTCCAAAACCCACCTCGAATCGGCAGATCGGCGGCTGCGGCGCTGGAAGCTCTTCTGACTCGGGAGCGTGCGGCCGCAAAGCGTGTTGAGGCGCAATAGCGAACCGGAATTTGGCCCAGTTAAACACTGTAGTTTATGTTCCTTATTGTTCTTTGCGATACAGAGAATGTGTAAGTTTTTCGAAATTTTTTCGAGGACGTCAGCTATGCTGTTTAGTATTTCAAAGGCTATTTTCGACAATTTTCAGAGTCAGTTTCTTGACAGCTGATCAAGTTTCCTGAAAAATCGAACCTAGGAGTTTTCGGGGGGTGCTGCTTCGATTGGCATTCACAGTCAGTTCGCTAATACCACGAAGTTCAGAACCACAAAAAATTAGGATATGTCGTATAACTTCGCAATGCACCGTAGCATGATCTTTGGCGAAATAGCTCTTCATGACCAGTTGAATTTGTGTACTGCTCCTCGACACCACTGTAGTATTACGTGAAGAATACTACGTGGCCTTGAGCTGTGACTCACTACGCGCAGCGGTCGCGCTGCGGCGATGCAATTAGAGCACGTTTACACGCCGCCAACGCTTTTCGATACTGTTATTTGTTGTAACTTAAAAGGGATGAAGAAAAACATGACAGACAACAATGTTCAGGCGTTCAGGCATGAAGACAGCTGTCCATACAGTCATTAATGGCGATCAACAATGGTTCTACTTTAAAGGCATCGTACGCGCAGAAAACCATGTATTATTTTTTCATGTTTTTGTGTAGCTTGGCCTCCCTAGTGAACGAAAATGTCGAAAGGGCCCATGAAAAACCTTCATTTGTAAAGAAAAGTCAATCGGAACACATTGTAAATACGAATTTGAATTTCGCGCCAAAAATCTCTTTGGAGGTTTTCTGCTTTTGGAAGCCTCGTCACTGACATTTTCGGAGTTTTTCTTCATGTGTAGTTCGTGCCGTAACTACTTTTCGTGTTGTCTTACGATCGCACCAACATTCTCGGAAAAACTGCTAGATGACTGGTGAGAATTGGTGGCGGATCTTCATCTTTGACGCCTTCCAACTTCATTGCCTAACGTTTTTGACATGCCAGAATTTACCAGCGTAGTCTACCGGGCTCAAGCATGAAATTGAGCCTAAAAAATGAAAATTGATTTTCAGCGCGAACGATGCCTTTAAGTAACAGAGCACGGGTTCTTATTGTGAGACATCTTTCTTCCGCATTTTCTAGGCTGAACACCAGAGCTCACCAGTTATCTCTCACAAGACTATGCCAACAGAGAATCGGTTTCAGAAAATCTCACGGAATTCATTCAGGCATGGAGAACGCATTAGTTATCTGTCCACTGTGCAAGCTGGGCCTTTTGCATTTAAGAAGCTACATAGGCACATGAGGACGGGGGGTTCACGAGCGTTTAGAAGCACAAGTCGAACAGGTCAAAAGTGATGTAAGAACGGCTATTCAAGGACTGCACCACATTTCGCTGTAATACCTGCAAAAAAGCCTTTTATTCAGCAAGCGGTCTTAAGAAATACGAACAGGTATGTTTAAGCAGTTTGTGTTTATATGCCTCGGAAATTACCATGTGCACTCTGGCCGAAACTACTCCATTATCGTCCTTCAGAGGAAAGATGGCAGAAAAATACCAGGTGTCAAAGAAGAAATTTGGACGTTTGGCAGAATATATCCTTTACAAGGTCACATAAACATTTCTTATAAATAGGTGTGTTGACGAAATGATCAAGATGACATTTGAACAATGCAAGGGGATTGGTTCCGGCTAAAAACTATGTATCGTTCAACTTCTGAAGGTCTTGACACTGTGGTATCAAAAAAACGAAAGGGTTTCATATTAGTTCACGTATAGTTAGGTTTCATCTTAACTTTAATCTAATAACAATTTCTTTGTAATATTCTTTTCTTTATATATCTGGGGTAACCGGTAATAATCAGTTATATATGTGAACTAAATAGATAGTAACGCTGTAGAGGACATTGACTTACTTGACTTAATCGGTTGGCTTTCGCCTGACGCGGTCATTCCGCATCTTCACCGAGGTGTGCCGTCCTAGTAGTCAGCCGTGTCCATTTTTCACGGTCTTCAGCCACAATTTGAACACATTCCATCCAGCTGTCACTATTCCATTTCCTGCGAAACGAAACATCGCGCCTGAACTGTCTTTCGATGCCGAGTGACTTTAAATCCTCTTTAACCACATCCGTCCAGAACTTTCGCCTACGCCCAGGTGGCCGTTTCCAGACAGGATTTGGAAGCATTTTTAAAGCGTGTTGTACGAGACGATCCGGCGTTCTTCTTAGTATATGCCCGAGCAGTCGAAGTCGACTTTCCATTGCTGCTTGAGATGGCGTTAGGAGGTGCTGGCACCTCCTCGTGTCAAGCGTTGATGTACTACGTCGATTTCCTTGTAAAGGTCTTCGTTATGGCATACACGCGGCCAGAAATATCCAAGCAAACGCCTAAAAAGCTTCCTCTCCGTGCAATCCAACCTTTCCATCTGCGTTTTCGGTGCTGCCCACGTCTCCGATCCGTACATCATGATAGGGCGAATAGCGGATAGGTAGACGCGCAACTTGACTTTCTTCGCGATGGTGGTAGACCACAAACACTTGGTTAGAGAATTGAATGCAGACGTAGCTTTCGCACATCGTTGTCGAATATCCGCTGCATAACTACCATCGTTCTTCAGCAAACAGCCCAAATAACAGAAATCGTCCACCAGTTCGATACTTTGTCCGTCCACACAAACTCCAGTTGAAGGCCTCTGAGAGACCCACATCTGCTTGCATTTGTCGGGACGAAGACGAAGTCCATAGGCTGCGGCATACTTCGCAACGAGGTTCACAATCCTTTGCAGTTTTGCGTTGTTTTCAGCGAATAACACAATGTCGTCGGCGTACTCCAGGTCGACAAGGGAGCGTCCTGATGGTGTTAGGATCACATCCGCAGGAAACTGTACTGCAACTCTACGCATGATGTCATCAACGGCGAAGTTGAAAAGAAAAGGTCCTGCAACGGCTCCTTGCCTTACTCCTGTTTTCACCTCGAAAGCTGACGTAAGTCCGACAGGTGTACGAACTGCTGCTGTTGTTCCTTTGTTCATGTCCTCGATTAACCGAACATACTTTTCCGGGACTCCATCTGCTCGCAGAGCATTGAGCAATCGATCACGATGAGGAGAGTCGAACGCGGCTTCAAAGTCCAAAAAGCAAGCTGTAATGGCTTCGAAAACCGCTGCCACGATTCAATTACTTCTCACGACGAACACTTGGTCGATGGTCGATCTTCCAGGTCGAAAACCGGCTTGCTCATCTCTGGTCGTTCCTTCACGATGTTTGATAAGTCGCTCGAGAATGATACGTTCTAAAACCTTGTACATGACACGAAGTAGAGAGATTCCTCTGTAGTTCTTAGGATCCGTGACGGATAGCTTCTTGTGAAGAGGTACGATGATCGCATGTCTCCACGAATCGGGTATCCTTTCGCTCATCCATATGGCACGGATGGTGTTGGTCATTTCACGAATCCCAGACGGAGGAAGAGCTTTCAGCATTTCAGCAGTGATGTTGTCATCTCCACCTGCCTTTCCATTCTTCATTTTCCGGACACAATCCAAAACTTCAGACTCAGTCGGCGGTTCCTCACTGACATCGTAATGTGCTCTCTGAACATGCGGGAGCTCAGGTACTGATGGCGCTGGACGATTCAGTAGTGAACTGAAGTAATCCTTCCATATTGGCAGCGTCGCATCACCAACTGCAACTCCATTGGTAGTGTTCAAGACAGGAGAACATCTCTTCATCTTCCCGCTATACTGTCGCAGCAACGTGTAGGCTTTCCTCGGATTCTTCTCCTCCCAAGCCTTCTCGAACTCCTTAGCTCTACACGTCCACTCTCGTTCGCGGTCACTTTGAAGCTGCCGACGCAACTTCCTCCTCAGACGCTTCTCCTCCACGAAGTTTCCTGCAGTTCGGAGAGCACATACTCTGTTGTAGGTAGATGTTGTTTCTTCTGAGACGTAGGCGAACTTCTTCTTAGGCTGTACAACCGGGAGTGCCTCTTTCGAAGCGTCCTGGATGCATTTGACAAAAGAATCCGCGTCGCAAAGTTTCTTCTTAGTCCGTACTCCGATGTGAATAGAAACGCGTTGTCGGAAATTCCTTCTGCACTCTTCATCTCTGAGACTTGTCATGTCAATCCTCTGGAGAGGCTGAGCCCCTCGCTTCCTCTTATGAATCCTCGCAGTGAAGTTCAACAGAACAGGACGGTGATCCGAATCGAATGCGACATCCCACACAGCTCTAGATCTTCGAAGGTCCGATACTGGAATATTCCTCGTCAGGACATAGTCAAGCTGTAGTTTCAAAGTTGTCATCTTCCGCTTCCGCTGCTCTTCTGGAGATAGCCGGGTTGGTCCCTGCCACGTAAGCTGATGGCGGCGATGATTCCTCTTGAATGTCGATGCAATGATCAGACCACTGCGTTCACAAAAGTCGACAAGGCGGTAGCCATTGTCGGATGTTTGCTCCACTGGGTAGAACCATTTACCGAGTACTTCGGATTCCTGATCAAGTCCCATCTTCGCATTTGCGTCAATCCCCACGACAACAGCATGTTGACAAGGTATCCTGGCCAGCAACGTATTGAGTTCCTCATAAAACGCATCCTTCGAATTGTCTTCGGCGGTTTCAGTGGGCGCATGAGCACTCACTATCCACAGATTGAATCCTCTGTGATCCCGCAGTCGTACGAATGCATTCCGACACGACGTTAAGCCGAACTCCTTGACCATACCATTGAAATCCTTCCTTACAGCTATTGCACAGCCTCCCACTCTCCTATCGTCAGCGTTACCGCAGTAGATGGTGTACTCTCCGACGCTGATGACGGGTCTATCCTTGAGGCGGGTTTCCTGCAAAGCACCAAACGGTGCATGGAAATAGCTCAGAAGTCTGGATAGCGCAGTTTTTTGGATATCACTCGACAGCGATCGACAGTTCAGGGTGGCGAAACTGTGGCTTGTGGCCAAAGACTCCATGGACTCCCTAGGTACGGATCCTAAGGTGTTATGGACCAGAGGCCTTGGTGTGCCGGACGGCGACACCTTCGTGCAATGTGCGGGATACTTTCGCGATGTAGTTGTGCACACTATATCGCTCGAACGTTCCCTGTGTACACTCAAACGTCTGCTGAGTTCAGTAGAAGCAGGGGCACCAACGAGCAGGTACCAACAGACTTGTATACACACCCCCACAATGTAGAGGACATAACACAATAAAATTATTGTGTTATTATCCTAAAAATAGTACCTAGTTGGTTTACTCTATACTCGCCCTGCACGCTGCTCTGAATCGAATTATGTTGCCAGTACTTGAGGTGAGATGATTTCTGATGTTTGTTACAACACCTCAAATAATAGAAGGAAACGAGAGTATGGGAAGGATTACGCATTCGGCCCCTAGCCCGACGTCCCTTTGAAACAGCGCGCTCGAATTGCAACGCCGCAGCGCGACAGCGACGCGTATTGAGCCACAGCTCAAGGCCACGTAGTATTCTTCGTATTACGTTCACTGAAGAAGAAATTGGTTTTGCATACTAAATTCTTCTATGGTATTCATTCAATTTTCCCAGCTACATTTCTCTTGCAAAACACCTACTTCAGTCATTAGCTCGCTTTCATTACAGAGTTTGAGACACAAAGCTGTCACTATGGACGTGCAACATCTCATCTCTTTCGCCTCCACGTGTGTATTTGGGATGGCAGTCTCGATGAATACATTTTTCATCTATATCATAAAGTCCAAAACACGACGATTTCTTGGTACCTACAAGCACTTGATGATCTGTTTCGCAACGTGCAACATTGTTTACTCGACCGTGGAATTCGTCAGCAAACCAGTAAGACAAAATTTTGCATCACCCCTATGGTTTTTCTGCTCTTCTTGATTGCTTCTGAAAAACACGATCAACTTGGCGTATTTTCTCTTCACCGTTATATCGTGCTTAAATTTCGATGAAGCTCGACTTCGTAAGAGCATATCGCTTGTTCAAGGAACAGCTGTTTGCCACAAACGGTTGATCCTGTGCAAAGGGGTGCAAAGTTGTTCGTGCACTCATCAATTTTAGAAGCAGTTATGAAAAACTTTACATTTTTGCTAGGGTTTTTTCTGCCTGGAGTTTGACTAACCAAATAATCACAGGGGATGGGAAAGAACCACAGCAGTATTTTGGAGGATCGTAGCTACTTCAAGTTCCTAAGAGCGCGTATTTGCTAGGACTAGAATTGAATGCTGTATTGGGATGAGCTCCGAGGAATTCATGTCTCAAACGAATGTTTGCTGCCTCGATTCGAATTGTTTAAAATTAGCAATGTGTGAGCATTTGAATAGGAAACCAGTTCCTCCCTTCGTTTCTAGCTCTCTCGCCGCTAAGAGATCAGTCATCGCGAGCCTTTCTGCAAACCTGTGTCTCGCAAAGCTTGCAGTTCTTCAGAGGTTGCTCAACGGCAGTCGACTAACCTAATACTTAGAGTAGGGCGAAATCGGGAAAATCCTGGTGCTCGTTTACTCAGTACACTGAACTTCTCACTCGATGAGCCTGAGACCCAACTAGGTAGAAGATTTGGTGCCTCTTGAAGATAAAAAATAGAGTTTTGATGATCATCATATCCCGGCATAGGATCCAATCTGTTTTCGGCATCACTTGGTCGGCCTATTATTTAGAACGTAGAGCAAGCGAAATTTCTTCTAATGTCCTAGAGGTGAGTAGTTCTGAACATGTGCTTTTGAATATTTATTGCGCTCATATGCAATCTTCATTCGGACCATGAGTTTTGAAAAGCGGCAAAAAGCGATATAACCCCCAATGCTATCAGAGATATGTTGTCCTTTTTTACGACTTATTCCTAGGTTATTCACATTTACGGCAACTCCTACATGGCTTATAGCCACGGCTTCCTCGGGAAAACCGTACCGTGGGGATTCCTGTCATTATGTATGTTTATTTGTATGTATGGTATGAACACGGCCCTTCTCACTGTTCACTTCTTATACAGATATTTTGCTTTATGCAGGTATGATTTTTCGATAGAGCTGTAAAACTGGGTTGGGTTTGAGGAGTGATGGGGGACTGGAACGGGGTGTTTATGCCGGGCACCGTTGTCAGCGATACAGTGGGTAGTTACGACAGCGAGGATTCACGAAAAAAAGGATTCCAGAAAACTCAAGCACCAGTAACCCATATTAAGCTGCCACAAAGTTTTTAAGACATTTCACTGAATTCCACAGCTTTTCATTACTTCGGGTGTTTCTTCCCCAAATCATCACCTCGAGCGTTTCGAAACATCTTCTGAGTTTGTTAGACTTTTTTCTTGTAAATATGGCATTGTCAAATCATTACCATTGAAAGGAAGCTAAACTTTGAGAAATCTTCGCTCAGGTGAATGCTTTCTAATACAAAATATTGATTGTAGAAGCAATCAATATCTCGCATTTCACAAGACTTACCTAAACAATGGTTGTCACTTCTATTGCTGACTATGACTGACCCCTAACTCTATAGAAATGATCCGAATCTGAATCATGGCGAAACCTGTGATCTACTAACATGTTTTCTTTTCAGGAAAAACCTTCTAAACCTCTTCAACCGGCCACTGCCTGCTACTGTAGTGATTGCACTAGTGCTGAGCTGGGGTTTCGTATACGGTTGCATCACCTACTTCTGTTTTTGTGCCAACGAAAATTTCTACAGATATGCCGGGCCGTCAGTCTTTAAAAGGATGGGAGAGAATATAAGGGAGTTGACGTTCTTCTGCGTCTTCACCTACGTATGTTTTCGTTTTCTGTTCCAAAGTATAAGTTAGAAAATGTGGATTAATTTTCAGGAAGTTATCGGTGGCATTACGATTATCTACTGGGGGCCAACCATCGGCCTTTTTGTCATCGTGGTTATGATGATTCTATCTTTTGCAATTATGATCGTCTGTGGAGTGAAAATGTACAGGACACTGAAAGTATCTAATTTAAGCGCGAAATCAAGGGCGCTACAGACAGAATTACTGAGGGCGCTGGTCATACAGGTGATTCTTTACCCATTATGTCTACTCGTCGTTTTCTAGTGGATACCTTGAGACTGTGTTGATTGCTCATCTTGCTGTTGCTGGTTGCATAGAGCTTACTGCACTGCGAAAGGCTCCTTGTTCTGAATACAATGCGCACGTGAAGATGTTTTGTCCAATCCACCACCAAAACAGACCTATTGTGATAAGTAGATATCTCACCTCAAATGTCGTTGTCTTTGCCAAGGTAGGAAAGGAGAGCAACTTGATGACCACTTCAACAAGGAAGAGGAACAAGTTGATGTGTCTGAGTCGGGAGTTGTCAAGTGGACCTGCAGACACTCAATTAGGAATTGCATTTGCATCGGTGTATGAACTGCACATTATTTGAAATTGATACGGCCATCATGTTCCCTGAAAGTGCCATCTGAACGCGCTTCAGTTCCTTATGAACCCTTCGCTTCCTTGTAAACCGATTTGAGTGCAAATTCCTAGAGAGGCTGTATGCCAGTTATGCTAGCAGGGGACTCTCTTCGACTGCAGCGTGCTCTAACTCAGATTCCATCAATCATATCGGAAGAGTGCGGCAAGCTGGGCTACAGCATCCGGGACTATCCTAAACACGGGGAGCCACTCAAGTGAAAGTCAGAAATGAAATGAACCACCTAACTATAACGCTATCAATCGAAGTGTTTCTAAACAATTTCATCAACAACAATGATTGATAGCAGCATCAAGCATCTTTTATCAGGTTTTCCATTCATTTCTATGAGGTGGTTCATTTCATTTCTGACTTTTACTTGAGTGCCCCCCCCCCCATTTAGGATAGTTCCCAGCACCCGTGCCACCACTCCAGGCCGCCCAGTGACACTCCCACTTTGGCCCTTCCTGGTGTGGAGCTGGCTATCTAAAAAACGCGAAAAAAAGAAAAGAAAGATCGGCACAGTGAGTGGTTTCAATGTTCTTTAGGAGAAGATTCTACTCGTATTTTAGTATATTCCAGGCAGTTGTTCCATTTTGTCTATCATACATGCCTCGTTTTTTAATGTTCTTCTTTGTCATTATGGGATATCCTCCACTCACGTAAGTAAAGTCTCGTTTTAGTTGATTTTCTTTTAACATTATTTGAACAACTAAGAAATATTTGCTCTTAAAAACACCTGCTCTTAAGAGAAAAATTGTGAGCATTCTCATGGTTTCGTTGATGAAGCTTCGCCGAGCACCCTAGGATCATCCTGATTACACCGTCAGTTTGGTTCTGTTAACAAAAAAGATTTTTCTTCTTTTTAGGATCTATTCGTTCACACCTCTCGTGGTCACATTATACACAGTGATTGACCCTATTGCTATTATGCTTTTCGTACGCGATTATCGCTCTGCTCTAGTAGACATGTTGAGCAGGGTCGTGTGCTGTCTTCGTTGGTGGAAGAAACATCAAGAGAACTATTCACAGACGAGAAAGACCTTTGTGCAATCAGCATCTGGAGGATCTCTTCCGTATTAGACATTCTGGATTTGCCGTCCTGTTATGCGTTTGACAAGTCTGAGTTCTCGAAGAGAATGCGAAGCAATTGAACTTGCCGGTCTACTCCGTTTTCATCGTTGGAGAAGAAGTTTCGCTATCACTGCGTCTCATCTCAAACAGAGAACTTTGAGTACTCCGGCGTGCATAACTTACAGAATAATATGTATCCGGATGTATGCGAAGGTTCAATTAGTGAACCTTATTATGCTCAGACGTTATCCTTTATCAGCATGAGACGTTGTGTATTTCAGCAACTTCGGTCGTGAAAAGGCAGTCTGGCGGCAAAAGTCGCGTCGCAGTGATGAGGAATGTAGGGCAGAGACAAAGCTGCTCAGCCGCCCTCTATCCGTCATCGTAGCTGCTCGACTTGTGCCCCTCGATGCCGCTCGACTATGCAGACTACGGCTGAAACATCTTTCATAGTTCTCGCTGCCTTCTCGAAGCGCGTAGGATTTGTCACGTTCACTGAGTTTGCGAAAACGTATTTTTCACCGACAAAAGGAAATCGTCAGTGCCTGTCGAAGTCATTCGATCGCTCTTTCATCGTGGTTCTCCCCGCCAAGCAGTGTCGCGGCTTTCGTTATCCAGAGATTGACGATAGCACAATATATAGCGCTATATTTAGCGACTGTACGAATCCCATCAGTGATACCTGAATAGTCAAAAATTTTGGGGTATTTATAACGTCACACCATTCAATGCCGATCGTGATGACTCAACAGCTGAATCTTCTGGTTTGATATCACTCTTTTGAACCGACCTCTCATGATTTTGAAATGCACACGTTTACTAGAACGAGAAGGACCTGCTGTTAACAATGGAGAAAGGCTGAACTGATACATCCTTGGAAGCTGGCCGTTATATGTAAATATGTACATATCGTCAATCACTGAATGAGGGATCGCCGTAACGCTGCTTGGCGGGAATAACTGCGCACGGGAAAACGAAGGGAGAGTGGCTATTGATCGAACGACTTCGCAACCAACTGCTGAGCGCGGCTCTCTCTCTGTGAGACACCAACGATACTATCTCTCAGCACGAGCTGAAGGCATGTAATTTCGTTCTTTGCATGTGTTATAGGCTATAAAACGGCGAAAGCGCGCGCGCCGCTCGCGCCTCGAATGATGTGAATTACGACGTTTTATAGAGAGTACGCTCCATCCATAGCAGACGACCAGCGGCGAAGCATCAAGGCGTAAAAGCATCATGCGCCAGCACTCAAACGCTTTCGCATTGAACGTGTCCGAGGACGTATGGTAGTTAACGATGGTATCGATATTATTAGTAACAGCCGTTAGGCCTATGGTATACTTTGTCGCTGCAATGAGCGACAGGCATGCAATCTGACACAAATCGTGGCGGGACCCGCATCGGAGCAACGGCAACGGTCGTTGTAGGAACAGATGTCGCATGTGGGTCGCAGCGACGTGTCGCGGAGGGCTGACATACTACAAATGTGCCATAGCCTGTCGCTACCACTGTCGCTGTCGCTGTGCAGTGCACTGCGACAGCGACAGATTTAAAGGACGGGAGGCGGTCGCTGTCGCTGTGAAGAGCGACGCGACCGTGTGTCGCAAAAGTATACCATACCCCTTACGGTCACTATGCCTCCACCGCCAGCGACTGGCCGCCTGCAGTGGTCGCTGGGGAGTCAGATCAATAACAAATGTTGAAAATGCAAACTCCATGCGTCACTTTACGGTCACTTGACGTTAGGACGTCTGCTATGGACGGAGACTTAAGCGTTTGATTTGACAACCGCTACCTTTACCGATGATTTCATGCACATAGGAGCTGATCTCTCATCATAACATGATCGATTTTTCATTGTGTTAATTTACCTGTGATTCTTTGCTTTTTTCTCTCAATTCCGTTTTTTCTCTTCGCTCTCCTATAACCCTCAGCTGTTAAAGACAGTGGTCGCGATAAAAAAAATGTGAAAACCATAGAAATAAGCTTGATCCGCGAAGGTTACGTGGCAAGAAACTATCCTGTCTAAAAATAGAGTTATTAGTATCTCAAAATGCCAATTCGTGCACACGTGCACATCTCCGTCCAAAAAGGTCGCAGCCTTATGCTGAACAGTCAAAAATCATTGACATTCACAGTCAGATAAAAATGCAAAGTTAACTAATAAAAACAAATGAACAGTGAAAGCAACACTTCATTCATTGTTTTGACCAGAAGGGGACAGAAATATTAGAGCTGGTTAGTATATATTGGATCCGAATCAAAAATTTTCGGATACTCGGATTTCGGGAAACTCAGAAACCAAAGGTCGTGGATATCCGACTCAAACGGATAGATTCAAAAATGCAAAATCTGATAATCCGGTTCAGTCGGATAGGGGGCTAAACGGATAGTCGGATTCTGGATCAATCCGAGAATCACGTTTTTTCGGTGATTCGGATTTTGGATCACTCGGATTTTGAGCTTTTTTCGGTGAGTCGGAATCCGAGTATCCGAGTCGGATATATGGTCGGATACAAGTTGGTATAATACGAAAAGTCTATCGAAAATCTATAGTCCGGCGAAAATCGTTACGAAAAAAAAGGATTTTCTACCGTACCATGACTGAACAATTCATTGATACTCATCTACTTCATCTCCGAAAAAGTGTGTTCCTTCTTTACAAAATCTTCGAAGTAAGTGTAATGTTTGAGCATTAGTATAAATGAGCACCACGAGGGGACTATCCTAAACGGGGGGGGGGACACTCAAGTGAAAGTCAGAAATGAAATGAACCACCGATCTATAACGCTATCAATCGAGGTGTTTCTATAGAATTCTATCAACAACAGTGATTGATAGCAGCATTAAGCATCTTTTATCAGGTTTTTCATTGATTTCTATGAGGTGGGTCATTTCATTTCTGACTTTTACTTGAGTGCCCCCCCCCGTTTAGGATAGTCCCTCACGAGTACCAATCCCGCACACCGAATTCTTAAATATCCTTGAGTTCCTATCTAAACGTCTTCGAAAAGAGCTGCGCCATACTCGCACAAACAAATCAAACGAAGAGGATCAATGTCATCCAGGGGTATAACGTAGTTTGTCGCTGTCATTAGCGACAGGTATGCAATCTAGCACAAATCGCGTCGTGACCCGCATCGAAGCAACGGCATCGGTCGACTTAGGAGCAGTAAGCGCGGCTGTCGCAGCGACGTGTTGCGGAGGGCTGACAAACAGCAAATGTGCAGAGACCTGTCGCTGCCACTGTCGCTGTTGCTATGCAGTGCACTGCGACAGCAACAGGTTTAGGGGTACGGTACGATTTGGCGACACACTTCACTCTGCACAGCGGACGCCTGTCGCGGAATTCCCGCCCTTTCGACCTATCGCTGTCGCAGTGCACTTCACAGCGACAGCGACAGTAGTAGAGACACGCTTTGGCACATTTGCAGTGCCGCTGCAACCCACACTCGAAAACTGTATCTACGACGACCGATGTTGTTGCCACGATGCGAAGCCCGCGGCGATTCGTGTTAGATTGCATGCTTGTCGCTCATTACAGACAAGGTGCACCATGCCCCTTGAAGGCAGCGTTCACGATGGAATATGATTGTCATGTTTTTTCCTGGGAAAGTCTTTCTTGGTTCGTTGTACGATATATAAGGGAAAAGCATGAAAAAGCCCGTTTGAATTAAAAATAGTCGTTTAAAATCGGCAGATTTTTCGCTGGTGCACGACTGTAGTGATGCTTTGTAGTATCAGGGTCATCAAGTAGCTCAAAACTGATTATCAGTAATTGACTTTTCCAGAGCTCTACTGTTATAACGTCTTTAACACTAACAGTTTTGTACTTGTTTTGTGTAAAAAATTGTGTGTGTATACTCGTAAATTACATTACTAGTTGCTGTGCACGTGGCAGAATCTTGACCAGACACAACGGCAAATTCCATTTTCTACGAGCGGCGCTGTGCACCTGTGCAGAGATTGGCATCTTTGTGCCTTATTAACTCTAATCTTAGCGCATTTGTAGCCGCGGAACCTCCGCAGTTCTTCAGCTGTTTTCGAACAGCCCAGATTTCCGCAGTTTTCTCTATTACTTTTTCTATCGGGATCACTGCCTTTAAAGGGCAGGAGCTACGCGACAGGCTGTCGCTGTCGCTGTGCAGAGCGACGGGACCGCGTGTCGCAGTACTATACCATATCCCTTATGCGCAAAATCTGCGCTAACGATGCGCAGAAAACGGCGGAAATTTCGCAATGCGCGCCAATTGGATGTCCGGAATGTAAATACGCACCTGCATGGGTACAGTATAATGAAATGTCGAGTCATGAAATCATATATTACCCTTTTTTGAGTAACAGTACATGCCGAATCTACCGACACATCCGTTTCGAATCATGACATATTTCGGATATTCGGTACCCGAGTCATTATCCGACTCATGGCACGTTTCGGTGAATCGGATTTTGGATCATTCTTGATCTTGACGTTTTTTCGGTAAATCTGATTTTGGTTCACTCGGATTTTGACGTTTTTTCGGTGAATCTGATTTTGGATCATTCGGATTTTGACGTTTTTTCGGTGATTCAGATTTTGAATCATTCGGATTTTGACATTTTTTTCGGTGAATCGGATTTTGAATCATGAAAATTTCGGTTCATTCGGATGGATATCCGAAAATGAGTGAATCGGATCCAATGTATACTGGTTAGTTTGAAGGCTATTGTTCATTTATTGATTTTCAAGTTCAAGCCAGCAGATGTTTTTAATGTTAGAAATCATCGATGCTGGAGTGGGCTCGTCCAACATCAAAAGACAGAAAAGTTCAGGCCTAAAATTTGGCCCAAAATAGAGGTTTTTTTTTCGCAAATTTTCCTTATACTTCCGCTACCAGGAGTCCCACTACTCTGCATCCAGAAAAGGGTTCAAAGAGAGAAAAAAGGCAGGCATTTTTCATCGCAACCACTGCCTTTAATATGGCACATTGGGGAAACTTAAATAACAGAGATAAACATTTGTCCTACAAGATGTCTCATTTCCGCAATAACATACTTTTTGAGTGGGTGGATGTGACAACGTTTGACTGTTTCATGTGATCGCAAAATTATATTTCGGTAGGGACATTTTTTAACTAATACAATTAACTTCGGTATGTGATGAGAGTGTTGTCTTGTGACGAGAAATCGAAGTGGCTATTCTTCATAAACTTGTACCGCAGAACGAAATCTAGAAGTTTTATCTTGAACTTGCTCCTCCAGAGTGCAGCACGAATCTCTGGAAACTCCAGCCCTCAATTTCACGTCCTTCCGATTTTATACTGACTAGGGAAGTGTTTAGAGCGGTAAACGCAACTACGGAAACGGTATGCACTATCAGTTTCTCTTGGTCCTCTATAGTAACTCTGTGAAATATCCAGCCCCGAGCTGTTGATTCCGAGGAGCTACGAGCCCGCAAAGTTTGGCTCTCTCCGCTCATTGAATCCGGCTGCCTCCACTCTTTGATCGTGTCAATCAGGAAGAAAGGTCGTCGAATGTGGCGGCTTGGTAAAGTGGATAGCGATATGGACTTTTGAACATGTGATGCTAAAGGTTCGAATCTGCACCTGTGTGTTTTTTTACAATTGCATTGGAATTTGGTATTCACGTGAATACAGCGTCTTTGATATTGTTTTAGCGTTTTAAAGCCTTTTCAATCACCCTGATATCTTATTTAGTCATTCACGAACAGTAGACCACATGAATTTACAATCGATAACAGCGATAACAAACTTATTTATTGTTTCTTTGGTTTTTTTGTCAATTTGAGCACCAATGATAAACTGGCACATAGTATTGGAAACACAAAGACTTTTCACAGAAGGGGCAGCGGATGAAGGACAACGAAAGAAGGATAGCGAACTACAGATAATGTGTGGCAAGGTAAGTGTTTCAGTGTTTCAGTGGTAAACGCATCTGCAGAAACGACTAGTATTGTTAGTATCTCTTGTGGCTCAATAGTGAAAATGCGCAGTATCCCACCCCGAGCTGCAGGTTCAAAAAAGTTATGAGCATTTCTCAAGCCTCGCGAAAAGGCAAGGGTATCCATCGGGCATTCTCTTGGGTGTTTCAAAAAATTTTCTCGACTATTGCTCAAAACTTGTATGTAGGGGTAATCGAGGGTGGTGCGCACGAATCTGGAGTTTATCTGTCGATTTTCCAAAGTTTTTAACTAAATTTGTTCAAAAGATCCGATCGGGGGGGAGTTGAGGCCAAAATGTGACTTTTGGCGATTTCCGGAACGCTACGATAAAAATGGCTCAAAATGTTTCTTTATGGATTGCTTGCAGTGCTGAACAAGAATATGGAGTCCGTTTATCGATTTTTGACAGATTACGGTAGATTACGGCGGATATACGGTAGTTTGGTGAGTCTAAGATTTGACTTAAGATTTTTGTGTACGGGGGTTATTCGGGGTGGTGAACACGAATTTAGCGTCCGTTTGTCGACTATCACAACACTAAGGTGGGTTCCGCCTCCATAATGACATGGGACCTATCGTAATCTACAGTAAACCTCAGAATTTTGAGAAACGGACTTCAGATTCGTGTTCGCCACCCTGGATTACACCTACATATACATCTTGAGCAATATTCGAGAAAATTTTTTAAAACACCCAAAAAATGCCTGACGGTACCCTTACCTTTTTACGAGACTTGAAAAATGCTCATAACTTTTTTGAACCTGCAGCTCGGGGCGGGATACTGCGCATTTTCACTATTAAGCCACAAGAAATACTAACGATACTAGTCGTTTCTGCAGATGCGTTTACCACTGAAGCACCTACCTTGTCACACAGTATCCATATTTCGTTATCCTTATTTCGTTGTCCTTCATCCGCTGCCCATTCTGTGAATAGTCTTTATGTTTCCAACGCTAAATGCCAGTTTATCATTGGTGCTCAAATTGACAAAAAAAAACAAGAAACAATAAATAAGTTTGTTATCGCTGTTATCTATTGTAAATTCATGTGGTCTACTGTTCGTGAATGATCCCATGTGATATCAGCGTGATTAAAAAGGCTTTAAAAAGCTAAAACATCATTAAAGGCGGCGTTTTCACGTGAATACAAAATCCCAATCGAATTGCAAAAAAAACCACACAGCTCCGAATTCGAGCTTTTAGTATCACATGCTCACGAGTCCATATCGCTATCCACTTCACCAAGCCGCCGCACTCAACGACCTTCCTTCCTGATTGACACGATCAAAGAGTGGAGGCAGCCGAAATCAATGAGCGGAGAGAGCCAAACTTTGCGGGCTCGTAGCTCCTCGGAATCAACAGCTCGGGGTTGGATATTTCCCAACGTTACTATAGAGGACCAAGAGAAACTGACAGTGCATGGCGTTTCCTTAGGTGCGTTCACCGCTCTAAACACTTCCCTTGTGAGTGCTTGGGATTTGGTTCCAACTCGATGAAGACAACTGTCTCACAGAAATTGAAAGTTCATTTTAGATCAGCTCTCTGTATGAAGCATTTCTGCACTGGAGCCATTCTTAAAGGCAGCATACACGCACGTAAACGTGGTTGAGATAACTACGTGAATAGAAACGTATGGCTTACAACATGATGCTTACCCATTTTGAAGTGTCAAAAACGACCCACAATGCCGCTACATGAGTTAGAAGTTGGCCAAGCCCTGTATTTTCACGCCCCTGTGTTTGTCCTTTTCCTCCAACGCAGGGTTGCTGGGCCGTCTTCGATTGCCTAACAAGTGAACCACACACAGTGACATGTGTGGTTCACTTGTTAGGCAATCTACCAACAGTCAACAGTACCGACGGTGAATATGACCGAGCAACTTTGCGTTGCAGGAAAGGTCAAACACAGGGGGCGTGAAAATACAGAGCCGGGCCAACTTCTAACTCATGTAGCGGCATTGTGGGTCGCTTTTGACACTTCAAAATGCGTAGGCGTCATAATCTAGGCCGTACCATTCTATTTCAGTAGTTATCTCAATCACGCTTACGAGCGTGTATGTTGCCTTTAATAATTGCTGATCTACGAGATATTTGCACGTGAATTTTTTGCTGTGGCGTTCTGCTTCAATGCGAGCG